>CM076577.1:974404920-975022420 GCA_034641835.2 Pinus albicaulis | reverse complement strand
CATATAGACAAAGCAAAAGAGTTGTAGATCCTTGGAACAGACCGATGCATACCCTTGCAACGAGAACACAGCTTGCATCTAACAACTTAGAAATTCCAATAGCGCTTCCAGCCACAAATGCACATTGCTTCTAGTAACAATAAATTGTTTCATGAATTACACCAAACCTAATTCCATCAACCTAATTCTTTCCACAGGTATAAACACTTATTTACATTAACAGATTATGTGGGAAGTGAGCAATAAACATTGAACACATTAATTGCATGCTCAGGTATAAGAATTCAACACATTAGCAATCAAGAAAGTAATGAACCCACTGATGTGAGTTCAATTCGTACCACTTAGGCCAATTTTTTCAATAATCCTTTCTAACATTCCATGCAGCCTTTAGTACACTTATTCGGCCATCAAGCTAGTGCTGGTGGAGTTTCAAAATAATTAAATAAATATAATTATTTATTGAGAAAAGTAATGGAAAATAGTACACTCCTCAGTTAATTTGGGTGTTACATAGGTCCATATGACTATGACTAGGAATTGCCCCAAAAGGTGCAAAGAGAGGCCAACAAGTTTCTTATATTATAAAAGTTGTAAGATTTGTTGATGTAATTACATTTATTCAAAACTTGAGTCATTAATTTGATGATAATAACTTAATTAAACAATATGTTTTCCAATTGTGTAATAATAGAAACATAAATTGTTGATAAGATAAGTGGCAAATGGCAGTTTGAGGCAATTTGAACTTCTTGATGTGTGTGCCTTGAAGGCATGTGCCCCTCTGCTTACTCTGATATTTCTTGACTAGTACGACTTCCTGCTGCCTTCATGGAACCACCAAATCCTCCTTCAGATAGGGAACCTTTTCCTGACACTTTGATCCCTGCTAATGACAAAAATTCAGACGCTTTTGACTCCCTAATTTCCTCCATTGGTCCTCCAAGAACCAGACCCTCTATATCAAAATTTGTGAAGAATCTAGATGAAATTCCAGAGATCATTCTCCCCCCTTCCCTCCCTTATAGATTTTTGCTATCCCTTTCAGAACATGGCTTGTTTTTACATTTCACTACCCTTTGGCCATCTCCTCACTCATTCCAGAAGAGGGTTGGAAGGAACTAGTCCTCTTCAACAACTGGGATAATCTCTATCAGATTTTGTGGAAGAGGGTATTATACCTTCCAATTTGAAACAAGAGAATACAGAGACCTAATACTTAGAAATGGCCCATATTTCATGGACATGTAAGGTCTCTATATTAACAGATGGATGTTGAACTTCGACCCTGAACTAGATGTGCCAAGCGCAGTCCATGTTTGGGTCAGGCTTCGTCGCCTCCCTCTCCATTGCTGAAATGATGAATCAATCAAGGAAATATGGAACGATGCGAGCCAAAGGATAACATTCACGCTTTTGTGAGGATATGCATAGAAGTCGGCCTAGGGAATGGCTTACCAGATGCAGTGAAAATCAAAGTAGATAAATGGACGCACATACAACATTTGGACTATGAACAGTTACCGTTTAAATGCAAGGTATGTCATGAATATGGTCATTTTGCAAATAGGTGCTTGAAATAAATAAGAAAATGAATAAGTAGAAGCTCATGAAACTAAATGGGAACAAGTAAAAAGGAAAAAAACAACAAAAAAAAGCTCCCTCACCCCTCCACTACTCAACCTCTAGCTCCCTCCCAATATGGCTCTTCTTCCTCATTGCCACCTCCTATTATCCCTCATCTTACTACTTCCACCCTCATTAATACCAACCCTTTCGATCCTCTCTCTTGGGACTTTGGGAAATCAAGGCCCCATCCCTTTTAGGTACTTCCCAACATGGAACAACAATGAGGATCTGAAAACAATAATTGCAGAAGTATGGTCTCAAAATAAAGTTCTCATTACTTTGTGTGGGACACAAAATCAAAAACTTTGAGAAAGGAAATGAAATTTTGGGCCAAAGAGAATAATTAAAAAACTCAAAAAAAGGAAGGTTGAGTTAATTAAAAAAATGGAAACACTTCAAGAGACAAAGGAAACCAAGGAAGAAACACAAGAAATCCAACTCCAGGAAAAGGCACTTTATTGGGAAATTTATGGAGAACATAGACTAGAAGAAGAGTCATGGAGATTAAAATCACATAGCCTTTGGTTAAAAGAAGGATACAAGAATACTTCTTTTTTCACAACTCAATGAAAATTCGAAGGACTAGAAACTAGATTGACAGTATTCAGATAGAGGGAAGGGAGATAAGAGGTCTAACTAATTTAAAACAAGAAGCATATAGACATTATAAAAACCTCCTAACAACAAGCAGAGAAAATACAGATTATGAGACATTTTTACAGCATTTCCCGCACATTATTAGCATAGATCAAAAAATGAAGCTCATGCAAGAATTTGAAGAAGAAGAAATCAAAAAGGCTATGTGGGGACTTCACCTGAATAAGGCTCCGAGAGCTAATGGTTTTTCAATTTCCTTCTACAAGAAAAATTGGCATATTATCAAGAAGTCCAAGAAGGACCTCACAAGAATGACAAGGAATGTATTTAATAAAAAAAAAACTGGGCGGTTTCACTAATTCATCCTACCTAGCTCTAATTCTGAAAGATTCAAGGCCCTCCACCTTCAGTCGATTCTGGCCAATATCATTATGTAACTCCTCTTATAAAATAATCACAAATATCATAGCCAATCTAATAAAGAAACTCGTTCCTGATATCATATCAGAAAACAAGGTGGTTTTGTGCCAAATAGACAGATCCTTGACAATTTGATGATTGTCCAAGAAGATTTGCACTCAGTTATTATAAAGAAAGACCAAGGAATCATCATAAAACTAGACATGGGAAATGAATTTGACCGAGTATGGTTAATACCCAGAGTTGATTGAGTATTCTCCTCCACTAGGAAGTACACCAATCATACCATGTACGCAAGTCTAGAAGATAGTCAAAAAACTCCTCCCCACCATCATAAAGCATACTTCTAAACTCCTTGGAAAAGAAAGAAGTGTTCTTTTATGGGAATACATAATAATGGGGAATCCTCCCTTATCCTCCTATGCAGATCTCGATGAATTAAAAGGTGGATGTGGCTATGCACTAAGGGGTTGACCACCTTTTACTCTATCTCTCATTAGAAAAATGGAAACTGGGCTTATTGGAACACCCCCAATATGCCACACAATTTTAAAAAAATTTGGGACTCCTTAGTCATTCGACTTAAGGGAGAAACACCAACTAATCGAAAAGCTCAAGACACCTTCATTTGGGATCCTAGTGGAGGAGAATACTCGGTCAAATCTGGGTATTTAACCATACAAGCTCATAAAAATAACTAGGATTGGGCACCATGGAAAATAATATGGAAATTAGAAATTTTTCCTAAATTCAAAATATTCATCTGGACTCTTTTAAAAGGAAAATTCCTTACAATAGGCAACCTCAAAAGGAAAGGTTTTTCAAGGCCTTCAAGGTGTCCCATATGTCTAAAGGATGAAGAAAGCATCCAACATATCTTCTTAGATTTTCCCTTTGCAAGAGAATGTTGGCACCATCTAATGAGCCCATTTGAAATTGATTAAAATTTCATAAGAACCTTTAATGACTTCTTCATAGCTTCGAAAAAAAAAATATCCCTACACATTGAAGCTAAAGCACACCATAAAAATATTTTTGGAAAGCCTACCATCTTTCCTCTACTGGCAGGTCTGGTTAGCTAGAAACCAACGAATATTCAAAAATAAAACACCAACTACAGGCAGAGTTCTGTCAAAGACATGGGGGATCACAACAGAATTCTTAAACATGAAAGGTTTGAAAGTAATGGACAGCAGACAGCTCCAATAAGAAGAGAGGATATGGATAAGCTTTGCAATAGGTAGAAGCAACTGGAGAAGCAGTCCCAAAATAAAGACCCAAAATAAATATATTCATCCAAAATTGGAAAATAATATTAAAAATGGATGATTTCATTATATGGATGGAAAATATTAACAAGCATCATCTCTTCTTTGATGGTGCATCAAAACAAAACCCGGGGAGGACGGGTGCAGGGGGTATACTCCTGGATCTAGGTGGAACCAACCCCATCACCTTTGAATGGGGATTAGGGAAAACCTCCAATAATAAGGCTTAGGCATATGGTTTAGTGTTGGGCTCCATGATTCTTAAAAAAAATGAAAATTAAGATCCATTAATAATGGGAGACTCGAAAATAATTATTCAAGCCATGATCAGCATGAGAAATCCTCAAAATGTAGTAATGGGATAAGTAGTCGATCGAATTAGGAAAAATCTAGCATATATAGGCAATGTCTCCTTCAAACACATATTACGAGACAATAACAATAGTGCAGACCACGAGGCCAATCTAGTAGTAGCTTGACCTGAAGGAGAAACAAGAATAAAAAATAAATTATCTTCCACTCCTATACCATGGCAAGCCTTGCTTCCCTCCCCTTCCATAGTCACATCGAATCATGAGGAGGATTTTGACTAAAATAATTGAAAAGGAATATTCTATGAACAATGATTCAACTCAAATTTGGAATAATTATGGAAATCTCTGCAGCCCAATTTTCAAGTCTGACAAGCCATGTAGATCTGGTGACTAAATAATATCTGAATCAGTCACCACATCTCCCTATAATGGAATCAACTTTGGTATGGTAATCACTCTCAGGCTTGATCAAACTCCTCTCGCCTCTGTCTACGCCACTTTTGTGACTGTGTGCCTTGTCAAGTTCCCTCAATCCTCAATATCCTTGTTTTCTATTTACAACCTTGTTCGGCTCTTACACCCTCAACTCTCCCTCCTCCCATCACACTCTCTCTATGTTTTATGTGCTCTCAGCACTGCTTAGCTCCATCGACCCCTACCCTGCCTCCTCCTAGCGCTCCTAGCATCACCTCCCATCATCAACTCCACCTTTTTGTGTTGACATTGATATATACTATCGATATTTTCATCTTTGCTAAGTTGTGTGAACTCCTAATCTCTGCACAGTTCCACAGATCTCATTCCAAAGTCTCACATTCAGTCATATTTATGCACTTGGCAGTTCTGGAAGTTTTCTTTAAGAGGTGTGAGCTCCATACCTCTATGCATATCAACATATCTCTTGATAGAGCCTCCCATTCAATCAACAAAGTGTATTTGGAAGAACAAGCAGCTCACTTTTCTTCCAAAGCATAGAGGATGCATCTCTCTGCCTCTCTCCATCAGTAGATCGATGAGACGTCTCCTAGGCAAGCAACAATGGAGCTGAATCCACTAGAAAGAGCCTCACAAACTGATAAATGTGCAATATGCAGAGCTAATAAGTTCATGATTGACAAACTAAGGGAAACAATTCAAGACTTGAATTTCCAAGTAAAATATGAGAATTCGTCTTTGAAGAGGCAATTGGAGGGCCAAAAGGAATAAATTTTTGCCCTAAAAATCAAATTCACTCATCTGCAAGAGACATTCATCTATCTAAAGAGCATCACCATGAATCAGGAGGGGAAAAATTCAAACTACCAACGCGATAAACAAAGATCAGAGAAAGAAAAATCAGTGAAAAATAAATAGAATATTTCAAAAGAAAATGAAGGACCTCCCCTCGGCATCTAATATATTTTTCCATTATGTTATGTAAATGTGCTTCTTTTCTTTTACAATTTGTAAGGCAATATGCAAAAAATGTAGTATGAAATACAGGCAATTTTGGAAACAAGGATTTAGGTAACCGAGATTGCGCTCCTACTCTTACAATAACATGATTCTCTTTAATCCCTTAATGTAATGGGAACTTACTCCTTTTCTTTTTTGGAATATATATCTCAATAACCAACTTAAATTAAAAATAATAATAATAATAATAATAATAATTGAATGTAACAACATTAAAAAGTATTTATTCATAGCAATTAATTAGTGGTTGTCGGTAATAGTAAGCATGTGCGTTTTCAATGGAATTTGAGACATATACAGGTTTGATCATCATTAACACAAAATTAGTAACAATATAATACAATTAATGCAATGGTTTTTTTTTTAAATTACACTCAATGGCATAGTAGTTCAACAGAACATGACTTGTATACATAGAGATATACATAATTTCTTAGTATTTCAACAGAACACTTATGTATACATAGATATGTATTAGAAGGTGAATAACTAATCATGTGTACAATAAAATTATGTGTTTTCATGTAAATCTAAATGACAGTGAGAATCTAATCATATATAAATGATGAGGCATGGCATCGGCAACACCAATTGATGTTTGTTGTGATTCCACGATGTAAAATCCATTCTTGCCATTCAACTTGCATTTTTCGATGTGCATCTATTTTATGGGATGTGGATTTATTTTTTCAGTATTTTCTGTATCTTCTGTAGCATCTAATAATATATACATGATGAGGCATGGCATCGGTAGCACCATTTGATGTTTGTTTTTATTTCACAATGTAAAATTCATTCTTGCCATTCAACCCGCATTTTCCGATGTGCATCTCGTTCATGGATGTGGATTGTTTTTTTTCAGTATTTTATGTATCTTCTGTAGCAAGGTAATAGTTGGATGCAAATGGTAAAGAATAAATTATTGTGGTAGTGTGAACCTCATTTATATATCTTGTAAGGTAAGTTCTTGCTACTGATTTTCTTAGCAACATTCATAAAGCATGTTTATGTAGTTTGCATCCATATCTGTTGGTCATGGAAAAAGAAAAAAAAAGTAATTATTAGTGGAAGTGTCTAAAGAAAGAATAAACATGAATTTTTTTTCTAAAACAGTATGAGGTTAAATGTAATTGCAAGCAATTTTATCTAAAATTTGGATAAGTTGTAAGTGATGTTTACCATTGGTAAATTTGAAAGGAATAGTGCATGGTTGATTAGAGTGTACTTAGATTTGATTCAAGCAATGATTCTTCTTGCTTTTCATGTTGTAGATATGGATTCTCTTCCATCCGCGATATGTGTGAGAATAGAAATTTTGGATTGATTCAAAGGTCTGACAATGACCTTACTCTTGAAATAATGGTGAATGTTAAACCTTGGCGTTATTTGGGGCCATGTCTACTGTTGCTTTCTCTAATGTCATTCCTTGTGACTTGTGTATTGATAAAGCCCATGCCATTCGAAGTGGTATCTGTTGGTGTGCACCTCTTGTTATAGGGGAAATGGGTACATATATTGGGTGTGAAATGTCCCATGGTGTTCCTTTGTATTGGTTGAAGTCGACTACCATGAAGGATGGAAATTATGGAGGCTTTGAGTCAGGTGCATAAAAGATTGAAATTACTTTGCCAAGTGCACAATTAACAAGACCTGCATGTACCCACAAGTTGCTGGTGAGCATAACCTTTTTCTAATTGCATAGTGCCTTTGCTAGTTTTGCTACTCGCATGTTCAATTTTTTTAGCATTGTTTTATTAGGCAAAGAAATTGAGTTTTTTGTTGCATATAGGTGCATGGAGTCTTGAAATTTTTTTTTCTCTTCATGCATAAGAGAGGAATTTGTCCTTCGCATTAGAAGGTTCCAATATTCAAGTGTAGGCGTTCCATTTCTGAGGTTTGTGAGAATCCGACAGAAAGAAACCTAGGATAATTTAGCACCTCACTAGTGAAAAATAGTTGAAAGAGTTATGAATGTGTCGAAGTTACACCAAAGTGTAGTGCCACGTAATGTGCCAGCATATAGAGTAACTTCCTTCACAGGTGGTAGCTGACCTAAATCCCCGACAAGGATAATGGAGCGATTATCGAATGGTGCATTTAGATGAAGGGGGAATGCCTCTCTTAGGTGATAATAAATGCGAGAAAACATTTTTGAACCAATGAAGCTCATTTCATCAATGATTATGTAGTCTACATGGCATAGGTGCTCTTGAAAGTGTAGGAGAAACTGTCCTTCAATGGGATGCATTGATTGGATAGGGATGTGAAACACAGAGTGGATTGTAAGGGCATTTATGTTGAAAGTTTCAACGCTGGTGGGTGCAGGTAAAAGCAATGGGTTTGTGCTTGTTTGGAAGTCTTCCATAAATGCATGTTGCAAAAATTTAATTAAAAAAATATTGTCTTGTCCCCGTTGTCCCTTGTATGATGATTCTAAGTGGGGTTTTGGTGAAGGGTTTTTGTAGTGAGAAAGAAAAAGCATAAAAGCTATTTGTTGGGTAGGAGAGAATGTGTGATTTTGGGGGAGGGTTGAAAAAGGATGATGTTGTTTTTGAATATTTGAGCGATTGAATTCAATGAAATTTATGGCAGTCTCTTATAAGTGGAGAGGGATAGAAGTGTGCCACCAATTATGATTAACATCAAAGTCACGATGGCTAATCATTTCAAGGCTATCAAGTTCAATGTTGTAACATGGTTGGAGGTGAGAGAGGATTTCCCATTCATTAATTTGCTTAGGGTCAAGGAGGGGAGGGGGGGGGGGTTTGGGAAGGGTAGCCACAGGAGTATATTGATCTTAGGACTATGGGGTTTGTGGGTTTTCAATTTTTCGATGAACATTCCATGGTGTATATGTCCCTTTCTTTTGTTCCCAGTGTGTAATTATTTCCTCATTGGTGGATCCAATGTCATTCGGGAGTGTGCGAAAAGGGAAATACAATATTAATTTAGTCCAACAAAAGTTGGCATAAAAAGGATCATTATGGGAAGGGATTGTGGTGTATTGTGGAAATACATGTACAATCATTCGAGGGAATATGTTTTTCCATTGGTTTTGTTTTTGGCGAGAAGAAAATGACCAAGAGCATGCAACTTCAAGGAGGGGCAACGATTCCAACGAAGAAATTCAATTCATGTATGCAAGAATCAAGGTTGATGCTAAAAGGGAATTTTCAGAAGCATGAGAAAAACGTTTAAAAATAATTCTATTAACATTCAAGGAAAAAAATGTGTGACTGCAAAGTGAGTGGTATTTTTGTAACATATGGCATATTTCTTGTGCCCCGATGTCTCTATCTACAATGGTTTCTGTAAGGAGTTTCCAGACAACAATAATAGTAGGTGATTCTAGAGCGATGTTGTGTGAGAGTCGTGATAACATTTGGTGGTAGCTTTATGATTTTTTTTCTTCTTTGGTTGGTTGCATATTTTAAAATATAGCTTAACATAGCATGGTGTGATAGAACTAGTTGGCAATCAACACTTTCTCTCCAGATGGAAAGTAGATCATCATTGTGGTGGTTAAATATTTCATCATTGTGAGTGGGGGTGTAGATTTCTGACCATTGTTTTCAACGAACAGTGAAGATATGTGGTTTAACTCCCACAACACTCCATAACGATAGCTAAGAACATTGTCTTTTTTGTGAAGGCAAGAAAATTCATGACACTTTGTGTGACGTTGAACATAGTTGACAAGCTCCTCATAGTCTTCAAATTGGGTTGATGCAAAGATTGATGTTGGGTCAAGAAGACATGGGTTGTGCTCTGCTAATTGGTGAAATGAAAAATTGTGATGTTGGGGGTGTCACAGATTCCAAGAAGTCACATAATGATCAAAATATTTCTGAGCATTGACAACTTCTATTTCATTATTCCAGTCGAGGGTGTCCATATTTGGTGCATCTTGCAACCAAAGAAAGCCATGTATGTGTGCAGATCCTCTATGTTTCCATTCGTACCTGAATATAATATGAAAGTCAATGTAAAAATAGATGTAGAGAGGAAGGTTAATTAAAAATACCTGCACCAATAATCAACTCCATGGAGGCCTTTTTTGTTATGAAACCAGCTCCAAAAATAGAAGAAAAAAGAGATCAATGCCTTAGAAATAAGACACTTCGAGGGGGAAACCCCCTTTAAATTACATAAATGAACAATTCTTGGATGATACAAATCACAAAACCTCCTTTCTATATATAGGAGTCCATGGGGTCACAATATAATCCTAGTTGGCCTAAAAATAATAATGTAAAGGCACAATAATAGAAATATGGGGGTTACAGGGGTACAACAATAACAATAAGGGGGCTACACTAACAACAATAAGGGACTACACTAGTAATATAGGGACGTAACATGCCCCTCCCCTTCAAAAAAGAATTTTCCTCTATGCTTGAGTAGTTTTGGATGCTTCTGTATAAAATTCTCATCCTCCCATGTTGAATCTTCAGTGGGTAAGTTCTTCCACTTGATGAGATACTCTGAAATTGATCGATTACGTAGCTGTCGAGTTCGTGTTTCCGTGACTGCTTCAGGTTCCAATATGATTTTTCCTTCCTCGTCAAGTTATGGCAATATTGTTTGAACTAGAATTTTGTCACATATAACCTTCTTTAAGCAGGAAACATGGAAAACTGGATGCACTCGAGAGGAAGCAGGAAGCTCCAATTTGTATGCCATAGTACCAATCTTTTGCAACTTGTAATGATCATAGTACTTTGGCGATAATTTATTATCATTCTTAGCTTGCTTGAGGGACATTTTTTTGTATGGTTGTAGCCATAAAAATATCCAGTCTCCTACATCAAAACTTCTCTCACTGCGATGTTGATCTGTCTGTTGTTTCATTTGATTTTGTGCCAAATTTAGGTTATCCTTTAAGAGTTGTAAAACTTGTTGTTGATGCTCGACGTGACCTTCCACTGCTTGAACCATAGAATTTTCTCTGAAATATGATGTGATGGATTGTGGATGATATCCATAAAGTACCATAAATGGTGTCATTTTTTTGTGGTATGGAAGGAAGTGTTATACCACCATTCAGCCAAAGGTAACCACTTGACTCATTGTGTTTGTTTATCAGATACAAAACAATGAAGATATCCTTCCAAACATTTGTTCACTATCTCAGTTTTTCCATCGGGTTGAGTATGATAAGATGAGCTATGAGCTAGTTGAGTACCCAAACAAGAAAATAATTATGTCCAAAAAATTCCAGTAAAAATGGGATCTCTATCGCTTACAATAATCTTTGGGTTTCCATGTAGCTTGTGAATTGTTTCCATAAATGCAGTAGAAACTATATTTTATTTATGTGGATGAGATAATGCAAAAAAGTGTGCATACTTGGTAAGTCTATCAACTACCACCATGATGACACTCCTTCCTTCGAAATTCAGTAAAATTGTGATAAAATCCATTGAAATATCCTCCCAATGTTGACTTGGAAGGGATAAGGGTTGTAGAAGACTTGGGGTATTAATTGTCTCAACTTTATTTTGCTGGAAAACCAAATATTCTGCCACAAAATTTTGAATATCATATTTAAGGCCATCCCAAAAAAAATATTTCTTCACCCTGTGGTAATTTTTTAAAAATCCTGAGTGTCCTCCTAAGGGAGATGTGTGCAATTCCAAAAGAATATTTTTCCAACTAAATGTATCATATGTACTAGGATCTTGCTGCAAATTTTAAATGAGTGTCCACACTTCTTCTTCATTTTTCCATTCATCCCTTGCTTTGGTTATCCAATCTAATTGGATAATATAAATGGCACATTGCAATGCTTACACCTCTTCATCCTTTCTTGAGAGTACATCTGCAACAATATTTAGCTTCCTTTTTTTGTAGATGATTTCAAAGTCATAACCCAACATATTTGTGACCAATTTTTTTTTCTCTTCTGAAGATAGTCTTTGTTCCAAAAAGTATTTAAGACTATCATGATCAGTTTTTACCTTGAAGTGTCTTCCCATTAGGTAAGGTCGTCATTTCTTTAGTGCATGTAGTATTTCCAAAATTTCCTTCTCATAAATAGCTTTTCGTAAATACTTTCCTTTGATTGGATGACTTTCAAAAGAAATGGGTCTTCCTTCTTGCATTAAAACTACACCAATTCCATTTCCTGAGGCATCACATTCCACAATAAAGGTTTTTATGAAGTCTAGCATAGCTAAGACCGGTGCTAGGCACATTACCTATTTAAGAATCTCAAAGGCCTTAGCTGCTTCAGGAGTCCATGAAAATGCATCTTTCTTCAATAATGTTGTTAGAGGTGGTGTTATTATCCCATAATTCTTAACAAACTTGCGATAATACCTTGTTAACCCGAGAAATCCTCGCAACTTCTTTATGGTTGTGGGAACTTGCAATTCATTAATGGATTTAATTTTTTAGGGTCTACCTTAGCACCCTCGTGAGATACAATATCACCCAGATATTTCACCTCTTTTACTCCAAAGAAACATTTGGAGGTTTTTGCATATAATTGTTTCTCTTCCAATAGTTTGAGCACCATGTCAACATGTTGAACATGATCCTTCTAAGACATGTTGTAGATTAGTATATCATCAAAAAGTACTAACACAAATTTTCTAAGAAAGGGTTTGAAATGAAATTCATCAAACCTTGAAATGTAGAAGGTGCATTGGTAAGGCCAAAAGGCATGACCAAAAATTCATAATGACCCTCATGAGTTCGAAATGTTTTTTTTATAATATCTTCAGTCTTCATTCTAATTTGATGATATCCTAAACGAAGATCCAATTTGGTAAAATAAATTTTTCCATGTAATTCATCAATCACAAGAATGGGAAATTTATCTTTAATAGTGAGCTTATTGAGCTCCTATAATCTGGACACATGCGCCATGATCCATCCTTCTTGTGCACCAATACTACTGTAGCAGAGAAATAACTTTGACTAGGTTGAATTATACCAGCCTCTAAAATTTTTGCAATCATACGTTCAATTTCACTCTTTTGGACATAAGGATATCTGTAAGGCCTGATATTTGGAGGAAAACTTCTTGGAATCAAATGAAAAGCATGATCTTGATCACGAATAGGTGGGAGTCCTTTGGGAGTTTCAAACACCTTGGAATTATTGTCCAAGACTTTTTGGAGATCTGGATAAAACGATGATTTTGATGTTAGAACTTCTAGTGAGCATAATTGTGTAATTACGCCTCATTGTTATTTCTTCAGAAGCTTTTTCATGACATTAGAGCTTATTATCTTTCCTAACTTCCCTGTGATACCCCGTAATTCAACCTCCTTTCCTTCCAAAAAAAATTCAAGAAAATTTCTTGAAAATTAAAAGCTACCATCCCCAAATATTGTAACCATTGTACTCCTAGTGCAACACCTCCCATTGGAATGGAAAGCATTGGAATATTCAATCAATATTCCCCCATGGTTAGCTTGATATTATGGAATTTTCCAGAGCAATTTATAGCTCCTCCATTTGCAACCATCACTTGACATTATGGTTTTGGGTATAGGAAGGAATTCAATTCCTTGGCTACCTTACAATGAATAAAATTATGGGTACTACCCGAATCAATCAACACTATTACCTTTTTCTTCTTGATATGTCCTTCTATCTTGAGAGTTTGAGGATTGTTAATTCTTGCCAATGCATTACACGATATGGTCGGACTCATTCTTCTTTCTCTAGGGTTGGTTCCTAGTGTATATCTTCTTCTTTTGAAGTTTATTGTTCATTTTCTTCCTCCTCTTCACATTCTATGTAAAATAATTTCTTCTCAACACACTTATGACCTTTAATCTGTTTTCTATCACAACTGCAGCAAATCCCTTTTTCTCTTTTTCTTTCCAATGTTGTGGTGTCAACCTTGTAGGTTGTGGAAGTCTTGGAGTAGCAACACTTTCATCTTTATAGATGTGAGTGGTAGGCTTCCTTGTCGCCATAATTTTACATTCAATTTATCTTGCCAACCTGAATGCCATCTCCAGTGAATCAGGTTCACAAACGCGAACCTCATGTTGGATGTTATCCTTTAAATTCCCTATGAAGACATCATCCTGTGTTCCTCTGGAGTATCATTTACCCTTATATTCAATTTTTGGAAGTCCTCTATGTGCTCCACCACTGAACCCTTTTGTTTGAGATTTATCAATTGGCTAAATAGGGTGTTTCTCTTTGTATCCTCATAGTGTGCTATCATTTCCTCCGTAAAGTTTGACCAAGTGACAATTTTTTGATGGGAGAAAAGCCATCAAAAACATACAAATGTATTTTGTTCTAAATATAAAGTTGCAATGCGTACCTTTTGTGTGTTTTTCACTTTATTAAGATCAAATTATTGCTCCATCTGTAGTATCCATGTTATGAGATCCTTGCCATCAAACTTCCTCATATCGATCTTTAGAATGTGGTGGGTCTTCAATCCAACATTAGTGTTTATGAAATCACGAATAACATTTATTTTGTTCTCATCATGAGTTTCCTTTACTATCTTTTCACCATTAGGAAACATTTCTTGTATCAACATTTTCAAACCTTCCATGTCTTATTTTAGATCATTCTTCAGGTCTTCCATGTTGTCTTTCATTTTTTCTTCTATACCATCGAACTTAACTTCCATGTCACTACAAGGAAAAGACCCTCTAGCGGAGGTTATAAAGAAGGTTTTTAGTGTTATAAAATTGGCAAAAATTGTCAAAAAAAAATTTGCTAAAAGATCTGTTTATGGTTATGGAGGTTTTGGCGGAGCTTTTAATAAAAATTCAACACAACCAAAACAAAATGGGCAGTCAGAGGTTATACATTAACGGCTTTAACGTGCCGATGCATACATGTAGAAGGCACCCCAGGGCGGTCGAAGGAGAATGCACTAGGCCGTTAATGTATAAAACTACGTTGGGCGTAGTGTTGGCGATACAACGCATGGGACCATTCTAATTGGTCTTGGGATTTGTGTGGTGCCCATAGGTCATACCAATGCACCAATGTGTAGACTTATAGAAATGCACCCGTGCGCAGTATCACAGAAAGGCACCAAGATTTATAATTGGTATCGGTATTCGTGTGGTGACCATAGGTCATAAAAATTAACTGGTGCTTATAGACACATAAACTCTCTGGTGCACAGTATCACACAAACGCATTGAGATTTATAATTGGTATCGATATTTATGAAGTGCCCATAGATCGTACAATGGAACTAGTGTGTATAAACACATAAATGCACCGGTGCAACGTACCACACAAATGCACTGATATTTTTAATTGGTTTTGGTACTTGTTTGGTGCCCATAGGTCGTAGAAACACACTAGTGTACAGTTACTGACACGCACCGGTTTTCATTTTGTATTTTTTAAAAACATCGACCTGTGATAGTGCAATTATTGTGATTGTTTTAAATTCATTATTCATCAAAATTAGAAACATCTTATAATAATATTCATATTAATTAAATTTTTATTAATGCATTTGAATGTGATGTTTGGATTAATTTGTTATATCATATCATAATTATTGTGGTTTTTTAAAATTCATTATTCATCAAAATTCGACACATATATATCTTATAAAAGTATTCATATGAATTATATTTTTATTAGTGAATTTGAGAACGACAATGGAGAACACAATAGAATAAATTAAAACGTATTTTATGATATATATATGAATAAGATAGTCTTTATCATACAAAATGGGACAATTATTAGTATACCTTTATCTTTCAATTGGGACACTATGTCCATTACATTAAACAAAATGTTTGATTTCACAGACATATTTCAAAAAATATAACGCCTTGGTTTGATATCCAAACATAGTGATCATCATTCTTCGCTTGAACTATTGTCACTGCTAGAGCTACTTCCTTGACTTGGTTTATTTTCAGGAATGTTTTGTTCATGGTGTTGATTGTTTTCTTATGCTTCACCTTCCATCTACAAACATAAAAATAAACTGAAATGAGTGTATATACATTGGTGAGAATAATGAAAATTTTAATATTAAATAATATGAATCAATGTAAATCAAAAATAAAAATGACGTACCATAGCAAAAATTGACTCATAAACTATACACAATCTTTCAAAACCATGTACCATGCCATCTTTCAAAATTTCATCTTTTGGCGCAGTTCCATACTTTGTTCCCTACAAGTTTTATACCCAATAACAAATCGTATATTTAATATAAAAGATGTTTTTGTTCTATTAATTATAGGATGAGCTAAGTAAAACAAGATTGATAGATGCTTACAAATTCCATAATTAATTTCTGATATGCCAACATATACTCACAACCCATATTTAACCCAATTTTAATAAATTCATTTGATGGTTCTTCTTTGTATGTTAGCACCTGTTTGAAGACATTCAATGATGATTTTTGTAAAACAAATTAAAAAAATACAAAAATGAAATATGGTTAAGTTGTTATAAGGAAGTAACAATTACTCACAAACTTAGATATCAACCCTTTTCTTCCTTGTCGTCCTATTTTATGTGCTGGATGGGTTCCATTTTCTTTTCTTTTCTACAAGAATATTCTTGAAAATTAATATTTAATGCTAAATTGTTTATTTATTGTATCTAATGTTCGAAAAATTCAATGATTACATATTACATTTGAAGCACGTTGTTGTTGAGATGGCTTCTCCTACGATGCAATTTTGTCCATTTCTTTGACCATCTCCTTGTACACCTTTTTGGACATTCCTACTGGCATATTTATGATATCAACTCGTTCATATTTTGAGATTTTCATAATCTTCCTAAAAATGTAACATGACAACAAAATATCTAATTTTTATATTGATATATGAAAATTAAATATAACAAAAGTGATATTTATAAATAATTCTGGACAAACATTTAAAGGAATATTACTTTTTCATTCCTTAGTTTTTGTTGTTGTACGTTTTTGCTATTAAAATTCTAACATGTCTCATTGACCAATTCTTTGGAAACTCTTCCTATAGTTTAGATAAAATTTGGTTCTTGGAATCATTGGATTTATTTTTGTATTCTAAGTGGAAAGAACGTCTATACATTCATTCCACTAGATCCCTCAAACATTTGTAAAATTTTTTCCCCCTTTCAATAACTTCTAGCACCACTCCAGATGAACTAAGGAGAAATTCATTTTCATTTTCATGTTCTATTTTTTTCTTTTCTTAGAACAACATTCCTTTTCTGAGTTGTTGGTCCCTGTAGAACATTAAACAGATGTGAATTAATAGACTTTTTGACACATGTTATGTAATAATTTTAAGTATATTATTAATTATAATTAAAAAAAGAAACTCATATTGGATAGATAGTATTTTTTCATTCACCTTATTCATCCTTTTGCAATTTTTCCATCAATCTTTTACGCTCTTCTGGTCCTATATCAGAAATAATCTAATCGACATTTTCCATTTTGTGCCTCTGCATGTTACACAGGAAACAATACATATTAGTTAAACTTACATATAGTTCAAAAATAATATTTTTTATAAAGAATTTACAAAGAACTTGCCTTTTTTATTTTCTTGATGTGTTATCAGTATTTTTTTTACTTGATCTCTTGTCAGTCATTTCTTTATCAATCTAAAAAATGTACCATATCATTCATTAATATATTTGTAAATAAATTGTCAAATTTTCAGGTAAAAAATAAATCTCAAGAAATCAGTGCACCTTTCATGATGTACGTAACGCCGCCAGTGCGTGGGGGTATTAAAAATGCACCGCAAAATAGTATAATAGACCATACAGTGCGTGGGGTGTTATAAATGCACCGCACAAACAGTGTAATAGACTGTACGGTGCTATCCTCGTAACATGGAGCATCGGTGCCCTATTTCAGATATGGCGCACTGATTTAAAAAAAAATTGTTTTCAAAATTTTTATTACACGGTACATGCATGGTGCGCTTTATAATACAACGCACCAGTGTGCTAGGTTACGCAGGGTGCACCGATAAAAAAAATCCATTTTTTCCAAAAATTCATGCAATGGCCGAATGGATTGGGATCCACTATGCAAGTCATCCCGTGGGTTGGATGTCAATCTAAATTGAAAATCCCTAATTCTGAAATCACAAAAAAAGGGAGAAGAAAGGGAAAAAACTAAAAAATGAAGGGTTTAGGGTAAAAATGGATAAAAATGCAAAAAAAAGAAAAAAAAAATTAAATTAAATTTAATCACGTGATGGTTTTAAATTCTATGATACAGGGTTTGAATCCCCAGAGGTTTTGTTTCTGATTGTCTGAATACTTCTGTTCGAACGTATTTCACTGCTCCACGGTGCCATCGTGCTCTCTTGCTCCAGGTATGTGTCCTACAAATATCTGGCTGAAAAATTTAGCAAAAGTAGTGAAATAATGAAAAGTGTTTAGTATTTAAAGAATTATTTTATGAAATTAGATTTTCGAAAATATTTTTCCACCCATTTTACAATTTGCCACTTTTTTCACTTAAATAAAATAGAGTTGTGCTTTTTTTATTTTTTTTTATTCATCACCGGTGCATCACTTAATAGCACTGCACCAGTGCGTCTTTTTGTAACATTGGAACTGGTGCGTTATACATACAGTAGCACCAATTTTCGGTTAAGGCGCCGAAATTAATTTTAGGTGTGTACACCAAGATTTAGTGAACTCCAACCATAGAAATTGAGAATTAGAATTTTGTTTATTCTTGGGAATTAGAATTAGAATTAAAATTGAGAATTGGAATTGGATAAATTCTTGATGGAAATAACTATTCTTCCAATGCATTTTCTTTATTGCAGGAGGTCCCCACTGATTATGTGGAGATAATGCAATGTGGGGCGTGTAAAGATGCAATACTACAGGGCCTAAGTGCACAATTGTGGCATGTGAACCTAATATAATTAGCACTTAACTATTTGCAACCAATATGTTTTAGAATATAATCTGTAGATAGGCAGATGGCCTGCCAGCAATTAGTACATATAATATGCATAAGGGTAATGTTCTGGGAGCAATGACAACGAGTCCTTCATTCTGCATTTTTTAGCATAAGAAGACCGATTTTCGACTAGACGATGCATTTATTACATGTGGAGGCAATGGTTTCCCATAGAAAATGAGTATAGGGTTAAGGAGAGGAAAGACATTGAAAAATAGGCTATTACATTACCTTTTCCAATGGAAAACTGATTTGCAGGTGAAAATATGGTAGCTGTAGGTATCTATGCGTTTCTTCCCATGAAAATGGTCACTGGATTTCCATTTATAATACAAGAAAAATTTTTACTGGTTTCATCCATAGGACCACAACTCATACAAGTTATAAATGCCACTCAGGTTCAATTGAAAGCCGAAGATGTGATTTTATGCGACGTCAGATTTGCTGGTAAAAGTTTATGTAAGCCAACTGAAGCTCGGACAATACTCCCAGCTACTTTTAAACACATTCTGGAGAATTTTTTCCTTCATGGGACCTACCAGCCTGATCAACAACATCAACTGATCTTTCTATGTTGTCCTTAAGGGAATGAGAATCCTTCCCTTCATGGTGCCTCTTGGCTTTTTCGACTTCCTCGATTGATCTTTCTCTTCCATCAAATTTTCTCTCCATTTATGCATCAAGGGATCTCTTAACCTTATCTCCAGCCTCAATTGAATGCTTTCTATTGGTCTCAATGTATACTCCTTTTCTCCTTTTGTATTATGTCGAGCTCTGTAGCCACCTGCATCCCTATAAGCATCTTTGTCCATCTTTCTATTTGAATCACTCATTTTCTCTGCTATAAACTTCTCAGTCGAAATTCAAACCCTCATCTCCTCAGAAAAATTATTGCCCGTGATTCGAACCCTTCGCTGCTCCAATATTTCACTTTACATAATAACCCTGTTCCGGTGCACGCTGTTTTATAGACGCATTAGGGCGGTTTGTAAGATCGAGGTTTTTGTTTTGGTGCAGTGTTTTATGATGCACCGGTGCGTCTAAGTAATAAGATGCACCAGTGCATGTTATGATGATAAGTGCACTGGACTGCATAAAGTTCTTTTTTTGTATGTAAGATCATAATAAAATAATGATAATTCTAAAGTACATGAATTTATTCGCATTATTTTCTAAACTTTATTATGTTACAAAAATTCATATTATTCTAGATTTATTATTTTACAATTATTTACAAATTTACAAATTTAAATATTTTAATAAAATCATTTCACATTAATACAATGAAAATTTTCACATTAATACAATTAACATTTTACAAATATTTTACATACAATTACAATTACAATTTTACAATTTCACGTGAAATTATGATTAGAATTAGAATTACAATTTTAATTTTACATACAATTACATTTACAATTACAATCATTTCACAGTAATACGATTAAAATTTTACAAATATTTCACATACAATCATAATTAGAATTAGAATTACATTTACAATTACAATTACAATTTTACAAATGTTTTACATACAATTACAATTAATTACAATTACAATTTTAGAATTTTACATACAATTACAATTACAATTAGAATTTTATAATTTGTCATATATACAATTACAATCATTTCATAATAAAATAAATATTACAATTACAATTAAAATTTTACATACAATTACAGTTAAAATTACAATTACAAATACAAATACAATTTTACAATTTTACGAACAATTAAAATTTAAATTTGACATAATATTTAATAAATATCGGAGAAGAGAATGAAACGCTCACAGACGTCTCTGCAGAAACCCTAGCCTGTCGGCGCAACTGTTCTGTCGTATTGGCCTGCTCCATGGCCTCCAGCTCGGGGGGGGAAGGACAGCCCCCCCCTGTCAACAATTATGGCACCCACGTTAGCTCGGTTCAAAGCAACGAAACTGCCGAAAAAAGCCAGGAAACGCCGCTTCCTAAAGCGCTGACCACGCAAACTCAGCAAGAGGCGAAGGTGCCCAAATCCTCTACCTGCAAACCCATCGCGACGGAGAGACCCAAGATCGAACTGCCCAGCCATAGGATAAATGCTCGAATCTAGTACATGAGAGACCACGCTCTCATTGGCAAATTTATCGGCTTCTGGCCAACTGAGAAAGCCCTGTATGGCTGGGTTGCTTCCAAATGGAAGCCCAAAGGGCAAGTTACGCTACAACTCAGGCCAAAGGGATTCTTCACAGCGATCTTCAACTGCATCGAAGACAGAAATAGAGTAATGGATGGAGGGCCTTATTTTTTCAACTCAGCTGGGTTATATCTTCGGAACTGGGTAGAAAGACTCAACCCAGACAAAGAAAACTTCAATTGGGCACCTGTCTGGATACGCCTATACTCGCTACCCCTAGAGTATTGGGACGAAGAATCACTCCAAGCAATCGGTAAAGGCCTCGGGGAGTTCATCAAGATCGCAGAAGAAACAAAGCTTCATCGATACACTTCATATGCTCGCATCTGTGTCCAAATGCATCTGGACAAGCCCCTCCCAGACGCTGTAAGTATTTACCATGATGATTTTGAATGGATTCAGCCATTAGACTATGAGCATGTCCCTTTCAGATGTCGAAGATGCCATGCCCTAGGGCATCTTTTCAGAGATTGCCCCCTTACCACATAGGCTCAGGCAAAAGAGGCGGAGGCAGCACCGGAAGCTGATGGTTTCACCAGAGTCACCCAGCGAAGAAGGCATGGCAAGAAACCTGCCACGACCGGTAAGAAACCCTCTCCCTCTTCCAATATTCCTTCCACCAGTAATAGCTTTGCTGCTCTCTCCAACCCTGATCTTACCTCTGAGATTGATCCTAGTCAGTTTATAGCCCCCTCTCAACCTTCGGATATTCCAAAGCATTCAGCCAAACCCAACCCCTTGCAAACCCCAGACCAAAAGCTATCTTCTGAAACCAACCCAGACAGCCACTCTGTTGGGATCAAGCTCCTACCCTGGCATCCTGCCACAATGGAAGTTGATAACCCTAATCCCCAACCTGTTGTCTCTAATGAGGCCCTGCTCAGCGGAAGTCAAGAGACTTTCATGGAAGAGGATTCTGAAGGCCTAGACCTAGGCGAAATCGACATATCAGAACTTGAGGAAGCTTGCAAAAACTATAATTTTGACACCATCAACCCTCATCAAATTGAAAAATTAGAAAAGGTCCTCTCAAACGCCCATCAGCAAAAGAAGCTCGGCTTCCAACCTGGCAGCCATTGGGACAGCCTCAAAATCACAAGAGAATAAAAAAAAAGAGGACGAAAGCCGGACTGGCAGCGTACCATCACCATAGGGCAAATATTGGTCGACTCAGGCCGATATCCTAAGCTTACAAGGTTCTTCAAACCTCTGTCAAACAGTTCCACATGAAGTTAATCTCTTGGAACATTAGAGGGCTCAACAGCCCCGGAAAGCACAAAATTCTCAAAAATATGATACAGAAAGAAAGACCAAATATACTCTTTCTTCAAGAAACAAAGTGTAGCAGTGAAACTCTAGGAACAATCCTGACCAAGGCTTGGCCTAGCTGTAGCTCTGTAGCAGTGGATGCCTCAGGTTCTTCTGGAGGCCTAGCTATCATCTGGGACACTCTGTCCATGGATCTTACCAATTTTCATGCGGCGCACCACATTATACAAGCAACTTTCCACCCCATTGGATCCAACATTCACGGGCATCTATCCAACGTTTACTTCCCACAAGACCAGGCAAGGAAAATAGCTCTTCTTCAAACCATGGCGAATTTAAATTCAAACAGAACTTACCCCCTATGGATTGCGGCAGGGGACTTCAATATGATCACCAAGATGGGAGAAAGATCAGGGGGAAGACTCAGAGTAGACCAGGACAGCGCTCACTTCATAGAATTCAAAGCCAACAGTTGGCTCATAGACATTCCCTTCTCAAATGGCACGTTCACTTGGAAAAATAAGAGAACTAGTACTCAACAGATTGCTTCAAAGTTAGATTGTTTCCTCATTTCTGACAATGCCATCCACATAGGGGGGGACCTATCGGCTTCAATTCTTCCGCAGACGGGGTCGGACCATTGGCCCATTATGCTCCATTGGCAAAATGTTGGCCTTCAATACAAAAAGCCATTCAAATTTGAAGCATTTTGGCTCTCACACTCCTCTTTTAGAGACGTTGTCACTCAAGCATGGCAGAGCTTTACACCACCCCCTGGCTCGAAAATGTACCAATTTCAACAAAAGCTCAAGCATATCAAAGCAGTCATCAAGAACTGGAACGTCTCTGTTTTTGGGAACATCTTTCAGGAAATCAAAATCCTCGAAAGAAAAATGGAAGAAACTCAGCAAAAAATCATAAGTGGAGGTAGAACCGAAGAGCTCGTTACTCAGGAACAAGATCTACACAAGCAACTAGAGGAGAGACGTAAGCAAGAAGAACTCCTGTGGTGGCAAAAATCTAGAATTACCTGGTTAAAGGAGGGGGAGAAGAACACAAAATTCTTCCACAGATCAAAAATACAAAGAAGAATGCAAAACCGCATTCCTCATATAACCAATCAGCAAGGAGCAAAAGTGGAACAACAAGAGGAAATCGAACAGGTTCTACTGGACCATTTTCAAAGCATACAGTAGGAAGACCATACAGTAGACCGACAGCCGGCCATAGATCAAATATCTCAACTCATTCCCAAGTTAGTCACTGATGAGCACAACAAGATGCTACTCCGTCTGGTCACTCTTCAAGAAGTCGAATCTGTAGTGACTCAAAAGAAGGATGGCAAGGCGCCCGGGCCCGATGGCTTCACCTCTAATTTTTTCCACATTTTCTGGGATCTTATTAAAGCAGAATTCTGGCAGCTAGTGGAAGAATCCAGAGCTGCTCACTGGCTCCTCCCCTCCTTAAATGCCACCTTCATAGCCCTGGTACCGAAAGAAAAACAGCCTAGCACTCCGGAAAAGTTCAGGCCTATTGCCCTCTGCAATGTGATCTATAAAATCATTTCCAAGATCATAGCCAACAGACTAAAGACTCTCCTCCCTATCCTAATATCGTCAGAACAAACTGGATATGTAGAAGGACGGCAAATCATGGACGGCATCATCCTCACGCATGAAGTCATTCATTCTCTCAAAACTTCAAAAAAGCCAGGTATGCTCCTCAAAATTGATTTATCAAAAGCATTCGATAAACTAAGCTGGCATTATATTCAAAGCATCCTTTTAGCTTTTGGCTTTGACCGAATGTGGATAAGATGGGTTTTGTCCCTCATTACTACGCCCTTGTACTCCATTCTTGTCAATGGCATTCCTTCTAGGCCATTCAAACCTTCACGGGGCATCAGACAAGGCGACCCCCTATCACCCTTCATCTTCGTCCTCATGTTTGAAGGTCTCAGCAAGCTCATCCATCATGTTGTCCGCACTAACCATCTGCATGGTCTCTCCCTTCATGGCTCTCTCACAACTCATCAACAATTTGTTGATGAAAATATGCTATTTGGGTTCCCTTCAGTCCAGGAAGCTAGATCCATCAAAAAAATTCTTAACCTCTTCTCCACAGCCTCTGGTATGACTGTCAATGTCTCTAAATCCCAGCTTTTCTTTTTTAACACCCCTCCTCTAATCCAATCCAGCATAACCCGAATTCTAAGCTTCACTCCCGCCCAACTCCCTTCCAAGTACTTAGGTGCCCCTCTTATTGCCACTGCTATCAAGCATTCCACTTGGAATATTCTATTGGAAAAACTGGAAGCTCGGCTCTCCTCCTAGACTTATAGAGCGCTCAATATATCCAGCAGACTTATCCTCATCAAAGCGGTCCTGCAATCCATGCCTCTATATCTTTTTTCTGTGCTTGCAGCTCCAAAGTGGGTGCTCAATCAAATCAAAAATCTGCAACGACGATTCCTCTGGGGCTCTTCAGACCACAAACGCAAATGGGCCCTGGTCAATTGGAGCACGGTTTGCTCTCCCAAAGCTGCTGGAGGTCTGGGGCTCAGAAATCCCATTCACAGCAACGAGGTTATGGGAGCAAGACTTTGGTGGAACTGGCTCTCAAATCCTCTGAAACCTTGGGCTAAAATATGGACAGCTAAATATGCTAATAACAGGCCGCCTGAAGACCTGGTCAGGCTTCACCCCGGAGTAGCTGGTTCACTCATATGGAAAGCTGCCAAACAGCACTTCGATCTCATACAATAGCACAGCTTCTGGGAAATAAGGAATGGGCACACAGCCAGATTATGGACAGACTCCTGGCAGCAGCATCCTCAACTTATTGAAATTCTCAGCCTCTCCAACAATCGACGAACCAACCCCCTAGAATAAATCAAAGTTCATCAGAGCTGGACTCATAATGCCACCAATGATTTCAGGCAATGGAAGCACCCCTCTTCAATCCTACCCAATGCTCACAGCAACATACAGGAAGCTCTCCAACAAGAACTACAACGTCGGAAAATAAGATGCTCAGAGGAACTAGACGTGCTTCGTTGGGGATACTCTCCCAAAGGAATGTTCACTACGAAGGAAGCCTTCTCTCTAATGTATCCTATTCAGCTTCCGAAAGACAGGCTTTGGCAATTTGTCTGGGCTCCAGGCACTTGGCCTAAAATCTCCACCTTTCTTTGGATACTTAGTCACAAAAGGATCCTTACTTGGGACAACTTGCTCAAGCGTGGCTTCAGCGGCCCCTCTCAGTGTCCAAATTGTAAGCAAGATGTGGAAACAACGCATCACCTCATGTTGACTTGCCATCTTGCTCATCAACTATGGGAAAAAATATGTTTCAGAAGTCAACGCAGCAAGCCAAAAGGGGACCTAGTCACCATAATGCGCCTCTGGCCCCAGCGACCTTACAATAGTCCCATTCTTAACTATCTCTGGCAGCTGATCCCAGGCTTCCTCTTCTGGACTCTTTGGAAGGAGCGAAACAGAAGGATCTTCAAACATCAAACTACTCCTTTGGACATCATCTGGGATAACTTCAGCAAAAATCTTCAAGAAACCCTCGCAATGCATCCATGGCAGGAGGAGGATCTCCCCAAACAATCTAAGGAAGCAGCAATATGGCACAATTGGCAGCTACGGATAGTGATCAAGCCTAACACCTCTAAGAAAAATACTATTGGCACACCAATCCCTTGGACACCTCCTCCCCCAGGCATCTACAAACTAAACTTTGATGGCGCCTCCAAGGGAAATCCAGGTCCAGCAGGCTTTGGCGGCATCCTCAGAAATTCTCAGGGGAACACTCTAGCTATTTACTATGGATCGATAGGCTGGGATACCAACAACTCGGCAGAACTGGAAGGACTCTGGCAAGGACTTATCCTTTCTCACCTATACAATCTTTCCCCTATCATTGTAGAGGGAGATTCTCAGATCCTCATTGCCATAGCTACTCAACTTCTTCACGGCACCAGAACCACTAAAGTTGCCACTAGTTGGAGAATGGCCTCACATCTCAACACTCTCAGCAGGTGGTTGGACAACAATCAAGCCATATCCTTTGTTCACACCAAAAGAGAAGGTAATAAGGTTGCAGACCTCCTAGCCAATCTAGGATTTGAAAGCACAGACTCTCTCATTCATGGCCCTCTTCATACCATTCATGACAGGGACGCACTCCAGAATTGCATCAAACTGGTGCAAAATGATCAAAATTCTCCAGATGCGGATGGACATTAAGCGCATGGGGATAATGGGCCTTGGCCATTTCCCAACGCACACAGCGTGTGGTGGCCACATGGCCCTCCACGGCGCCATAAACATTGCATTCATTCCTCCCACAGGCATCATTAACTCTCCGGCATTCATTCCTCTGCGCCGGCATTACATTCGCCTTGGATCGCCTGGTTCAGGCATTATGGAAACCAGTTCATGGTCCGACGAGCTCACCGTCTCTCCGCGCAGTTGTATGGTTCCCCTAGGCGGCGCGTGCCCTGCCCACTGTGCTGAGCCAAGCACTCGCACAGCCACAGGCAGGCATTGTTCGCTTTATAGTTGTATTGGGTTTGCTCCGGACGCGCACTTCTTCAACAGCAATTTCTGCCCAGGTGCTTCAAGCACGTCTTGCCAGTTCGCTCCAGGTTCTTCCATTGCTTCAGCTCCTCTCCAGCATAACGAGCATTTCGAAACAGTGTCTCCCGGTTCAACCATGCCGCGACTAAGGCAACGCATGACAGCGCGACGAGGAGGCACTCGAGGAGGCCCGGGAGGGGAGCGCCCTTCCTCCAGCGACAATTCTCTGATTTTCCTTCCGTTTTTTACCATGGACGTCCTCCGGCCTCCCTTTCGACTGAAGTCCCCCATCGCTTCTCCTCCCCCGCCTCTCAGCCTGCTAGCAGCCATTATATTCGCCAGACCACGCAAAGAGCGGAGTTGAGGTTTGATAGTGCTTTCAACCGCCCTTCTATCACTGCATTCATCACCATAACTCTGCGTGAGGATGCCACCCTTAGCCCTCCTACCTGGACTTCCTCCTCCCCTGCTCATTTTGACCCTCATTCTGCCTCTGTCGAGCTTCGTTCCACCTCAGCTTCCATGCCTCAAGAGGACTTACCCGAGCCTGCTGGCCTAGCCATTCCCCCCACTGGTCTCTCTTCCTTGCAGGTGGACACTGATGTTGAACAGGGAGCTGCAGGCCACAACAGGAAAACTGAAGCGGAGGATCTTGAAGACGACTTCAGTTGCCCAATAGTGGAGGAACAGCCATCTCCTGCCACTTCCAAATGACTCAGCAATGTCTTGGCGCAGTATGGACTTTGAACTTGTTCATTTTCTTAGCAATGCTGGTTTTCTACAATGCATAATAGCTTACTGTTTTTCGATAAAGATAGTGTTAAGTTTTTGTTACTGTCTCATAACAATTATAAATATTCAACCGGTTTCCCTACACAAGGGCGGTGATACTGCTATTACAGAGATGGTTTCCCTATATGGGCAGCTTAGTTTTAGAATTATGCTTGACTTTCAAGCCCAGTTTCAGGCTAATGCAGCTGAACTGAGGCAGTTTTGTACTACTATCTTTACATAAATAGATTTAGCTCAATTTAGAAAAAAAAAATATATATTTAATAAATATCATGGTCATTTAATATTAAATTAATTAATAAACATCACAATCATGATAACCATTGTACAAACATCATATTCGACTAAAAAACACATTCAAACATCAAATTAACATTATATATTAACATCATCACAACACAAACATCAAATCTACATCTCATGTCAAATATCTCATGCTATCACATACACATCTATCTGTAAGATAAACATTAAATGAACATATCTAACATGACCTAACAATATACATATCATGATGATCACCAACATGTAAATTAAGTACAACTGCAACATGAACATAAAATACATGAACCATATATATATATATATATATATATATAATGTTAAAAATATACAACTGTAATATAAATGTCATGGATATGGTAGTACAACATCAATAGCAGTACAAGTGGAGGCCTGCTCAGTCAATGGTGCAGTCTTGACGGTCGATGGTCGAGCCTGCTCATGATCATGACTAGTACTGATGGATGGATCAGCTGGTGGTAGTACAACATCAATATAAGAAGTACTAGTGGAGGCCTGCTTAGTCAATGGTGCAGCCTCGATGGTTGATGGTCCAGCTTGCTCATGATCATCACTAGTACTAATGGATGCCACAGGCTGCTGACTGGATGTGGTTGATGGTCCAGCCTCATCTCCATGATGACTGCTAGATGCTAGTGGAGCCTCATTCTCATCAGGTGCGGTGCGAGGTGAATGATCATGAGATGATGAATCACTGCTCATGGACTGTCCATCATGTGTTGCAGCTCGACCATGCCTATAACATGCAATAGCCCTCCTCAGTCCCGTAATAGCTGTCGTAGCTCCTACAACATGCCGCATCAAGTTGCACATGTCACACGAAATTCCCCTCCACATCTGTAATAACCTATCATTGGCTTGTATGTCTCTGTAATGATCAGGCATGACGCCCGCCTCAACAATCAATGTACTGAGTTGGTCGCCCAACTCCATCCTGTATCTAGTATCAAGTCGACCACACCTAACAAAAGGCGGTACTGGCGCACCAGTAGGAGCATGTCTCTCTACACTGGCCTCCTGATCATGATCCTTGGCATCTTCCATGTCCTAATCGTCATCAAGATCCACACCTGGATCATGTGGTGGTTTAGGCATCTCCTTGCCATCAAAAGAGCCAATGTCTGCAAAATATATACAAGTACACAACAATAATCAGACAATTTCGTTACACAATTTCATAAAAACAGGTTAAAGAACATGTTAGAATAAATATAAATAAAACAGTAATATTACCTCTATCATTTGACGGCTCATCATCTATGAAGGGGATGTTGGCACACGCTCGCCAATCTAATCCAGCATAAGGACAGGAGACCATAATGAAGGGATGCATCTCATCAACACTGGCTAGTAAGTCCAGTGCATCATGCGATATCCTGGCTGGAAACATAGTCTCTCCCCTATTGGGCATCATGTGCATTCGGGCCTCCAACATTGGCCTACGAGGCTGCCGAACAAAAGTAAGCCTCATCTCTAGAAACCTCTCAAAAAATAAACAAAAAATATCTAAAGAAAAAGGGAATTTGACCCTCCTCTATGCATGAACACGACATCTATCTAAGGCCATACAAAACTACCGCAAAAAATGGCAGACCACCTGATAAGTCGTGGCTCCTATACTAAGTAATCAACATCATATAGAAGCGGGAAACTAATGCATTTCCATTCATTAGTGTTTTGTGAAATGGTCGAAATGAGAAGTGAGAGGCACTGCACGTCCTGTCTACCAAATGCACCAATACGTAACTGGCCTCAAGGTACCTAAAACTCTTAAGGACACAGTACATCTACTCCAATGTATCTCTGGGAGTAAACTAATTGAATCTCTACTACAAAACTAGCTAGAACCTCTAGGAATGAGGGAAAATCCACCCCTCTCCTCGATAGCCCTGTAATGAAATAAATATCCTCCTCATTGGGTGTGTACCACTGGTCAAGACCAACTTGGAAAGCCTATTGGTGGGCATTCCACCTGCAGATAAGATGTTTCAAAAACACACTATGGGCCTTTAGGGAAGTAGCCTCCTCATAGAACTTGAGGAGGCCTACATGCCTTAGGAGCCCCTGGGTATCTACTGTAATATGGTGAGGGTACACATCTCTCTCCCTCTCTCGTGCCTCCCACTAGCGAAGCATGTCATACTGCTCCACCTGTTGTTGCTGTTGTTCCTCCTCTTCTCTCTGAATCATTGAAATATTAAATAAATAAAAAATATTAAATTAGAAATGTATTTAGGAATATACATATATAATTTTTTTTGGAAAAAAAAATAGACCAGTCGATGCACCACAAAAATAGTCATGCACCAGTTCTGGTGTGGCTTTTGTTTGTAGCGCACCAGAGGTGGTGCCCCAGATGACATAAAACGCACCGTATGCTGTGCACCTGAAATTTTTTCAACCACTGTTGAATATATATGGTGTCATTAGAGCAGTGCGCTAACTAAAATATAAGCCCCGACGCATATAGCTGTGTCATTGCATCGACTTCCTGATAAGTTACATAGTCAATGGTGCGGTCTTTTACCTGGCCGCACCATTGACCCTGTCGGAATGCCGAATGCGGTGCGCTTACAGGCACCGAGGTGGATATGTCCGTCAACACACCGTGGTTCTATTCCCATGGTCAACGGTGCGACCGTTTAAATGACCGCACCGCACATTTTTTTAAATTTTAAAATAATGTGGGGTGCCTTTTGGTACCACCTCAGACATGGTGTGGGTACCGTTAGCACTAGTTGCGATGCGGCCTATAAATTTTACAAGCAGCACCGCTTAACGATGCGAGCCGAACGGCTCGTGTGGGCCGCACGACCAAAAAAAAAAAAAATTTCTTTTTTAATGGTTAATTTTAAGGTTATTTCAAATTCTAATCTATTAAAAAGCTTAATTATGGAAAAACTAGAAAAATACTTGTATATTTCGCCGTCGAGGAGGCATATTGGCTGTATAATTTGCACAAGAAAATTTTCCCACCATTTTTCAAAATGCAAGCTGGATATTGGTGGCCAATGCATAGCAGCAATGCATGCAATGGGTGTAATGGGAGCACCGATGTTAGGGCGGCTCAGAGAAGGATAAATTGCACTGGTGCTTGAGAGCTCTGGAGCACTGAGAAAGGTGAAAAATGTAGTTTTTTGGCCGTAATTTTTTTTTAACCCTAAGCTGGTGCACAGGGTTTTATAGGCACACTGGTGTGGTTTCTTAAGACCGCACCAGGCGGTTTCAGATTTGGCGCGTTGTTTTATGATGCACCGGGGCGGTTCCTTAACACCGCACCAGGTTGTTTCTGTTTTGGCGCATTGTTTTATGACGCATTGGGGCAGAATAGTTATGGAGCACCTGTGCTTTACAGTAATAGGACGCACTGGGAGGGTGTGTATGGAGCACACGGTGTCTGGTGTGCCAATGTTTTGTTTGATTGGTGCTTTCTCTTGTAGGGCACACCGGTGATTGAGAGCAGAAAAGTGAAAAATGCGGTTTTTTTGTCGTAATTTTTTTTTTATTTAACCTTGTTCTGGTGCACGCATTTTATAGGTGCACCAGTGTTGTTTCATACAAATGCACTGGTCCGTTTCTGTTTTGGCGCAATGTTTTACGATGCACCGGTGCGGTTTCTTGACACTGCACCGGGCGGTTTCTATTTTGGCGCAGTGTTTTATGATGCACCGGCGTGGAAGAGTTGTGAAGCACCGATGTGTGAAAGTAATAGGACACGTCGGGCAGGTGTGTACGGAGTTCATGGTGTTCGGTGTGCCAAAGTTTTGTGCACACCGGTGCTTTCTCTTGTAGAGCGCACTGGTAATTGAGAACTCTGGAGCACTGAAAAAATGAAAAATCCAGTTTTTTTGCCGTATTTTTTTTATTTAACCCTTTTCCAGTGCGCGTGGTTTATAGGTGCACCAGTGTTGTTTCTTACGAATGCACTGGTCAGTTTCTTTTTTGGCGCATTGTTTTATGATGCACCGGTGCGGTTTCTTAATACCGCATCAGGCGGTTTCAGTTTTGGCGCAGTTTTTTATGATGCACCAGCACGGAAGAGTTGTGAAGCACTAGTGCTCTATAGTAATACGATTCACCAGACAGGTTTGTATGGAGTGCACGATGTCTGGTGTGCTAATGTTTTGTGCACACCGGTGCTTTCTCTTGTAAGGAGCATTGATGCGATGTTGAATGATAAGCGCACCGAGCAAAAAACATCCACAAAAACCTCTGCCTGCCAACCTCCTCTAGTAACCTCCACTAGAAATGGATGTATGGGGTATTTTTATAAGGGGTTCCTCAAAAACATCTGCTAGAGGGTCTTTTCCTTGTGTGTCTTTCATGTCATTCTTCAAACCATCCATCTTAGCTTCCACACCTTTCTTCAAACCATCCATATTAGTTTCCATTCCTTTCTTCAAACCATCCATATTATCTTGCATGCCCTTCTTCAAACCATCCATCTTAAGCTTCCATGTCTTTCTTCAAAACTCCCATATCATTTTTGTTGCTCTTTGCGAGAGCGAAATTTGGTGCACATGCTCTTGTAATTTTGATATATCATGTTGCACTTCTTCATCTTCATGAGTGATAGTAGAGTATTCTGAGGGCTTAAAGGGTGTTTAATTCCTTTTAGGGGGCATTTTGGAACCAATACTGATATATATATGCTTCAATATGCACTTGGAATCACTTCAAACTAATTTTTCAAACAAGACGTATGAAATTTCAAAAAAAAATGCACACCTTTTTCTTACTTTTGATGAGATTGATATTGAAACTTAATTATCTCTGTGGTTTCAATTATTCAATATATGAAATTTGTTTATAGTAGCCCTGTGAATCTTCTTTCGAATGCCACAGTTCTAACCTTATTTGGGTGCTTCAAGACAAATTTATGCCCAATCTCCCACAATGACCTAATTATGGATTGATTCAGTAGAGCGAACTTATATGGCGTGCCACATGTCACTGTTTCCTTCTTAGGCTCTGAAATTGATATACAGGAAACGGCAGTCTGTGTACTTTCAGCCACTTTTTAAAAAATTCAAATCCGATGCTCAGAGAGAGAGTTATGACGATTATCCCAAGGCCACCTCGTTTAGATGAAATTCAAGAGCCTGCAAAAACCCTAATTTCCACAGACCATATCTCTGCAACTATTTCGAACCAAGATCTGAAATTTTTACACGACATTCATCAGGATTTCAACTTCGCGTATTAAAAAAATTAGCTTCTAAACCTTGTAGAAAAAAATTTATAGCGAAAATGAAAAATAACCTATTTGGAGCAGTGAAACCCTAGAATCCAAAGCTCTAATACCAAATGTTATGAAATGAGCTCCAAAAATAGAAGAAAATGGAGATCAATGCCTTCGAAATAAGCCCCTTCGAGGGGGGCAACCCCCTGTACATTACATAAATGAACAATTCTTGGATGATACAAATGACAAAACCTCCTTTCTATATATAGGAGTCCATGGGGTCGCAATATAATCCTAGACGACCTAACAATAATAATGTAAGGGTACAATAATAACAATATGGGGGTTACAAGGGTACAACAATAACAATAAGGGGGCTACACTAACAACAATAAGGGACTACACTAGTAATATAGGGACCTAACATTTTTTTATGACTTCTTTGAGGAAAATTGTAAATCTGCAATGCATATATTGGGATGTTAAATGAGGGTTTTTAATTATGTTTTGAATCCTCCACTATTAGTGATTGTTTGTACTGGAGGGAACATTAGTAGGCATAAACTTGTGCAAGTCATGCCATTTGGTATTTGATATCAGCTTCTCTTAGAGTGAAGAAGAATGTTGGGCTTCCAATTTGTGTGATCATGTCAGTTAGCTCATCCTATCACTTGTTCCAATAAAAGCGCATTCCTCGTAGGGTTGAGCCAAAGCACGTGACTTGTTCGGGAATTTTTGAATTTGGGAACTCATGAAGACACTGTCATAGATCTAGAACAGTTGTTGGCAAGTTTTTCTCAATGTGTTTCTTCACAAAAATAGTAGAAGTTGATTGGGTATAGTGGTGCATTAGAATGTTATAAAGGTAGTAGCAAAATCTTGGATATTGGTCGAATCGGTTATCATGGTAGTGCAACAGATGCAAAGCATATTCATCCATTTCAACTTTTGTAATTCTTGGTTGTGTGATCATGGAAATTCCTATAAGAAAGAGTGTGGGTAATGCCATAGCAGAGAGGCCCTCGGTGGTGTATTTGTTCATAGGTGAGAGATATTGTAGGCCAGTCGATTGAGTTTGTTGAGTATGGATGGGTGGAGTGCAAATAAGCACGAATGTGCTCAAGTTGAGTACACGAGTTTGGGAGAATTGGAACAAAAGAAGAAGGTTGGATATCTAATGGAGTTAGCATGGCATCAGGATCATATGTAGGATCGACTATGGTTTGATGGGGTTCAAAAGAGAATGGTTTTATGGGGTTCAAAAGAGGATGTGGTTACATTATGAAGAAGAGAAGAAATATTTGTAGGTTGATCTGGTAGAGAATAAATTGAAGATGGGTTTGGTTGGACATATTTGTAGTAGGGATCACTAGCTAGTTTGTATTCAAGTGCTACAAGTATACATGACTTGCACACGAAAAATTCATAAGTTGTTTTAGAAGGATTGTACCTTTTCACAATGAGGATGTCCAAATCAGAAAGGATTCAAGATAAGTATTTGGAAATAGTAGTGATGTCTTGAGGGAAGCTGATTGTATGGCTGCTATATTTGTATTGACCACCACGGGCATGAGTTACTTGTATAATGGATTTTACACATGCGATGAGAATTTCCTCAACTTGTGTTAAATTTTGAAGGTTGTATAGTTGTTCACCAGGGTCCATGTTGTTTAGATGAGTAAAAAAATTACTATATTTAGATTATGCACAATGAAAAAAAGAAAGTTTACTATGTGAAAGCCTTGTTTTCATACCCAGGTACGATTCTTTTCATATTATGCAAACATTCATGGTAGAAAGTTTATATATCCTTTGTCAAAACCGACAGTGTTCATCATTAGGGGGGTGTTATATTAGTTTTTTATGAAGGTGGGGTGAAATGGTTTGCATATTTGGGAGAGCACTTGAGAATGGAAGGGGTTTATGGAACAATGATCTATATAGAGATGATATTTCATGTACAAAAAAGTAACATTCCTTGCAACCATGAAGAAAGTTCAAAGGCGGTGAATAACAGATCATTGTGCAGCGGACAATACTTGAATGTCTTTAAGGACCTCCTTACATACAGAGTCATATTGAATTTATTTTGAATTTACCAGTATTGTTTGCAAGCACTCAACACCATTGTAGTAGTTTGTTTTGATGGAAAGTGTCAACAAGAAGTGGCAGCTTGATATACATCCACAAATTTCTAGGATATCAGTTGGTTCGATAGGAAGAAGGAACAAGTATTTTGTTGTGATGCCCATGAACTCATTTCATGCGTCATTGAAAGTTGTGACATTTTGAAGGTGTCGGGTGTGGTCATGTAACTCAAATTAAAGTTTGTAATGGTAGTCAGATTCTAGGAAATCATTGTTACACTTTGTACAATGCCAAAGATTGTTAGAATGGTGTATTACTTTTTTCATGCATTGCTTTCCATTGAAATCTAATGGAAATGCAAGAAAATAGAATTCATCCATGTGTAGAGCAGTCACAGTTGCATGAACTAAAACACATATTGTTTTATCGAGGGCTTCCATGCAAGTAATTTCATGAATTATCTTTTGTGATAGGGATCGTTCGGAAGCAACATTGTAGTTTCTACTCAAATTTGGAGATAAAGTTATAGCATGCTTCATGGAACCAAGAATGGAGTTGTTTAGTTTCTTCAATGTTTAGGTTTATGACAAGAGTGCTAGTGGAGACTATCTCTATGCTGATTACATTAAATTAAAATACACGACCTCATTTGATACCAAGGATTGGTGGGTTGTCAGAAGAGCATAATTCAGCAAGGTTTTGTCTTATAGAGTCACAATGGTCTCCCCATATTGTTACATCAGTGCTAAAACTTGATGTGTCCCTTAATGTGAGTGTTTTCCTTAGTGTTTCAGCTCCATCTCTTCATCGAATTGTCGAAGAAAATGAGGTGGAGCTAACAACACCAATAACATCTACAATGGTATTTGGGTTTGTAGAATTGATTTCAGAGATAGTTTTGAAATGAAAGCATTGATAAGGGAAGGTTGGATCATATAATAAACATGGATTGACAACAAATGCAGCAAACAAGTAAATATCCCATTTATTTTTTTAGGTGGTCGTATTTTGGGTTTGTTTCTTTAATTGTGTCATTTGAAACAATATCTAGTTTCCCAACTTGGATTAGATTATAAAGGGATTCGTCCAATTTAGCAACTACGGAAAGGTGGATCTCATCTCTATCAAGATCAATAAGTTCGAATCCAAAGACTTTTCCAGAGCCATGCGCATTGTTGTAAGTCTTCAATGTTGTCTTTTCATATGCTCTACCTTGGATTGACCAATACTTCTGCTAGGGATTGAGTCCCTTGAAAGATATAGTTGCAATTGTGGACATATTCGTTGGAGTTACTATAGAGGGAAATATCTCTTGGGTTGGTGAAGAGCTTGACTGGGATGTGCATGCATTTTCATGTAATAGTGTTGATGAGCCCTTAAGCAACATTATTGTACATCGCACAACCTCAAGTTAAATAACTCGAATGGACTTAGTGTAAACGAACAAAAAAAAATGTTGTAGAACCCTTTTTTTTTTTTATGCAGGAAGAGTATAAATACAAAAAAAAACGGAAGTGTGTGCATTCAAAATTGTAATCTTATGAAGAGTTTTGATGCATTGTGCAAGATATTTTTTTAAGTAGAATGATTAAGTTGATTTGGATGTCTTCAGATGCAGCTAGTGTACTATATGCAGATGGTAGCAGAGTCTTGTGTTGATGCGTCCCATCGGAGAGAGTAATTTTTAAGCATGAGGATGCAGTTCTTGATGAGGTACCAGAGTCGATGTCGATTATTTGGAGTAGAGGTTGAATCTAAGTGGAACTATTCAGCAATAAAGGAATGACATTCGCAATCAAGGTAGGCTCCATGATATTAGCACAATACAATATTTTTTTTGTGATGGTTATACCTGTAATTCATGTTAATGCATTGGAAGAGATATTAAAACATAAAATAATATGTAATGGAAGCATGAATTGGAATTGCAAATATAATTTATATAATGACTTGCTCAATATGCTATGCAAGAACCCTCTTCTCCTCTTCTACAAGATTACTTGTTTAATCTTTTGTTCAGAAAACTCTAAATCTCCTAATAATTTTCTAAATAATCCCCTACTTTCGGCAGCAATTTTTCACCCATAAAAATTTACTTGATGCAATGCTTAGAAAACTCTGAAACCCCAAAATTATTTTGCTACATAATCCCCTACCTATATATCTATGCATGTTTTCATCAGAAAACTTTGAATCCCATAAATATATTACTAAATAATCCCCTGCATATAGACATGCGAAGTAAAATGGTCCCTTCATATTCAATATTCAAGCATTTTACCTCAAAATACCTAAAAAAATACTAAAATCAGGAATATTTTCGATCCCTTGGTGTCTTGCAGTAGATCATTACCTTTTAAGAAGGAACTCCCAACAGCCTAGCACTTGGTTGATCTTCCATAAATGTTCATATTTCTAGAAAAACATATAACCAATAATCCTAAAACCCCTTCATTTTTCTCATTATTTATTCATGTGCATCCTCGCCATTACATAAATGCACTAAATAGTACAAATCACAAACCTTTGAAAGAAATTGTCCACTAAAACACAAATTTCAAGATAATCTGCCTTCATCCACCGATTGATTACTGTAGCTCCTTACACTGGGGATGTACAAGTGGATCAATTTTACCATACCTATCTTAAACTAAGCCCACTCCAATATATTAAATTATCCAAGAATATTCAGTGTTTCTCCTTGGTAGAAGAGATTGTCCACAAAAAAATTCTATAAAATTATGTAAAATAGTTACCAAATCCAATAAAATGCACAACACTATCTAAAATGCTAAGTTCAAGAAAATTTCTAGTGGATTCGTTCAAACAGCATCGCTCCTCTAGTGCATTTTCATTTTTCTTTAGGATGGGCCAGCCTGCGTGACCACTCCTTCTTGACTCCTAGATATCACAATCTTCATATGCATTTTGTTGTTTAGAAAAGTTGTAACCTAGAAATATTGTAGATTACTACAAATTGTTATTGAAAAGAAGATTTGAGAATTGCACAGCTCAGTTGCGAACATGTTAAAATCACCAATGTTAGATTGCTTTCATAGCTCAATTACGGACATGTTAAAATTACGAATGTTACGTTGTGTGTGACGAAGCTGCACTAATAAAGGGGCACTGCAAGGTTGGGTTGTGGGCCCTCAAGTTGTACCACAACAAAATGGAATATACTAAGAGGGATGTTGAAGTACATAATAGAAGATAAAGAGGTAAAAACAAGGGATAAAGAATTGGAAGATAAGGGATTTTCTTTATGATGCATAAATTGTTATACTTAATCAATGTACATTGTATTTTAATATTTTTCAATGACAAAGATGTATAAATGGTAAGGATTTTATCCCCAAGGGTTAACTCAATCAATTTTATTTTAATAAATTTATGTAAATAAGATATATAAATGGGAGGCTTTTAGCCCCAAGGGTTAACTCAATCAGTTGAACCATGCACTGAAGACATGATGTAAACAAAGAGACCATAGGTCACGAGTTAAAATCCAGTTGATTCCATCACGGTTACCAACCATTATTGTGGCTAGTGGTTGAACCATGCACTGAAGGCATGCTATAGACAAAGAGACCATAGGTCGCGAGTTCAAATCCAATTGATTCCCTCGCAGTTACCAACCATTATTGTGGTTGGTGGTTGAGCCAGCCTCTATCTGAATAATAGAGAGAAGACTAGGGGATCCCATGAGGTTTCTTTGGGGAAAAAATAGTAAGTCTTTCAATCTAAGAATGTGCTTGAGCCAAGTATTGTTTTTGTACTTGCAAATAGTAAAATTCACAAGGGTGTATTTTCATTCTATATCTTGCCATTCTATGTGATGTTCAATTTCTTTGCACACAATATTACTTTATTTGTTAAGTGTAACTGCTAATGCATATTTTTATATGAATTTACAAAAAAGAAGCTATGTATAGTTGTTTTAGAGCTAATGGATAATTGTTTTAGAGCTAATGGAGCCACTAGAGTCAGTATGGATAGTTATTTTAGAGCTAATGGAACCACTAAAGTCACTGGAATTGACTTAATAATGTCATGTATCATTGCAAGTGTCAACATGCCACTTAGCTAAAAATTAGTATTCTAAAAACATATGAAATATTCAAATATTAACCCAAAAAGAGGCAAGCATTCCTTCGGAATTCCATCGCTTAGACAAAAAAATGGACAGCTTATAAGCAGAGACCTGATGGTTGATGAATCTAGAATCAATTTATAATTGAGTTTGCAACTAAATAAAACATTTTTTCCTTGTCAAATATTTTTCCTTTTGTTGACATGTTCTAAGTACATAATTTGAAGTTAGTAATGTAATTATGTCCTTAAACATTTTTTTTTTCTTATACTTTTATAGAGCACTCCACCTATTCTCAGTTTTTAGAAGGTCAGAGATACTTTCCAATAGCCTTCTATATCACACACTTGAATAGCAACTACATGTTACATAACTGGAGACAAACATATAAAACAATTACTAGCAGGTTTTATCGAGCAACTTTGACTGGCTATGACACAAGTTTCACAAGACTAGTGATTTTTGATAGAAATTTAGTAAGCCATTTAAAGTTTATGGAATATGAAAAAGTACCAACAAATTAAATTTGAGAAGTTTCTACATAATTGAAAAATATGAATTCAAATTTGAATTTCAATTATCATCAAGAAAATCATCACTAACATCATTAAACTTCTCAAACAATGAGAGAAAACAAATGAAGAAAAAGAAAGAAGGTGAGATATTGGTAAGCAAACTTAACAACATCAAGATTTTTGCAGAAATAGAATGATTCTACCAATATGTGAATTTTTAGCTTGTGGAATGGATTATGGGATGCTCCCCTTAGCTTCCTTCGTAGTACCAACAAATTTCTCTCCCTTAGGTTTCTTTATTGCTTCTAGAGGAATTCAACAAACATGTATTTAGCTCATTTTCTCTTTGTACTGGTAGTAGCCAAAGATCCGAGAACCTTGAAATCAGTCAAATTTTCCAAATGTGCTTATTTCATATTTAGTTTTTGTTGATGACATCATGATATTTGGCAAAGGTTCAGTTTCTGAAATTAGAAAGATAAAAGAGATACTGAATATTTTTTGCAACGCCACAAGCATGGACATTAATTTCATAAAGTCATCAATGTTGTTTGACACTAGATGAAGAAGTAAAGCTCAAATGGTTTCCCTTCTCCCAATGAATCTACTAAACTTATCTGAAGGCATAAAATAGTTAGGCTTCATCGTAAAGCCTAATATTTATGAGTGCCAAGAGTGTGTATGGTTGTACAATAAAATTTAAGCAAGTGTTTCCCTATTGTGCAATAGGCTGCCCAGTGGCCCTATTATGTAATAGGTGGTTTCCCAGTGGTGGTAGAGGCTATTATGGGAAGAATTCCTATACGTTAAATGCCTATTACTCAATATAACTCAAGCAATTATAATACAACACTATTTTTTCCAAAGCCTTTATTCAGTACCTAATTTGAAGCTCCCATCTAGGCTATGTGTCTCAATCAAACTGAAAGGATACAATTACAACACCCAAAATAGAAAAAACAAATTTTAAAAAAAAATGGATACATAATATCATGAAAACAACAAATACACATGTAAAGAAAACATGGCATTAAAATTTCTCATTACAATTATTCAATTCTCTTGAGCTAAGTATTGGTGTCCTCAAAGGTAGGTCCAACAGTGTGAGTACCTTGGAAAAAGTTGAAGCAAGTCTATGCCTTTAAAATCAAGGGAAATTCACACTCAAACTGGGAGTTTCCCACTGCTAAGCTAGAATATCAGCATTCACCAGAATTCTAGGAAGTTTTCTGACGTGCTCTGGCACTAAAGATGCTCTACTAGAGCAGAGTACCAAAGGATATAGCTCTAACAACGACATTTAAAAATTTCAAAAAATGAAAAAATTTGCAATCCCCTCATCTCAACTACTTATTTTTGTCAAGAAATAGAGGATCAGGGGTCAGGTTACGCATTGCTTGAAACACCCACTAGGGGCTTATGCTATGTGTGCAAGTGAAAACACTCCATGGGGTTTGAACTGAATAATTGAGTAGAAGGCAAGCAGTGTCTACCTTCGTAGAAACAACAAGATATTTTGAGGGCACTATGTGTCTCAATCAAACTAAAAGGATACAATTACAACACCCAAAATAGAAACAAAAAATTTAAAAAAAAAAACTTGGATACAAAACAACATGAAAACAACAAATACACATGCAAAGAAAACATGACATTAGAATTTCTCATTGCAATTATTCAATTCTCTTAAGCTAAGTATTGGTGTCCTCAGAGGTAGCTCCAACAGTGTGAGTTACTTGGAAAAAATTGAAATAAGTATACCCCTTTAAAATTAGGGGCAATTCACACTCAAACTGGGAGTTTCCCACTACTAATCCAGAATCTCAACATTCACCAGAATTCTGGGAAGTTTTCTGATGGAGCAGAGTACCAAACGATCTAGGTCTAACAATGACATTTTAAAATTTCAAAAAAAAAAAGTTTGCAAGCGCCTCATCTGAGCTACCTATTTTTTTCACCTATTTTCATCAAGAAATAGAGGATCAGGGATCAGGTTACACAGTGCTTGAAACACACACTAGGGAATTATGCTATATGTGCAAGTGAGAACACTCCATGGGATTTGAACTGAATAATTTAGTAGAAGGCAGGCAATGTCTGCCTTCATAGAAACAACAAGATATTTGTCCTCAAAATAATAATTTTTAATCTTCTTGTTGGAATTCTAAGTGCTCTACATAACAACAAAATGAGAATTGAGTAACTATTTATTCTCCCAATTGACTCCTCAATCATAATTGCACTTAGTTTGTGCTTAAATGAAATTTTTTATTTGGTTGTTTGGGCATTTGTTTTGGTGTTAACATGTATTGTATACTCAACAAAATTTGGGTGAATTTTCAACACTTATTAAATCTGGTCCCAACAAAATGGAAATTGAGGCTAAGGTTAGAACTTAGAGTTTATGATGATCTTATTGATCTCATTGCTCATTTCTCTCTACAGAATATTCGAGGATTTCTGGATGGAAGATTAAGTACATAATCATTCCCGCAATGGCTACAAAAACCATAAGCAAAGAATGAGGAAGAGGGCCAAACCCGGATACCAAAACAATTTTTTTGTCGAGTCAGAAGTAAGGAGGCAATTAATTAGATACCTAAAAATAGCCACCTAAGAATGGGCACCACCAAAAAACAGTCACATTCAAAGGGAGTGTTGAAGATTGTGTAGCAGAGAACAAAAATACAAATTTGAAATAGGGCATTTAGGGGACTCTAGAATAAAGGAAATTGTTGTGAAATGAAGGGTCAACAATCACTTTGTGGCAGTTGGTGGCATTGATAAAGATCACAAAGTCATGAATTGGAGAAAATGGACTACTTCAATTTGTTGATCATAATCATCACTTGGACCATTCAGGCTATACCACAACCAAGAAGATGTAAAGGCATTATTGTAAGGCTTAACAGCACTTTATACAAATCTGGAGATGCTCAACAATGAAAACAAATAACTAAACTACATCAATTTGTAGATTAGTATTATCACTTGGGCTATTTAGGATATCAAAACCAAAGCAGCCCAATTTTCAGGCTATAATACCAGTTGATTCAAATCCATAGATCCTCGGTAATGAAGTAATCTCTAAGTGTATAACAACGCCAACATCCTCAATTGGTAGCATGTGGAGGGGGTGATGAAAGAAATAGAGTCTCGTTAATCCTATTGGCCTCAATTGGCGCCCGTAGAGGCAGGTCCATAGCAAATAAGGCCGAAGACAGGCCCATAGCGATAGATTCTTTTTCCAGGTTGGTAGGTTCCTCTGTTGATAGTGAAATTTGGATTCCATTTGGGGTAGTTATAGTCAATTAAAAAGCCTTTTTAAACCACGGAGAGTTAGTAAAAAGGAAAAAGGGTGAAATGAGAAGGACCTGTTTTGTGCCTACCCTTCGTCCCTCGGGTGAGTTTTGTAAAAATTATTCCAATTGAACTTTGGAGAAGATGGATCTATGAAAATAAATTCCATATTTTAATAAGAGGGAGAAACAACCACTCAACGTTGTTGGGCAGAAACAATCTCTCAACATAGCTGAGCATAAACAACCACTCAACGCAGCTGAGCAGAAACAACCACTCAACGTAGTTGGGTAGAAACAACCGCTTAACACAGCTGGGCAGAATTTCTTTACAGGAATTTTGAGGATTGGGAAACATTAGAATCTATTTCCTCATGATTGATGAGACAATTTACTTACTTGAGACTGACTTCACAGAAATGAAGATAAATTAAAAGTAGAATGCATAGAAATTATTGAACTCAGAGAGGCAATTTTTATTCTCAGTAGAGTGAAGGGAAGACACTGACCTATATTCATTGGTCTCCAACTGCAGCTGTGAATCTGTGCAAAAATTTTGAATTGGGTCATCCCGGTCACGATGTCAAAGCACTAAGAAGATGTCGATGCGAAGAAAGCACAAACACACAAACATTTGAATAAGTGGGAACTAAAATTAGAAACACTGACCTAACATGACAATATATGTGTTTATGGTGAGGTAGTAGCAATAAATCCATTCAATAGTGCATCATAAATCCTTGGAAACTAACAGTGAGCCACTCTCTGGGTGAGTAGGTTGGAATATGTTCTTTTTGAAATAGTTCACCTCCAACTTTCATCTACCCTTTTGCTTATTGGGTGACATTTGTCCCCATTTTATGTTGACACTCAAATCACAAATGTCTCTTTGCGTTAATTTTCATTTTTTTAAATGAACTCATTACGACTCCACTCCTATTGATCTGCCATTGTCACTTTCACATTCTCTTCCCTTCCACTAAGGATATTAGAAATCTTCATTCTACTCCCTTCCACTAAGGATAGCAAAAATCCAAATTCTCCTCCCTTCCACTAAGTAAGGAAACAATCCACATTCTCCTCCCTTCCACTAAGGACAACAACAATCCACTGCCACCATGAATGCTAGGGAACCAAATTTCTGTCACCAGAGATTGCCTTGTTGCGCAGTTGCCACATTTGCACAGATGCCAAAGGCTTGATCCGCCATTGTCGCTTTCGTATTCTCCTCCCTTCCACTCAGGATAGCAACAATCCACTGCCACCTTTAACGTCAAGGAATCAACTTTCTGTGACCAGATATCACCTTGTTGTGCCACCTTACTGTGCAGTTGCCACGTTCGCACAAATGTCATTCACAAAATAGAATGGTTAACGAAAATATAAAAGGCTTGATTTAAAATAAAATGCATATCAGCCTAAATATTCTACTCATAATAAATCCAACAACAACCCCTCATCCAAAAATTAAAATAGTCCAGAAGTTGAAATAGTAACAATAGACTACTACCACCTGTTGAGGCCTCAGAATTCTATTGCCACAACATGTGGGAAAACCACCCAGCCTGAACCTTAGAACAATTCCTTTTCCGTTTGGTGTGGTGGCTCCGATTAGGGATGAAGGGACCAGTTTCCCAATAAGGATGATTTTGGGGTGTGTTTTGTTTATATAATATGCAATCGGAAATTATTTTAACATTTATCTAACACATCTATTCTACTCTATACCCGATATTTTTCTTCCTTTATGCGATCTAAAGGGATATCCTCAAATTATTAGTAATGAATATTATTTAACAGTTGAAAGAGATGAAAATTATGTAAACATGATTCTTTTAACAAAATAGTTTGATTAAAATAATTGTGAAAAGTGTATCGCATTCATATGTGTGATTATATATTAGATAAAAAATCATAGACAAATATTAGTACAGAAGTGCATTTAACATTCATTTATGATAACAATTCAAATATATAATGAAAGAAAAAGATAATTGTCAATCTAGAAAGAAAAACTTAATATAAATGAATAGAAGTACTGTATATACAAAGTCCTACACATATAAACTGACATTAGATATTCTACACCTCTTCACTTTCAAGCAATTTAAAGAGTACAGTAGTGCAACATCAGTTACAGCTTCAAATGTCAAAATATGCTCCTCTTCACTTTCAAGAAATTTAAAGAGTATAATAGTGCAACATCATTTAAACAGCTTCAAATGTCAAAAGATAACAGGTTATGTTCCATTAATCTATCAAAGTATTTACAAACTTACAGAAGTGCATTCTTTGAAAATGTTTTTGACAAATTCCTGGACCCTTCTCTAAATACATGAGAAGAGTTTAAATACTAAACTATAATATGTTTAAAAATATATTATTACATAAAATAGAAGATATTTCAAACAACCATCCTTGTAAGACAAACTTCAACTACAATCTAAGAAAATAAAGTAACAACATAACTTATGAGTTCTGATCCTCTTTTTGGATTTGATTCCGAATTTGAAAATGTCTAGCATGGATTTAAGTTGAGCTGGTTGTGAAATTATCAATCAGACCTAGCCCTTGAATACTACATTTGAAAGTGCTGGTTGTGACCTTTTTGTTGAATCAGTTAATGATTGTAGGGTTTGATATTGATGATAAGGTTTGATCAGAAAATTCCAATAATTTTCTTGATCAAACTTATTTACTTTTTTAATCATTTCTTCCTGCATTTCTGTCCTTTTTTTCCACTGTGCTTCTAAAGACTTGATTTTTTATAGCACTTCGGATGTGGACTCTTTGATAAGCTCAGCTTTCAAAAGCTTTTCACATACATATTCAGTAATTTCCTTTGTTAACCTCGACACTTTTGTTGTTGTTTTGTCTGCTTGCCTTACCTGTGATTCTCAATCCTTAAACAAAATTTCTTTGTGAAATTTATCTACCTGGGGTAGATCAGCTTCCTTTCCTGAGTTTTATGCTTGCCATTGAATGAATTCATTAATTTTCTTCTCAATTTTCTCACACTCAAGTTTCTTAATAGCCACTTGCTGGATCGGGATTTCACTTGAATCATAATAAGAGCTAGTGATTGAATCTTGTTGGAAAAATACTTCTTGTTGTTGCTTTAGCTTAGCATTCACTTCCAATGCTTCTCTTATGAATTTCTCTACCTGTGGCTAGATTTTTAATTTTCTTATTGTTGTTTCCAGTTTTATTTTCTTTTCTGTAAGTTGCATCTAATGCTGTAAAGTTAATCTTTCAAAATCATTTTGAAACTAAGACATTTTCAATTCCATTTTCCTACTGGAGTTATACTTTTCTTTCTCTAACAGTCTCTCTAAATCTTGTATTTTTTCTTCAGTAGGATCAGCTAGAGGATCCTTCCATAGAACGTCAATAGATTCATTTGTAATATTTGAGACTATATCATCAATTATTCTCCTTTTTCTTCTCTTGAAGACAGCCTTATGATTAGGACTGTAGAATACATCTAGTGAAGTAATTTCTTCAATTTGTAAAATTATCTGCTCTATAGGGTAGGCCGGAATGATCTCTCGATCATGAGTTTCAGGTACTTTTTGGAGAAAAGTAGTTGTTTCCATTAATTTTTGAGAATTTTTTGGCATCTGAAAACTGGTAGATTGATCAATATTAGGATTTGGTTTTGATGTTTGCAGTGCCTGAAAAAAAAAATCCCATTCATTCTTCAAATCCTTTGGCTGAGATTTTTCTGACTGATCAGGTGTATTTTGTTGTGCTAAACTTCTTGGGAAGACGTTTCGGTTCCATTAATTCCTCCTTTATCTTGCATTTCAATCTCTTTGATTACTTGATCAATTACCTTTTTCTGGGCTCTCATTTCTATTTTCGGATTCATTATCAGAATGATCTGAATTCTGAGATTGATGTTCTAATTTTCCTAATTCATCTTCATACATGTCTTTAGCTTCATTATCCAAGCTAATACTTGGAGTCGGTCTGTTGACATCTTCAATAATAAATAAATCCAAAGGAATCATTTCCAGTCTCTTTTTTCTGTATGCTTGGAATGCTTCAAAGTCATTCTTACTGAGTTGACTGGATGCAAACTTTAGTACATCTGTAAATTTTTCAATACCTTGAAAGAAATCATCAAATCTATCTATCTCTTTCAAAAAAAGGCTTCACTTTGAGCTCTATGGTGAAATTATTAATTACATCATTGGGGTCATATGGTCATCAAATAAGGCTTCACTTTGAACTCTATGGTGAAATTCTTAATTACATCATTGGGGTCATATGGTCACTTTAGCATTATATCCAAATTCAAAAAATTAACATTTGAAACTTCCTTGAAGGTATGACCAATATCAAAAAGTGCAAAAGTATCGCATTGCAAAGGAAAATTAGGCCAAATGGCCTTCTTAGCATCTTTGAGTTGTTTCGAAATACCATTTACCATAAGTTGGTTAGAAATTTCTCTAGCAAGTAGCTTGTCAGGAACATAATATGGTAGGACGTGGGGAGAAGAATAACTCCCGAAAACTCTGACATAGGTGAAAATTTCTTAGGCAAACCATCTATCAACGATAAAGATGTTTGTGCTAGCCTCTTTGGAAATCCTAGGGGCTTTCTCATTGAATATAATATGGTGCACAGGTAGAATGACTCTATGGAAAATTTTATAAAAATGTAAATGAAAATCTAACTCCCAAAGGGCTTTGTGGTAAATGTGGATTGGAGTGGTGTCTTAGGTTGTCCACTTCCATCCCATGGTAGGAAAACTCGCACAAAAGAAAATTGTGTCCGTGACATAGGCACTCATGTAAAAGGGGGGTATTTCCTTAGAGGAAACACTTCTTTTACTTCTATACTCCATGATACTTTTGGCCAAATTATCAGATAGGATATTTTCCCAATTCATAATTAAAGAATTAACTCAGAATTAAATAATTAACAATTGTGTCAATTAATGGGACCCAATCTACAAAAAACCTAGTAATATCAGGATTTGCAAACAATCTACACAACATTCCAGCAGCATAGAAATAAGGGGAAGGAATTTGTGTTATCGAGTACATACTAAGTTTTTCCCTTTTCAGCTTGCCTTGGTCATCCTTCCATTTCTTTATAACTTTCATTAGGTCTGGATGTTTATTTGTAAAGCTTTGGACAAAATATTTGTCATAGTTCTGTTGTGGGGTGGGTAAATGATACACTATCTTCAAATCTTCTATCGTGAATGAACCAATATTCTTGTCCTTTGAATTCTTAAATGTTCTATCTTCTATGTTCAAGTGGCCAATTACCCACTTAACCATTTATGTATAGGGGAGAATCTTTGGCCTCACTACTACTTTATGAATGAATGAACATGCAATGTCAAAATAGGTTGGGTTTGAAGAAACTGATGCGCCTGTTGTAATGGGTGAAAATGTGAAGTTGGGTTACACCTTTTTCCCTTTTTTGAGAAAAAATATTTCATTTTTTTCTGTTCTTCAACATTCTACAAGCCAAAACAATTTTTCTATTTAGAATTTCATTTTGCAATAAAAATAAAAGTTGTCAAAAATTTTATTAGCTTTCTATTAATTATTTTTTGGAATATTTTTATACACATTTTATATGTCAACTTAGCGTTTCTTTGAGTGTGTGTTTTTTAAAAATTGATTCATAAGAAGTCATTTTAATACACACTGTTATATTATTTGAAACTTTGTGTTTTTGAGAAACAAAATGTGTTATAATAATCTAGATAGAGTCTACTTCGGTTTCGTTATATTTACAAAGCCAACTGATGCATATCATAATTACTAGAATTTTTTGAACTGGTCCTATATGAAAAAACTGGATATTTTGAATATGTTTCACGATGCACGAAATTTCTTAATATATAAGTTATAAACTAAAAATATAAAAACTACCCATTACAGACGATGGACCAATGTAATGCACCATAATTTTTTCAATTTTTTTATAGTGCATTTTGGAAGATACAGAATTATGATTTCACTGAATCATAATGACTTTCAGAAAGTGTTTGCACCCATTTTATTACAAAATTAATTAAAATTAGTAAATATTTATGAAATTCCATAAAAGTTATATTTCTTGAAAGTAGATTGAATTTTAAAAATGCTTGTCTTGGTTTCGACAGTTAATTTAGAATGTTTCATGGAGTTTAATCAGTCCAAAGTTGAAGATATGCATTCATAGCTTGGCTCTGCGTAATTGCAGATGTGTTAGTTCGGCCGAACTCTTAAAAAAAGTTCAGCCAAATTTATTTTTACGTCGATGGCCCGTTAAGTCTAATGACACAAAAGTTCAGCCGAATTTTTTATAAAAGTTCGGACAAATTTTTTATAAAATTTCGGCCGAACTTTTACCCAACTTTTCGTCGGCTGAAAAATACCATGAATCCCCTCCAAAAAAAAATTTTGTAGCAATATAAATTGCCACAAAAGCATTCATTATTTTCGCATACTTTCACACATTTGGTCTAATTTTGCAAAGGTCTTGGTGTGATTTTGCAAAGAATTGTTTTGGGTTTAAGGACTTTTCTTGGAGGTACATTCAAAGTACATTTTTGCAAAGGATTGTTTTGGGTTTAAGGAATTTTCTTGGAGGTACATTCAAAGAAATTTTTTGCAAAGGATTGTTTTTGGTTTAAGGAATTTTCTTGGAGATACATTCAAATGACATTTTTGCGAAGGATTGTTTTGGGTTTAAGGACTTTTCTTGGAGGTACATTCAAACGACATTACATTCAAAGGACATTTCTTGGAGGTATGTGATACATTTTTTGGATGTTTTTTAGGCTTCATTTCTTTTGAAGGTATGGATTTGGGCTTAATTTTCATTTTTTTTAAGGTTTTGGGCTTAATTTTCAAAGGAATATTTTTAGGCTTAATTTCGAAAGGACTCTTTTTAGGCTTAATATTCAAAGGACATTTTTTGGAGGTATTTTTTTAAGTGATATTTTTTTAAGGCTTTTTTAAAGTGGCATTTTTTAAGAAGTTGGAATTAATTTTCAATGGACATTTTTTGGAGGTATTTATTGAAGTGACATTTTTTTAGAGTATGTGTTTTGGGTTGAAGTAAATCTTTTATAATGATTTTTTAAAATGAGTTTTTGTCTAACTTTTTAATTGAAATTTTTTTGCAGGGCTTGGAAGGAAATATTTTGAGCTTCGTTTCATTCTTATAAGACATTTTTTTTTTGAATTCTTTAAAGTAAGTGTTTTGGATTGAAGTATGTAGTTTTTGCAAAAATTTTAAAATGAGATTTTTTCAAATTAAATCTTTTTTGATGTTTTTTTAATTGAGTTTTTGTCTAAATTTTTGAAGAAATTTTTTAAACTTCATAATCTATTATCATATGAAATCGAAGGAATTGCACAAGAAAATATTATCGAAAAAGAGACCCTGAGGAACGTAAAGAAGAGATGAGAGAATATTGCAAAATAAAGAGAGAAGCACCCCCAAAATTTGGAAGGGAAAATCAACCTCAACTAGAAGTTGAAACAGGTATGTAAATGTAAATATTATGACTTTGATATTTAAAATTTTCCTAGTTTAAAATGTGAAGCTTAATTTTTATTTGATGAACTAATTTGAAAAATATTTTGCAATGTAAACAGAGAGATATATTCCTCAAAACATTGATGATGAGATACAAAATTTGAAAGAGAATGTGAAAGAGATATTGAAGCAATGATTGAAGATGGTGAAAATGTTTAAAGAAATTCAAGTGAATAAATTGAATCATGAGGTATATATATATATATATATATATATATATATATCTGTGTGTGTGTGTGTGTGTGTGTTGAACATGTGCACGTATTATTGAAATTATACATATTTATTAAATTAGTTATTTATTGAATATGTAAACTTATTATGTACTATTCATTCCTATATGTACAAATGAAATCAATGTCTATGATGAGATGTTAGAAAATGTTGACACTCTCACATATGGAGATAAAAGAGTTGACCATGTTATACGATATCATGTTAACCATATTTTTTATATGTACTTCATAAAGGAAAATATGACAGTTCAAGCCCAAATGTTGAAAGATCTCTTATCATTAAGGAAATTAAAAGAAGCTATGACTTTATTGGGTATTCGAAAATCAACAAAAGATTAAAAGAAAATGAAGGAAAATGTGATACAAAATATAAATAGTGCTATAAATTCGATTAGAAGATCTAGACAGAAAAATGTTTCAGTTGTACATAAAGAAATACATATGGCAGTAGTTTCATCGAGTACTAAAGAGAATCGGTTGGAAAAATCTATGGCACGAGCATTAGGAACCTCACGAAAAACTTTGCACAAACATCGAAAATTTCTGTTGCGAATAGATGTAAATGATGAACTCGCTTTTTGGAGAGTTATTCATAGGAAACCATACAAAGATAGACTTCGAGAAAATGTTAAAAAAATAATATATGAATATTGGAAGAAAAATTCACGTGTTTCGCCAAATGCAGACGATGTTATGCGATGAAGAATAGCATGAAATCAGTACAAATAACATGAAAAATATTTCTTGGAAACCACTCAAGATAGAGTTTTTTAACAAGTTAAAAGGAGAGAATCGTGAAATTCATGTCTCAATCAGTGCTTTTTTTCAACAAAAACCATGGTATGTAAAACCTATCACTGTACGCGACACTTGTTGTCGTTATCATGTGGAATTTGAGTTATATTATGACACATTCCTTAATTTTTGTAGAACATTTTGGAAAGATTCACCTCCTCCTTCCACTATCCGTGATTTCATATCTCAAATTCTATGTGAAAGACAAAGTGATGAACTATTTTACGAAAAGAAATGCATTGGTGGTAAGAAATGCGATGATTGTGGAAATTTGACTAAATTTCAAAAAAAATATCGTACTGATATAAATGATCAATAATTTTCCAACATGAAATTGAAATGGAAGAGATATGAATATATCCATACATCGATTCAAGGTGCAAATAGTGCTAAAAGAATTGAATTACGAGAAGAATAATTTTTTTGTGATAGACTTTTTGAGAAAGTTTGAGGCAGAAATTTATAAATACACCAAGCATTCCCATAGAGCTCGATGGCAAGACTTGCAATTCAAAAAATCCAGTGAATTTTTTCCATCACGGACCATTTTGTCAGTAATTGATTTTGCAGAAAACTACACATTTGTTCCACAAAAAGAAATTCAAAGTGAATAATATCATTATAACCAAGTCTCCATGCTCATCCATATTCTATATATACATGCTGAACCAAATTTTGATCATATAGAAAACACCAGTGAAAATCGACATGTTATAAAAGGACATCACTTTTATATCAGTGATGATCGTACACATGATACATATTTTTTACAAAGTTGTTTTGGAAATATTTATGACTCCTTGAAAAGTCATGGAATAACATTCAATGAACATTAGATATGGTCAGATGGATGTGCAGGTCAATTCAAATCTTCACGATCATTCTTTTGGTTGTGTTGTCTTCATAAGAAAACCTGCATTAAACATTGTTGTAATTTCTTTGAGACTGGCCATGGAAAATGAGAACATGACGGTGCAGGGGCATGCATAAAACGAGCACTTCGAAGATATCAAATGAACCCCTCTACAAGCTGACTTTTGGACACTAACTAAGTTGTTCAATGGTGCATCACTACTCTAAGCCATGAGATTAACCGATCAAGGGAAGTGTGAAGGTACATTCAATTTAATTTTATTGGATATCTAATTTTAAACAGTGTACATTTATCACAATGATTATCTTTGATGTTATTTTGATATCCTATTTACATTCTTCTTTGAATTTTCCATATATAGGTTTTTTTGGCATATGGGGATCGAAGATGTAGATAGATCAATTGGAAGTGATGTTGAAACAATAAAAGGGACTCGAAAATTGCATTCAATTAGAAGAAAGTTGTCCACAAATTTGTTTGCATTAGATAAAAGAAAATATTCTTGTTTTTTTCATGTTTGCATAGACAACACAGAATCTAATGACTTTTGTGAAAACAAAATGTACATAAAATATTGGAAACATACAGAGCTAAATACAAAGGGAAAAATGTTCGTTGCAATGTTTGAATAAATGCAATCAGAGGAGACTACAATATCATCTAATGGTGATCGATTTTTTGATCTTGTTAGATAGCATAACATTTGAATTTCTTTCAAACGAAAAATATCTAGAAATAAATTTAAATGCATAAGTTTGTTAAGTTTGTTTTATTGTGCAGGAGATGTTTTTGTTGTAATTGCACCTACTGAAAACGATTAAAATGTGAAGTATTATTTGATGCGTTGCACTGAACGAAAAATGAAATTATTAGAAAACTAAAATGATCATAGATTTCCATATGAAAGAGGATCTATTATACTGAAAGGTTATTTTTTCAGACAAACTAATCAAAATGGGGATTTTGTTTACTTTGAAGACTATGAACCTGATGTCATAAGTTGTCAATATAGTCACTTGGTGTATGAAGCACGCATAAAGCTGATAGAGGTTCAATCAAAGAAAAAACAAAAATTAAGAAATGGAAAATGTCAAAATTCGATCATGAACGGATCATTGAAGATGGAATTCCATTGGAATTTTTTTGATTAAACTGCCCAAAAAAATCTTCTCTTTGGATTCATGTTTTAGAACTTATAGAACTCAACTAAAAATTGATTTGCCTTGTTATGTTATCTGTGCAAGTGTTTGCACATGTACATTGTTTTGGTACATGCACACTAGTATCAACTGAAAGTAGCTTTTCTATACATGCATTGATGAAAAATGTTGCATGTATTGGATTTATATATATATGTTCTAGAATGCAATTAACTGTTCAAGTAGTTTTATTATGTGCATCGATGAAAAATGTTTCACATACTGAATATATATGTTCTAGAATGCAATTAACTGAAAGTATTTTTTCTATGTGCATTGATGAAAAATGTTGCCGTACTAGATATATACACGGACTGAATGTGACCAGTTTTTCTCGTGGGATTTTCTGGTAAAAAGTATCCACAGTGTAAATAAATCATCCATAGTATAGTTTTGTACGAAGATTCCTTTCAGACAAGAAACTCAGAGCACTTCTCCAAATTTTGGTGGGATTTGACCCACATCTCTATTCCTGATAGAAAATAGTACAAAATTTGTCTTTGCAATGGTCGGATATGTTCGAGGCAATTAACTAAAAGTATCTTTTCTATGTGCATTGATGAAAATTGTTGCACGTATTGGATATATATATGTTCTAGAATGCAATTAATTGTTCAAGTATTTTTCCCATGTGCATTGATGAAAAATGTTTCACGTACTGAATATAAATGTTCTAGAATGAAATTAACTGAAATTAGCTAAATTCTATTTGCATTTATGAAAAAATGTTTAAGTACTAGATATATATGTTCTAGAATAAAATTAACTGAAAGTAGCTTTTCTATGTGCATTGATGAAAAATGTTGCACATACTGGATATATATGTTCTAGAATGGAATTAACTGAAAGTAGCTTTTCTATACATGCATTGATGAATAATGTTGCACGTACTAGATATAAATACATTATAGAATGCATCAATATGTATTCTACTTCAATCGTTTTAACATATATATTCAAACACATGCGAAAAAACATTTCTACATGTACATATATTCATGTGATTTTTTTTTGTTTGGAAAACGACAACTTGAATTTTGAAAACAAAACATAATATCATAATCACATGCCAATTGTAGTTCAACCATCCAAAACTTGAGTTTTAAAAACTTTTTGATTATATTACAACATTACTTCACATGCCATGCCAATTGTAGTTCAATTATACAATAAAAACATGTATCATTATATTACATGCCAAATGTAGATCAACCATCCAAAACTTAAGTTTTAATTTAACAAAACATTATAGATCACAATATTACTTCACATGCCAAATTTAGTTCAACCATCCAAAATTTAAGTTTAAAAAACAAAACAAATTATTTAACACAACATTACTTCACATGCCAAATGTAGTTCAAAAGTTAAACATTAATATATATCACAACATTACTTCACATGCCAAATGTAGTTCAACCATCCAAAACTTGAGTTTTAAAACAAAACAAATATATATAACATTGTAACATTACTTCACATGCCAAATGTAGTTCAACCATCCAAAACTTAAGTTTTAAAAACATTATATATCACATTCACATGTACCAAATGTAGTTCACATAAAATATGTCCAAAATTTGTAGATCTCACAAGTATTAAGTATCAAGTTATATATGACTGCATCTAGATAAGACTATATATAAAAAAGTAAATTTAAGACTAAATCTATTGAAAATATAATGTTGCACGTGTGCATGTGCATCATCCATCAAATAGTGTATGCATCATCCATCAAATACAGATGGATGTAGTGTCTCTCCCAGCAAAGTCACAATCCACCAGCTATCCTGCGAAGCATGGGGAACATGTACACAATGTGTGCAAACATTAAAATTTGATGTTTGAAAATTGAGTGAGAATATATATAACTTCATGTAAAAAACAAAATGTAAGAAAAAATCATGCAATACCTCATGAGATTCCCTCTCCATTTTTTGCTCGTCCACTAAAACTTCCCCCACAGGAACATCTCCAGCAGTAAACTGTACAATATATATATATATTTCAAATGAAAATTGATATATAAACTTATTTTAATAATATTAAAAAAATTTAGACAACTTGTTCAAATGGTTGAAATGGTGTGGATGTTCCTATCTCCATCGCTAGAGTCTGTGGAGAAAAGAAATCCTCTATAGAAACCTAAAATTCAAAAAATTTAAAAGTATAAAATAACTCAAGATCAAGATCTCAATTTATAATAAAACTTTTAAACTTCAATTTATAAATTATAACTTAAAAACATATATATTTAAGTGAAAATTTGAATACTTTTGCTGGTGGATTTGGCACATCTCCTAAGAGAGGCTCCAAAACAAAATATCCAAAAAATTTAAAATAACTCAAAATCTCTAGATCTCAATTTATAATAAAACTTTTAAGCTTCAATTTGTAACTTATAACTTGAAAACATATATATATTTAAGCAAAAAATTGAATACTTGTGCTATCAGATTTGGCACATCTCCTAAGAGTGGTTCAAAAAGAAAATCTTCAAAAACCTAAAATTCAAACAAAATAAAATAACTCAAGATATAGATATATCTCATTTTTTAATGGAACTTTTTGTGGTGGAATATATAACTTAGAAACATAAATTTTAAAAGTGAAAAATTGTCCATACTTGTGGTTGTGGATTTGGCACATATCCTAAGGAAGTAGAAAGTACATCTCCCACGGAAGTAGAAGGTACATCTCCTAAGGAAGAAGAAGGTACCGCCATCCCAAAAACATCGGACGGAATCAGAATCTGTTAAAACATTTTATTATATATATGTACATGTACATGTATGCACAATTATTTATTTTAAAAATATCATTTAAAAAACACTAACATTTGCCAACATATCTTGATGGTGAGAACCATCTTGATTGTTTGAACCAGAGGCTCCGGACGTGATATTAACATTTTCTTCATTCATCAAGCGTGACAACTGCAAATGGTGTTAACATATAATGATACATTTTTGTTAGATTAATGTATACAAATAAATGTACATGTATATATGTAATTATTACAAATTGTACACGTGTTAAAATAATTGAACCCTAACCATTTACACATATCGTTCTCATGCCCTCTTCCTCATGAACAATTATTTCATGCCAACCATTGTGACAATTATTTGTATATGTTTTGAGACCTTCAACACTCATGTTGTCAATCTCTTCATCTGTATAATACACAAAATTAGCACGTGCATTCTCACATGCTCTTTGTTGATTCAAAAAAACATCGACTCCACCCAATCCACTGTTAACATTTTCAATGACGGCATCCCTGGCTTCTTGACTAATTTTAGAAGTGGCTTCCATCTCTGACCGCAAAGTTTCAACATGAAAAGGTTGACTAACCAATGGTGGCTTAGGGCGAGGCAAACCAACATCATGCCTAGCGCCCCTACGGTCACACAATCAACCTTTCCGAGGATTAAAAAATCCAGAGGGAAGGTCATTGTAATTGGGTCTCATTTGCAAAAATAATTCTGCATAAAATAATTTTGCAAAATAAAACAGAATCTCGTCGTTCCATGGGAGTCTTCCATAGGCTGCAAGGTGTTTATCATACAAATAGTGAGTTATATCAGGGTGCTTGAAATATTGCACCTTCAACATCTTTATTTTCAGCCCTTCTTTGAAATTAAACATAGACTTGGCCATATTTGTTGTAACTCTTTGTTTAACAACCTCCCATTTATCGGGACCCATCACTGTTTCCTTTATTTTTCTCATGACTTCTACAAAAGTATCACTATTTGGCCCAAACTTTCGGTACACATCTAATAGTTTTCCTAAAGAGTGTGTAACTATTTCCAAGCTTTGTCGACTCTCAGCAGGTAGAGTCAAAGCCAGAGATCTCTCTACAATTTTGCATGAAGATGTTGACACCTTTCTAAGGTGCATTGCTGCATGTTTCTTTCCCAAGGTATATCAGAAATGTCGGTCGGATAAGTCATGGTTGGTGGACAACCTTCTTCTTGAATGAAGCGTTCTACCCTACGTCATTTTTTACCAAAATTTGGAGCATTTTCAGCCTCTTCATCAATATATAAAATTTTGTATATTAGAAAAAGCACATGTAAAATTTCTACAAATTGAATGAAAAAAATATTCAAATTGACGGCCACCTCGATGTGGTTGGCTAGCATATTTCCCACCCTGATAATTTTGAGAACCAGAATGACCCTGTTGAGAACCAACATGACCATCCGTTGATTGGCCTCTGGGAATAAATATCACCACCTTCACGCAACCTGCTAGCACTTATTGACGGCCCTCTAAGGGGATTTGAACCACCACCAACCTCTCGAGACGAGAGAGAAGCTTCATAAACAAATATGAATTTATAATCAATTCAAAAATACATTCATACATATAAATACATGTACATATTCATTGATTAAATTGTGTGAACCATACCATGGCTGGGTAAACCATGGGCATGGGCATGCTCCATTGATGGAGTAGAGACCCTTCTCCTCTTAGCTCCTAAAAACTAAAAAATGAAACTTATTAACAACTAATTTAACTCACAAAGTCAATAAAAATCAATTCCATATGTACACACATGTATGTATATATATGGAGATTTAAGATTATATTTAAATACCATGAAAATCCCTCGATCCCTGATCCCCCTCTCTCATAGAGATATGGGATCTTGTTGACCTTCATAGTTCATCCTCCATGATATATATATATATCTACAATGGAGATTTACAATTATTTTTTAAATTACTATTTAAAATAAATTCAAAATAAATTTCAGAAAACTAATGTAATTTAGTGTACACAAATTATATAAATCACAAATTTTAAAGCAATAATTGATGTTTGAAACTCAATTTAAGCAAAAAAAAAAAAAAAATTATAAAAATGTCAAGTTCACCAAATTACGCTTTTACATGGTGGGAGCACACTTGGTATAAAATTGAAAAAAACACATAGTCATTAAAAAAGAAGCATGAAACTCCATTTAAACAAAAAAATTTTGAAGTCCTCCCATTTTAATTTTATAAAAAAATGAATTTCACCACTTGTTGCAAATGTGAAGTTCACCAAGTTGCGCTTTACATGGTGTGGTGGGAGCACACTTGGTATATAATTAAAAAAAACACATGGTAATTAAAAAATATGCATTTATAAGTACAAAACACACACATATCCAAGGTATGTTACAATGTCCATCAATAAATTTTGAAGGAGAGTGTCTCAACACTAATTCATCTTTCAAAGATGAATCTTGAATTTTTGAAGAAGAGTGTCTCAAAACTAATTCATCTTTGAGAGATGAATCTTGAATTTCTAAAGAAGAGTGTCTCAAAACTAATTCATCTTTGAGAGATGAATCTTGCATTTTAATTGTCCCGTATAACTCTAATTCATCTATTAATTCATCTTTGATAGATGAATCCTGAATTGCCATTACCCCACGCAATAGATCAGCAGACTTCGTATTCACATTTGTACAATGTCTTATACTAAAAAATTGAAATTGCCTAACAATATTGTTTGATATTCCATGCAGTTCTTTTATCCTCTCCTTCTTAACTTGGTACATGCCATTCATCTGGTTGCACACAAGTTTAGAATTGGTGAAAACAACAATTCCATTTCATCCATACTCCATAGTTGTTCCCAAGCCTTCTATCAATGCAATATAATACGCCTTGTTGTTTGTTGTTCTTCCCAGTATATTCATTTTCCTTTGGCCGACTTTGCTAGTCACAATATTGGAAAGCACAGATGTAATCATTGCTTTCCCTAGATTGGGATAGCAAGAAACATCTATGCATAATTTCCATTTTTCAACCATATTTATTGGTTTTTTTATCCCTGAAAAAAAAAACAAATTCAATAAAAATATATATTAAATTGACATTAATTGCAAATGCATGGGAGAAATGACACATTTGCATGAGATAAATGACATGTGCATGGTTTATCTTAAAGTTTGACTTAAATTTTATGGTATAATTCACATCTAGAAATGAGATGCGTTAAAGATTTCATTGCCTAGAGTTTAAGGGAGATTTATGACACATATACATGATTCATGTAGAAATTTTGCCTTAAAATTTATGGCATAAATCACATTTATTTCAATAACATGCCTTAAGAAAGGATGAGATCGAGAGTTTAGAACTTGTAGAAGTTAAGACTCAACCAACAAACTAAAATCCTATGGAAGTTCAGCCACTTTAGGTTCAATTTTTAGGCCTTAAAGTTTACCTTGAATTAATGGGGAGAAGCCTTGAGTTTGGGGATACTATCCTATGAGAGTTCAGCCACTTTAGGTTCATTTTCTAGGCCTTAAAGTTTATCTTGAATTAATGGGAGGAAGCCTTTAGTTTTTGGGAGAAATGAAATTTACATGGTTTGCAAAATTATTTTATGCACTTACTAAAACAACTAGTTATGTCAAAAGTCACGCTTTTATGAGTTTGTGGGAGAAATGAAATAGAAATGACACATGCCTTAAATATTGCCTAAAATTTTATGGGAGAAGGGAGAAATGACACATGTACAGGGTTTCCCTTAGAGTGGTAGTGGTTTATGGATATTAAAATGAAGAACTTCTATTTAGATCTGATACAGAGATTGACTGTAGTGGCATTTACTAGATATGTCACCTTTGAGAAAAGATGAGATCCAGAGGCTGCCTGGCCCTTTACAGACTCTGCCTTTAGAACTTGTAGAAGTTAACACTCAACGGACAAACTAAAATCCTATGGAAGTTCAAAATCCAATAAGAATTCAGCCACTTTAAGTTCAATTTTTAGGCCTTAAAGTTTGCCTTGAATTAATGAGAGAAAGCCTTTAGTTTGTGGGAGAAATGACATTTACATGGTTTGCAAAATTATTTTATGCACTTACAAAAAACATGCTTTAAAGTTAATGGGATAAAGCTAACATGACATGTATGCTTTAAAAACTTTGCCTATAATTTATTGGATAAATGACACATGTACATAGATTGCCTTAAAGTGGTTGTGGTTTATGGATATTAAAGTGAATAAATTCTATTTAAATCTATTCCAGAGATTGATTGTAGGGGCATTTACTGGATATGTCACCTTTCATAAAAGATGAGATCCATAGGCTACCTAGCCCTTTATAGAATCTGCCTATAGAACTTGTATAAGTTAACACTACTTGTCCCAATTGTACACTATGAAGTGTGTAGAGGACCCGTGGAATCACTCACACTACTTTACGTAGACATAACTATGTATAAGAGTGTACTAAGTTCAAAAATATGGTCATATTATTGGATATATTTCCCAAGAGCCCAAATTTACTCCTTAAGTATATGTGGGGTCTATATAACCATATACAAAAACAATTGATTCTTTCCGAGCTAAGGATAACGTATGAGCCATGTGTATACACACACTATCTAGAAACCATAGGCCAAAATAAATGGTACTTAAGTGGTTTGAAGAAAAAATATCACCAAGAAGCTTTGAAGGAGGATAAGAAGAACTGGAAAGAGCCCAAATTTACTCCTTAAGTATATGTGGGGTCTATATAACCATCTACAAAAACAAGTGATTCTTTCCATGCTAAGGATAATGTATGAGCCATGTGTATACGCACATTATATAGAAACCATAGGCAAAAATAAATGGTACTTAAGTGGTTTAAAGAAAAAATAACACCAAGAATCTTTGAAGGAGGGGAATAAGAACTGGAAATAGGAGGATAAGAATAAAATAGTCACTACACATCCATGGAAGGGTAGTAGAAATAATTCTAACCATTGCAACATTGATGGTCACATTAAGGAGAATTATTGGATTTTTGGTATGTGTTATATTCTTGGATGTCCACTAAGTTGGAAAGAAGGGAAAATATCACAATTATATGTTAATGCATGTGTTTTACATTGAATATTTTTCATTTTATTGAGAATCTATTTGAAACAATTAACTATATAAGGTTAAAACCTATGTTTTGTATCAAATCACTTTTGGTTTCAATGGGAAACTTTTATGGCTAATGTGTCTTTCTCGAAATGTGATAGACCCCATTAAAATGGGAGATATATTGAAATGATTCCTATGGTGTAATAAAATAGTTGAGTAGTTTAAACATATAGATGCATAAATTCAATGAGAATAGTTTTGAGATATATAAGTCCAAAATGAAATAGTTGTTGGTGAACAAACATCAGTGGACCACTATGGATATATCTACTCCATTAAAAGAGATTTTTCTAGAAGGATGTCTACTAAGTTGGAAAGAAGGGAAAATATCACAATTATATATTAACGTGCATGTGTTTTACATTAAATATTTTTCATTTTATCAAGAATCTATTTGAAATAATTAACTATATACTTGGTTAAAACCTATGTTTTGTATCAAATCACTTTTGGTTTCAATGGGAAACTTTTATGGCTAATGTTTTTTTTCTCGAAATGTGATAGATCCCATTAAAATGGGAGATATATCGAAATGATTCCTATGGTGTAATAAAATAGTTGAGTAGTTTAAAGATATAGATGCATAAATTCAATGAGCATAGTTTTCAGATATATAAGTCTGAAATGGAATAGTTGATGGTGAGCAAATATCAGTGGATCACTATGGATATATCTTCTTCATTAAAATGGATTTTTCTAGAAGGATGGACTAAGTTGGAAAGAAGGGAAAATATCACAATTATATGTTAATGTGCATGTATTTTACATTGAATGCTTTTCATTTTATTAAGAATCTATTTGAAACAATTAACTATATAAGGTTAAAACCTATGTTTTGTATCAAATTACTTTTGGTTTCAATGGGAAACTTTTATGGTTAATGTGTTTTTCTCGAAACATGATAGACCCCATTAAAATAGGAGATATATCGAAATGATTCCTATGGTGTAATAAAATAGTTTCAAGTAGTTTAAAAATATAGATGCATAAATTCAATGAGCATAGTTTTGAGATATAAAAGTCCAAAATGGAATAGTTGTTTTTGAAAAAATATCAGTGGATCACTATGTATATATCTGCTTCATAATTCATAGAAAATTTTAGGGGCGAATTTTCACCCATGGGTGAAATTAAAGGGCTTTAAATTTTTATTGGGCGAACTTTTTGTATCATAATATATTATTTCAAATTTCCCCAAATTTATTTTATAAAAAAATTATGTCCAGAGGTTAGCCCTCCTTATTTTAAGGGAGAGGGTAAAAAAAGTAAATTTATATTTCAAATCGCCCCAAATTTATTTTATAAAAAAATTAGGTCTCGAGGTTAGCCCACCTTATTTTAAGGGAGAGGGTAAAAAAAGTAAATCTCTAGTTTTAAGATGGATCTAGGTAAAAATAAAAATCATACTATATGAAAACAATTTTAATTGATAAAAATAATAAAAAAATAACATTAAAATAAAAATAATTTCACGGTATTGACACATGGTATGAGAACCCATGGTATTCATGTGGAACATAACATATTTAAAGGGTAAAATTAAACCAACCTAGATCCATCTTAACTTAGGATCTACCAAACAAAGAGAGAGATATCAGATATGAAATAGCTTATGACCCAAACCTATTTTCACTGAGTGGAAATAAATTTGAACCCTTTTGAGGTTTGGTGGATCCAAAGTTAAACTGAATTTACACTAGTCACATTTTGTAAGCCTAGATGATGCTTCAAAAGTGGGTATGTTTTTTTATGTTATACATTCCTAGATGAGGCTTTAGAACTGGGTATGTTTTTTATGTTATAAATTTTATTTTAAATTTATTTCCACATTAAGATAGAGATTTATTTCCCCATTAAGATAGAAATTTAAAGATAATAGGGCAATTGACATTATGGATTGTGTGAATTTGAAGATGCTGTAGCAAAATCTTCTTGTAATTTGCTCAGAATGTTTGATTTCATGGAATATTTTCCCTCCTCCAAGGAATTCCTAATTCTAATATCTCGAGGGTAGACATTTTTTTAACAAAATCTTCTTGTAATTTTCTCAGAATTTTGATTTCATGGAATATTTTCCCTCCTCCATGGAATTCCTAATTCTGATATCTCAAGGGTAGACATTTTTCAACAAAATCTTTTTGTAATTTGCTCAGAATGTTCGATTTCATGGAATATTTTCCCTCCTCCATGGAATTCCTGCAAGACGAGACTCCTCCTTTAACGGAGCCTCATGAGTATAGACTCTTCTCTCGAAAAGGATTAATCTTATTGAAATTTAAACTAAAATATTATATTTTCTTTAAAAAAATCTAATTAAAAATGAAACTTTGGAAATTTGTTTTTAGCAATTGCACGTTGTTTTTCACCCTAATCTCTTCAAAGTTTAACTGCATTGGCTTCAATATTTGATTGTGTTTTTTTTACTTTTAACTTAGATGAAATTCGTAAAAGGAAATGCTAAAAGTAATAAGAAGGGTTGTTTAAATTTACTTTTAACTTAGATGAAATTCGTAAAAGGAAATGCTAAAAGTGATATGAAGGGTTGTTTAAGAATAAGATCAGCATAAAAAAGTTCTATGATGGGTAGGAGGACCAGTCAAATTTAACCCCTGAAGCCATGGATTTTAAACCTTCACAATTTCAGAATAATTCTAGGTGGTGTTATTACCTTTTTTTTTACTTTCTTCTTTCTTTTAATTAAGTATGAAAACGTTTTCTTTGAAAAGTAAATAATCTGTAATTATTTTTTATTTTTATTTTTTTTATGAAAAATATGAAAACATTTCCTTAGAAATTAAGGAAATAATGAATCTAAATATGTATTTTTTTATGAAAATTATGAAATGAAATTCTAGCTATTTTTCATTTCTTGAAATGTATCTTTAAATACATACAAAGCTAGATTCTACAATTCCAAAAAAAATATATATGGGTTCTAATTAACACACGGGTTACTTTTAATTCAAATAAAATATAACCTCAATCCCACACATAAATTTATTTGAAAATTTTCAAAAAAAAATTAAAATATTTTAACCAATTCCAATAGAATTTGTAAGGAAAATATATGATACTTTTAACACATAACCTTAATCTTATAAAAAAACAGAATAATACAATCACAAAAGAACACTGAGTTTCAAAAAAAAAAACCCTATTTGAGGTTTTCACCACTTCTACCTAATTTGATAACCAACATGGGAGGGAATCCCACATTGTTCTTCCAAAAAAAACATCCAATACCATAATAATTTTAGAGATTATTACATTAAGAAGCATGAAGTTTTAAGGAATAATCTTCCAAATCCAATGAAAATATTATCATTCATACAGACTCATTATTAAATTTAAAATAATTACTCGACAAATGTTTCAAGGGTGCATACAAAACTTCCCAGTTACTACAGGATCAAACGTAGGCATAAACTCAGTAATAAAGTTGTTGAGTTACACAAGAGATCTAAGTTATTACATAATCAAATGTAGGCATAAATACTCAGTAATAAAGTTGTTGAGTTACACAAGAGATCTAAGTTATTACATAATCAAATGTAGGCATAAATTCAGTAACGTAGTTGTCCAATTACACAAGAGTTCTATGATAATACATAATCTCTGAATAGCCGCATACTAAAGATTCACTGAATAAGGAAAAAATGAGATAGCTTTAATTATCTGAGTCTTCACCTCCTTCCTTGTATCTGAATATCTACGGTACGATGAGTGAGTTATCCATCACCTCCCTTTCTTTTTAGGGTTGGTGGCCTTAGGTTCCCATTTGGGTGTAGAGGGAAAAATTTGAGCAATTCTCCCCTCTTTTCATATTCTGTTGAAATTGCTAGTCCCTACTCATTAAATAAAATGTAGCTTAAATTAGAATTTGAACAACATATTTGAGAACTTTTAAAACTAGAATATGGACAACGTATTTGAAAATTTTTAAAATTGGTTGCTGAATGGGGAAAATTTATGTGCATATATGTTTTAAATCAATAATAAAAGCGAAGAAATTTGGATGTAAACGTAATATCTAACAACTGAAGAGGAAAAGTATGTAACAAAATAAATATTTGATTTAAATTTTACCACTAAAGGCTCATTGCAATTCTTGAATAGGTTGGGAATCTAATAAATAAGAACTATTTTAGCTAATTAAGTTGACTTGGCTTTTCATTTTAGTTGTATTTTTCTCAATATTTTGGTAATCTGATAGATATGAACAAATTTAATTGTTAACTGTTTAACTTTTTGCATATCCATCAAAATTTCAAGAACATTTCTAAACCTGAAATGAGTTATGCTCAAATCCATTTGAAAACAACTTAGATTGATTTATTATGCATTTAAAAAAATATTTCCCTATTAATATCCAAATCATATAAATTGAGAATCGATAATCTACTTACTTGAGATAAAAATGTAGCTATATTCATCGAAGTCTCACAAATAATGTTGCGGGACATTGGGGCTGAACACATACAACAGCAAAAAATAAGAATTTTTTAGGAAAATAGTTAAAATTATTGAAAAGCATAAACAAACAATGTAGATTTTACTAGGGGTTGAAGGGGTGCAGGGTGGCCCCAAAAAGATCTCTATGATTTCCTTCCCATATTGAGAGGACTCCTGCATGTAAATTTTTTGCTCTTTCCATCTCTTACTGCAGTGAGTGTTTTGAAATCAATAAAAAATAATCGTTTCTTCCACATCTCTGTAGTGTTTAAGTAAAGTCCAAATATCTATGACCTCATCTAGAGTAGGGTTTGAGTAAACTCACAATATGAACTACATAGAATATGGTAGGGTTATCTAGATGCGTAAAGACCAAGTTTGAGAAAAATAATTTATTTTCTTCAACATCACATGCTTTTGGGGGTGCATTTCCAATTATTTCCCCTTGGGATGTGATAATACATTTGTGGTAAAATATAATAAAAACATGCAAAAATATTTTCAATAGTGTATAACAAGAACCTAGAGCAACATTACCCATGATTTTTCTTTTCCAAAACATGGAAAATTGTATATCATAGTTTTTAAATAAATATTTTTCTTATTATTAATATGTTTCTATACATTGGTAACTAATCACTACTATTTTACAAAGTTTTCTAATTTTTTAGAAGATTAACCAATAATTTTCAATACTTTATAACCTAGTGAAAAATTAGCCAATATTTTAAAAAAAAATTATAATTTAGTGAAATATTTTCCAAACATTTATATATGTATATTATATTAATGAAAAAATAGCCTCTACATTTTTCTATATACCATGGGGATTCACCCATTTATTATAAATATAAATTTGGGGGGTTTCTTAAAATTTTCCTTCGTTTCATTAAAAGGGATTTTTCTAGAAGGATGTCCACTAAGTTGGAAAGAAGGGAAAATATCACAATTATATGTTAAAGCATGTGTTTTACATTGAATATTTTTCATTTTATTAAGAATCTATTTGAAACAATTAACTATATAAGGTTAAAACCTATGTTTTGTATCAAATCACTTTTGGTTTCAATGGGAAACTTTTATGGCTAATGTGTCTTTCTCGAAATATGATAGACCCCATTCAAATGGGAGATATATTGAAATGATTCCTATGGTGTAATAAAATAGTTGAGTAGTTTAAACATATAGATGCATAAATTCAATGAGAATATTTTTGAGATATATAAGTCCAAAATGAAATAGTTGTTGGTGAACAAATATCAGTGGACCACTATGGATATATCTGCTTCATTAAAAGAGATTTTTCTAGAAGGATGTCCACTAAGTTGAAAAGAAGGGAAAATATCACAATTATATATTAATGTGCATGTGTTTTACATTAAATATTTTTCATTTTATCAAGAATTTATTTGAAATAATTAACTATATACTTGGTTAAAACCTATGTTTTGTATCAAATCACTTTTGGTTTCAATGGGAAACTTTTTTTGGCTAATGTTTTTTTTCTCAACATGTGATAGACCCCATTAAAATGGGAGATATATCGAAATGATTCCTATGGTGTAATAAAATAGTTGAGTAGTTTAAAGATATAGATGCATAAATTCAATGAGCATAGTTTTCAGATATATAAGTCTGAAATGGAATAGTTGATGGTGAGAAAATATCAGTGGATCACTATGGATATATCTGCTTCATTAAAAAGGATTTTTCTAGAAGGATGGACTAAGTTGGAAAGAAGGGAAAATATCACAATTATATGTTAACGTGCATGTGTTTTACATTGAATTTTTTTCATTTTATTAAGAATCTATTTGAAACAATTAACTATATAAGGTTAAAACTATGTTTTGTATCAAATTACTTTTGGTTTCAATGGGAAACTTTTATGGTTAATGTGTTTTTCTCGAAATGTGATAGACCCCATTAAAGGAGATATATCAAAATGATTCCTATGGTGTAATAAAATAGTTTCAAGTAGTTTAAAAATATAGATGCATAAATTCAATGAGCATAGTTTTGAGATATAAAAGTCCAAAATGGAATAGTTGTTTTTGAACAAATATCAGTGGATCACTATGGATATATCTGCTTCATAATTCATAGAAAATTTAGGGGAAAATTTTCACCCATGGGTGAAATTAAAGGGCTTTAAATTTTTATTGGGCGAACTTTTTGTATCATAATATATTATTTCAAATTGCCCGAAATTTATTTTATAAAAAAATTATGTCCAAAGGTTAGCCCTCCTTATTTTAAGGGAGAGGGTAAAAAAAAAAAAATTATATTTCAAATCGCCCCAAATTTATTTTATAAAAAAATTAGGTCTCGAGGTTAGCTCACCTTATTTTAAGGGAGAGGGTAAAAAAAGTAAATCTCTAGATTTAAGATGGATCTAGGTAAAAATAAAAATCATACTATATGAAAACAGTTTTAATTGATCAAAATAATAAAAAAATAACATTAAAATAAAAATAATTTCATGGTATTGACACATGGTATGAGAACCCATGGTATTCATGTGGAACATAACATATTTAAAGGGTAAAATTAAACCAACCTAGATCCATCTTAACTTAGGATCTACCAAACAAAGAGAGAGATATCAGATATGAAATAGCTTGTGACCCAAACCTATTTTCACTGAGTGGAAATAAATTTGAACCCTTTTGAGGTTTGGTGGATCCAAAGTTAAACTGAATTTACACTAGTCACATTTTGTAAGCCTAGATGATGCTTCAGAAGTGGGTATGTTTTTTTATGTTATACATTCCTAGATGAGGCTTTAGAACTGGGTATGTTTTTTATGTTATACATTTTATTTTAAATTTATTTCCACATTAAGATAGAGATTTATTTCCCCATTAAGATAGAAATTTAAAGATAATAGGGCAATTGACATTATGGATTGTGTGAATTTGAAGATGTTGTAGAAAAATCTTCTTGTAATTTGCTCAAAATGTTCGATTTCATGGAATATTTTCCCTCCTCCAAGGAATTCCTAATTCTGATATCTCGAGGGTAGACATTTTTTTAACAAAATATTCTTGTAATTTTCTCAGAATTTTGATTTCATGGAATATTTTCCCTCCTCCATGGAATTCCTAATTCTGATATCTCGAGGGTAGACATTTTTCAACAAAATCTTTTTGTAATTTGCTCAATATGTTCGATTTCATGGAATATTTTCCCTCCTCCATGGAATTCCTGCAAGACGAGAGTCCTCCTTTAACGGAGCCTCATGAGTATCATACTCTTCTCTCGAAAAGGATTAATCTTATTGAAATTTAAACTAAAATATTATATTTTCTTAAAAAAAAATCTAATTAAAAATGAAACTTTAGAAATTTATTTTTAGCAATGGCACGTTGTTTTTCACCCTAATCTCTTCAAAGTTTAACTACATTCGCTTCAATATTTGCAGGTATACATTGTGTTTTTTTTACTTTTAACTTAGATGAAATTAGTAAAGGGAAATGCTAAAAGTAATAAGAAGGGTTGTTTAAATTTACTTTTAACTTAGATGAAATTCATAAAAGGAAATGCTAAAAGTGATATGAAGGGTTGTTTAAGAATGAGATTAGCATAAAAAAGTTCTATGATGGGTAGGAGGACCGGTCAAATTTAACCCCTAAAGCCACGGATTTTAAACCTTCACAATTTCAGAATAATTCTAGGTGGTGTTATTACCTTTTTTTTTTACTTTCTTCTTTCTTTTAATTAAGTATGAAAACGTTTTCTTTGAGAAGTAAATAATCTATAATTATTTTATTTTTTTATTTTTTTTATGAAAAATATGAAAACATTTCCTTAGAAATTAAGGAAATAATGAATCTAAATATGTATTTTTTTATGAAAATTATGAAATGAAATTATAGCTATTTTTCATTTCTTGAAATGTATCTTTAAATACATACAAAGCTAGATTCTACAATTCCAAAAAAAATATTCAAAAACTAAAAAGTGATTTTATCATAAATACTAAAGAAACAAACAAAAAAAAGTATGGGTTCTAATTAACACACGGGTTACTTTTAATTCAAATAAAATATAACCTCAATCCCACACATAAAGTTATTTGAAAATTTTCAAAAAAAAATTAAAATATTTTAACCAATTCCAGTAGAATTTGTAAGGAAAATATATAATACTTTTAACACATAACCTTAATCTTATAAAAAAAACAAAATAATACAATCACAAAAGAACACTGAGTTTCAAAAAAAATAACCCTATTTGAGGTTTTCACCACTTCTACCTAATTTGATAACCAACATGGGAGGGAATCCCACATTGTTCTTCCAAAAAAAACATCTAATACCATAATAATTTTAGCGGTTATTACATTAATAAGCATTAATTTTTTAGGAATAATCTTCCAAATCCAACGAAAATCTTATCATTCATACAGACACATTATTAAATTTAAAATAATTACTTGACAAATGTTTCAAGGGTGCATACAAAACTTCCCAGTTACACAAGAGATCTAAGTTATTACATAATCAAATGTAGGCATAAATTCGGTAACGTAGTTGTCTAGTTACACAAGAGTTCTATGATAATACATAATCTCTAAATAGCCGCATACTAAAGATTCACTGAATAAGGAAAAAATGAGATAGCTTTAATTATCTGAGTCTTCACCTCCTTCCTTGTATCTGAATATCTACGGTACGATTAGTGAGTTATCCATCACCTCCCTTTCTTTTTAGGGTTGGTGGCCTTAGGTTCCCATCTGGGTGTAGAGGGAACAATTCGAGCAATTCTCCCCTCTTTTCATATTCTGTTGAAATTGCTAGTCCCTGCTCATTAAATAAAATGTAGCTTAAATTAGAATTTGAACAACGTATTTGAGAACTTTTAAAACTAGAATATGAACAAGTATTTGAAAAATTTTAAAATTGGTTGCTGAATGGGGAAAATTTATGTGCATATATGTTTGAAATCAATAATAAAAGCGAAGAAATTTGGATGTAAATGTAATATCTAACAGCTGAAGAGGAAAAGTATGTAACAAAATAAATATTTGATTTAACTTTTACCACTGAAGGATCATTGCAATTCTTGAATAGTTTGGGAATCTAATAAATAAGAACTAGCCTAGCCAATTAAGTTGACTTGGCTTTTCATTTTAATTGTATTTTTCTCAATATTTTGGTAATCTGATAGATATTAACAAAGTTAATTGTTAACTATTTAACTATGTGCATATCCATCAAAATTTCGAGAACATTTCGAAACCTGAAATGAGTTATGCTCAAATCCATTTTAAAACAACTTAGATTGATTTCTTATGCATTTAACAAAATATTTCCCTATTAATATCCAAATCATATAAATTGAGAATCGATAATCTACTTACTTGAGATAAAAATGTAGCTATATTCATCGAAGTCTCACAAATAATGTTGCAGGACGTTGGGGCTGAACACAGACAATAGCGCAAAATAAGAATTTTTTAGGAAAATAGTTAAAATTATTGAAAAGCATAAACAAACAATGTAGATTTTACTAGGGGTTGAAGGGGTGCAAGGTGGCCCCAAAGAGATCTCTATGATTTCCTTCTCATATTGAGAGGACTCCTGCATGTAAATTTTTTGTTCTTTCCATCTCTTACTACAGTGAGTGTTTTGAAATCAATAAAAAATAATCATTTCTTCCACATCTCTGTAACGTTTAAGTAAACTCACAATATCTGTGACCTCATGTGGAGTAAGGTTTGAGTAAACTCACAATATGAACTACATAGAATATGGTAGGGTTATCTAGATGCGTAAAGACCAAGTTTGAGCAAAATAATTTATTTGGTTCAACATCACATGCTTTTGGGGGTGCCTTTCCAATTATTTCCCCTTGGGATGTGATAATACATTTGTGGTAAAATATAATAAAAACATGCAAAAATATTTTCAATAGTGTTTAACAAGAACACAGAGCAACATTACCCGTGATTTTTCTTTTCCAAAACATGGAAAATTGTATATCATAGTTTTTAAATAAATATTTTTTTTATTATTAATATGTTTCTATACATTGGTAACTAATCACTACTATTTTACAAAGTTTTCTAATTTTTTAGAAGATTAACCAATAATTTTCAATACTTTATAACCTAGTGAAAAATTCGCCAATATTTAAAAAAAAATTATAATTTAGTGAAATATTCGCCAAAAATTTATATATGTATATTATATTAATGAAAAAATAGCCTCTACATTTTTCTATATACCATGGGGATTCACCCATTTATTATAAATATAAATTTGGGGGGTTTCTTAAAATTTTCCTTGGTTTCATTAAAAGGGATTTTTCTAGAAGGATGTCCACTAAGTTGGAAAGAAGGGAAAATATCACAATTATATGTTAATGCATGTGTTTTACATTGAATATTTTTCATTTTATTAAGAATCTATTTGAAACAATTAACTATATAAGGTTAAAACCTATGTTTTGTATCAAATCACTTTTGGTTTCAATGGGAAACTTTTATGGCTAATGTGTTTTTTCTTTTTGTATCAAATTACTTTTAGTTTCAATGGGAAAATTTTATGGCTAATGTATTTTTCTCAAAATGTGATAGACCCCATTAAAATGGGAGATATATTGAAATGATTCATATGGTGTAATAAAATAGTTTCAAGTAGTTTAAAAATATAGATGCATAAATTCAATGAGCATAGTTTTGAGATATAAAAGTCCAAAACGGAATAGTTGTTTGTGAAAAAATATCAGTGGACCACTATGGATATATCTGCGTCATTAAAAGGGATTTTTCTAGAAGGATGTCCACTAAGTTGGAAAAAAAGGGAAAATATCACAATTATATGTTAATGCATGTGTTTTACATTGAATATTTTTGATTGAATCTATTTGAAACAATTAACTATATAAGGTTAAAACCTATGTTTTGTATCAAATCACTTTTGGTTTCAATGGGAAACTTTTATGACTAATGTGTTTTTTCTCGAAATGGGATAGACCCCATTAAAATGGGAGATATATCAAAATGATTCCTATAGTGTAATAAAATAGTTGAGTAGTTTAAAGATATAGATGCATAAATTCAATGAGCATAGTTTTGAGATATATAAGTCCAAAATGGAATATTTTTTGGTGAACAAATAACAGTGGATCACTATGGATATATTTACTTCATTAAAAGGGATTTTTCTAGAACGATGGACTAAGATGGAAAGAAAGGAAATATCGAAATTATATGTTAATGTGCATGTGTTTTACATTGAATATTTTTCATTTTATTCAGAATCTATTTGAAACAATTAACTACATAAGGTTAAAACCTATGTTTTGTATCAAATTAGTTTTTGTTTCAATGCGAAAATTTTATGGCTAATGTGTTTTTCTTGAAATGTGATAGACCCTATTAAAATGGGAGATATATCGAAATGATTCATATGGTTTAATAAAAAAGTTGAGTAGTTTAAAGATATATATGCATAAGTTCAATGAGCATAGTTTTGAGATATACAAGTCCAAAATGAAATAGTTGTTGGTGAACAAATATTAGTGGATCACTATGGATATATCTGCTTCATTAAAAGGGATTTTTCTATAAGGATGTCCACTAAGTTGGAAAGAAGGGAAAATATCACAATTATATGTTAATGCATGTGTTTTACATTGAATATTTTTCATTTTATTAAGAATCTATTTGAAACAATTAACTATATAAGGTTAAAACCTATGTTTTGTATCAAATCACTTTTGGTTTCAATGGGAAATTTTTGTGGCTAATGTGTTTTTCTCGAAATGTGATAGACCCCATTAAAATGGGAGATATATTGAAATGATTCCTATGGTGTAATAAAATAGTTGAGTAGTTTAAAGATATAGATGCATAAATTCAATGACCATAGTTTTGAGATATATGTCCAAAATGGAATAGTTGTTGGTGAACAAATATCAGTGGATCACTATGGATATATCTTCTTCATTAAAAGGGATTTTTTTAGAAATATGTCCACTAAGTTGGAAAGAAGGGAAAATATCACAATTATATGTTAATGTGCATGTGTTTTACATTGAATATTTTTCATTTTATTAAGAATCCATTTGAAACAATTAACTATACAAGGTTAAAACCTATGTTTTGTATCAAAATACTTTTGGTTTCAATGGAAAACTTTTATGGCTAATGTTTTTTTCTCGAAATGTGATAGTCCCCATTAAAATGGGAGATATATCGAAATGATTCCTATGGTGTAGTAAAATAGTTGAGTAGTTTAAAGATATAGATACATAAATTCAATGAGCATAGTTTTGAGATATATAAGTCCAAAATGGAATAGTTGTTGGTGAAAAAATACCAGTGGATCACTATGGATATATCTACTTCATTAAAAAGGATTTTTATAGAAGGATGGACTAAGATGGAAGGAAGGGAAAATATGACAATTATAAGTTAATGCATGTGTTTTACATTGAATATAAAACGTTTTTTTCTCTCTCTCTCATTGTTTGAGTCCTAATCTTATAAATGTTTCCACTAAATCCATTCCCCATTACTTTTCATGTGAATCACATTCACAAACCCACCCATCTATTTACCTAAGAGCCAAGTTGCAGAACTAAGAATCATCATGTTTTTAACTGTAATATCACAAGTATAAATGATGAAAACTACTAGAAATATATGACAGATGATAGAATAGTTAAGGAATGTTAGGTTTTTATCAAACAGACTTATCAATGAAGATTTATGTATGACAGTTTCAAGTTAGTAATATGAACTGGCACATTATATAAGCTAGAGTTTTTTCTGTTTGAAAATTAAAATAATAAAAAAATAAAAACAGAAATTTTATATATTGATTTTCCAATTTTTATTATTATTTTCCTTCCCAAATAGTATGCACGATTTATGGGTTTCATCTGAAAAATGTACGATTTATCGATAATCAGATGCAAATTTATAGAGGACGTTGTTGAGATAACCCATGATAATGAGATAGAAGATGTTCCAAAAGAATCAGTGGAACATGAGACAAACAATGATGATGACGATGATGATACAGACAGTTATGTTGATGATGACTTTATCGAATGGAGATTGGCGCAATATAAATTAGCAGGCAGTGTACTTTGAGAGGCTGCAGAACTAAGGATCATCATGTTTTTAACTGTAATATCACAAGTACAAATGATGACAACTACTAGAAATATACAACAGATGATACAATAGTTAAGGAATGTTAGGTTTTTATCAAACAGACTTATCAATGAAGATTTATGTATGACAGTTTCAAGTTAGTAATATGAACTGGCACATTATATAAGCCAGAGTTTTTTTGTCTGACAAAAAAAAAGCAGAAATACTAGCTACTGATTTTCCCATTTTTATTATTATTTTCCTTCCCAAATAATATGCACAATTTATGGGTTTCATCTAAAAAATGTACGATTTATTGATAATAAAACACAAGAAGCGTTTATAGAGGACGTTGTTGAGATAACCCATGATAATGAGATAGAATATGTTCCAGAAGAATCAGTGAACATGAGACAAATAATGATGACGATGATGACGATACAGACAGTTATGTTGATGATGACTCTATCGAATGGAGATTGGGGCAATCTAAATTAGCAGGCAGCGTACTTTGTTTTGTTTGAATCAACCAAGCTCGTGTATGTTCCTTATTTGCATGATATCACAACCTCTAAGCTCATATTGATGAGTAACAAGCCAATGTGTTTCATAGCTCAATGGGTACAGGTATGTCTAACACTCACTATTCTTATCTCCATAGTGAAGTTGAATACCAATCTTATCAAGCTCTAATCTGATATGGAAACATAGAATATCGAAGGGTAACAGCTCTGTATTCACTATTATAGCTTACCTATCACATGTATCAATACCAAAAGATATAGGATAGATGGATATGCTTTCATTGCATTTACTTCTTAGTTCTACTCGTGTAATGACCCTTGAGATTACACTTATATAGTATAGGTGAAATTACAGAGAATACGTAACACTTTACACGAATGAGTACAGCTTACTGATCTCACTAGAGCTGATGTTCTATTAGTATTATTACCATTAAAGGTTGTGTTGAAATTACAGAATACAGGAAACACGATATATGATTGCATTGAGATATAAGCATAGATACATAGATATTAATAATTAAGGTTGTTAATTAGTTATGTTAAGATAAAGGACCATACTTTATTAGTAATTACTAGCATACAGCTTTTACACAGGTCGATATGAATTACAACTAGTATCTATTATGGAAAGATAGAGGATCCAGCTTATTATGAGCTTCAACAGTTATTACTGCTTACTCAATAGGAGCAGAGTACTTTGAGAGGCTGCAGAACTAAGAATCATCATGATTTTAACTGTAATGTCACAAGTACAAATGATGAAAACTATTGGAACTACTTTCACGCAACCTTACTTTCAATTTCAGAAAAATAATTTCTTGCATTACAGGTCCTGGTGTATTCCATACAGGAATCTAGTTTCATACCTAAAAATTCGCGAAAATTCGAATGAAGCCGCAATGAGGACGAAGTCGAGCAATCCCTGAAGACGTCGTGGAAGACGCAAACCAAATTCCCTGCGAAAAAAAAATTAAATTAAAATCAAACCAAAAAAAAATCAACAAAACAAAATTACAAAAAAAAAGGAGCAACTGCCACTGCAAAATCAACAAAAATCACCTCATCGTCATGGCACAACTGCAAATCAACAAAATCACCTCATCATCGCAGCACAGCTACAAATCAACAAAAATCACAGAGTGCAACAGAGCAACAGAAAAAGTCACAAAGAGCAACAGAGCAACAGCAAAAGTCACAAAAAGACAAACACGTGAGACAGATGTGAACAAGAAACTTGTAAATGTTTACGGGCCAATATATTTATAAAATACAGGTTCGTTCGAACTATTTTAAAAGTTCAGTTGGACTTTTGTTACTATTTTTTCCATCTCTGGCCAACAAACTATTTTCCCACGCCGTTAGTACGTCGTCAATGTAAATGGCAAAACGAGTTCGGTTGAACTCATTTCAATAGTTCGGCCGAACTTTTACAAAATTTCGACCGAATTATTGAGAAAAAAAATTTTCCACCTCTGATTCTCATAAAAGTGTAACCCAACTTCGGATTTTCACCCTGTAGAAACTTTGATTATTACCCTTGGCTGTTCATTCTCGAAGAATTGATACATTGCCTCCCACAAGGAACTATCGCAATCCTTGTTGCAAGTAGTATCTGAGAATAAGGGAGATATATCTGAGTCTTCAGTAGATGATGCTGGGGAAATTTCCTTGCCTTTTTTGTTCATCCCTATTTGCTTCGTTAAGTGGTTTCTTGAATTCAAGTGAATAGAGTGAACTTTAGATCTAAGGTAAATGAAGAGAAGTATGGATTTAAAACTGATATAATCAAAAATCCGACGTTCAATCATTCAAAACAAGCTCGAAGTAGATATGAATCTTTCAAACCTTACTCCCATTAAATGTCGTTAATCACCCATAATTCTTCCAATCAAATCTCTTACACCTTTACGTGAAATGTCTATATTTCAATTTAAGACGTTATATCTTATATCCGATTGACTAGATATGAATCCTTTCTCACACTTGAGCAATAACTATCAATATCGCATATCGCAACTCAATACTATTTCTATTAGTTATGTTTTCTGTTACCGATGAATTTCGAGAAATGTGATCTGCGCAGATCACAATTGCATTTAGCTATTTAGTTATGTTTTTCATTACCGATGAATTTCGAGAAATGCAATCTACGCAGATCATAATTGCATTTAGTTATTTGCAGAAAAATGTGAAGTGCGCTATGGAATCATGTTGATGCGCTTTATTGAACATTGGAAGTTTTATTATTGTTTCTTTTTTAATTCGTCGGGTCCGATTCATCGAAGCCGTTATTAAATTGTCATTAGTTGATCATTTTTAAAAGGTGCGATGTGATTTTCTTTTAAAGCAGTATTTAAAGCTTTTGTAACGAGAGTTTTATATGACATTGAAAAGGTTTAACGCATATCTTGCAAGACTTAAAATGTTTTAAGTTGTTAGACTTGTAAGCTATGCAATTGCGATGAGCGCTAAGAAATCAAAGCGAAAAGGGAAAGAAATTTATTTCCTAAAGTTTTTAGACTCAGGCTAAGATAAAATAAAACAAAATAAATTTCCTATTTATTTTAAAAGTCCCCATTTAGTTAAAATAAATAAAGGTCCCCATTTAGTGAAAATAAATGCATATTTATTTTAAAGGGCCCCATTTAATGAAAATCCCTTTAGTGAAAATAAATAGGGGTGATATATAGTACAACACCAATTATATATTTTAGATTTCTCATAATTATATATTTTATATTTCTCATATTTATATATGGGCATAATTATATATTTTAGATTTCTCCTATAAACTTGTTTTTTAATTAAAAATAGAAAACTAGAGAATGAAATACATTTATAGAATTTCATAATTACACTACTACCACCCCCAATGGACATAATTATATATTTTAGATTTCTCCTATAAACTTGTTTTTTCATTAAAAATAGGGGTAATTATATATTTTAGACTTCACTTATAAATTTAGAGTTCTCCTATAAACTTGTATTTTATTGTATTTGGTCTTGTTTTTTATTAAAAATAGAAAACTAGAGAATGAAATACATTTAGAGAATTTCATAATTACACCACTACCACCCCTATGTTATTAAAAATAGAAAACTAGAAAATGTATTTCATTCAGAGAATTTCATAATTACACTACCACCCCTATGTTATTAAAAATAGAAAACTAGAGAATAAAATACATTTACTGCCACCCCTATGTTATTAAAAATAGAAAACTAGAGAACGAGGCAAAATTTGTCAAATGGCAAGCTTTGTTCGCAAATTTTGACTTTAATGTAGAACACATTAAAGGTTCAGAAAATTTCTTGCCTGATTTCCTAAGCAAGGAATTCATCCAGCCACAAGAACAAGAACACGTCATGGTAATAATCACTGAATGGGATCAAAGTCACCAAATACTAATCCTAAGATCCATTCCAGAAGATAAAAAATGGTCAGAATACAGAGATGAATGGAGGCCAACATGGCAGCTAAGAGAAACTAAAGTTCTAGATGCAAACCTACAAAATCATTCTGATCTAATACATCTTGTTCCAGAATGTCGGGTATACCCAAAAGGAATTAAATGGATACATGACATGGTATACTCAAAAAGTATGTCAGCTTCCCATGAGGCCGAACAGTCATTGGCAAATGATTTTTTAGACATATCAGTCATCTGGTCAGAAGGAGGTGATAGATGCAGAATCTATCACAATTATTTGGTCATAAATAGAACCAGGGATCCTGATTGGATGTGGACCAATTTCAATCAATGGCTAGGTAATGATCCAAATCTGATATTTCCTGACACCATCTATAATTTTTCAGGATACAAAAAACTGTGGTGGGATCTTCTAAAAAAAGATGGAAAAAATGAAACCCATTATACCAAACTCAAATTTGGTGCCACATGGATCATGCAAAGCAACTTGCAGCCTAGCTGGTTGCAGGATTGGTGGAATGATTATGGGGTTAACAGAACTACTAAAGATCCCTAGTTTTATGAATCCTATTTCCAGAATGAATGTACATGGTGCATCGAAAATGGAATTGGTGAATGTTTTCATACACCTTGCCAGACTGTAAGAGACCTTCGTCACCTACAAGATAATGAAATTTTAAAGCAATTCATGAGACAACATCATGAATGGCTAGTGATGACGAAGATTAAGCATCAAGTTGTTCTAAATAGGCCTATGATTTTCTGGAGAATCTACACCAAAGCATGGAATGATGCAACCTACAGGAGGTACAGATTTCCCGGGATACAAATCTTGGATGACCCTGCAGAAAGTGGTTCTCGTGGACTCTACTAAAATAAAAGTCTCCACTATGTACTGTCTCCCAGTCACGGGATTAAAGTGACTGGTTTTTCCCGAGGACTTTTCCGGTAAAAAGGTATCCTCCATGTAATTGCTTGTAATAGTTTTCTCGTGGGCCTTCTGTACCAAAAAGGTATCCACTTTGTTTTGCACCCACCTGTCTGTCCAGAAGATGGAATCTCTGTTCGGATGTCGCCTCGACGTTACCCGAAAGCAATGATTCCTCTTCCACGTCTTCGATTCTTGTCAGATCCGAATTGATTGTTTGTCCCCCCTCACATCTTATATAAGTAGGGTAGGGCTCATTCAATCGGCATCGATTGTTAGAGTTTTGTGTGTGTATTTTAGAGTCGGAGTCTGCAATCTTCCTGCTCTGCATTTACGAGCTTTAAGCTTGATCTGCTTGCATCACGAAGTTGTAACTCAAGTCTATAAGTCGATCTGAAAAGCCTACACATAAGTGTGCTCGGAACTGGTGAGAACCTAAAGTGGCCAGATCTATAGTCTAGTATTGTCTATGCATGTTGGCCAAATCTATAGAAAACTAGAGAATGAAATACATTTACTACCACCCCTATGTTATCAAAAATAGAAAACTAGAGAATGAAATACATTTAGAGAATTTCATAATTACACCACTACCACCACATTTACTATCACCCCTATGGGCATAATTATATATTTTAGATTTCTCTTATAAACTTGTTTTTTTATTCTCCTATAAACTTTTTTTTTATTAAAAATAGAAAACTAGAGAAAGAAATACATTTAGAGAATTTCATAATTACATTACTACCCCCTATGGACATAATTATATATTTTTAGATTTCTCCTATAAACTTGTTTTTTTTATTAAAAATAGAAAACTAGAGAATGAAATACATTTAGAGAATTTAATAATTACATTACTACCACCCCTATGGACATAATTATATATTTTAGATTTCTCCTACTTGTTTTTTAATTAAAAATAGGGGTAAAATATAAATTTAGATTTCTCCTATAAACTTGTTTTTTATTAAAAATAGAAAACTAGATTTCTCCTATAAACTTGTTTTTTATTAAAAATAGAAATTTAGATTTCTCCTATAAACTTGTTTTTTTAATTAAAAATAGGGGAAATTATATATTTTTAGATTTCTCCTATAAACTTGTTTTTTAGATTTCTCCTATGTACTTGTTTTTTTAATATTTTATTAAAAATAAGGGCAATTATATATTTTAGATTTCTACTATAAACTTGTTTTTTATTTATTAAAAATAGAAAACTAGATTTCTCCTATAAACTTGTTTTTTTATTAAAAATAGGGGCAATCATATATTTTAGATTTCTCCTATAAAGTTGTTTTTTAGATTTCTCCTATAGACTTGTTTTTTTAATATTTTATTAAAAATAAGGGCAATTATATATTTTAGATTTCTCCTATAAACTTGTTTTTTATTTATTAAAAATAGAAAACTAGATTTCTCCTATAAACTTGTTTTTTATTAAAAATAGAAAACTAGATTTCTCCCATAAACTTGTTTTTTATTAAAAATAGAAAACTAGAATTCTCCTACAAACTTGTTTTTATTAAAAATAGAAAACTAGATTTCTCCTATAAACTTGTTTTTTATTAAAAATAGAAAACTAGATTTCTCATATAAACTTGTTTTTTTTATTAAAAATAGAAAACTAGATTTTTTATTAAAAATAGAAAACTAAATTTCTCCTATAAATTTGTTTTTTATTAAAAATAGAAAACGAAAATTATATATTTTTTATTAAAAATAAAAAACTAGAGTTTATTAAAAATAAAAAACTAGAGAATGAAAATTATATTTTTTTATTAAAAATAGAAAACTAGATTTCTCCTATTAAAAAGTTTTCTCCTATAAACTTGTTTTTTATTAAAAAAAGATTTCTCCTAAAAAAAATAGAAAACTAGTTATTAAAAATAAACTTGTTTTTTATTAAAAATAGAAAACTAGTTATTAAAAATAAACTTGTTTTTTATTAAAAATAGAAAACTAGTTATTAAAAATAAACTTGTTTTTTATTTTTATTTTTTATTAAAAATAGAAAACCAAAGAATGAAAATTATATATTTTTTATTAAAAAAAATTCTCCAAAAAACTTGTTTTTTATTTTGTTTTTTATTAAAAATAAAAAAACTAGAAAATTAAAATTATATATTTTTTATAAAAAATAGATTTCTAAAATAAACTTGCTTGCTTTTTATTTTTCTTTTTCCTTTTTATTTATTAAAACTAGACTTCTCCTATAAACTTGCTTTTTATATTTTGCCTTTTTCTTTTTATTGAAAAGTGACTTCTCCTATAAACTTGCTTTCTATTTAAAATAGAAAACTAGATATATTCATCTTATAAACTTGTTTTTTTTAAATAGAAAACTAGATAATGAAAATTACATATTTTAGATTTTTCCTATAAACTTGTTTTTTATTAAAAATAGAAAACTAGATAATGAAAATTATATATTTTAGATTTCTCCTGTAAACTTATAAACTTGTTTTTTAATAAAAATAGAAAAAAAAATTATTAAAAATAGAAAACTAAAATAAAAATAGAAAAATAAAAAACTAGAGAATGAATACATTTAGAGAATTTCATTGATAATGAAAATTATATATTTTAGATTTCTCCTATAAACTTGTTTTTTTTTAAATAGAAAACTAGAGAATGAATATGAAATTTATATATTTTAGATTTCTCCTATAAACTTGTTTTTTTTTAAATAGAAAACTAGAGAATGAATATGAAAATTATATATTTTAGATTTCTCCTATAAACTTGTTTTTTTTAAATAAAAAACTAGAGAATGAATACATTTAGAGAATTTCATTGATAATAAAGAAGTGGCCATTGTAGCTTGCTTCTTGCAACTCCAGGAAACTGCTGAAGAAGTGGCCACTGTAGCTTGCTTCTGGCAACTCCAGGAACTGGAGCTAACCCCATGTTCATTAAATAACCTGAGTTTGATACCCTATCATCAATACTGTTGGCAAAGTCGGCATCTAAAAGTCTACCAAGTACAAAATTTTTAGTCTTTTTGTAAATAAGACCAATATATTTTGTTCCTTGGATATAACGAAGAACTCTTTTGGCTACATTCCAGTGGTTGTCCCATGGTTCTTGCATAAAGTGGGAAAGAATACTGATGGCATAAGAAAGATTTGGTCGAGTAGTTGTTAGATGAATCAGGCTACCAATCAACTAGCGATAAGTAGTGCTATCCACCATTTCCCCCCTTCAAATTTTGAAAGTTTCAAGTTTTGTTCCATAGGGGTAAGAACAAGCTTGCAATCCTACATTCCAAATCACTGAAGAATGTCTGCTGCATACTTACTCTTAGAAATGAATATATGATGTGGACATTGGAATACTTCAACTCCAAGATAGTAGTGAAGTAGTCCCAAATCTGTCATCTTAAAACCTGCATGTAACTCCTTTTTCACCTCTCTAATATGATCATCATTGTTGCCAGTGATAATCAAATCATCAACATACATAACCAAAATCACCAGATTTTTACCTTGTTGACGTACATACAAGGTATCATCAGATTCACTTCATTGAAAACCAACTTTCCGAAGGTATTCATCCATTTTAGCATACCAAGCTCGGGGAGCTTGTTTTAACCCATATAAAGCCTTTATCGATTTGCAGACTTTATGTTCCTATCCTTCAATTTCAAAACCTGGTGGTTGTGTCATGTACACTTCTTCCTGTAAATCATCGTTGAGGAAAGCACTTTTTACATCCATCTGATGAAATTTCCATCCTTGTTGAGCTGCTAAGGCAAGTGTGAGGCGAATGGTGTTCCATTTAGTTGTAGGAGAAAATGTTTCCTCATAATCTATCCCTTCCTACTGCGCAAAACCCTTAGCAACAAATCTTACTTTATACTTGTCAATTTCACCATTTTTCTTGTACTTAATTTGGTAAACCCATTTGCATCCGATGGGCTTAACATTCTGAGGACAATCAACAAGTTTCCAAGTGTTATTTTCTTGAACTGCCTGATATTCATCAAACATAGCCTGTTGCCACTCTTTATGTTTTACTGCCTCTCGATATGTAGAAGGTTCAGTAAAATAATTTTCTATCAAGTCTCCTTCATTTCTTTGTGATCCCCTTGTTCCTGTTTTATTCTATTCATTAGGCCTTATTTCTTTCAAAAATTGAACTACCCATTTTGGTAATTGATGTTCATTGGCTTGAGATTGTGAAAAATCACCATCATTATAAAGAGGGTTGATATAAACTGATGTTTTTTGATCAACCACGGGTTTCGGGGGAAGAAAGTCATTGTCAGAAGAACTCTTGCTGCTAGGAGAGTTGGATGAACTGCTAGAAGACCCAGATGGCACTGATGAAGAAGACGGACTGGATGAATCATGTTCAGATGAAGGAAACTGAATTTCATACCAATTTTGTGAGTTTGGTTGACTTTGTAGTTTTTTGTTTCTTTTATCACTTTTTTTTCTAATTTTTGAAGAAGACTTTCAACTTCTTCAGCACTCTTACTCTCATTTTCATCAAAAATCACATCTCTACTTACAATAAATTTCCCATTTGAGAAATTTTAGTACCCTTTCTTCTCATTAGAATACCCAATCATTGTGCACTTCAGGCTTCGTGCATCAAGCTTAGTTTGTTTTTCCTTCGGAACTAAGGCATAACAGACTGATCCAAAAAGTCTAAGATGTTTTACCTTAGGTTTGAAGCCAAACCATGCTTCATAAGGTGTGATTTCGTCTAAAGAAGCAGTGGGAGATCTGTTTCTCAAGCAGACAGCAGTATGAATTACTTTGGCCCAATATAAAGGACTTAAATTTTTGAAAGTTAAATAGATCGTGCCATTCCTAACAAGGTATGATTCATTCTTTCTACTACTCCATTTTGATACGGAGTGTAGACATTGGTAAGATGTCATTTTATGCCATTATATATGTAATACTTTCTGAATTCATTTGAAGTGAATTCTCTGCCATTGTCAGTTCTAAGAGTGCCAATCCTCTCCTTTACTTCATTTTCAATAAGTTGACGAAAATTTTTGAACTTTTCAAATGCTTCTGACTTTTGCTTCAAGAAATATACCCAAGTCAACCTACTAAAATCATCAACAAAGATTAAGAAATATCTGCAACCTCCGAGCGAAGTTGGGAAGGGTCCACAAAGATCACTGTGAACCAACTTCAAATGCCTGTTTGCGCGCCATGAACTTGTAGGAAAATTCTCTCGATGTTGTTTTCCAAAAATGAAAGATTCACACTTTTCATTTTCCCTTTTAAAGGTTGGAAGTCCTTTAACCATTCCCTGTTTTTGCAACTGAGAGCGACTGTCAAAGTTGAGATGGCCATATCTTACATGCCACAATCTGATCAGTGAAATTTTTGTACTTGCTACTCCGGCAAAGTCAGAATTTCTTGGAATAATTGTCCCTTTCATCTTTAACATTTTTCCATCTTCATAACCTGTCATTATTGTTTTCATGTTCTATTTGACTGAGTTAATTTTAACTAAGCCATCTTCCATAATCACCATATGTCCTGCTTGTCAAATCGTGACTAAAGATAACAAATTTTGCTTGAATGTTGGGACATACCATACATTTGAAATCATTCTTTCTACAATGCCTGGTAAAAAAAATTTAACTACACCTTTTCCTGAAGGAGTATGTTTTGTTTTATCAACAAGATATATTGAATTCAGATGGCATTGTTGGAAGCTCTAAAATAAAACTCGTCGAAAAGTCATGTGTTGAGTTGCACCTGTATCCATAATCCATGCATCTTCATAATCACTTCTGAGAAAGCTTGAAACCTGGAAAGATGTTGATTCTGTGCTGATGAAAACATATTCGGAACCATCAGGATCATCTTTGTCATTTTTAAACTGTGCAGAGTTTGGATGAAACTTGGGAATTTTCTCAATAGAAGTTCTATAATCTGCCACATAATGGCCAACTTTGTTACATCTCCTGCAAACAATTTGACTGAAATCGCTGCCTCTGCCTTGAGACTATCTTCTGCCTTGATATTGTCCTCGACCTCTACTTTGGCCTCTGTTTTGAGTTTGTCCTCTTCCTTGATGATATCCTCTATTTTTATTATTGCCTCTTCCTTGAAAATTGCTCCTTCATTAATTGTAGCCTCTATTGAAATTGTTTCATCTGCTTTGACTGCGACCACGACCTTGGGCTACTTGATTTTGATTGAAATTTCCTCTTCCCCTGTTTTTTGAACTATCAGCTGAGGAATTACTTGAGCTGGCTTCGGTGAAGAAGACATATTCTCTAATCTGTTTCTTCCTCCCAAAGGTTTTATCATGTTGGGCTAACATGTCACTCAATTCATCAAAATTTATCTTCTCTAACTTTCCAGTGACTTGCAAAGTTTCCAAAAAATGTGTATATGATGATGGAAATCCAGAAATTAAAATCGTAGTTAAGAAAATTTCATCGACGGCTTGAAAACCAGCATTTATGATTTCTTTCTTGATGTTTTTAAAGCTGTGAAATATACTCAAGGACATCACCACCTTCAGTTGATTTCTGTTGAAGAAATTTTAATAGAAGATCAACCTTCTTTGATTCAGGTTGTGTATCAAAGAGATCTTTGAATGTACGTAAAGCAGTCCATGCATCTGAGGAATTTTCAATATGTATGTACATTTCATTATTAACTGAAGCTTTTATAAGAGCTAATGCTTTGCCACTTTTTACTTCCCTTTTTGCAAGTGAAGCTGCATTTGTTGGTTTATTAGGCTTAATGTTTCCATCACATATCTCATGCCACAACTCATTATAAATGAGAGTGCTTTCAATTAGATGTTTCCATGTCTTATAATATTTCACCCCATCTAGCTTATCAAATTCAGAGAATAGATTAATTAACTTCGACATTGTAGTGTTGAAGCAGTGCACCAAAAGAATCAAGCACAAAAAAAATAAAAAAATGAGCAACTCATCACACAAAACACGCCACGCCACGCCAAAAAACGACACACGCCACGCAAAAAACGATCTATCGGGGCTTGGCCTTGACCCTCATATAGTCATTCAAAAAAGGAGAAAAATGACTGAGCTTTGCACTTGGCTCTAGTTAATTTCTCGTAGAGTGTTTACAATGAAATATTTGCAAAATTTGACAATGCCTTTACAAATCTCTTCTTAAAAAAAAATTACTCGCCCTCAAAGTAAAAAGGTACTTTGAGTTAAAATATCACTCTTATCTCTCCATATAAAAAATTACAAATAGAATCGCCTTATTACTCCAAAGTAAAAAAAAAATCAATTTTCTCCCTTATAACTCCAATTAAAAAATATTACAATGCTTTAGAAAAAAAATAACATGAAATATATCCCTTATCACTCCAAAAGCTCTCTTGTTTTAGCCCTAGAAAATAAGTTTCAGGATTGGAAGTTCTGTTGGCTTTCTTCTACCATTTCTTTTATGGAAGACACCCTTTCCAACTCCTTTGAGGTTACTTTTTATTTGTGGGGGTAGAATTTTGCTGCAACATATATCCTTCAACTGCAACTTCATCTTTTATATTTTCTCATCTTCCATTCAATCATTTTATGGGGACTCTGAATTGCACTTGCATATTAATACATAAAATGGACAAACAAAAGAGGCATACATTTAAGATATCGTGCATAGGATAAATTCTCTAGGTTACGCAACAACCAACACTTCCAAAATCACCGTCTTTCCAAGGCAGATTTACTTTTACGTTAAAAACCCTCATAATGTGGGCAAGAGCTTCCCTTTTATATGTTCGTTATGAGCAGAATAGCATACCATCATTTACGGGAGCAGCAAAAGAAGAGTCACCGCCAGGGAAAACTACCCACAATGGCCCTCTCGGAAAGGCCTTGGAATTCTTCAATCTATAGATAAAATCCCTTATTATACATCGTAAAACTATCCTTCAATCCTGAACCATTAAAGCCACGGCCCGAACCTCAAGTTTAACAAACAATTTCTCGGTGAAAACCAGAATCTCGGAAAGATCGATTCTCTGGTTGTCAGATCCTTAAAGATGCAAAGTTATTCATTAAAAACCAGGAAAAAAAGCCCAATTGATCTTATATGTGGACGAAGTAAGAAGATAAAACAAATACAAAACCTCTGCACAGTATCGCGTGCAGAACCTATCGATAACAAGATTGAACGTGTGCCTTAGAAACAGCGAAATAATGGACAAGGCTGTATGCAAGTATTAGAATTATGCATGGCACTGTTAAATAGATGTGTTTTTTACCATACCTCCTTAATACAAAAAAACATAGCAGTACATTTACTACTAAGACTTCACATTGCGGAAATGGTCCATCCAACTCGTGGCTCCTATGTTGCTTCATGGTCATACACCCAAACACGAATTATTCAAGTGAATCGATTCAAGTCCGCACACCTGAAGCTTCACAGCTCGGTGTTCCACAACTTCTGCGTTTACTTGTGGCTTTCCATCCGGTGATCAGGTTCTGCATTTGATTTAAACAGTTACTCACGATTTCCTTTGACTCAATTTCTACGTTCAATGTTGCTTCAATGCTCATTCAACGCTGCTGCAACTCAATGAATTTGTTTTATCAACTGTCTTGATTGCCATACATATGCAACGACAGTGGTTTGCTTCAACACTGTTCACTTGCCAAACGCATGCAATAAAAAATGGTTTTCTTCCACACTAGTGTTAACGCGCCTCAACGAGCTCTAAATATTTGTTTGCTCCACTTGAAGTCTCTGTGTTGGTTAGCTTCAGTGCTAATGGTAATTCCTTCAATAAGTTTTTAGCTTTGGACTTCGATCCACCTGGAAATCTTTGCGAGTGGTTGGGGACTCTTTCCACGAACAAGCTTATTCAATGGGAAGAAAAACTGTAGGAAGATCTCAACAAGATGCTTGCAGAAAATTGAATTTTAAAAACAAACTGAATCTTAAATAAAAAAATTGATTTTCAGATTATAACCAATAATTTTTTTTTCCTTAAAGCATTGACAAGATTGCATACCAATTCATCCTTTAGTAGAATTTTCCAAAAGTCTGCAAAGCTGAAATCTCCATCTTTACATCATTTGCATTACAGGTGGCTTTGATACCACATTAATGGCAAAAGTGTCCTTAGACACATAATTTTATTGATATTGGAAAAGAAATTACATAAAAAGTTGCAGGAGTTTACAAACGTAAACTTCTACTAAATTTGCAATTAGGAGACTAACCTATTTATAAGTTATATGTCCTAACTTAATTTAGTTATGGATCACTTGAAAAAACAACAAGTGTCCATTTACAATAAATGATCTTCTATCCAATTCATTCCTATTTTAGAGCCTAAGATACGACTCAATCCTAGAGTCCTATCTTTGCTAACAATATTCTATTTCTAAATGTCTCTAATATTTATTAAAGTTATAATTTAATAAGTATTTTTATCCTAACTTTACATTATTATATTTGGATCATCTAACAAATTATATATTTTAGATTTCTCCAATAAACTTGTTTTTTAATAAAAATAGAAAACTTTTTTATTAAAAATAGAAAATTAGAGAATGAATATATTTAGAGAATTTCATAATTACAAAGAAATGCAACATTTTATTAAAAATAAAAAATACTATTAAAAATAGAAAATGTTGAAGCGTGATAGAAAACTATAGAATGAAATACATTTAGAGAATTTCATAATTACATAGAAATGCAATAAGAAAATTACAGAATGAAATAAGAAAGAATTTCATAATGAAAATTATATATTTTAGATTTCTCTTTCATAATTACAAAGAAATGCAATAATAAAATTATAGAATGAAATAAGAAAGAATTTCATAATATATAATTTTCATTATATATTTTAGATTTCTCCTATAAACTTGTTTTTTAATAAAAATTCATAATTACAAAGAAATGCAATAAGAAAACTATAGAATGAAATAAGAAAAAAATTCATAGTATATAATGAAAATATAATTACAAAGAAATGCAATAAGAAAACTATAGAATGAAATAAGAAATAATTTGATAATATATAATGAAAATTGTATATTTTAGATTTCTCCTACAATCTTGTTTTTTAATAAAAATAGAAAACTTTTTTATTAAAAATAGCAAATAGAAAAAACTATAGAATGAAATAAGAAATAATTTCATAATATATAATGAAAATTATATATTTTATATTTCTCAGAAATTTTTTTATTAAAAATAGAAAATAGAAAACTAGAGAATGAATACATTTAGAGAATTTCATAATTACAAAAAAATGCAACATTTTATTAAAAATAGAAAATAAGAAATGGAAAATTTTATTACAAATAAATTTAGAGAATTTCATAATTACACAGAAATGCAACATTTTATTAAAATTAAAAATAGAAAATATTATTAAAAATAAAAAAAAATTATTAGAAATAGAAAATGTTGAAGAATGATAGAAAATATTATTAAAAATACATTTAGAGAATTTCATAATTACAAAGAAATGCAACATTTTATTAAAATTATAAATAGAAAATATTATTAAAAATAGAAAATTTTATTACAAATAAAAAATTATTATTAAAAACAGAAAATAAAAATAAAAAATGTTGAAAAATAGAAATTTTTTTATTAAAAATAGAAAACTAGAGAATGAATACGTTTAGAGAATTTTATAATTACAAAAAAATGCAACATTTTATTAAAAATAGAAAATAAAAAATGGAAAATTTTATTAAAAACACATTTAGAGAATTTCATAATTATAAAGAAATGCAACATTTTATTAAAATTAAAAATAGAAAAATTTATTAGAAATAGAAAATGTTGAAGAATGATAGAAAATATTATTAAAAATACATTTAGAGAATTTCATAATTACAAAGAAATGCAACATTTTATTAAAATTAAAAATAGAAAATTTTATTACAAATAAAAAATTATTATTAAAAATAGAAAATAAAAATAAAAAATGTTGAAAAATAGAAATTTTTTTATTAAAAATAGAAAACTAGAGAATGAATACATTTAGAGAATTTCATAATTACAAAAAAATGCAACATTTTATTAAAAATAGAAATAAAAAATGGAAAATTTTATTAAAAATAGAAAATAAAAAATGAAAAAAATTATTAAAAATAGAAAATATTGTTAAAAATACATTTAGAGAATTTCATAATTACAAATAAATGCAACATTTTATTAAAATTAAAAATATAAAAATTTATTAAAAATAGAAAATGTTGAAGAATGGTAGAAAAATATTATTAAAAATACATTTAGAGAATTTCATAATTACAAAGAAATGCAACATTTTATTAGAATTAAAAATAGAAAATAAAAATAGAATTAAAAATAGAAAATGTTGAAGAATGATAGAAAACTATAGAATGAAATAAGAAAGAATTTCATAATTACAAAGAGAATTTCATAATTACAAAGAAATGCAACATTTTATAATTACGAAGAGAATTCAATATTTTCAACAATTGATGGATTTGGATCAACATGCCATGCTCGATATCGGAAATTCCTCCAATTTTCAACAATAATTTCAGCTGAAAGCACAATCTGCAGAAATGTCTCGAAATGGCTTGTACAAGAACAAGCTTGTCGAGCAAAAGGTTTCAATTCCTCTAAACCTTCACTAAGAATAGAATAAAACCGTGGCTAGACTCGAACAATCACATGAACATCTCTAGGCTTCCAGGGATCTTTTTTACGCTTACTATCAAATGTCCAAGATCTTGTTGTTTCTATCAAAGATAGATGTTCAAGGAAAAAAAACCTCTTCTAATAATGTTGAACAAAAGTATTTTCAGATGAACATTGCATGTCATCTCTTGATATTTTCCTGAAAACCTTTCTTTTCAACAATTGATGGATTTGGATCAGCATGCCATGCTCGATATCGGAAATTCCTCCAATTTTCAACAATAATTTCAGCTGAAAGCACAATCTGCAGAAATGTCTCGAAATGGCTTGTACAAGAACAAGCTTGTCGAGCAAAAGGTTTCAATTCCTCTAAACCTTCACTAAGAATAGAATAAAACCGTGGCTAGACTCGAACAATCACATGAACATCTCTAGGCTTCCAGGGATCTTTTTTACGCTTACTATCAAATGTCCAAGATCTTGTTGTTTCTATCAAAGATAGATGTTCAAGGAAAAAAAGCCTCTTCTGATAATGTTGAACAAAAGTATTTTCAGATGAACATTGCATGTCATCCCTTGATATTTTCCTGAAAACCTTTTTTCCAACATTTAATGAAACAAATTTTCGACTACAAACAACAAGAGGTAGCTTAAACAACATATGGCATGTTTCTTGTGTTGCTCCAATGTCACGTTCAACAATTGTTTCTGCAAGAAACCTTCTGTAAGTACAAAAATCATGATCCTCAGAGGCAATAGAATTCAAAGTTCTAGTTAACATATCATGATAACATTTTATAATTACAAAGAGAATTTCATAATTAAAAAGAAATGCAACATTTTATTAAAAATAATAGAAAACTATAAAATGAAATACATTTAGAGAATTTCATAAACACTGAGAAATGCAACATTATATCCTCACTTAAAAGTGTCATTGTATTTTATTTATACTTTTTAGTATAATTTTAAAGGGTGTATTTTATATGTGCTTTTACTACCATTTTAAAAATGAAAGTCAATCTATGTCAACATGTCATAACACCTCCATACTCCATGACACTAAACTCCCATTCCACTTCCCATAATAACGTTCATATAGCACCCTATGCATACTCCACATGGTGGAGCACTAAATGATTCTACTTCTTATTAACCATGATAAATAGATGTTCCAATATGTGCGTGATATAAATGAGTCAGCAAGCATTTAGGTTGAATCCACTTCGTACTAAACTTAATAAATGGAGAAATTTTTGAATTGGAAAAAAAGTCTGGAAATTTTTGGCAAAAATTTAGGTTGATTCGACTTCCTATTAAACTTAGTCAATGGAATTTTTTTTGAAAAAAAAAGAATAGTCTGGAATTTTTGGCCTGAAAATTTGAAGCCTGAAAAATTTAGGTTGATTCCATTTCCCATTAAACTTAATAAATGGAATTTTTGTTTGAAAAAAAAAAACAGGGTAAAAAATTGAGGCATTTGTACACAATGACTTTATAAATTTTAAAAAGTCAGTATTGATATCATCCATATATGGCCAAAATATTTCAGCGTGTTTAATTCTAATCCTTAATAAATTTTAAGAAGTTAATATTGATATCATCCATAAATGTTTAATTCTAATTAAAGGAGAGATAAGATGGATTGGATTAATTTGAAGTGTAAGAGACGAGGGCTTGCCATGTGCTTTTGAAGCTTGGACTCTTCAAAGAAGAGAATCATTTATGTAGAGTATTAAATCAAGGGACTAAAATAAAAAAATAAGATATAGTGTCAAATCAGATATATAAATTCCGTGAGCCCAAAGGTCAAATAAGATGATGTGTCAAATCAGATATATGGAATCCGTTAGCCCAAAGGTCTCTAAGTGAAAACCAAACTGAATTTGAAAATGTCATAAACAAAAAAAAAAAAAAAAAAGAGATAGACAATTGAAAAGTTAGCTATATGCTTAACAAAGCAAAGTGCTGAAAGTTAGCTATAAGCTTAACAAAGCAAGTACGGAAGAGGAAGCATATTGGAAGCTTACATCTGAGGCCTTAAAGACCCTAAAATGTTTTGAAAAGCTATGCATTATTCAATGAAATTTATCACTACCTAGAACATCATATTTTAATTTTAAAATTCAAATGTCCAGCCGAGAGCTTTGAACTAATCGTTTCCTTGGACTGTTGCGTTCAACATGAAACTATGGTTGTGTGACTTGGGGCCATCCCCTCTTTCGTTTAACGCCAATGGGCAACTGGGCCAAGAAGAGCATTCAGCGTGTAGTAAAAGAACAATATGGTGCTGTATAGTAGTTTCTCTTTGAAGCTTTCCATTGGAAACAATAAAAGCAATGAGAATGCAGTCTAATTTGTTCAGAACCATAAAGATAGTAACAGGAGCTTAAGAGAATATAACGATTCTGGCAACAATCAGCAGGGAGCTTCTGTCAATCTGGGAGGCTAATGAAAGCTAAAACATGCAATGGGTTATTTAGGGGCACAACATGTTACCGTGACAAAATGGCATTCCTGTATATGCCTATTATCCTACAGCTGTGAGAGGATGCTTGTTTAAAGGACAACAATTCTTCTGGTTCGGAATGCAATTTCACAAGAGGGATGTTAATGAAAGGTGCTTAAATTTCCCGATAGTACCAAATTTATAATGCGGCTGATCCATATATTCTAGAATAACGGAAGTTGCAGAACTAATGCCTTATTCTGCTGGGTTTTGCTATTACTTTGACAAAAGAGTTGGCATAGTTTTGAAGGACAACTACTTATTGGCAGAAATACAATCTCAAAGGTATCAAAAACAGTAAAAATCAAGATTGTGGCACCATGGATTGGTGTCTGTGTAAATATATCAATATAAAAAATGTAAAGATTGGCAGGTAGACATGCTTACAAGTTTCTTCTTTTCAATTCTACCCATTCCATGGATACATCTCAGCACAGCGCAATTTCCTAACATCTTTGCCTCCACATCTGTACAGAAATAATCTCTGTGAGAATAATAATTCAAAAAATACTAATAATAAATCTCCGTCAAACAAATATATTAAAAAAAAACAAAACCCAAGACAGCGCCAACTCGTTTTAACAATGGTATTTTACCTGGATCCCAAAAGTCCCTAGTACACACCGCCATGGCACCATGGACTTCAGAAATGTCGTACTGAATGTTTGTAAAATTTCAGAAATGGATAAAATAGAATGAAAAAGTGGAAAATATGAAATAGGAGGTAGGTTTGGGGATTACAGAGCTGGGGTAAATTATATAGAGATGGGCTACATTAGAAACCTACAGCTTCTTCCCATATAAAATAGGAAAGTTGAATGGAAACGCCCGGAGAGAAAGTAAGATTAGGGCTAGGGTTTCATCCCTAAACTGGTAAATCGTTACGGAAAAGCAGAGCATGCCTAACTTTAGCACATTGTAATTACAACGATATACACACGCGTCTATAATCACCTTCACCTTTCAGAAACAGCTCTCCACCTGTCAAACGCTCATAAATTTTATGGAGATTGAAATCGGGAAGCAGCAGACCACGTGTGAAACGCTCAAGATTCTTAACGTTTTCAAAACTGCCCGTTTACACTTCCACCTAAGTTTTAAATTTTTCCAAAAATAATTTCATTCATTATTATTTTTTCTTTCTTATTCATGGGAGACAAACTAATCTCATTCATTATTATTTTTTCTTTCTTATTCATGGGAGACAAACTAGGTACTTCAGACCTTGGCAGTAGGCCACGGACAACGATAGATCCGTTTTTGGGAGACAAATTAGGTACTCCAGATATTAGTATTAGGCAATGATTTAGAAGACACTTTGTATTTAGAGGATAGTTTGCACTTTCCATTTGGTTTTTATCAGGTCAATAGACTTTCTAGAGTTCTATAGTTTTTTTTAATGTATTGTACTTTTTATATTCATACATTATATATTTATAAGAGAACTTTTTTAGTTCTCTCAAGTTGTATAGACATTATTATATCCAATAGTTTTTTTGACCAATTTCTGATCATTAATTGAATATAAATATAATTACCTTATCTTATCTTATTTCATTTATTCATATATAATTTTATATTTATCTCTCATTCATATATTTATACATAATTTTATAAGAGTGAAATTTATTATAATTTAATTTTTAATTAAAAATAAAAATAATTATTTAGCTAAATGAAAGAATACCAACAACTAACTTGCATTAATGCAACAAACTAAATTTTACACCTCTAATTAATTTAGTGATTTCATACACCATTAATATTTGAACATCCTTTTTAATTTCAATTAATTCATAATTTTTCTATTTCACATAGAAATTATCAATAATGTGTATAAAGTCTCCCATAATGATCTTGGTAAATAAACCTTTTTCTATATATTAACATTTAGAATATATATATATATAATTAAGCTTCAATATTTTCAATGTTTGTTTAGTATGTGGCTTTTGCATATTGGTATTTTAAAAAAACTGGAACAGTGGGAAGCTTGGCGCATCCATATACAACAACATATAGGCTACCCATTCCACCCTCTTCTTAACAGGAATTAGGCCAAATAACATTCCATCACTTTTGATAATTGATCATGTCTTTTGGTGTTTTTTTTTTTTTTTTTTGCATTCTTGGCCTAGCAGAGTATGTTCAGTTAGGTTAGATATTTTGTCTCTTAGCTCAGGTCAGCAAACATGATTAAGACAAGACCAATAAAACTAATTGTGAAATATATATAAATACAGTAGAAAACTTTATATATATAAACTCTTGCTTAAAATAATCTATTAATTATCAAAAATAAATAAAATGACAAGGAATACCAAATACTTTAGAATTTTGAATCATTCATCTTTTTCTTTATTTTCTAAAAAGATGAATATCATTTTTTAAATCTAATTTTATTAACAATTAACTCTAACTTCATTTCAAATATTACTAAGTAATCCAAATATAAGCTCTTGTATTTATATAATATTAAATACCTTCAATATTGATATAAAATAAACTCGTAATCTAAAAAATTCATAAAATAATTCAGAAATTCAAGTAAGATTATGAAAAATTGGGGCAGAAATTTTTGAAAATATGGATTAAGGGTGTTAAACTCTAAGATTTTAGGTGCCCCACTGATTTTTGATGGTGCTGAATCCATTTCCATGAAAAAAAAAATGATTTAAACACTCACACTACCTTATTTTTTATTTTATTTTTACCTGATTCCAATCAAAAAAAATAAAAAAATATTAAAAAATATTAAAATAAATATATTTCAAATTACTTCTAATATATATATATATATATATATATATATATATATATATATATATATATATATATAAACTCTCACTTAAAACAATCTAATAATTATCTAAAAATAAATAAAATTTCAAAATATACAAATACTTTGAAATTTTGAATCATTCACCATTTTCTTTATTTTCTAAAAAGAGGAATACCATTTTTTTTAAATCTAACTCTATGAACAATTAACTCTAACTTCATTTCAAATATTACTAAGTAATCCAAATTTCAAGTATAAGTTCTTATATTTTTATAATAATAAATACCTTGAATATTGATATAAAATAAATAGTATTTATTAGAAAATATATATATATATATATATATATATATATATATATATATATATATATATATATATATATATAATTTCTAAGTTGTATATATAGCTTGAGTAGGCCTAATGGTTAAAAGCATGTGTTTATTCCTAAAAACTCAAATTCAAAACAAAAAAAAGTAATTCAATAAATAAATAAATAAATATATATATATATATAACATTAAAATAATCTAAATAATAATATTTGATATCAGTAATTATGATATTTTAAAATATTTAATTAATAAATATATAAAAATTTAATAAATCTATGATTGTGAGAAAATCTTTCAGTAAAAATCACATCAGAATAATTTTGGTCGACGGGTCGATCTATTAATCAAAGAATTCATGAACATGTCGCTAACCTTAAGCATAATAGATCTAGCTCCTCGGCTTTACCAGAGCATGCTGAGAAGACCAATCATCATATTTGCATCGAAGACGCTAAGGTTATTGCGAGGATTGACCATTTCCACCACCGCAAGTTGAGAGAAGCCTTGGAAATTGAAAAGAGGTCAATTAACATCAACAAAGACGATGGGTGATTGGTTAGTAGATGTTGGATTCCTACTCTTCATTCCTATTTTTTATTTTTATTTTTCAAATCTATAAATATTTATTTTTATTTATTTATTTATTTCATTTTTATAGTTTTATTTTTATTAATTAATTTTTTATTTTTATGTATTTTTATGCAAGTTTATTTTTATGTTTATTTTTAATCTTATGATTATTATTATATAACATATTATTAAATAAAATTTAAACTCAAATTATATATATTCATTTATTTATTTACTTATTTGTATTTTTATTTTTATTTTTTGTATTTATTTTTAATTTATTTTCAATTTTATTTAGTTTATTTTATTTTATTATTTTGGTTGATATTTTAACTTTTAATCTTTTACTAAAAATAAATAAAAATAGAACAAAATAAATATATTAATTATTATTCTAAAAATTAAAATTAAAATTAAAATTTGTATTTATTCTTCAAGAATATATTGGTTACTTTTAATTTATTAAGATTAAAAATAAATAAGATTCCAATTATAAACATTAAGCATTTAATATTAAATAAATAAGTAATTATTATTTTATATTTTTTTTTTCATTTCCTAGGTTTAGTCTAACTAGCCGTTATTTTACAAACAGCTAATTGGAGATATTTTTATAGTTTTATATTTTTATTTATTAAAAAAAATATATTTTTATGTATTTTTATGCATTTATCTATTTATTTTTATTTTTATTTTTAAACTTATGATTATTATTATATAACATTTTATTAAATAAAATATAATTTTTAAACCAAAATTATTAATATTTATTTATTCACTTAATTTTATTTGTATTTTTTATTTATTTTTATTTTTATGTTTATTTTTATTTTATTTTCAATTTTATTTAGTTTATTTTATTTTATTATTTTGGTTGATATTTTAACTTTTAATCTTTTATTTCAATTATAAATCTTCCGGGAAATCACATAAGTAATTTTTGGAACGACCCATTTCTAACTCCAACTGAAGTTCATCATCAGGATAATGAACTTCAGTTGGAGTTCGAAATGTGTCGTTCCAAAAATTACTTATGTGATTTCCCGGAAGATTTATAATTGAAATTTTATGGATCACAGAAGCTTGCACTCTCAACTTTTAATCTTTTATTACAAAGAAATAAAAATAGAACAAAATAAATAGATTAATTATTATTCTAAAAATAGAAATAAAAATTTTAAAAAATATATATATTATTCTTCAAGAATATATTGGTTAATTTTTATTTTATTAAGAATAAAAATAAATAAGATTCCAATTTTAAACATTAAGCATTTAATATTAAATGAATAAGAAATCATTATTTTATATTTTTTGTTTTCATTCCCTAGGTTTAGTCAAACTAGTCGTTATCTTACAAACGACTAGTTGGAGATTTTCTTATCTATTTAGTTGGGTTATCTAATCAGATTCTTCATCTTGTCCTGATGATGAACCACACTGGCTGGTTCGAAAAGCGTACACCAAAATTATTCTAATGTGATTTTTACCAACAGATTTTCTCACAAATTATGGATCACAAAAGCCAAATTCCTAAAATCTATGATTAGAAATGTCAAATATATAATGAGAATCATTATATTTCAAAATTCATATTTAATTTTAATTAATAATTATATAAAAAACTAATATTTATAATATTTATTTAACTATTTTTTAATTATATAAATGTGTTATATATGCCTATGACATTAAAAAATAAATTATAAAATTATAAAATATGGTAAAGAAAATGTCATATATATAATCATGATTTCAATAAAATTAAAAATAAGAATTTCTTATAATCATGATGTCAATAAAATTAAAAATAAGAATTTCTATATAAAGAGATGTGAAATTAATATAAATAAGATAATAATATTAAGAATTAGTATTATTTTATTTTATATTTGGATTTACTAAACTCAAACAGGTAAATTTTTTCTCAAATTTTGCACTCAAAAATATGTTTACATCTTAAAAGACATGATCACTCTTTGAGCTTGATACATGAATATATATTTTGTTGTGCCAAGAAGGGCATTCTACATCCCAATATGAGGGTAATGTGTCATTTTGTGTGTGATCTATGTGGAGTTCACAGGTGTCTCTTAAAGTAATAAATAAAATGTGCGTAAGATATTTAAACCTTATACTTTTATAAAATATCTCAACACCTGATTTAAATAAACTAAGTGAACTAATTTATGTCAATATCAAATTGAGAGAGAGAAAGAGAATAAATGTTAAAAGAAAATATTTTAATGTTATATATAATAATATATTCAATGTGCAAAGAATAAAAGTAATTAAAATATTTTAAAAAAAAACATATTAAAAATATCATATACTTCCTAATAAGAATAATAAGAAGGATATGTATAATTCATTTAATTCTTAATTAATGAGTAATAATAAAAAAATCAATGTAAGTGATTGATAAGATATTTTAATATGTAGAATTAAGTAATCTTAAGGTGTACTTAAAAATATTAAAAAAAATGTTTTAAAGTGGACAATGTAGTCCATAGATAAAATGTCTCATTGTACATTATATAATTACATAATGTTCAAAAAAATTGAGAGAGAGAGAGAGAGAAATAAATAAATTTTTATGGTTAAAATGTTTAAAATAATGTTCTTATTTTACTTTTTAGACCTTTTTCACTATATTTTTTGGCCAATTTTCCTTAAAATCAAACAAAGATTTGTTGGACTTACAACTTTAAGTTATGTAATATTATTATATGGGTGATTTTTTAGATGGATGCTTAAGATGGATCTATATTGGTAAATAATCAATTCAAATCCTTCTTATAATAGTACATTAACAATTGTCAATTAATTTGGCGAAAAGTTAAATTATAAAGAAATAAAATTAAAGAACTGTATTTAACCACTGAATAATGATGTCATATGTTGGTAGAACTACTAGATTATCGAGGTATTAATTAATTTGTGAAGAATAAAATAAAAAATATTATTATTGTATAGCGTTATCTTAAAACTAAATGAGAAACAAATTGTTCACCAAACCAACAAATTGTGATCAAAATAACGAAGCTAGGATATTTTATTTTAAAAGTGAAACTGTCAACATTTGGGGTCAACACTCTACTAATCATCAGGGACACATAAATCTATTTGTGAGAGCAAAGAATGCAAGACTAGACTAGATAGACATAATGGTTAACTACCAGCCTAGATCCATGTTAAATCCAGATCTTCTAAGCTCTAAGAGGGATCAATTCTAGAGTTATTTTTAAATTTTAATTATATATAATTAAAATATTTTGTTTTTCAATGTTGATTGAGTCAACATAACACTGTATTACATAAATTCTTTACATAACTAACATTTTACAACATTTCTCTCGATGCAAGAAAAAGGATTAGGACATTATGCATGAGAAAAAAATATTAAAAATAACATTAATGATAAATATACATTGAGAAATTTTAACAAAATAGGAAATACTTGTCTAAGCAGGTGACAATTTCGCTTAAACGACGATTTTCCCTAGAATCTAGCAATTTATTTTTTTCAGAAACTCTAAAACTAGGAATGTTTGAATCATTTTTTACTGTTGGAAATGGATTCAGTACCCTTTAGAACCTTGGAGTACATAAAATTCTGAAAATTGAAAACTATAACCTGTATTTCTAAAACTTTCCATCAAATGTTGTCAAAATCGTGCTGGAAAAATCATTCTTTTGTGGGTGAAATTGTCACACGTTTAGACTATGTTAGATAGGAAGGTAAGGAAAATATGAAAAATAAAAATAAAAAGGATAAACGTATCTCCAAGTTTAGATTTAATAAAAATAAAATGAGAAAATTACGGGGATTATGTAATTAATGTTATTAATAATATTATAATATTATTATTAATTTATTATTATTATTAACTAAATTTAGTTAGTTCATTCCCCAATCAAGGTGTGTACTGGATCTGTGACACATTCAACCTAATTAATTTGGCGTGCCTCGAAGGACAAACCCTCCACCTTCCACATATGTCGCAAGGCTAGCAGGGTCACCTCATGCATGAGGGAAGCTAATATCATCGCGGGTGGATGTTGAACCCTTAGTTAAACTGAGAGGGGGGGTGAATCATTTTAATACATTTATGGTATTTTAAACATATTTGAAACTTATTTACACCTTCATTTCATGATCAACTTAACGTATAATGAAACAACAATCTTAAAATGTGAGCAGCAAGTATTAAGCAGATTATATACAGAACATCAACACATAATCATCATGCACATAGACAACAAATATAAGTGGAAACCCATAAGGGAGAAAACCACATGTTATTATTGTTATGATGCAAAGGCAAGCTCCAACTCCCTCTCACCACTGATTTTATGTAGGTTCCAACCTACAGGAGGTTACTACCTCAAATTACGCAATCTACAATTTTCAAGGAAGCTCCAACTCCCATCTATTTTCTGCAGGTTACAACCCATAGGAGGCTCCTACCTCAACCAGCTAAAATTCGACATCTATCAACCTACAACTTGGTATGGAAGCACCAACTTCCTCACACTACAATAAAATCATATGTTTATTTACCTGGATATCAGCTCAGTTTTTCTCCTTCTTCACTGTTGTCCTTCCAACCTTCAAATTTTCTTTATATCAACTCTGGATCTTCACAACTTATCTATATGCTCTATCTTATTCTTCCACTCTCTAACCTCTTTATGCATATATAACAATAAAATCATTTATAGATATCACTTCATAGTTGATATGAAAATGAAACTATTTGTACTGCTATGCTAAGTATCCATTTCCATTTAATTTAGTGTGCAAAGTGTTCTTCATGTCTTGTAGGTTAAACAAAGAAGTTTTGGTAGTTTTTCTGAGTTTTATGTGTGAGAATTTGTTATTTAAATTAACTATATAATATATCACAGCAGAAATACACAGCAAGAAAAATTCACCATAGCATAACACCACAACTGATGAGGCAGTTCACCCCTCCTGGGCTACATCTATCGGTCCAAGGCTCCCCAATGGCATGTCCTTGCTTTATTAATTTTCTCAAAATAGTTACACAGTGAAATATATGCCTAAATAGGAAAAAAAAGTTGTGAATTTGACTTCAGAAGAAAGAAATAAGCTAAAAATGGCTTCTGTTTCACCTCAAACAGTGAAATACCACCCAATACAGCTCCATCTCCCTGATGGCCCTGGTGGCTCTTTCCTCTTCCCTGAAGAAAAAAAATGAACACCTCTGTTCACTCTAAAACCTATCCCAAACTCTCCTGAATGCTCAAGAAACCCAAAATTGACTAAAATTTCGTCCAATTTGGTTCAATAATGAGGAAGTTATGACCTCCCAAAGAAAACTACCCAATGTCACTAGAAAACCCCGCCAATTGTGGGAGAACTCCAGTTAGGAGTGCCAAAAATGGCATAACTCCATAAAAGGCAGATTTTGCTCCAGAATGGCAGTAACTGTTAGGCTGGCATTAAATTTTTTGTGATGGGGCGGTCACATGTGACCACCTCCATTTAACCCACCACCTAAATCGTTAACCATGAATTTTCCAAATCGTCGCATTAAAATTTAAACGTGCTAGCCACATGACATAAAAAAGTGGACGGTTAATTAACTGTTTACTCCAACGGTTAATGGCCTTTAGGCCATGGTTATGGGCACATGGTTCTATGGTGTATGGGGGCTGGCCCCCTTTTCCGCCCAACGAAATATGTTTTAAAACTTAAATATGTGTTGCTGCCCAATAGGTTAAGTAACAACCCGCAGACGGATCGATATGGAGTTGGTTTTGTACAGTAGAGGTCGAGTGCTCGAAACCCCAGGTCTCCATAACATTTTGGTCGACTGTTCATGGGCCACGTGGTGGCCTCCGGACCTACCACGTGATCAGCTGCTATTGGTCCACTTAAACAATGTCAAACCAACCTCCAATCCAAAGTTACCACTTGTCACAAAATGATTCGCCTAGATGGAATATTCCTTAGAATATTCTTTTTTTAATTTTTTCAAATTCAAAAAGTCAACTTTGGTCTTGGAGTTCACTGGAGACTTCAAACCTTCATAACTTTCACATATGACGATGGTTTTGAGTCCCATTCATGGCACCAAAATTGCAGTGATGAGACCTTTCCAGTCATTTAGATTGCAACGAATTCTGAGCACATCCATTTTTGAGAAATTTTCATAACTTGGACATGATCACTTGATCACACCTCCCCAATGGGAAACTTTTGGACCCTAAAATATCTCTGAATTACAGAAACTGAAGATGAGGAGACTAATTCTCCACTCTTCCAACCTTGAACCACTGAAATATTCCCGACTTCATCAAATTGAGCTTCTCATAAAAAGACAAATTATTCGTTGAATCTGTTCACTGACTGTTGCTAACCTTGACTATTTCATGCTGCAAATTTTTGAAATTTACAGAACAAAAACTGAAATGTGTAGAAATCATATTGTTCCTACAATGGTCTACCCTCAAAGGAAATTGAAAATAAGATTCACCTTGCCAAATTTCCTCATGGCAAACTTTTTCCAAATGAGCCATGTACTTGTGTCGATTCCTGACCAAGTTTTCTTGCCATTCCAACCTGCCATTCTAAAACTAGCATTGATCCATGTTGAACTTTGTGTCCTCTTTGCTTGCATGATTTTCCCTTTCTTGTATTCTTGCACCACTTTGCACCGACACTTTGTTATCTACACCGATTGACACCAAAGGCACTTTCTGCAACATCTTATCATCTTCCAAAGACGACCTGCTTTTAGACTGAAACGTATCATCATTTATATCAGAAATAACATGAAAAGGATTATGTAAAAAATATTTTTCTTAATCATCAACAAAGTCAAATTTTGACTTGCATTGACAATTGCCCTGCGTTGACTAAAGAAGATTCTAGCTTCTTCCGATGTGCTCTCACAATAAACCCCTTGCCATCCTTGAACAGATGATACTTGTTCTCATGGCAATGGAAGATTGCTTTTCTGTCATATAAATATGGACTACCCAACACCACACCGATAATGTCAAGCGGTACCACATCTAGTTCAACCATGTCAACATAATGAGTTGTTATGGCGAAGCGCAACATGCACTTCCTTGAAACTTGTAAATTAGCATTCTTGAAAATCCATCCAAGTGGATATGGCTTTGGATGTGGAATGGTCTCAATTTTCAGTTTCTTGACTAAGTCTTCTGAGATGAGGTTTGCTTGAGACCCACTGTCAAATAGTGTGTCTATCTTTGTGTGTTTGGAAATTATCCTCACATGAAACAACTCTATCTTCCTCTCTTCATTTGGAGCTTCTATGTGACAGTTTAAAGTGCTAGAACTGGGATTTGTTTCCTTTACAATCTCTTTCCCCTTTATGTTCTTTAGTACCATGGCTATGCTTTTAGTTTCGTCTCCTCATTCAGATCCTAAGTCTTGTTCAGTTATTGCAACCGTTTTGCCCTTTTCTTTGGCCTTATCTTTGGTTTTACATTTTTCTAGCTTCAACTCCGGATGAAGTTTCCAGCAATGGTCTTCATCGTGGCTTGTTTTGGAACAATTTTTACAAAATAACTTTCCTTTTTCTTTCCTAGAGTTTTCATTTATTTTCCTCCTTTTGCGTTTAAATTCACTATCCACATTCCCATCAAAAGATTGTTTCCCTCTAGCCTCTAAATGCATGGCTTGGACACAAACCTCATCTAGACTAGTAGGATTGAACATAAGGATAGTATGTATAAGATAATTGTGTAAACCACCTATATATTTCAGCAAAGTATCTTGACTATGCAAATAAATTCCTAACAAGAAAGCCCTTCGTCTAAACTCTTGAGTGTAATCTTGAACACTTTTTCCCTTAAGTTGTCTAAAACTTTTCCAATTCATGATAGCCTTTTGTAAATGAGATAATGGATAAAATTTTTGTTTAATTGTGGAAATAAATTCAGCCCATGATAAATTGATCTTACCATGTTTTTTAATTTCATCCTTGGTCTTGGCTTCCCACCATACCAATGCTGCTCCTTTCATTCTCAAAGAGGCTAACTGACTCTTGGTGTCGTCTTCATGAAGGTTTTTTATCCTCAAATAAACTTCCAACTGTCTTATCCAATTGTCAAGTTTCTCTGCATTAACTTCACCATTAAACATAGGCAACTCAAATTTAACATCAAGCTTTAAAATTTGATTTTTACCAGTGGTTTTAGACTTGTGAGATTGATTCACCAAAGTATAGGATGACGATGTAGAGGAAGAGGATGAAGATGGGGATGGTGGATCACCATTTCCTCCATGTCCTTTCTTTGACTTGTCATCACTTTTCTTTCCTCCTGAAGAACCCTCTCCTTCTTTCTGATGTTTAGACACTTCTCCAACAAGCCTATCATTCCTTTCTTGGTAGAGTATCCTCACCATCTCAATCATGTCCAAAAAATCCTTTCGAAAATGGATTTAAAGGCTCTTTGGCCCTCCTTGGTTGAGGATTACTTTGTTCTCTAACCAATTGTCCTTCCCCTCTCTTGAGTTTAAGCCTAGTAAGCTCTGATACCAACTGATCTGAAAATTGAACTATTTTTACTACTATTCAAAGTATCCATTTCCATTTAATTTAGTGTGAAAATTGTTCTCCATGTCTTGTAGGTTAAACAAAGAAGTTTTGGTAGTGTTTCTGAGTTTTATGTGTGATAATTTGTTATTTAAATTTACTGTATAATATATCACATCAAAAATACACAGCAAGAAAAATTCACCATAGCATAACACAGCAACTGATGAGATAGTTCACCCCTCCTAGACTACATCTGTCGGTCCAAGGCTCCCTAATGGCATGTCCTTGCTCTATTAATTTGCTCAAAATGGTTACACGATGATTTATATGCCTAAAAAAGCCAAAAAAATTGTGAATTTGACTTAAGAAGATAGAAATAAGCTAAAAATGGCTTCTGTTTCACCTCAAACAGTGAAGTACAACCCAATACAGCTTCATCTCCCTGATGGCCCTAGTGGCTCTTTCCTCTTCCCTGAAGAAAAAATGGCTGTATAACACCTTTTTTCACTCTACAACCCATCCCAAACTCTCTAGAATGCTCAGGAAACCAAAAATTGACTAAAATTTTGTCCAATTTGGTTCAATAATGAGGAATTTATGACCTCCCAAAGAAAACTGCCCAATGTCACTAGAAAACCCCACCAAATGTGGGAGAACTCCAGTTAGGAGCGCCAAAAATGGCATAAATCCATAAAAGGTGGACTCCGGTCCATAATGGTGGTAACTGTTAGGCTGGAATTAATTTTTTTGTGATGGGGCAATCACATGTGACCGCCTCCGTTTAACCCACCACCTAAACCGTTAACCATTACTTTTCCGAACGGTCGCATTAAACTTTAAATGTGCTGGCCACATGACATAAAAATGTGGATGGTTAATTAACCATTTACTCCGACGATTAATGGCCTTTAGGCCATGGTTATGGGCGCATGGTTCTATGGTGTTTGGGGGCTGGCCCCCTTTGCCACCCAACGAAATTTGTTTTAAAACTTAAATATGTGTTGTCGCCCAATAGGTTAAGTAAAAACCTGCAGACGGACTGGTAAGGTGCTGGTTTTGTACAGCAGAGGTCGAGTGTTCGAAACCCTGGGCCTCCATAAAATTTTGGTCGTCTGTTCATGGGCCACATGGCGACCTCCGGGCCTGCCATGTGGCGAGCTACTATTGGTCCACTTAAACAATGTCAAACCAACCTCCAATCCAAAGTTGCCACTTGTCACAAAATGATTCGCCCAGATGGAATATTCTAGGGAATATTCTTTGGAATATTCTTTTTTTAATTTTTTCAAATTCAAAAAGTCAACTTTGGTCAACTGGATTTTGGAGTTCACTAGAGACTTCAAACCTTCATAACTTTCACATACAACATCGGTTTTGAGTCCCGTTCGTGGAAACAGAATCATAGCGATGAGACCTTTCCAGTCGTTCAGATTGAAACCAATTCTGAGCACTTCCATTTTTTAGCATTTTTCATAACTTGGACATGATCACCTGATCAATAGCTTTTTTCATTCCATATGGGAATGTGAAATGAACAGGTATGACTCTTTGCCTTCCACCCTCTAAGTTTCTCTCTCAGCATGTTCATGATGTTACAACAATACATATGCTCATTCTAGCGTTAAATTGGAGTTTTGCTTTACCTTAGAGACTTGCCTTTGCATCACAAACAATATAAATTAAATAATACATTTACAGTTACAATCAATTATTTTACTTAGCCCTTTCAGTTTATTAGATTTGTTGTGCATTTGTCCTCTTCTGCTTGTTGTCCTTTTGTCTTTTCTGTTTTTGCAATTATATTTCAACTATGTTGCATAATTGCCCCTTTTGCCCGACTCGACCCATGATGTTGCACTGTTCTGCACGAGCTCCAGGTCCTTTTTCTTATCCGAGCCTTTCTTTGTTGTGTTCACCATTTTATTTTGTTACCTAGGTGTTTTCTTTCACGTTCAGCCTTTTCTCTCAACCCACATAGACTCCCTTTTAACACAGTGGATTGTAATATCGGAGTTTTTCCACATACATACGTTAGCAATCAAACAACGCATATACTTTAAACCAGACTATACATAAACCCAAATCACGTGCAGACATGCGGAACTTCCCATTGGAGGGTCCCACTATGCTTTGAACCAATCACATCTCATAGCAAATACTTGCCCAAAAGTTTCCCTCTCTATCGATAACGATAAACCATAAACCATGTGAAGTGCATTTTTGCGCATTGCTGACATGTGGACTTCCTTCAATGCAAATAATCACCCGCAAGTTTAACTCTTATTGATATCGCTAACCCATATAATCTGTGATGTGTGCTATTGCGCAGAGCTATCACATGACTCTTCCCTCATAACAACGCAACTTTCTAAACTTACCGCATCACAAACAAATTACCATACCTTAGTGCTATTTGTCACTATATGCGATGAGCGAACTCGCAATCTACCGTCCATCGTTGATCTGCGCCCAGATCTAATGGTCCTCACCTGATCGCACTTCGCACTTTATAGGATTTACTTTGTGGTCACACTCTTTTTATTACGATCTGTGATATTTCATCGTGCCAACACATGTCTTCTCCACTTCACATCGCAAATACTTTAAATTACCATGTAACTCCTTAATGCTAAACTCTAAGAGTTGCGATTTGCGAAATCACTCCCGGTGTGATTTGATCTCTGCCATTGGTATTTGAGGGATTGGATGGTCCGCACATTTTTTGCTGATCAACTTCGCATCGCCGATTAAATAACTTACTGTGCGAAATATTAACGATGTCTGCTAAATCCTGCAATGTGCAATGTCTTCATAGGTTTGCGAGATGATCCCCACCATTGATATGTGCATGATCTAACGAACCTCATTGTAGCTTGCAAATATTATTGGTCTTCGATTCTTCTAAGTATTTTTTGCCTTAGTCAATTTTTCTACTTTCAATGACCACCGCTACTCTGCATCTCCGCTATCCTTCCTAAGCTTTATTCAGTTTTTAAATGCGCTGATCTCTTTATTTAGTTTCTAAACGCGTTGATCTCTCCTAAGCTTTTTCTTCTATTCATTATTCATTTCGTCTTGGGATTATTACTATTGTTGCACACCATTGCTGCTTCTCTGCTGCCTTTGCCGCCTTTCCTGCTTTTTCTACCTTAATTGACCTAACACGTTAACAACTATGTTCCTTTTCTCTAATGCCTTTGCAGCCTTTGCTGCTTTTTCTACCTTAACAGACCTAACACATTCACGACTCTATTCCTTTGCTCCTTTTCTGCCTTAACTTCTTAGCTTCCTTTGCTGCCTCTATTACCTCTTCCTCTTTGTTGCTTCTCTGCTGCTTTTGCTGCTTCTTTGCCATCAATGACAATATTTCCAATAGTTTCCCACTTTTTCATTGATGGTAACACATCCACCAATACTCCAATACCTCCTCCAAGACTTCCTCCCCCTTTCATTCTGAGAAGTGTCTTTCTTCCTCTGCTTGCTTTTCATAAGAGCCTTTCTTCTTCTACTTACTTTTCCTCCCCCTTTGACATCAATGGCAAAGGGTTGCACATTTCCCAATGTAGTTTTTATATTTGTATTTCCTTTATCTGAGTTATGTTTAGGCCTTCTTATCTAAACTTTATACCTTGCTTCTCCATACTAGTGTACAAGATTTGTTGGGAGAACACTTTGAACATTATTTAGATTTCGTGGAAGGCTTATCACCATAGAATGTTCTGTACTTATGTCGTAATACTCGGATCTTGAGGACCTGTACCATACCACTGCTCCATAGTTCTAGCTTTTCTGTGACAACTTTTATGGGAGCTGCTCTCCCCCTGGAATGGAGCTTCTTTTCTGATACTAACTTATCTGTTGCACTATTTATGTTCCTTATATGGCAGTCTTTGCTGGTGTATCATCATTTTTTTTTCTCTGATCGTATCAGAGAGTATCATCTGCAGACACTAACCCTAGTTTGTCTCATAGATATTTGAATGGTTCTCTAGCAAGAGGTTTTGTGAATATGTTTGTTGTTTGTTACTTTGTTGGTATATACTCCATCTTTACTATTTTCTCTGCTACTTTTTCTCTGAGGAAGTGGTACTTTATTGGGATGTGCTTGGTTTTCGAAAGAAGTACTGGATTTTTTGATATACTTATTACACTTTTATTGTCACATTTAATAGAAATGGGTTCATTGATGCTTACCTTCATGTCTTGGAGAGTTTGTTTCATCCACATTACTTGTGTGCAACAAGCTGTTGCTGCTATGTATTCCGCTTCTGTTGTAGATAGAGAGACAGATGTTTGCTTCTTTCTTAACCATCCCACTAGAATTTCTCCCAAATGAAATGCACCTCCACTTGTGCTTTTCCTGTCATCCACACAACTAGCCCAATCTGCATCTGTATATCCTATCAATGTGAAGTCTTTGCCTTTCGGATACCATAGGCCATAATGTGTAGTTCCTTGTAGATATCTAAATATACTCTTGATTGCTAGCAAGTGATTTTTTTTGGGTGTTTCTTGATATCTTGCCACAATTCTTACTACCAACATAATGTCTGGTCTAGAGGCATTTAGGTATAGCAGACTTCCTATCATAGATCTGTAAAGTCTTTGATCTATATCTGTGGATCCATCATCAGCACATAGCTTGCATCCAATGATCATGGGACTTGACACAGGTTTGCAGTCTTCCATTTGGAACCTTTTCAACATGTCTCTTAAGTATTTTTCCTGTGAAATGAATATTCCAGTGTTCTTTTGTAGAATTTGAAGTCCTAAGTAGAAGGTTAGCTCTCCAATCATAGACATCTCAAATTCCGACTTAATCTCTTCTGCAAATCCTTTTGCTAACTCATCTTTTTTGCTACCAAACATGATGTCACCTACATATACTACAATAATTAAGAGTTCATTTTCATCAGCCTTTATGTAAAAATTGTTGTCTACTCCTCATTTCTTGAAACCTTGTTTTTGTAAGTATTTTTCCAACCTAGAGTACCATGCATGTGGAGCTTGTTTGAGACCATATAAGGCTTTCTTTAATATGCACACATAATCGTGTTTATATGTTAAGGAAAATACTTTAGGTTGTTCCATGTAGACTTCTTCCTCTAGATCTCCATTCAAGAAGGCAGACTTCACATCCATTTGATATACCTTTAAATCATGATAGCATGCAAAATCCAAAAAAAATTTGATTGTTTCCATTATTTCTATATGGGAAAAAATTGCATCATAATCAAGTCCTTCGATTTGAGAGTATCCCTTGCATACAAGTCTGGCTTTATTTTTGATTACCTGGCCTTGTTCATTCATCTTATTCTTGAATATCCACTTTGTGCCAATGACATTTTTCCCAATGGGTCTTGGCATTAACTCCCAGGTCTTGTTCTTCATTCATAGCATTTACCCAATTTTTATCTTTACTGGCTTCATCGAAATTATTTGGTTCTATCTGTGACAACATGGCTAGGTACACTTCCTCTGTCTATTCAACTAGTTTTCTTCTAGTTTGGATTCCTGCACTCTTGTCTCCAATGATTTGATCTTCTGGATGGTTATTCTAAGTGTGGCTCAAGGGTCCTTTTGAATTTAATTCAATATCTTATGTTTTCTTACTCTGTTCTTCATTTCTTGATTGTCATCTTCATGATCATCTGGAGGATTAGCACAGTTTTTTCTTCTGGTTCTATTTGGCAGATCTCCGTCGAATCTCACATCAATGCTTTCCACAATTTTATGCATTCTTTTGTTGTAACACCTGTATCCCTTACTCTTGGATTCATATCCCAAAAATATTCCTTCATCAGCTCTTGCATCATACTTCGCCAATTTTTCATCATTATTCTTTCTGAAACATTTGTTGCCAAAGACTCTAAAGTGCTTGATTGATGTTGATTTCCCATGCCACAATTCATATGGAGTCTTCTCACAATTTCGTCTAAGGTGAGCTTTGTTAAGAATATGAACATTTGTGTGTACTGCTTCTGCCCAGTAGGTTTGGGGAATGTTAATTTCTTGCATCATGGCTCTGGAAATTTGTTGTACTGACCTATTTTGCCTCTCTGCCACTCCATTCTGTTGAGGTGTAACTGTAATTGTAAATTGCTGCTTTATCCTACATTCATTGCACAAATCTGCAAAATCATCGTTTATGAATTCACCTCCTCTGCCTAATCTGATGCATTTTGGCTTACATCCAGTTTGATTTTCTGCTAGTTCCTTGAATATCTTGAATTTCTCAAACGCTTCGGATTTATATTTGAGAAATGCCACCCACGTCAATCTGGATAAATCATCTATTATCAACATGAAATATGATTCTCCATCTGGTGCATTTTTTCTTGAAGGTCCGCACAGGTCCATGTGTACAAGCTGAAGAGGCTTACTTGTAGATAGTTTGTCTTTAGCTTTAAATGATGTGCAAGTTTTTTTTCCCAGTTGGCAGGACTTACATATGGTATTTGGGGGCTTCTTTATTACAGAAAAATCTCTGACAGCTTCCTTCTTTCTCATTTTGATAATGTGGTTAAATTTTAGATGTCTCAATCTTCTATGCCATAACCAAGATTCGTCAATTTTGTTGATGTGGCATGATTCATTCTCTTCTTCTACTATATAGACATTACTCTTTGTTCGAACACCTTTGATCAAGGTATTTCCTGTGGTGATATACCTTACTTCACAATCTTGGGCTTTGAAAAGTACCTCACAGCCTTTCTCACACATTTGACTAACACTTAGCAGATTGGCTTTCAGACCATCCACAAATAGTACATCCTGAGCCTCTCCTCTTCCATTATTCAGGCTGACTGAGCCTTTTCCCTTGATTTTCCCTGCTCTATCATTGCCGAATGTTACATTTCCATATTTCTTTTCATCAAAATTTATAAACTTGCTTTGGTCTCCAATAATATGTTTTTAGCATCCACTGTCCACATACCATTGGATTTTCTGATATTGAGCTATTAGAACTAGATCACACTTATTTAGCTTCTTTTTCCATTGCATGCAGTTGTTTGTTTGGTAAATTTCTTGAGGAAATGGACCACAGTCTTTGAGAGGACATTCTTGAAACTTGTGCCCAACTTTATGGCAGCAAAAACATTTTATTGTATTTCTGAATGGATTATGTATACAACTGAATCCACCATTGTTCTTAATTCCCCTTGAGTTTCCATACACTAGAATCTGTATATACATTCTACACTCCATGGCTTTATGATCGAACACTTTACAATAAAAACAATACCCATGGAAGAGGTATTTGTCTCTGGCAGAGAGAGTTGTTTGAGGTAATATTTTAGTTTGTTGCATCTTTTACGGGTTGGACTGGATTTGCTTTATATTACAGTATGCCGCAATATGTCCAGGTTTTTGGTAGGCGAAGCAAGTGATACTTCTCACAGGAGGAAGGAACCTCCTTTGACATCTTCCAAATTTGTTCAATTCATCCTTAGGAGCGCACGAGTCTTTTGCAGTTGACTGTTTCTTCATTTCTTTCTTTGTCACTTGAGGTTGCTGCGTGTTTCTGATTGTTTCGTTATATATCATGGTCTTGCTGGTTTCTAATTCTATGGATTCCCTTTTTTCTACTTCATTATCCTTTATAGCTTTTACAAAAATGATATTCTTATTATCTTCTACCTTGGATTTGTTGGTTTCTCCTTCATATCCTATCCTAGCCTTTATATGAGGAGATATTTAAGCATTAAGAATTTTTTCCAAATGACAGAGCTTTTCATTTGAGAAATATTCATAGTTAATTCAATTTGGACCTTTTCTAATTTCTTCCTCAGGCTTACCACTTCCTCTTCTAGCTTTTCTTGCTCCTGATTTTTCTCCTTTGTTTATCTTTTCATAATATCCTCTATTTTCCTTGATTCTTCTAGTTCAAACTTAAATTAAATAAGATCTTCTGAATCTGGTTCTATCTTTAAATATTTTAGAAGAATCTGTTTCTATTTCTTACTCTTAAGTTTAAGTCTGCTTATTTCCTCCAGTGCACTAATTACTCCCCCTCATGATCTAACTCACCTTCTTCTTCAAATTACAAGATATCTTCCTCAAGCTCTTCCTTGGCCATCAAAATGAATTCAGATGTTCCTTCTTCATTGGGGGATTCATCTAAGCTCTCAGATGCACTATTGTCTTGTTGAGAATATAATGTTCTTCTATTAAATCTATTCCCTTTCAGCCTATTTCTGAAATTGGTTTTCTCTTTCCCTTTTGATTGATTTTCTATTTTATTATGAGGAAATTTTGATGCATAGTGCCCCACTGTTCCACAATTAAATCATTTGAAAGGAATTTTACCTTTATACTTACCTATGCCTCTATCCAATCTTCTGACAAATTTGGCCTCTTCTTCATCAGAGCAGGAGCATGTACCTTCCTACACTTCTCTACACTTATCTGCCTTAAAGTCTGCCTCCCTCACATTTGACTCCCCCTTTGGAATTCTCATCTCATAGGTCATCAAGTTTCCAAGCAATTGGTTCATGGTCAATGTTTCCCAATTTGTTGTTTCTTCTGTGGCAGAAACATTAGGGTAAACCCTGGATGGTAAATATCTCAATATATTTTGTACAATTACACATTCTTTAATGGTTTCTCCTAGAGCTTTCATGTTACTCACAATTTCCGCAACCTTTAAGAAGAAACTGGCTATATATTCATCTTCATTCATTTTTACATTTTCAAACTGAGCTCTATAGGCTTGTAGTTTGGCCGTCTTCACCTTTTTATCTCCCTCATGAATATTCTCTAGTGTATCCCAGATACCTTTTGGAGTCTCACTGTGCATTACTTTGATAAATTTTGTTTCACACAGACCACTCAAGAGAGAATTCATGGCTTTTGCATTAGCTATGAAATTTTGCTTGGCTTATTTCTCTCTGTCAGTATCCTTTGGAGCATATATTTCTTCCACAACAGCCCAAACTTCTATTCCTAGAGATATTATGTATGTCCTCATTCTTACTTTCTAGAAGGCACAGTTTGTGCCAATAAACAAATGGCCTTTATTCATTGAGCATCCTTCTAGGCTAGTCGTTTTGGGGACCTAGGATCTCCTTCCAATTGTTAAACTGATACAACAGGAACCTGCTCTGATACCAATTGTTAAACCCTTAGTTAAACTGAGAGGGGGGGTGAATCAGTTTAATACATTTATGGTCTTTTAAACATCTTTGAAACTTATTTACACCTTCATTTCATGATCAAATTAATGTATAATGAAACAAAAATCTTAATATGTGAGAAACAAGTATTAAGCATATTATATACAGAACATCAACACATAATCATCATGCACATGGACAACAGATATAAGTGGAAACCCATAACGGAGAAAACCACACGTTAGTATTGTTGTGATGCAAAGGCAAGCTCCAACTCCCTCTCACCACTGATTTCTATAGGCTCCAACCTACAGAAGGCTACTACCTCAAATTCTACAATCTACAATTTGCAAGGAAGCTCCAACTCCCATATATTTTCTACAGGCTACAACCCACAGGAGGCTCCTACCTCAACTAGCTACAATTGGGCATCTATAAAGCTACAACTTGATATGGAAGCACCAACTTCCTCACACTACAATAAAATCATATGCTGATTTACCTAGATATCAGCTCAGATTTTCTCCTTCTTAATTTTTGTCTTTCCAGCCTTCAAATCTGCTTTATATCAACTCTGGATCTTCATAGCTTCTCTACCTGCTTTTTCTTATTCTTCCACTCTCTAACCTCTATGCATATAAAAATAACATCATTTATAGAGATCACTTCATAGTTGCTTGCATTCCATATGGGAATGTGAAATTTCTTGGGTTTGTGTTATATTCCTTCCACGACTAATCACGCACGGGGGGGTAACAGGGGGGCGATATCCCCCCCTGTATGTTGCACTGGGCGCAACTTCGGGGGGGGTCACAGGGGAGGTGGTAGCCCCCCCTGTCAAGGTCCGGGGTAGCGCCCCGGAAAAAAAAAATGGTCCTTATTTTCTGGTGGGCAGACCCACCCATGGTTGTGTGCATGGGTTTGCACATGGTTTTGGGGCATGATGGTTTTCGACCCCTGGTATTTTGTAGTCTAGTCAAGGGAAATATGGTTATGTTCTAATCCAGGGTTAATGGATTGGGGTTTATGTATGCTTCTGCATGTATATATATGTGTTGTAACACTAAAAGGAATATAATGAAAAATAACGCTGGTCTTCCCGATTTGGGATCCAGGGGAAAATATCTGTGTTTATCTATTTTATGTTTTATGGTCTTGCTATTTTTTATTTTATTTTTTTTAAGATTCGTTTGCAAATAATTTCTGTAGAGGGTTAAAACCTACATTTGGTATTAGAGCAGTTTCGGCTTCAAGGGGATGCCTTTGCTGCTAAGGGGTTTTTTGCTCAGGCCTGAGGTAGACCCTATTCAGTGGGAGATCTGCGAGATCGATTCTTGTGTTGAAAGAAGATGGTGAGTGGTGAGAAGATAGAGATCGAGAAATTTAATGGTCATAGTTTTGAGTTGTGGAAGCTCAAGATGGAGGATCTACTGGTGGATAAAGATCAGTGGATCATGGTAGATCTGGGTACTAAACCAACGGAAATGTCAGATGAAGACTAGAAGAAGCTAGATCAGAAGGCAAAGAACATAATACGATTATGTGTCTCAGATTCAGTATTGTTGAATGTATCTAGGGAAGTTACGGCAAAGGCCTTGTGGGAAAAGCTAGGGACTTTGTACCAATCTAAGTTTCTGGTGAATAAATTGTTGTTGCGGAAAAAGCTGTATAACCTGAGGATGAAGGATGGAGACTCGGTGACAGAGCATTTGAACACCTTCAATACTGTGGTAAGTCAGCTGTCATCTATTGATATTAAAATCTCAGATGAAGATAAGTGCATCAGTTTGTTTTGTTCTCTACCAGACTCATGGGATAGTCTGGTTATTGCAATAGGTAGAAATACAACTACCTTGAATTTTGATGACATTGTCTCAGCCTTGCTGTCGGAGGAAATGAGATGGAGAAATATGGAGGGTCAGAATGGAAATGCCTTATCTATACGAGGAAGGTCCCAGGTCTGAACAAAAATAAGAACAGGTTTAGAATTAGAGTCTGGATCTGGGGGAGATCTAAATCTCCTAGAAAGTTTGAAAGGTGTCTTAGAAATGTGGAAAGAGGAGCACTACGGAAAGGGCTGAGATCTAAAGCTCTTGAGAAAGGAAAGGGATCGATGATTCTCCTTCTACGAGCAAAAACCACCTCGGATGAAGGTGGGGATGTGTATTTGTAGCCTTCTTCAAATACATGTAGATCATGAGTCATGGTTGATTGGCTAATTTTGCATCCTTCCGCCACTCTAGGGAGTGGTTTGTAGTATAAAATATCATGAGTGATGTCTTCTTAGGTGATGATAGGAAGGCCAGAATCGTCGGACATGGAAAATTCAAGCTGAAGCTGCAAGGTGGAAGGATTAGAACACTTCTTGGTGTTCTACACATTCCTGCATTGGCCAGAAATCTGATTTCTGTAAGCAAGATGGATGATGCAGGTGTAAAAACAGTGTTCGAGAAAGATACTTGTAAGATGGTTTGAGGAGCACTGGTATTAATGCGGGGAGTTCGGATTGCAACTCTGTACAAGCTTCAGGGCAGCACTGTTATTGTTGGTTGCAATAGTTCTATGGTTCCCAAAAGTGGAGTGGAAAGCCTAGCGGTCTCTGGAGAAAATACCATGTTATGGCATCAAAGGCTTGGACATATTGGAGAGAAGGGCCTTCAGATACTGCATGGAAATGTTATGGTAGAAGTTATGTCTAATAGCTCTCTAGATTTCGATTTCTGTGAACATTATGTATATGGGAAGCAGAATCGAGTGAGTTTTCCTTCTGGTGCTAAAAGGGCGAACAAGATATTAGAGCTTGTGCACAGTGATGTGTTTGGACCTGTGTCGGTTCCATCACTGGGTAAGCCTGTGTACTATGTTTCATTCGTAGATGACTTCTCAAGGAATACATGGATATATTTCTTAAGGAATAAATCTAAAGTCTTTGACAGATTTAAATAATTTAAGGCTTTGGTGGAAAACCAAACAGAGAAGAAGATAAAGGTGCTAAGGACAGATAATGGTGGGGAGTTCTGCAAGAAGGAATTTGAAGAGTTTTGTAAGAAGTGTGGTATAGCACGGCAAAAGACTACTCCATACACACCTTAGAAAAATGGAGTTGCAGAAAGAATGAACAGAACGCTGATGTACAAGGCAAGAATCATGCTCAATGGTACCAGGTTAGGACAAGAATTCTGGGCAGAGGCAGTGAAGACTGCATGTTACTTGGTTAATAGATGACCCTCATCAACATTGGAGGATAAGACTCCACATGAGGTATGGACTGGTAATAAACACTCTCTTTCACATCTGAGGGTATTTGGATGTGATGCATATGTACATCTTCCAAAGGAGAAAAGGACCAAGTTGGATAATAAATCTGAAAGGTGCATCTTTATTGGGTATAAGGATGGTTTAAAGGGTTACAAGCTTTGGAACCCATAAACAAGGAAGGTTGTGTACAGCTAAGATGTGGTGTTTAGAGAGGTGAAATATGTTGTTAAACATGAATTCCTACCAAAGGAACCTGAGAAGATAGAGTTTGAGCTAAAGGAGGACGAATCAAACTCTACAACAGAAGAAGACTCAGAAGAGGAAGAGCCACAAACTCCAGTTGTGAGAAGATCAACTCGGGAAAGAAGACAACCAGAAAGGTTTAGTCCATCTGCTTTCTATTTAAATTTTTCTTTACCTATAACTGATGATGATCCCAGAACTGTCAGGGAGACAGTAGATTCAAAGGATGGAAAACTCTGGAAGGAGGCCATGGTTGATGAAATGGCATCCTTGCATAAAAATGAGGCATGCGATCTGGTGGAGTTGTCGGCTGGAAGGAAGCCCATCGGGAGAAAATGGGTGTTTAAGAAGAAGATGAATGTATAAGGTAAGGTGGAGAAATACAAAGCTTGGTTGGTAGCAAAATGTTATTCCCAGATGCGGAGAACTGATTTTGGTGATATTTTTTCTCTCGTTGCCAAAGTTACTTCTATTAGATTACTTTTATCTGTTGTTGCTGCATTTTATTTTGAGGTAGAACAGATGGATGTGAAGACAAAATTTCTTCACAGGGATCTGGAAGAGGAGATCTACATGAAACAACCTGAAGGCTTTATGGTGAAGGGGAAGAAATAACTAGTATGTAGGTTAAAGAATTCTTTGTATGGGTTAAAACCGTCACCAAGGATGTGGTATCAGAAATTTTATACCTACATACGAGGACTTGGCTTCACCAGAAGAAAGGAGGATCACTGTGTTTATTTTAAATTAATTGGTGATTGTGTTATTATTTGATCTTGTATGTGGATGATATGTTGTTGATTGGAAATGACAAAGAAATTATCCAAGATTTGAAGACCCAATTGTTCTCCAAATTCGACATGAAGGATCTTGGTGCTGCAAACTATATTTTGGGCATGGAAATTAAGAGATATCGGGCGAAGAGGAAGCTCTGGTTAAACCAGAGGAAGTATGTCGAGACTATATTGCAGAGGTTCAATATGCAGGATAGTAAACCGGTGAATGTTCCGATTCTTGTAGGTACAAATTTGTCTGCTGGACAGTGTCCCAAGATACAAGAAGAAGAGGAGGATATGTCTCGTGTTCCATATGCAAGTGCAGCGGGTAACCTGATGTTTGCAATGGTCTGTACTAGACCAGACATTACACATGTAGTGGGAGTATTGAGTAGGTTTATGTCAAACCCAGGGAAGGAGCATTGGACAGTAGTGAAGCCGATTTTCAGATATTTACGTGGCACTAGTGATAATGGCTTGTGCTACCAGAGAAGACTAGGATTGGAAAGAGTGTTGGACATTCGTGGTTTTGTTGATGCATACTGGGCTAGAGATCTGGACCAAAGAAGATCTACAAGTGGGTATCTGTTTAGCCTATTTGGAGGTGCAGTCAGTTGGATGAGTAAAAGACAGTCTGTAGTGGCTCTTTCAACTACAAAGGCTGCATACATGGTAACCACTCATGCAAGCAAGGAAGTAGTTTGGTTGCAGAGATTGTGTTGAAGTATGGGGTTGGTGCAGCAAGCTATAAGGATATATTTTGATAGCCAAAGTGCAATTTTCTTGGCTAAGAACCTTGATTATCATTCAGAGACAAAGCACATTGATGTTCAATATCACTTTGTGAGATATATGGTTGAAGCTAAAAGGGTGTTGCTGGTAAAGGTGGACACTTTTAAGCGTTGCAAATTCATTGAAAAAGTTTGTGAGCACTTAGAAGTTCTCTTGGTGTAGAGAAATAATGGGTGTTGCAAAGTTGGGCTAATGACTCAGCTATCCTGTGGCCCCTTGCGGAAAGAAAACAACAAGTGGGAGAATGTTGGGTTTGTGTTATATTATTTCCATGACTAATCACACATGGGGGGTTAACAAGGGGGCGATAGCCCCCCTTGTACGTTGCGCTGGGCACAACATCGGGGGGGTCACAGGGGGGCAGTAGCGAAAAAAAAAAATTGGTCCTTATTTTCCAATGGGCGGACCCGCCCATGGTTTTTTGCATGGGTTTGCACATGGTTTTGGGGCATGATGGTTTTCGGCCCGTGGTATTTTGTAGATCCGGTTAAGGGAACTACAGTTATGTTCTAATCCAGGGTTAATGGATTGGGGTTTATGTATGCTTCAGCATGTATATATATGTGTTGTAACACTAAAAGGAATATAATGAAAAATCAAGCTAGTTGTCCCGATTTGGGATCCAGGGGAAAATCTCTTTGTTTATCTATTTTATGTTTTATGCTCTTGCTATTGTTTATTTTTTGTTTTTTAAGATTCGTTTGCAGATAATTTCTGTGCAAGGTTAAAACCTACAAAATGAACATGTATGACTCTTTTCCTTCCACCCTCTTAGTTTCTCGCTCAGCATATTCATGATGTTACAACAATACATACTTTCATTTTAGTATTAAATTGGAGTTTTTCTTTGCCTTAGAGACTTTCCTTTGCATCACAAACAATATAAAATAAATAATACATTTATAGTTACAATAAATTATTTTACTCATCCCTTTCATTTTCTCAGCTTTTTTGTGTGTTTGTCCTCTTCTACTTGTTGTCCTTTTGTCTTTTCTATTTCTGCAGTTATATTTCAACTGTGTTGCATAACTACCCCTTTTGCCCGACTTGACCCATGTTGTTTCACTATTCTGCACGAGCTCCGTGTCCTTTTTCTTATCTGAGTCTTTCTTTGCTGTGTTCACCCTTTTCTTTTGTTACTTGTGTGTTTTCTTCCGTGTTCAGCCTTTTCTCTCAACCCACATAGACTCCCTTTTAACACAGTGGATTGTAACATCGGATTTTTTCCACATTCATACGTTAGCAATCAAACATCACATATACTTTAAACTCGGGAATGCACATAAACCAAAATCACGTGCAGACATGCGAAACTTCCCATTGGAGGGTCCCACTATACTTTGAACCAATCACATCTCATCTCAAATACTTGCCCGCAAGTTTCCCTCTCTACCGACAACGATAAACCATAAACCATGTGAAGTTCAATGTTGCACAGTGCTGACACATGGACTCCCTTCATCACAAATACTCACTCGCAAGTTTAACTCTTATTGATATCGCTAACCTATATAATCTACTATGTGTGCTATTGCGTAGATGGTTCTTCCCTTATCGCATCGTAACTCTCTAAACTTATCGCATCACAAACAAATTACCATACCTTAGTGCTATCTATCACTATATGCGATGAGCGAACTCGCGATCCGTCGTCCGTCGTTGATCTATGCCTAGATCTAACGGTCCTCACCTGATCTCACTTCGCACTTTATAGGATTTACTTTGTGGTCACACTCTTTTTCTTTCAATCTACGATATTGTGTCGTGCCAACATGTGTCTTCTCCACTTCGCATCGCAAATACTTTAACTTACCATGCGACGCCTTAATGCTAAACTCTAAGATTTGCGATTTGCAAAATCGCTTCCGGTGTGATTCGATCTCTGTCATTGGTCTTTGAGGGATCGGAAGGTCCACACTTGTTTTGCTGATCAACTTCACATCGTCGATTAAATAACTTACTGTGTGAAATCTTAACGATATCTGCTAAATATTGTGATGTGTGATGTCTTCACAAGTTTGCGAGATGATCCCCACCGTCGATATATTCCTGATCTAATGAACCTTGCTGCTGCTTGCAAATCTGATTGGTCTTCGATTCTTCTAAGACTTTTCTGCCTTAGTCAATTTTTCTGATTTCAATGACCACCGCTACTCTGCATCTCTGCTATCCTTCCTGAGCTTTATTCAGTTTTTAAATGTGTTGATCTCTTTATTTAGTTTCTAAATGCATTGATCTCTCTTGAGCTTGTTCTTATATTCATTATTCATTCCGTCTTAGGATTATTACTCTTTTTGCACGCCATTTTTGCTTCTCTGTTGCCTTTGTCGCCTTTGTTGCTTTTTCTGCCTTAACTTACCTAACACGTTCACAACTTTGTTCCTTTGCTCTGCTACCTTTGCCTCCTTTGTTTATTTTTCTACCTTAATTGACCTAACACATTCACAACTCTGTTCCTTTGCTAAGTTGTTTCCTTTGCTCCTTTTATACCTTAACTTCTTAGCTGCCTTTGCTGCCTCTACTGCCTCTGCTTATTTGCTTCTTCTCTGCTTCTTTTGTTGCTTCTTTGCCATCAATGACAATATTTCCACCAGTGGCGGTGGGGGGAGCCATTCAAGGTGTAGGCATCTATTAGATCGCATGCAGAGTTTTAGTGGCAAGCCTCTGGTCCTAGCTCAAAGGGAGTTGGCAAACAGTGTTAGCTGTTGTGGAGAAAGACAGGCTTTGGAGTACCTTCAACCCTCCTTTGTGCTGTAAATCTGGTATGTAGTCTGTTACTTCTTTTTCTCCATGAAGAGAGTCTTCTAGGTAAAGGAATTAGGTTGGCATGGTCCGCAATCATGGGGATTATAGGGTCTACATCTTGTCTTGACAATGCATGTGTTTGTCTGGTGGATTAATTATGGTAATTTAGTTGGTCATGCTAAGGTTTCAGTTTTTTTTGGTATATGTTTGTATCAAAGGGGATTAATCCAAGACTTCCTCACGGTAATATACCCCATGGCTCTATATCTATCCAGGTTAGACCTAGTTTGGGTCTGGGGTATTTTAGTGAAGTCTTGGGCTTATGAATGTTTGAATTCTAAGTCGATTCGGGACTGGTTGGTGTTGTGTAAGCCAGTGTGGGGGGACTATGTTGCTACCGAGACACCTTGGATGCCTAGTGGGAGAAAACCTTTCGGCCCTTGCCCTGTGAGTCGACCTGTGTCGACTTTGTCTCTAAAAAATGAAGGTCATAGTGGTCACCAGCCCCATAGGGTTTGCATTGACAATTTGGTGTTTGATTATTGGTCTCGGTGTAAGGTGATGAAACCTGTGCCTGTTTCAGGGAACACTATTAAAATATTTTGCAAAGAAAGGAAGGTCGTTAAGACCCATGTTCTAGTTTTATGGTTGTCTTTTTGTCTCTAGATAGGTGTTCAGGTTGGTAACAGGACCCGAAATCCGAGTTGCTGTGGGATTGGTATACCACCTATGAGTACTCAGCTATATAACTTATGCTCGGGCCATAAAATGACAGCCATGGCTCATGCGATGGCTCGAACCTGAAGCCCTTCCCTGAGGGGTCGTGGCAGGGAGAAAAAAGACAAGAAAGTAGTGGGCCAATCCAGTTCACCTGGTGGAAAATTGAGAGGTGGAAAAAATCCTATTGTGAGCATCATCAACGATGTTGCAAAATCCTATTACAAAAACTTATTGGAATCTGGATTGGGGGAAAAATTTTGCCAAAAATTAAAAGTGCTCATAATTGCACCAAACCAGAACGACTAGATCGGGCCCATTGTTGGGAATCCAGCGCAATTCATTTCACTCAAAACCAAGTTTGTATGTGGAATATAGAGCTTGATGTTTGTCGTGTCAAACAAATGAATTTTTAAAACATTTAGGTCAAACAGGGTCAAAGGAAAAAAAAATGGGTTTTCAAAGGCCAATGAGGTGATGACACTTGTCAATTTGTAAGTGGCCCAAATTTCTGGGCACATGGCGCAATTTTATTGGTTTTTGATGAACCAATAGCATGAATACACATGGCTAGCCCAGAGGCTGCCACATGCCCTCTTCCTAAGTCCAAATTTTTATCGTGGTCTAAAGTCCGAATTTCAAATTTGAATTTCCAAAGGTCAGAATTAAATTTCATGGAACAAAAATTTTGGACGAAGGTCAAGGTCAAACCCGCGACCTCCCCCACATAACCCACGAGTCTTACCATTGCACTATACATTAGACCTTGTAATATATTGGGCGTGGTGTTTATTAATATTTTATCAAAGATATGGGTAGAGGCAAGAAGGGTCAGCCCTTGGTCCATGGGACCACACCCCAGAACCAGGCAGATGGCCAATTCTAATGGCGAAATTAGCATTTAAGCATGGATTTAATTAACCCTTAAACATGAATTAATTTGCGCTAATCCGATTTCTAATCCAGATTTGTAAAATGCGCTTAATTAGTGCTAAGTATCAGTTAACCCATACTTATCATTTAATTAAACTCTTTTTTAACTTGGCATAGTTTTTGCGGTTCCGCTATTTTAGGCGCCACTACCAATTTTGGCAGACTTAACTGAATATGTTCCAGATTTGGAGTAGTTTTCCTGAGCCATAACTTTGGCATATTTCGACCAATTTTGGCTCAAGAAGAGTCATTCCTAGATGATTTGGATGATATGAGCATGATGCTGCAGGTTGCAAAGGTGTTGGAGCACTTTTGTAAGTGATTTTTCCACTTTGAAGATTAAATAAGCTAGGGCCACCATGAGATGGGGTCATGCCTAGTTCACTTGAAGACCATTTGCAAAGCTTGAAGAGTCTATTTTGAGGTTTTTGGGTCTTCTAAATCCAATGGAGAATGTTTCAAAGCCATTGGAGCACTTTAGGTGCATGTAATCAAAGAATTGACCATTAATCCAAAGAGGGACTAGCGAGTTGAAGCAGTTCCATGGAGATGTAGCCCAGGAGGGGTGAACTCCATTACCAGCTATTGAGTAATGTGTTTGCTTTTTGTTATTTCTTTGCAATTTACTTATTTTACATGTGTTTTTAACAACTAATTAACTCATAAATTGCTCATAAAAGACACTAAAACTTGATACATAAACCCTTTCACAACTTTCTAATTTGAGACGATCCTAAACACGTTTATATTTAACTGATAAGGGATCTATCACAACAAAACTAGTTTGCCCATATTCAAATCAAGTTGGTATCAAAGCACAGTTTAGCTCATTTTAGCCAAGGTTAGCTATAAGAATTAGCTAATGGTTTTTTATTTGTGCAAGGATAATTTAATTGTGTGCAAGTTTATGTGTGTGAAGAGAAGGTCAATATTGAGAGCTCAGTTCTCAAATCACAGCAAATAAGCTTTTTATGCATTTCAAGTGTGATGGCAATTTCACCAAGCATTTTTTCTAGTCAATCTTCCTTAGCAAGACTTTTTGATAAATATATGTTGCAGAAGCTATACATCATGAATGATATGGTTCAAGAGATGTATGAAGATAAGAGGGAGAGAATTATACTTCAAGAGCAGTTGATTTCCATGAAGGAGAAGAAGCAAGAATTTCTTGAAAAGATGCATGAGATGGAGACTTAGCAACATATTGAAAATGAAAACCTAGAAAGGTTGCATGAGATGGAGACTCAAATCCATGATGCCAAGGAAACTTTAGCCAAGTATGCGCAAGAAAAAGAGATATGTAATTCAAGTTTATCTTCTAATTCTTCTCAAGATGAATGTGTAGGTGATTTTGAAAGACACGCTAGAGGAATAGGGTCAAAATTGTTAATGAATATGGGCTACGAAGGTAAAGGATTGGGAAAACGTGCACAAGGCATAGTTGAGCCAATTTTTTTTTAGAAAAGGCCTAAGTTTTTGGGTCTTGGTTATGGAAAACATGATGGAGAATGCTCCAAAGCCAAGGAGGCACATGAAGGTGTTCCAAGAAGGAATTTCATTACATTTTCATTACCTCAAGCTTGCGAAGTTTGTGTTCATGAGGAATGCAAAATTTTTATACCCACTTTGCAAGAAGATGCTCATAAGCATACAGCTAATGTGAATGGAAAACAAGAGAACGTTGAAAGCTTTAAAATCATTGAATCCATTGTTGGTATTCCGAAGAGAGCCACTGCCTCATCAAATTCACCTCCTCAAGAAGGTGACAAAGGTGAATGTGCAAGGTATAAATCTGCTTTCAATCAAGTTGCTTTTGATTATGATAAATATGGTAAATATTCACATAAGATTTGGAGAAATATTACATGTTCCTTTTGTGGTTTGAATAACCATACCATTTCAAGATACTGGAAGAAGTTTTCCATGCACAATAAACTTTCTAAACAAAGGAGGCAGAAAGCCAAAGGTACATTGGACAAGGAAAACCATGTTGAAAAGAAGTTGCAATTGTTTTGCACTTATTGCCATAATTAGGGTCGTCTTGTAGACAAGTGTTGGACTTTGTATCAAACAAGTCATCCACAACATTTGAAGAAGGTGGAGAGAGATATAGGCAAGAAAGGAAAAGAAGATTCCAAAATCAATGTGGGTCAGGATGATTCACATAATGATGAAGTACAGCTGAAAGAAGCGCCATTGAAATGGTTTGGAAAGAGATGGTTAGATTTCTTAACCAATTAAGGCCTTGCATTTATTTTGATGATTGATGCAAATATTGCCTATTTTATGCATTTATTTGCCAATTGAATGCATGTCGCATGTTACGCCAGGAATTTGTTTGAAAAATATAGTTATGTTGACTCATTTAGATGCAGCAAAGATGGCAATTTGTACATGTTTTTTTCGACTTTAGAGTCAGTTGTTTGAAGAGGTATGTTTTGTCGACTTGTGTTTGGTCAAGTTTTTACACCGATATGTAAGAGTACATGGCGATGTTCACATGATGTGAAATTTGTTGCTTTGAAGGAGCAAAAGGATATGTTGTCAAGTTATGTTTCTTGCATGATGTGTTTTTCAGATTAATGGCTTTTTCTTGTGACAACATGTCATAGGATTTTGGGAGGTTCACTCTTGAGCGGGAGGCTCACAATTAGCCTTTGTTCCCAAATCATGGCATGAGCAGCATGCCAACACTAGAGGATGATGGACAAGAGGGATAAGATGCCAAAAATATTGCAGCCAAAACATAAGCCATTGTAGACCATTTGATGTGTTGATGCCAAGAAGCAAAAGAGATGGCGAATGTAATCTTCTAGATGTGGAATTTGGAACCATGGAGGTAAAAAGAATGGTCATTTATTTTCTTGTGATTACTGATGTTGGAACTCATTGTTATAGTTCACTCAGATGGACTTAACTTGGAAAAGTGGTTTCCAAGGAGAATCTTGCATCAAATGCATGTTTATGCAAAGGAGGAACATGATTCTCAGTGGGAAGGCCATCAATCAGTTTTCCAAGCACTGAGGGATCAATTTGGTACAGCAAAGTGTTTTATCAATCAACAAGTAGCCAACAAGTATTGGATGGGATCAAAATAAAAAAGAGGACATTGGTTGAAGTGCCAAGCCATTTGTAAGGCAAGGCATGTCAGTGAACCCAAGTGGTTGTCATGGAGATTTTTCCAGGTAGAATCAAGTTGATAGAACTTGGTAAAGAGAAGAGTATTCAGTTCTTATCAGATAACCAACTTTTGTGGGTCCAAAAGCCTATCAGTGGGAAGGAGTGATCGGAATCTGGATTGGGGGAAAAAAATTTCCAAAAATTCAAAATGCTCAGAATCACACCAAACCAGAACGACCAGATTGGGCCCGTCGCTAGGAATCCAGTGCAATTCTTTTTCACTCAAAATGGAGTCCGTATGTGGAAGATAGAGCCCGTTGTTCGTCGTGTCAAACAAGAAATTTTAAAAAAAAATGGGTCAAACATGGACAAAGAAAAAAAGGTTGAGTTTTCAAAGGCCAATGAAGTGACGACACTTGTCAATTAGTAAGTGACCCAAATTTCTGGGCACATGGCACAATTTTAATGGTTTTTGATGAACCAATGGCATGAAGAGACGTGGCTAGCCCAGAGGCCGCCACGTGCCCCCTTCCAAGGTCCAAATTTTTATCGTGGTCTAAAGTCCAAATTTAGAATTTGAATTTCCAAAGGTTGGAATTAAATTTTTGGGTGGAGATCGGGGTCGAACCCGTGATCTCCCCCACATAACCCATGAGTCTTACCATTTCACTATACATTAGACCTTGTAATATATTTGGTGCGGTGTTTAATAATAGTTTATCAAAGATATAGACGAAGGAAAGAAGGGCCAAACCCAAGGGGCCAACCCTTGGTCCATGGGACCACGCCCTAGAGCCAAGCAGAGGGCCAATGCTAACAGAAGAATTAGCATAAGCATGGGTTTAATTAACCCTTAAACATGAATTAATTTGTGCAATCCGATTTCTAATCTAGATTTGTAAAACACTCTTAATTAGCACTAAGTATCAGTTAACCCATACTTATAATTTAATTAAACTCCAGTTTAACTTGGCAGAGGTTTGGCAGTTCTGCTATTTTCGGCACCACTACCAATTTTGGCAGACTTGACTAGAGATGTTCCAGATTTGGAGGAGTTTTCCTGAGCCATAACTTTGGCATATTTCGGCCAATTGTTGCTCAAGAAGAGTCATTCCTAGATGCTTTGGATGCTCTGAGCATGATGGTGCAGGTTGTAAAGGCGTTGGAGCACTTCTATAAGTGATTTTTCCACTTCAAAGATTAAAGAAGCCTAGGGCCACTAGGAGATGGGGTCATGCCTAATTCACTTGAAGACCATTTGCAGAGGTTGAAGAGTCTATTTTGAGGTTTTTGGGTCTTTTGAATCCAATGGAGAAAATTGTAACACCATTGGATAAATGTAGGTGCATGTAATCAGATAATTGACCATTAATCCAAAGAGGGTCTAGCCAGTTGAAGCAAGTCCATGGAGATGTAGCCCAGGGGAGGTGAACTCTGTTATCAAATACTGAGTATTGTGTTTGTTGTGTGTTATTTCTCTACAATTTACTTGATGTACATGTGTTTTTAATAGATAATTAACTCATTAATTTCTCATAAAAGACACTAAAACTTGATGCATAAACCCTTTCACAACTTGCTAATTTGAGACGATCCTAAACACATTTATTTTTAACTGATGAGGGAGCTAGCACAACAAAACTAGTTTTCCCATATTCATATCAAAAGCATAACTGAGGAAATAAGACAATTGATTGAGGAATGGGAGGCAGATTTGAACCACCACGCAGGTTCAATGGAAATTGATGCTCATGATTGGCAGATCTTGGTGCATGATGCTGGGCATACTCGAGGCCACGTAACACAGTGTAAACATACCTTATTTCTTTATTGGTCTATGAAAGGGATTATGGGCATGGCCCTGGAACATACTTCTATGAGCATGGATACCAAAGTGAAATATTTCCCGAATTACAAACAAGACTTCCAGAAACTCCAACTCCAAATGAAGAAGTAGGATGGGTGCCTCCGGCGCATAGAAAACCACCTACCTTGCATCCTTTCTCCGATAGAACTCTTGGGGTCTACTGCAAAAGACCCAACACTGGTCGAATTTGCTTCACATGAGGAAGCAGATTAGTTATTATGATATCTCTTTTTACAAGTATGTGGATAGCTTTTACTTTTAAATGTATAGACAATTATGCCATTAGGCAAGTAGATGGTAGGATATGCATAGACATACAGTCATATACTACATGGTTAGAAAGACTTAAAACTTATTTTTTTTTTATGGAATACCATGTTGTTAGGTGGCCAACAGACTTGGTTTCCCACAAGGAAGGTTGAGGGCACCTAACTATCTTTAAAACAAGTTATAACTTTCTATTAAATTAATTGAAAAAGGAGGTACTACCAAGCTTACAAAAAAAGAAATTAGTTATTTCATACTATGATTTTTTTATATGGTTGACGAGCCCTAAAGATACATTCACAAAATATTTGTAATAGGGGGACCCACCTGAAGGGATCACTTTTGCAAGCTCAACCATATAGCCTAACCCCAAGAGTGTCGAGATAAATGAACACATGACCTCTCAATAGTAAAGGTTCTTTAACGACAAGGACTCAACTAATTATGTTAACCCTAGGGACTAGTTCATACTATTAATAGTTAGGTAGGTAAGATTTATTATTGATATTAATAACCTAATTAGTTGATTAATTAATGTTACTAATTAGTGAAATATTATTAATATTATTAATAATATTATTAGTTATGAGTTTAGCTAATGTGTTTAATTAAAGGAAGTGTGTTGGAAGTTAGGAAGAGAACTGGTGTGGATAGAATATTGACGTGGGTAGAGTGGTACACATAATATATACACAAATCAAAGGCTAATATTTATTTCCAAAGTAGTTATGCCTTTTTCTCTTTTAATTAATTTTATTAATTACGACGTAAGGTGTTCCCTCCAAGAAGAAGTCCCTCCCATGCCACATGTCTAGTTGTGGGTCGTTGATTTTGGTGTTAGAAGATTGAAATCATTTATGTCATTAGATATAAGACCGGTATTTTCAGTTACAATTTGGTATTGTATCTTCTTGTATGAAGAAGTTCTCATATTAGTCAACTATTTTTCCTCTTTTTATAGTTTTATATCCTTACAGGAGTAGGAAACATTCTACAATCACACAATGTGAAATAAAGGTAGAGTGGAGACATAAATAATTTTTCTTTAGTTCGAAGTACTTTCAACGTTTTATCATTGCCAAACATTTCCATTCTCTGCATTCTTTTTTCGTATGAAGAATTTCTCGCATTAGTCTGGTATTTTCCCATTTTTTATAGTTTTATCTCGTTACATATGTAGGAAAAATTCTACAATGAGACCACAAAAAAGAAAGGCAACATATATAATTTCTTTAAGTTTTCTTCTCTTTCTTTTTTTCATCGCATCATTTTCCACTACGAGATTTCTATTGTACTCTCGGAATATGAGATCTGATTGCAACAAAGACACAAATTCCTTTAGATCATTGTTCCATTTTGAAATATTGATATTGCAGACTTTGTTGGAATGCAAAAGTTTATTTTTGGATACTTCATATTTTCAAAGTCTTTCATCCATGATTTTTCCTTCAGATGTTGCATAAAACACTTTCACTGTCATCCTGGAAGAGTAACAGTTTAATGCTACTATTTCCTACGCTACTGCCTTATGACGTTTCCTTTGCAACATGTGGTGCAATTGCTAGTTAAAAAAAATATCATATGAACTAAATGAGTTATGGTTTTTTTCGCATGCGGTATTGATAATCCATTGCATTAGCCCATAGTATTATAACAAAGACTATTTACAAATCAAAAATTTCCACGATAATGTGGGGTGAATCTAGATAGTTAGGAATCTTGTTTTATATATATATATATATATATATATATATATATATATATATATATATATATATATATATTCATTTTATCATCATTATTATTTTGAATAATGGACTTATAGTCTAGTTAATTATTATGATTTTTTTTAATTTTAGGAATTTGGGATGTATGATGAAGTAAATGTTTTGATGCCTATTATGGATTGATGCTTATTGACATTTAGCTTCCATTTAATTTCAATGATTGTGCTAGTTAGTAAATGATATTGGTGTAGTTATTACACTCATAGTTGATAGGGCTTATATAATTTTAATTTAATTATAAATAAATATTAAGTGGATGGTAGAGATTTAGTCTCCATGGAATATTCTAAAATATTCTTTGTAGTATTCACAAATCAAAGGTTCAAAATTATCTCCAAAGTAGTTATGTCATTTTTTTTCATTTTAATTAAATTAATTAATTTAAAAATATGTCATATGAACTAGTTTCATATGAAATGAGTTATGGTTCCTTATGCATGTGGTATTGACAAGCCATAGTATTGTAAAACGATCTATTTACAAATTAAAAATTTCCATGATAAAATGGAGCTAAATCTTGATGGTTACAATTCTTGTTACATTTTTTTAAACTTATATATTAATTCTTTTTATCATTAATAATAATATTATAAAGTTATAATTTAGTCAATTCCTAAGATTTTTTAATGGATTGACGCTTATCAACATTTACCCATCATTTAATTTATATAATTGTACTAGTTAGTAAATGATATTAGTGTAGTTATTACACATGTAGTCTAACTAATAGACAAAATGGTCCTTTTTTGAGCATTTTTTCTGGTCAAAATTTTCAAAAGTCTAGTACATATTTTTAAAAATCACAAGTTTAAGTTGTTTAATTTGCAAAGATCAAGTGTCTCTGCGGTTTTTCAAGGTGTTGAATCCATTTATGCATTCAATAGTGTATTTTAAACAAGAAAAAATCACAATCTCCCTAGAAGTTGTATTTAGTCTATTAGTTAGACTACCAAATTCTGACCAAAAACACAATTCTGTCAATCAATTAGACTATGCTACATTCTATCTACTAGATAGACTACATCATTATTACAGGTGATAGTGCTTCCACAATTCTATTTAATTATCAATATTTATTAGGTGGGTTGTGGGATTTAAACCCCATAGAATATTTTAGAATATTCTTAGTAGTATTCACAAATCAAAGGTTCATATTTATCTCCAAATTAGTTATGCCATTTTTATCCTTTTAATCAAATTGATTAATTTATATAAATGTCATATGAGCAAATATTATATGAAATGGGTTATGGTTCTTTAGGCATGTGGTATTGATAAGCATGTTATTTTCTCATGGTATTGTAACAAGACTTATTTACAAGTTAAGAATCTCCATGATAAAGTGTGTTGAATGTACATGGTTAGGAATCCTTTTACATGTTTTTTGAATCAATATATGTTTAAATTATATATTAATTCTTTCTTATTATTCATGCTACTAATAATAATTTGAAATGAAATTGAATTTTTGGAAAGAATCCATGGGAACTTCCATGGCATCTAGTTAGTGTTAAGGAAACTATGGTTCTCCCTAGGATCTGATATTCTTGAGGCTATGGCATTGGGAGGCCTTGGAATCTATATGCTAGGACGACAAAGAGTTGTCATGGTGTAGCTAAAAAATCAGAAAGTTAAATTATTACTATTTGTTATTGGAGGAGAGGCTCAAAATTCTTTATGACAGTTTGTTAGTTCTGGACCCACTGTCAGTAGGGTAGTTTGGCTTCCTAGTTGATCTCGCAAGGAATGAGGTTTTGGGTGAATGGGATATGAGGAATTGGTATATTTTGAATTGTTAAGTTGTGTTCCTACATTTATTCTTGTTACTTTTACTAAGTCCATTACTTCAAGGAAAGGTAGGGGTCAAAACCTTGGTAAAATGGATTATAATTTTGACCTCCCAATGACCTTACCTCTAACAGAGGATTGACCTTTGGTTTCAAGTTTGGAAGTTGAGTTCCTCATCCCACTTTTTGGGTTTCCCCTCTACCAAACCTTATCTCCATATGAGCAAGAATAAGAAACCACAGAGGCCTTGTGGGGTTTTACCCTAATTTCTTCAACATCAAACAAATACATAAATTTTCTAGTGGATATAGCTACGACCAGTCCCTTGGGGTTAGGGCTTCCACCTCTTCCAGTAGTTGCTTTCTTACTGAAAATGATGGCTTGTTGGGGCCTCTTGTAAAGGTTTTTTACCAAATCTATGAGTTTATGATACAAGTAAGAGTCATGAGGGTTGTAAGGGTCTACAACCAATTTCCAACTATTTTATAAATTATATTTTGGGGATAGATGATCATGCTATCTAGGCATTAACAATTGGTGTAGTAGACCCCTTGGGACAATCTCAACCCTCTAAAGAAGGAGCTTCTACATCCTCCATAAAAGAACCAGAGAAGGAAGGTAACCATAAAAAAACAGGGCTCTCAAAAACAACAAGCAACCAACAAAATTAAATCTTGTTTTCGGTAAAAATGTTGTAAAGAAAGAGGCGATGGAGCTAGGGGAAAAAACCTTGGTTGGAAGAACAAATGGTAGAAAATTTTCTATCTAATTTTTGAAGGAATGACTCGAAGCAATAGTAATCCCAAATGTACAAAACATACCTATTTTTTTCTTGTTAGAAATGGGGTGGATTCATATTGATTTCCAAACACATGAAGAGGTCCTTGCAATGTCAAAACTAGTGTGGGCCATAGATTCCACTCCTATACTATTTAAATTATGGACATCATTATTTGATGCTAGCTAAGAGAATATGGATGTGGTGCCCATTTGGGTTAGGCTTCTAGACCTCCCCTCGAAGATGTGGAAAGAAGAGGTATTTGAGGACCCGGAAAATAGTTTAGGTACTTTTCTGGAGGCTAATCCATCCATCAATGAAATAGGGGATAAATTGATGGCTCACATTTTGGTAAACATGGATCTTATGAAGGGACTTCATGAAACCATAAATATCAGAGTTGGGAGCGAAAAACTAAAAATATTGGACAATAAAGGTGTACCTTTTAGATGCAACCCATGCAAAAAATATGGACACTTGGTCAAGAATTGTAGTATAATTATGAATAAGAGGATGTGCAATGTTGTTCTAGGAAAGAAACATAAGGTTGATGTGGAACCCCATACATATTTGAATTCTTAGCGCCCACTTACATCAAATGCAATCCATCCCAAGAAGACCATCTCAATACTTAATACATGCATAGAGGAGCCACATGTTCACCAAACAGAGGATAATTTACATGCTAGAATCAAATCCTTGAGCCCTAAAGTTAGGACAACTTCAGGGGCCAATACTTCTCATGGTATTTCTCCATCCTTTCCTCCTGTATCTCTACTTGTTGGTTCATTTATGGGTTTTGGGAAGGATTGATGAGATGTCTCATCTAGGGAGGAGACAATGGTCGTCGCCTCTTTGGTCGCATCCTTTTCTCTTACTTAAGCCTCTTCTCCTTGCCCTCAAGTAGAGGTGATTTTCTCATCCCCGATTGTTTTTTTATCCATGGGATGTTCAGAGGATTGAGGGGAAGGAGATGGTATACGTATTTTATTCTCAAGGATAGATTTTCTTCTCCTTGATAGTCTTCCTTGGGGCCTAGGGAAAGTTACTCTCTCTTCCCAAGAGTATAAATTTTGGGGTAGAAAGTCATATATTTCTTAAGCAAAGGAGAAGGCAAGGGAAGATATGGAAAAATGTAAACAATTATAAATAAATGGGATTTCTAGGGCATTAAAAACCATGGTGGGGGATAATCCATGAAAATCATTTCATTCAACTATCAAGGTTTGACAAGTTCCTCCAAAAACCTTTCCTTCAAGAGGTTGATACAAGTGGAATCTCTTGATATCAATTTTCTTCACTAACTCTAACAGATGGGATTTTTATTAAAAAAATGCTTGAATCTTTTCTAAGTGGTTGGAAATGTGTGGTTTTAGATGTTCATGGACAATCAAGTGGTTTAGATATGGGGTGGAATGGGCAAAGATTAAATCTTATCAATTCTTGGAGTATTGACTCAGGATTAGGTATAGAGGTTTTCTCTAAATAGATTGGATCTCCTCTAACATTTATAAATATTTATGGGCCTTATGTAGATATAATGGAGCTTTGGAATAGATTTTGACAAATTTCTTTTAAACTCTGAAGCTTTTATTATTGGTGGAGACTTGAATTTCTCATTAGGAGAAATTAAGGGCAATTGAGGTTTGGGGGACTTGTCAGGGTTGATCCTTTTTCAAACTATTTCATCCACAAAATCCAAGTACCAAATCAGGTAGATGTTGAGCATGTTAAGATAAATCTACCAAGGGAAATCATCATATAGGGGAAACTAAAATTGCAAAAATATGTTATTAGTTTTTTCCCTCGGAGCCTTTATTGGGCAGGTTTGACTTCACTAGACAGTGGGTGAGCTCAGGTGGGGAATCTGATCATTCTCCAATTCTGCTAGAAATCAAGGTTAGGAACCTAATCTTGCCAGTCCCTTTAAATTGAACTCCTCTTGGATAAAAGAGGAGAACTTCCTCTTGCTCATGAAAGGAAATTGGAAAATTTGACCCTCTTTAAGGAGACTTAGTATCTAAGCAATTTTTAAAAATAAATAAAGGCTCTAAAGAAGCTAGAATTAGATTGGTCATTTAGGAAAAGATGGAGGGAAGATGGAGAACTTGTTTTGGTTAAGAAATAACTCTCTTCTCTTACAGACACAAGGGAAGGACGATTTATAAATGCAAAACCAAAGGAACGTTAACTATGTTGCAAGCTAGGAGGAAGTCCATTCTGGAATCAAAAGAAGTAAAGATGGCACCTCAAAAGTAGAGTTATTTGGTTAGACTATGGGGATGAGAATACCAAGAATTTTCAAGCCTATGCAAAAGTACGAAAAATGTGTAATATTATCTAGAATTTGTCAGATCGGGAAGGGGGGGGGGATCTCTAATTTTGAAGGTTTTTTCGTGATGGGGAAAAATCAGAGTTATAATCTCGTCAAAGTAGATTAAGGGATTAATATTGTAGAGGTCATTAGGGTTGCTCAAATTTTTCCACGATTTGTGGAGTCAGATGGAAACAAAGCCTTAATGGTGGGAGTTGAAGAGAATCCTCTCTAGCTTTTAGAAGGACAAGAGTCCAGGGCCAAATGGATGGGGGGTGGAATTTTTCTTGGGCCTTTTTGAGGTGATTGGGAATGACCTTCTGAAGGTGGTCAATGAATCCGAGATAAATGGAAACATGTTACAGACATATAAATCAACTTTCATAGAACTTATTCCAAAATTGGATAAACCCCAACCTTTTGAGGATTTTTGCCCTATCTCTCTATGTAAATGTATATACAAGGTGATAGCCAAAGTAATAATGAGGAGGATTAAACCAATATTGTCAAAATCAATATCAAAAGAGCAGTTTGGGTTTTTGGAAGCTAGGTAGATTCATGAAAGCTATAGGAGTAACTTAAGAAGGTATGCACAATATCAAAATTCACATATTAAAAGGGGTCGTGTTAAAAATTTATCTTTCTAAAGCATATGACCAAACGAGTTGGTTATACATCATATTTGTGTTAACCCACGTGGATTTTAGTCCTGAATTCATCAATTGGATCATGAGTTGTGTTCTTTTGGTTTATTTTGTGGTGTTTATCAACGGTACAACTTCACCTTTCTTCCATGCCCAATGAGGTTTGAGCCAAGGGTTACCTCTATCTCTGTTATTGTTCCTATTAGTGGTAGAAGTACTAAGTTGAATACTGGAAGATGCAAAACACCAAGGTGAGTTTCAAGGAGTAGTAATAGCCCATGCCCTTACCATTACACATTTATTATTCATAGATGACATCCTAATTTTATGTCATGGATCAGTAAGGGATGTTTATAAATTATTTGAAATTTTAGCTTTGTTTGGGAAGGATACTAGTATGGTTGGTAATGTCTCCTATAAAAGATACAATGCATGAAGTAAACTAGCATTTAGCCATGGCAGAGAATATTCAAGATCTAATAGGTTTGAGGATCGGACTCATCTTTCCAGCCATCCAAGGTTGAATGAAGAACATTGAAGAAAATCAACAAATTCTATTGACCCAATGAAGAGCTAGTGGAAAGTGCAAATTGTCCACTAAATCGTTGCCTGGGGGAGTTCGTTCACTGTTGAGGTTTGGAGGACCTATTCTGTCTCCTAGGAATGGGTCTGAGACATATATGTTGTTGAGATCTCGTGTGGTGTGGTGAGGTCCCACATATCCTCGTTGATCTAGAGTCTAGATGTGTACCGGTATCCATCAGTCACTTGGTGCCCCTGTCTAAAGGTAGTACCCTGAAAAATGCCGTGATCCTCTGTGTGGGGTCTGGTCTGATGGGAGGTTGAAGGATATGCACTCGGAACCTAAGAGCCTCCTACATATATAGGGCCAAACATCTTTGATCGGGATACCTGAAAAAGTCAGTGAGGGTATGAAAATCTCTGAACAAGCAATGGAACCTTCCTTTGATCTCGTAGTAGACATGGCATCCAAAAATAAAGTGCACCTCGATCTCCACTTCCTGTAAATGACATACCTGGCAGATTCTTTTTGGTCTATTAATTTGGTGGTTTGTCTCTACCCGAAGTCTATAAGAACCTACTCTGAACTGGACTAGAGGAAGCATGCATCTAGTGGTGAAGCATATACTAGGGTCGAACAATGAGCTCGTCTCTCAACTCCAAGAAGTGCTCAGCGTAGAAGGCCATCTTTGGGCATAACTCACCTAGAGGATTGACCCAAGTGACCTGGACGAATTGCTTGTAGATGTCCTCCCTGATGATCTTGTTCAGCTCTTGTCTAGTAGGTAAAAGGTCACCAGGTGCATCTAAAGAATATCGGAAAGGAGGGAGATGATCCAACTGAATGCCCATTGACTCTAAGAGATTTGATACTCATGTAAACCAACATCTGGCCCACTCGAAGGAAGTGGAGCGGGCAATAGTCTCAAAAGAGAAATATGCCAAGTAAGGATATCGGTCCCTACTCTTTATCGAGTCTGCAAAGCTCTAGACGCGATGCAAGAATGAAACCAATCTGAAGATCGTCTCAAACTGAAAGGGTTGAGCTCCAAACTCTACAAGGATGATGTGTTGAGGTATTGTATGTTCACATCTAATGATGTAGCGGAGAAGAAGAATCTAGACTCTCAGTTGAAGTCCAATCCGACTCAAGTAAAGATGGTCCCAAATCTTTGAGCCATATAGAACAGTGAGACAGATCAAGGTGTCCATGAAGCTCATCTTGGACGAGATGTCCTGGAAGTGATGTCGAAAGCACTGTCTCTCAAGAAGGGCTAAAGGATCCATATCCTTTGTTGCTCTAAGGTTGAAGCGTTGGTCACAAACTGAAGCGGTGACTTGAGAATTGCACCCCAAATAAGTATACTTATTGGTGATCTCAACCTCCTCCTCTCTAAATAGGAAGTGAAGGTTTGAAGTTTTCTTCACCCCATTGAAGATCATAACCTTGGTTTTACCCAAGTTGACCGTCAACTGTCAAATATCACAAAACAAAGCTAAGGAATCCAATTGCCTTTGTAATCCTTCTAGGGATGAGGAGAGGAGGATCACATCGTCAACAAAGAGTATCATATATATCAGAACCTGGTGAAGAAGGCATCCATCGATGTCCTAGATATGCTCGTGTAGAAATGCCTCCAACTCATCAATATAGATCCCAAACAGGGTAGGGGGCAATGTACAACTCTGTTTAACCCCAATAGTGCTTCGAATGAAATCAGACATCCCATGAACTGCATGAATACGACCAAGGACAGACTCATATAGGCGCATAATAGTTGTCAATAGGGTCGCAAAGATGCCATATCTCTGAGTCTCTAGAGTAAGGTTCCCCTCAAAACAAAGTCAAAAGATTTCCAAAGATCTACAAAATGATTGTAGACTTTCAAAGAGCGGTGTCGTGCCTCTTCAATCACGGCGCAAAGGGTGGAGATGTGGTTAATGGTCTAATGAGTCAGTCAAAAACTTGTTTGTCCCATAGCTCTGAGTTGTCTCAGCTCAAGGTCACTAAAAAACTTCTTATGTAGAATAGTAGCATACAACTTCAAGGATGAGTGGCCCACCATGATCATTCTGTAGTTATTGGGATTTGAGCTGGAACCTGATTTGTGGATCGGATGGATGATGTGGTGTGACCATGCAGGTGGAAAACCTTCACGGACTACATGGTTGAACAAATCAGCCAAGTAGCTAACCAAAGCATGAAAATCGTGCTTGAAGAACTCTGCTTGGTAGCCTTCCTCATCGGTTGCTTTGTTGTTGTTCATCACCCAAATTGCCTCTCTAATATCTTTGTTTGAGAATAGGTAATAGGAAAAGGGTGGGGATGTAACATGAATTTGGCCTTGCTCGAGAAGATCATAAAGGTTGGAAGTGTGAGAGAACATGGATGTAGGGTCGAGGTCAGATGGAAGAGGGGAGTGTCAGGGAAGGATGGTACACCACAATTGTTTAGGGGAGTGGGCAAGGAGAGCAGAAAGTTCTTGTCTTCTATGAGAGACAAAGAGTCGTTGCTTGTGACGGAGGAGACGACGATAAGAAGCTTTGAGGTCGGAGTAGAAGGGTTGAGAGTGGGTGAAAGCATATCGAAGTTCTTGATGTAGAGTCTTACACTTGTCATCATACCATTTGTTCATGGGGCAAGATCCAAATTTTGGGGAGATGGAAGTGGAACGAGTGAAGTGGGGGAAGGATTTGAGTGTTGCTTCCCAAATGGCAGATGAAAGACAAATGTATTTAGCTGAAACAGGATCAAGCATGTAAGAGACATGTAATAATAAATAAAGATATTATGTGTTTGACCCACGAATATATTGTAGAATATACGTCCTGTGTAAGTATTGGACTGGGTCCTCACAGGTTACTTTCAACTTAAGTAAATGTTTTCTAACAAGTTACTTTCAACTTATTGTTAGTGAATGCAAATTATTCTAATCTCAATAATATTATGGGTGTACAAAAACAGAGAGGTTATAAATTTTTATTATCAAATTACACTTTTCATTTCAACTTATTACATTCATTTCATATGATGGAGAACATAAAAGTAATTTAAGTGTTATGTTATAATATAGATGGATATCTGTGGTTATAGAAGAATGGGTACTAAGATATGTGGTCGTGTTAATAAATTTTGTGGTCATGTGTTATCAATTAAATTGTTTTAGAATATTAAATATATATATATATATAAATAAAAGAATGGGTATTAAGATACTACGGCATGTGTAATTAATAAATAAATTATGTGGTCATGTATTATTAGTAAATAAATTGACTTTGAAAGAGACATTTTTATGACCTCAGTTTTATGACTGACTTTGAAACCCACGAGATGGAGGTTCAAATCAGATTGAGTATATGGCCTGTTATGATCCAGCTCAAGAAGTAGGCTCTCCCTTTCCCGCGGAGTCTCAGCTCTTGCTAAATCATAAGATTCCGGTATGTCTGACTTGCAGGCTGTTAGATATACTCTTGGTGTTATAAGGCAGCCACGAGGATTGATCCTGGGACCACCCTTAAATTAGTCTAAAGAGTTACCGAGTCACCATGATCAAAAAAAAATTACTAATACCACGTCAATAATCCCTTCCACAACCTGCAACCGCAAATATAGAAAGAAATGGGCCGCAAATATAGAAAGAAATGGGAGGAAGTGTTACGTGCCACATCCATACATCGTGAAAAAAGATCTGGTGTGGCTTAACTCCGACCGTTATCCCCACAATACCTGGGCTAATTCGGCAATTTTATGCCCCTATTCGTTAGAAATTTGTGCCCACTATACTGCTGCATCAATCTCATCATGCTCTTTGAACCCACAGCACCATAAACAGAATAAAAACTATATTTCTTCCTATCCAACCAACCTTAGCAAAACCTTATGGAAAACCTCAATACGCCTTTATGGATCAACAAATTTGAAGGGAATGCCTCATCACTGAATCATTTACACAGGGAATTGATGATAGACAGGAAAAATAAATGAAAAAGAATCAGATGGTTACTGAGATGCCACTAAATTTTTCCGTTTACGGCAATGGAAACCTACTTCAAGAAAAGTATGAAGATCTGAAAGCTCTGTAGCTCATGCTCCTCTTGGAAAGCTCGACTTCATTTTGATGGACTGGCAATTCTTGCTAGGAGTAGATTTTCCTCTGTCTGCTGGCAAATTGGATCTCGCTGCTGAGAGTGGATTGGATGTCGTTTATCAGACTAAATTTTACCCTATTATATCTGTCAGATTGGAGCTAAGTGCAGAAAAGTATGCCCTTACTTTTAATTGGCCTCCCTTTTAATGTTTAACAGCTTGTCAAAACATTTCTTCTGTGCATGCAAACCACACGTAACTACCTGCGAGATATTTATTTGAGAGCCCTATGTCATTTAAATGTAATCTTTCTTTCAGTATGTATCATCATGTCAAGCAACTTTTCACAAATCTACTGCATACCATATCTCACGTTTGCCTGATTCCAGCTGTTCTATTAGTCCTGATCTTCATTTTGTGCTGATCAAGAAGGGGGCTCCAGGAACAGGAGCACTGCTTATGTATTGAACTTCTCCATATATTAGAATTAATATAGGGCCGTGAATTCAAACCATCGAGTTCATATACTAATACCAGAGAGGGTAAACTTGCACCATCATATCCGTGGCAAAGACACTGACATAAAGAGAAGACGCTTAAAGTTGCAGTTTTGCACATCTAATTGCTCCCTTGTTTCACAAACAAATTCAGCAAAACAACACGGAAGTCCCTTCTCTTTAAAAAATCCACATTATTCTTGCCAAAGTTTCTGACCTTATCCAAACTGAAGTCAAGGCTAAACCCTACATTTCCTCTCAAGATTTGGAAAACTTGACTAGGGTTTCATAGAAAGCTCTTACTGCATTTCGTTGTTTACAATCCCCCCAACCTAAATATAGTCTTGTGCTCTCAGTGAAAAAAGGGGTATAGCCCTGCCCTACCAATTTAATCCCAGTAATGCAAGAGTAATAGCATCACCCATAATCTCCACAAGGACAAAATCATCTCTTAAGTGATGGAAGCAATAGATGCTTCTTATCACCAATAATCTCCACAAGAACATGAACCATCTTTAAAATGATGAAAGCGATTGATGTCCCTCACTACAATTTCTCGCCCGGCAATCTTAGAAATTAACTTGATCGCAGTGTGGCAATCACCACATACACGTAGGTTTTTAACAACTCGAACAGGCTTCTCAGGGGGCATGCTTATAAGCCCAAAAGAAATTGCTAGCTTCTCACTATGGTGATATAGAGAATGTTCTTTCTGGCTTTGCTCCAAGTCTTGCAGCACAAAATTTGTGTCAGGCACATAGCCTGCCTCCATTTGCTTAGTCAATTCCTCCAGCTTTGCATAGATCTCCTCTGTCCCTGGATGAGAATTATCTCCTACAACAAAAGCATGTACCTTACTCTTGAATTCAATCCAGATACACCCAGGCTCCTTTTTGACTTGCCTGTCTTTCATCATTTTTCTCATCTTTGCCACATCATCCCACCTACCCGATGCAGCATACGAGTTGGCCAGCAGCACATAAGTAGAGGGATCCTGTGGTTCCAACTCCAGAATGCGTCGTGCCACCCATTCCCCTATATCAGTATTGCAGTGGGTTCTACAAGCACCAAGCAATGTCTGCCAGACAACAACATCAGCGCTGAAAGGCATTTTGTTGATGAAATCCTTAGCCTCATCCAACCGACCAGCACGACCGAGGAGGTCAACAATGCAAGCATAATGCTCCATCCTTGGTGCAATGCAATGATATTGACTCATAGAGTGAAAGTAGTGACAACCCTCATCAACCAGACCAGCATGGCTGCATGCAGAAAGAACGCCAACAAAAGTGATGTCATTTGGCCTTATATTTGACTGTAGCATCTGTTCAAAAAGCTGGAGGACTTCCTGAGCACACCCATGCTGTGCAAATCTAGTAATTATTGAATTCCATGACACGACATCCCTATTAGGTGTTCTGGTAAACCCTTTCAATGCATCCTCTATATTGCCACATTTAGCATACATATCAACGAGTGCACTCCCTACAAAGACATCCCCTATATATTCAGTTTTCATGATGCGGGCATGCACCTGATTCCCTTTTTCTAGAGTTGCTAGGCTGGCACATGCGCGGAGAAGGCTAGCAAATGTGAAATGGTTTGGTTTCATGCCAAGCTGTTGCATTTCACAAAATAATTCCAAGGCAAGTTCACAATGCCTCTGCTGCACACATCCTGCAATCATGGAAGTCCATGATACCTCATCTTGTTGATGCATATTATCTAAAATATTGCGAGCAGTCTCCAAGTTCCCACATTTGGCATACATGTCAAGTAATGCATTCCCTACAAAGCCATCCGATTCAAACCCACCTTTGACGATGTGGGCATGAGCCTGATTTCCAAGTTTCACATCTGCTAGGCTGGCACAAGCCCAAAGAAGGCTGGCATAAGTGAAGTTGTCTAGATCCATACCCCACGATTGCAACTCAAAAAAGAGTTTAATGGCCTCTTCCCCAAAACCAGTCTGAGCATAGCCGGCAACCATTGCACTCCATATAACCACGTCCCGAGTAGACATTCTCTCAAAAATTTGGCGTCCATCGGCTGTGTTCCCACACTTGGCATACAAATCAACCAGGTTGCTCCCCACAAACATGTCCATCTCAAATCCAACCTTAATAACATGCACATGGACCTGCTTGCCAATATCCAGAGCTGAAAGGTCAACGCATGCACTAAGAACACTGGAAAAGGTATGCTGGTTCAGCTTCATGCCAGTCCTTCGCATTTGACAAAATAGCTCAAGGGCATCTTTCCCATATCCATGCTGAGCATATCCGGATATCATTGCACTCCATGACACTGCATCTCTTTTCAACATTTTATCAAACACAAACCGCGCATCCTCCTCACTGCTGCATCTGCAATACATGGTAATTAGAGCGTTGGCCACAGATAAATTTAACTCAAATCCTGACTTCACAATCAGAGCATGGAACTGCATGCCGCGTTCCAGAGCTGAACAGCCGATACATGCACTGAGCAAAGTGGAAAATGTGAACTTGTCAGCAGCCATGCCTACCTTCCTTAACGTCTCAAATAACCCCAGGGCTTCTTTTATATGTCCATCGCGGACACATCCTGCAATCATGGCATTCCACGAGACCAAATCCGGTTCAAGTATTTTGTCAAACACTTTGTGTGCATCCTCCATACTTCTGCATTTAAAATACATGGTAAGAAGAGCATTCTCTAAAATGATAAACGAGCAATAATTGTTCATAATGATGTGCGCATGGACCTGTCTGCCCTGCTCCAGAGAGCCCAGAGCCGCAATGGAACGGAGAATACTGGCTAGAGTGAACTCATTAGGCATAATCCCTGCCCGCCGCATCACAAAAAAGCTCAAGGGCTTCTTCTGCATCACCACACTGAACACATCCTGCTAGCATTGCAGTTCATGAGACCACGTTTCGCTCCGGCATTTTTTCAAACAATTGTCGTGCAATTGCCATATTCCCGCATTTGGCATACATGTTTACAAGATTGTTCATCACAAATATGTCTGGCACGAAACCAGTGTTCAACATGTGGGCATGGACCCGCTCGCCCTCTGAAAGAGAATTGCTGTTAATGCAGCACTGTAGGAGAAGGGCGTATGTGGTAGAATTTGCTAAAATGTCATTTGGATTGTTAGAATACAAAATGTCCATTGCTTCCCTCAGTCGTCCCTGTTTGCACAGGATGTCAATGTCAGTATCCAAATGAGTATGATTCCCATCACTTTGGTTCGTCCTTGAGCAGGTTTGTATAATACAAGCTGAGGTACCAATTCCCTTGGGCCTAAGAAATGACTGAAACCCGTCATAGCAAACCATGGAGTTCGGAGCAGTGCCGACGATGTGTTTATCTCCTATTGCCTTGTAAATAGCGACCAAAACTGTGGGCTTGAACTTATACATGCCTATTGTTGCATTCCTTCCAATCTCTTTCTGTTCAAAGATTTGACAATTATTACATTGGTCAATTTTTGCACAAGAAACGCCATGAAATGTTACAGCAATATGCAGAAAAACAAATGAATTACAGATTACAGATTTTTCCTTCACCAATTACATTTTTGCTTCCTACTCTATTCACTTAAATTAAATATAAATATAAAAAATAATTTAGCTCTAAGAATTTGTGATTCATAAAGATACAAGTTTTTTGGATTAATCACGATTTTTTCCAAGTTTCAATTTTTTGGATTTGTTGGAAGTTTTGAACTAGATAATTTGGATAAAGTGAAAAAACACAAAAATCTTCCTAAATAAATAGTGTTGATACATTATTATCAGAAATAAGTCTCAAAAAATTAATTGTTAAAAATTTTTGGGTGAAAATCACATTGTGGTTCATCATCAGAGCAAGATGAAAAATCTGATCAATAAACCCCTTTAAATAGATCTTAAAGCTCCAACTAGCCGTTTGTAAAATAATGGCTAATTTAATTCAAATCAAAAAATATATAATAGTTTATTTATTAACAAAGAATAAATCCCTGATTAATGTTTAAAATCTGAATTTTATATATTTATATTTATTTTTAATAAAAATAATAATTATTAATCTAATATAATTTTGAAGAATAAAATAACTATTTAATATTTATATATATTTATTTTTTATATAATAATTATTTATTTGTTTTTATTATTATTAGTTTTTTATATCGAATAAATTAAATGTTAAAATAATTAAATACTATTTATAGTTTAAATATATAAAAAAATATTTTATTTTTAATAATTATATGTTAGTTGATCAACACCCAAAACATCATTTACCTTAAATTATAAATACAACGAATAAAAATAAAAATAAAAATCAAATAAATAAATAAAATTATAATAAATAAACAAATAATAATAATAATGATATTTAAAAAAAAAAAAAAATTATTATAAAATTTTTGGGAATGAAGGGTAGGAATCCAGCATCCGCTGAGAATCCATCCATCATCTCTGTTGAGGTTAACAAGCCTCTTTTTGATTTCCAGGGCTTCTCTCAACTTGCGGTGGTAGAAATGGTCAATCTTCGCAATAACCTTAGCATCTTCAATGCAAATGTGATGATTTGTCTTCTCCGCATGCTCTGCTAGGGCAGAGGAGCGTGATCTATTATGCTTAAGGTCAGCGACGTATTCCTGAATTCTTTGACTAACTGATCGACCAGTTTCACCAATATAAGGGTCTAATGATATATCATGTGCTTCAAACGGAGATCAGATGCCAAAGTTACACCCCCGGGAAGTTGAACCACCAATTTACCCAAACGAGCGCCCATAGTTTTGGCGCCTCATCTCCTATGGTTAGGTTTTTGGACGTTTCGGATTCTACATTGTTTCTCAACAATAAATAGGCCCTCGAGCCTCATTGTAACAGAGTTCAGAGGTCTGTAGCCACCATATCTCTTCTCAGAGATTCGCTACCAGCACCCTAGCTACTTTATTTTCATTATGTCTGTAAGCATATTTCTGTTATTTGATATTAATGAAATGACGCATTATTTCCGCTGCATCTCTATGTTTATGGTTATTTCTATATTCTGTTGCGTTCCTGCATAAATCCGGATCAGTAAACAACCATCCACCTCTACTTCCATGGTGATTTTGATTGAGTCTGACTGAGAATTCAGGTGTCCCAGAAACAGATCTAACGTCTCACGGTCATGGGGCCAAATGACACAAGTGTCATCCATGAACCTCTTCCACTTCCTAGGGCGAAGGCCAAGGCCTTCATTTCAAAATCCTCCATGAATAATTTAGCGACTATAGGGAAGAGACAAGACCCCATAATAACACCGCAAGTTTGCTCATAGTACTCACTAAAGAAATTTGAGGTGAGGTAGAGGCCAACTAATTTGGGAGTGTCCTGGTCCGAGATTCACGTAATGACATCAATTGCTTCGTAGATGGGAATCTTAGTAAATAAGGAAACAACGTCAAAGCTTACCAATAATTCGTCAGGTTCCAACCTGATGTCCCTCCGTTCTCTGATAAAGGAAGTTGAGTCCTTAACATAGGAGTCTGTGAGACCCACAAGAAACTTAAGCTTTAGGGCTAAGAATTTAACAAGATAATAATTATTAGGGGACTTAATATTATACTTGTTACACTCTATAAACATTTTGATTAACTCCAATTAAATAAAAATAAAAATAAAATAAATAATATTAAAATAAAATAAATATTATTATAATAAAATAAGTAATATTATAATTATTACTCTCTAGCTGGAGCAGTTAAACATTTTGATTGTTATAGTTTAACTAGATTTCTTTTTTGCCTTGAAAATCATGGAAATTCCAGTAAGATTTTAAGAAAATCTACCATGCATTTTTGTAAATCTGGATTATAGTTATCAAACTTCAATATTTTGGGTGTCTTAGAAGTTTTTGATGGTGCTACCATCAAAAACATGATTCAAACATTGCAACTGCAAGATTTCTTAATTTTTTTTTACTTGGACTTCAACCACTTTTAATCACAATTCTCCCCCTCCTTAAACAACTCCATTTGATTCACTCCAATTAAATAAAAATAAAATAAATAAATCTTCATTTTTTCGACACTAACAAATCCCCCATTAATATAAATCAAAATAAATTTGATATATTTATTTTGTACCACACAAGAATTAGAAACTGTCAATGGCTATAGCGTTCGGTCTATCTTTACTCCCAACATTTTTACCATCTTAAAATTTCATTCCTTTGAATTGTTAGGCGAACTGTGCAACACATATTCCGCCATTGTTTGGGATGAATGAGAAATTTTAATAGCGCTGAGTGAATTATGGAACCTTCGAAAGCACATTAATGTAAAGGCTAATTCGGAAATTTTATTTTTATTCATGAAATTCATTTAGTTGTGATAATTGATTAATCAAACTTTTGTTCATAACCTTGCAAAGGACATTAATGTAAAGGATAATTCGTAAATTTTATTTTTATTCATGAAATTCATTTAGTTGTGATCATTGATTAATCAAACTTTTGTTCATATTAAAAGTTCAAATTAATTCCCGATCAACATAACAAAGAAAACGAGGTTTTAAAAAAAAAAGGTTTTATTTACTTTTGTATGAATAATTTTATTTTAAAGTGATAATTGTGAAATCTCAAATTGGTATCGGATATTATTTTATAGGTAAAATTAGAATTTATATATTAAATTTATTTATATATACAAAAAGTATTATTGAGGATAAATTTTGTCTCTAATGAGTTTATGTGAGGTTTGTCATATAATATGTGTCATCATGGTGTTTTTTTGTACTATAATAAGGATGGTTGAAAGATATTATTATATGGTTGAAACTCAATATTAATAGTCTTCTCTAGGGTTAAGGATATGATTGGTGCACTAAATACAATAGCTACTTTGTGCATATCTACACATGGACATGGATACACAACAAGTGTCATATTTTCGTGGTACATAACACGTTAGGGTATGATGGTGCCTCTTAAAATTTGAAACTAAAGTTCAAAGTCTCATCATTCACTTGCAATTTCATCTCAATCCCCATAATTTCAAGATCTAGTATTCTCATTATTTATTGTGAAGTTAATTTCATCTCTATTGTGCTCACCATTTCATTTGCACCCCCTAAATTTTGAAAATTAAATCTTTTCATTTACTTTGGCATAGTAACAATCTTTCTTTGCTCGCCATTTGTTTTGGTTCACCTACCCTAGTTTAGTTTGCTTTGGTTTTGCTTGTCTGCCTCAGTTAACTCACCCTAGTTTAGTTTTTTCCTTATAGTTCAGAAAAATATATTTTGACAAAAGGTTAGAGCCTTGGTTATTTATGTTTGAAACCAAGCCTTAGTTTAGTTCTTTACATTTCCTTTAGTATTCAACTCCAAAAATCAATCCACCTATTGATAAATATCATAACCCCATGTAAAGAGTAAACCCAAATTGTTTGCTTTATAAGTAGTTCAAGTAATGATAGTCGTATTGGCATCACTGTGAGAAATATATATGCTACCCATAATCTTGTGTAATGTGTCAAGCCGAAATTGCTTTTTTTTGGGTAATTAACCTCACAACGATCATGTCAATATTACAGTGACAAATTCCCCACAATAGGTGTCAAATTAGGGGATCTAAGCCCCATCTCGGGATGTGGGCAATTGAATTAATGAGGGGGCTTGGCACTCCCCACAAGTGGTATCTGGCATGCTTTCAAAGCATGGTGTGGGTTATTTGCATTATGATGCAACTCGATAAGTGGGTTGTCCTACCAATGTACTGCTTTGTGTTCTGGTTAATCTCACAATTAATAGGGAAGGTTTTGAGAAGGAAGGTGATTATCATGTCACATGATGGTGGATATTAATGTTCACTCAACTGCAAGTTTAAAGTGTGGTCTCACTAGTTGGTTTCTCTGGTATCGTCTAGTTGAGGTATTCCTCATTCAGTTTCATTGTTTAGTGTTAAGTTATTTCTATTTCAAGAGGATTTTTCCATAATTTGGTCATCTAGTATGGATTTTTCTTTATTGATTATATCACAATGCCTCTCATATTTGGTTTCGTATTTGGTTATGGGTTGAGGGAAGAGTTTGATTGGCTTCTATGTGCTCTCGGGCATTAGGTTTTCTGCATGTCGGTCTAGTTTGGAGCTTACGGGGTTCTTTTCACCACCTCCAGATCTTTATCCTTAAGCCATTTTTTTGTTCTTTTGATTACTGGCAATTGGCTCTTTGGTTGAGTGCCTCCTTGCTCGACTACTAGTTGCTTGGATAGAATAGTTCTCTTTCTCCCACTGAACTATGGTCCTCAATCCCTATTTGGGGGCATTACTTTTTCACCACAAAGTCTCTGGGGTGTCTGGTGATTTTAGTTTTCTAGAAAATCTTATTCTCCTTCTTTTTACAACATTCTCCATGATAGGCTCTCTGGTTTCTCTAGTAAGGTTAGATAAGTTCTAGGTTTTATCATTCGGTTGGTATTCAGTACTTGATGGAATTTCTTTCCCTTCTCCACATGCTCTTTTTTGGGGTGTGGATTACATTTTTTTTTGTAAGTGGGATAGGTGATTTTTAGTGTGTCTTCTCTCTCATCATTTCTCGATTAAGAGCTTCTTTAAGAAGTAGGGTAACAAGGAGAGTTTGGTCCACCTTGTAGTCATGAGCCTAGGTGGAGGCTCAACAATCTATGGAAATAATTCATGATATCATTGTGATGGAATTTCACAGTATAAAAAAATGTAATTTCAATTCAAAGTAGGATAGAAATCACACATTTTTCTTTGGAAAATAAAGAAGTCCAATTTCTTTTAAAAGCATGAATCCCAAATGCATCATCTTTATCTACATATAGCATTGAAGAAGTTGTTGGTAGGTTAACAATGTTGTTGTCCATGTGATGCCATAAGAGTTACTAACAAAATGAAAATAAATTGCTATCTACATTTGTTGATTGTTTTCTCACCGATGAAACATGTTGATTAAAGGATTATCAATCTCATATACTTGCTTTGGAATATATCCAGTTTTGAAGAGTTGAGAATTCCTTAGATGAGGAAGATGAAAGAGTATGTAGCCTATCAAACCATGATTCCAGAATTCCAACCTGTCTAGACAAAGAATTTAACAATTGAAGAAAGAGAGAGAATGAATCAAGAGTACATAAAGTGGGTTGGGGCATACCCTGATAAACAACAGGGTGATCATGAATCTTTCCACTACAGGTAGATAACTATCTTTCTTAATTCCAAATGGTCCCTAAGATATTTTAAAGCGTGTTCCCTTGAATCTCATGTGGTAGTGTATTATCAAAAGATATGGTAATCTAAGAAGCAACCATTAGACGATCTTCTTAAGAAATACAGTTCGATGAAAGGGAACCCTCAGGTGCATAGTTATGTTCCCTACATTGATTATTTTCTATTTTTTTATTAATGGATGTAGGAGGGATCTCTATTTGATAATTATATAGCTACTCATGTGTTCATTGAACATTGATCCAAAGGCCATAAACAATTTTTTACAACTCCTCTTCCTCTTGATGGATCAAAGTGGCAAAGTTTTCAGAAAAATGGGAGTTGAAGACCACACATTTGGTAACAAAATCTCGTTATCCTTTTCTAACAGGTATCCAATAAAAATTTTTACAGTACATCAAAAAAATGGAACAAAATTCAGCCTTACTTGGTTACCTTTGGAGGCTATAGGGAGAGAACATCTTACCATTCACTACAACCTAACATATAACATCCTAGGAAAACATACTAATTCCATTTTCTCACAAATTTATAACCAAATCCTATCAATTTCATGTCAATCTTGGTTGGACCCTGTATGGGCCTATTAGGTTGTGATTATCTCACAGTTTTACACAAGAATTATGTAACTTGAAAACACTTTTTGATAGGAAAGAAGAAACATTTTGGACATGTATTAGCACACTTGGAAGGTCATTGCCAACTTTCTTGAGTTATGTTTGAAATGTTAGGTCACCACCTTCACCATCAAATAGTGAATTTGGAGGGAAAACTTCACCTTTGATTTGAAAATGGGTTGGATAATTTGTTATGTATTTCAAGAACCTCCCACTCAGTTAAACAATTAAAAGATCTAGCTTATACTTGACAATTTGTGGAATTTATGCTTGAAAGTGGTGCATTATTTTTAACTGTTTAAGTATCTTAAGTCCATCTGGTCTTGCTTAAATTTAACATTTATAACAACAAAATAATGCAGCAATAAAACATCCACACATAAAAGAAAAATTAATCTAGGAGTTCACCCGAATACCGTGGGCTACGTCTCCTTGAGCTTTGCCATCTTGACTTGGCTCTTTGGGATTATGGTAAAGTTTGTTTTACAATTTCCACACTTAACTCCAATGGATACTGAACTGATCCAAAGGGCTTAGAATACTATCTATTTCCCTGTCATGGCTGTCATCACTCTGCAAACATCTTTAGGCTCCCTTAGACTTGATTCCTTCTGTCAGTGCACTGAGCTAAATTGAGCTTCTCCATGGCACTAACTCCTTCAGAATTATTTTATTGTCCCTGAAACCACACCTAATGTCTCTAGCACATATCAGACACCAAATATCAACTAATAAGTTTCTCAAAACGAGCACTACATCCCCAAACTAGGCCTTCCTCAATGGTTTTCCCTGGGTTGCTCAAAACTTACCTTCAGCTTATCAAGCTCTAGAAGTCTTCAAATGGATCTGAAAAACCCTTCATTGGATTCATAATACAAAAATTAGTCAATATAGACTATTTTTTCACTGAAAATGGCCTCCAAGTGCTCCGGTTTCGCCTCCAACACCTATCGGTACCCCTTGGCAATAAGGTCACCGAAAAATTCTCTTATGGGTTCTCGACCTCTAGAATTCCTCAAAGGCTTCTTAAACCTCCATAAATGGATTCATGATGCTAATTACAGTCAAAAATTACTATTGGTTTGTTGCATATGGTCTTTAGCTGCCCTGGCTAGGCCCTGAACTGCTACTGGAAAAAGCTGGCACTAATGGCCCCTGGAACTTTACTGAAGCTTATTGGATTTCTAAAGTTCTCTATAGGCTCTGAAAACCATCTCATTAGTTTCAAAACATCTGAAATATCCAAAATTGACTATTGTATTGTTGAAAAATACCTTTAGCTCCCTTGGCTAGGCCTCAAACTGTTGCTGCCCCCGGTGGCCCTAGTGGCCCCTTGAACTTCACTGATGCAAAAACATGCTTACAAGCTATCTTATGGATCTGAAACCTACTCCATTGAGTCTGGAATTTTGGATATAGTCGAAATTGACTATTGGCACTCCAAAATTGGGCAAATCTAGCTCCAGATAGAGAAAACAAATTTTTGCCTAGTGCCCCTTAAAAAACTCCACTAATTGTGGAGGAATTGCACATAACTGCAGTTAAACTGACACATTTTCCGAATTTTGGTGGCGCATCAAATTTTCCATTGTTTTAACCACTAGAAATAAATGTTAATGGTTGGGCATGTGATAAGGCTTGGGGTAAAGCCGTCGAATTTAATGGTTAGAAAACCGTCGGTTGTAACAAACGTTGTGGTCTTGTAATAACACATATGACCATGTTCAACAATTAATGCCGGCGGTGAGGTTTTTCTTGGGGTCACAGGATCTTGGACATATGGGAGGGGTTGGCCCCTCCGCTCCCCCAACACGGACAACACCAAACGTTAAATAAAATTGTTCTCCATAATATGGTATGAACCAAAAGCAGCGTAGACGGTAGAGCGCGAGATTGCTACGCGAGAGTTCTGCTGTTCGATTGCCACCAGCTCCAAAAAAATTTGTAACACCATCTTGGGCCACGTGGTGGCTCTGGGCCTGCCACGTGGCAACTTTCTATTGTCCAAAAACTTAACATAATCAACCAACTGCCCATTTAAACCGCGCCACTTGTCAGCTGTTGATTGGACCGAACCGAATACTTTGGGGAATATTCTGAGGAATATTTCAGGAATATTCCCTAGAATATTATTTTTTTAATTTCCCAAAATTTCCAAGTCAAACTTGGTCAAAGTCTAGTTTTTGCAGTTTACTGGACTTTTCAAACTGCGATAACTTCTTCATATGATGTTGTTTTTTCGAACCATTCATGACACTGGAATCAGGAAGACGAGATCTTTTTGTTCACTTAGGTTTGGCACACTTTTGAAAACTTTGAATTTTGAGCTATCATTCTGGTCCATGATCCAGTTCTGATCACACCTCCCCATTAGGAATCTTTTGGACCCCAAAAAATTGATATATTGATCTGTACAGTAGATGAGAGTACAACACCCTCTTCTTTTCAGCCTCCAAACACTTTCCTTGCATGGATAGTGATTTTGAACCACAACTTGAAGGTAGTCGACACTTCCCTTCCTGGATGCGCTTGTCTTCCTTGCACTCACTCAGAAATTTTTGGCGAGAAATTTGCAGAAGGTAGCTAAACATCGCTACCTTGATCATCAATCCAAGGTGGCTCAAAAAAACATGAGATTACAGCATGAAACATGCATACATAATCGAAATTTGCATATGTATAATTGAGTATGTCTTACTGTGTTAAGAAGTCCAACCACTTCTTACCAAGCCACTTCCACGACGACTTTTGTTGCTACAAATCTTCTTCATCTGAAACATTCGTTCTCACATCAATGATGGAATCCTTGGTTCCAAATTTGTCATTATTTTTGTCCTCTTGCTGCATGTGCTTGGGACAATTAGTTGGATGCAAAGTCCAAAAATGGGAAACAACATGTCCCCTCTTCTAGCAATATGTGCAAGTCTTATGCACCTTCTTTGCAAGTTTCCTTTGCTTCATCTACTTCTTGTATGCTTTCTTCCTCATCCAGCATCTCAAAACATCATGGTTAAATTGACCACAATATGCACAACAACTCTTTCTTCCTTTTAAGCATGCAAAATTGTCATGCCTTGCAGAAACATAATCAACTTGACTATGGGAAGAATTATACCTCATTTTTTGCTTTGCATGTCCATCCTTTTTTCCTTCTTGAGGAGATGAACTAGTAGAGGTTCCAGCTTTCATTTGCAGACTAACATCATCATTCTTGTCTTTAAAAATGTTTGAACTCACATGCCCGCCATAAGCTGCATGTCTACAATCTTCTTGCTGCAACAAAGGCTTAAAGAAATGGCAATCATCTTGGAAAAAAACTTGACATGTTTGTATATTAGAACTTGGAACAAAAGGTCTCTTTGAAGTTGCCTCACATGCCTTCATGGCTTTGGATTCTTCGCCATTAGATTGCACATAACCAAGACCAAATTTCTTAGGTCGTTCCTCAACCAAAATAGGTTCAACCATGCCTTATGCATGCTTTCCTAAACCCTTGACTTCATAGCCCATTTTAAACATTAACTTAGACCCTATACCTCTAGTGTGGTTTTCAAATGAACCAACACATTTTTCTGAAGAGGAAAATGAAGGCAAATTAGAGTGGATTACCTCTGCTTCACGCATGTTCTTGGTTAAAGCCTCTTGGGCTTGATGGAGCTGCATCTCCATATCATGCAATCTTTGAAGAATTTTTTCCTTCTCTTTCTTCATAGCAAACAATTTCTCATGAAGTTTAGTGCTTTCTCTTCTATCTTCAAACATAATCTGCACCATGTCCTTCAAGATGTAGAAGTCACGCTTCATGTCTTCATCGAAGTATCTTGTGAAGGAGGAGGATTTTTAAACCTCACTTGAAGAAGTTTTCATCATGAAAATGAAAAAATTAATTTCAAATAATTTCACAAAGCTTTCAAAACAAAAGAGAAATATTTTGAATGAAAAGGCTATAGAGACAAGCTCTTATTGAAGCAGCCAAACAACAAACAATTGACAAAAGGGTTTGTTCTTCAAAGGTGGCCTTAAGGTCCTTTAGGTAAGGAAGATGCCTTCAAATCTTCTTCCTTATTGTCCTCTCCTGGACTTAGCTAACAATATCTCTCCCTTCACCTCCAACAAACTCAAACAACAGTCAGTTTGCAAACAATAAAAAAGTCAATATGTTTCACTGTTTAAACACCTGTCAAGTTATACAAGCAAGCTATTTCTATGTCAATCAAGAAACCAAGTGCTCTGATACCAACCTGATTTGAAAATGGGTTGGATAAATTTTTATATATTTCAAGAACCTCCCACTCAGTTAAACAATTAAAATATCTAGCTTATACTTGACAATTTGTGGAATTTATACTTGAAAGTGGTGTATGATTTTTAACTGTTTAAGTGTCTTAAGTCCATTTTTTCTTGCTGAAATTTAACATGTATAACAAAAAAAAAATGTAGCAATAAAAAATCCACACATAACAAAAAAATTAATCTAGGAGTTCACCCAAATATCATGGGCTACGTCTCCTTAAGCTTTGTCATCTTGACTTGGCTCTTTGGGATTATGTTAAAGTTTCTTTTACAAGTTCCACAATTAACTCCAATGGATACTGAACTGATCCAAAGGGCTTATAATACCATCTATTTCCCTTTCATGTTTTTCATCACTCTGCAAACAACTTTAGGCTCCCTTAGACTCAATTCCTTCTGTCGGTGCATTGAGTTACACTAAGCTTCTCCATGGCACTAACTCTTTCATAATTATTTTAATATTCCTGAAACCACACCTATTGTCTCCAACACATATCACACACCAAATATCGACTGATAATTTTCTCAAAACGAGCATTGCATCCCCAAACTAGGCCTCCCTCCACGGTTTGCCCGGGGCTGCCAAAAATTTCCCTTCCACTTCTAGAGCTCTATAAGGCTTCAAATGGCTCTGAAAATCCCTTCATTGGATTCAAAATGCAAAAAATAGTCAGGATAGACTATTTTTTCACTAAAAATGGCCTCCAGCTGCTCCGGTTTCGCCTCCAACACCTGTCGGCACCCCTTGGCACTAGGGTCACTGAAAAAATTCTCTGATGGGTTCTCAACCTCTAGAAGTCCTCAAAAGCTTCTACAACCTCCATCAATGGATTTAGAATGCTGATTATAGTAAAAATTATTATTGTTTTGTTACATATGGTCTCTAACTTCCTTGGTTAGGCCTTGAACTACTGTTGGCATTGATGGCCCTTGGAACTTTACTGAAGCTTATTGGATTTATAAAGTTCTCTACAAGATCTAAAAACCATCTCATTAGTTTCAAAACATTTGAAATATCCAAAATTAACTATTGGATTGTTGAAAAAGACCTCTAGCTCCCTTGGTTAAGCCTCAAATTGTTGCTGCCCCCTGGTGGCCCTGGTGGCCCCTTGAACTTAAATTATACAAAACCCTACTTAGGAGCTCTCTGATGGCTCTGCAACCTACTCCATTGAGTCTGGAATGTTGGCGATAGTCGAAATTGACTATTGGTACTCCAAAATTGGGCAAATCTAGCTCCAAATAGAGCCAAAACAAATTTTTGCCCAGTGTCCCTTAAAAAACTCCACTAATTGTGGAGGAACTGCACATAACTTCAGTTAAACTGGCACATTTTCCAAATTTTGGTGGTGCACCAACTTTTCTGTCATTTTAACCACTAGCAATAAATGTTAACGGTTGGGCATGTGATAAGGCTTGGGGTAAAGCCGCCAAATTTAATGGTTAGAAAACCGTCGGTTGTAACAAACGTTGCGGTATTGTAATAACAAATATGACCATGTTAAAAAATTAACACTGGCGGTTCTTTTTAGCTCGGGGTCATGGGATCTTGGACGTATGGGAGAGGCTGGCCCCTCCGATCCCCCAACGCGGACAACACCAAATGTTAAATAAAACTGTGCTCCACAGTATGGTAAGAACCAATTGCAATGTAGACAGTAGAGCACGGGATTGCTATGCGGGAGGTCGGCTGTTCGATTTCCGCTAGCTCCAAATTTTTTTTGTAACACCATCCTGGGCCACGTGGCGGCCTCCGAGCCTGTCACGTGGCAACTTTCTATTGTCTAGAAACTTAACACAGTCAACCAACTACCCATTTAAATTGTGCCACTATCAACTGCTAATTGGATTGAACATAATATTTCAGTGAATATTCTGAGGAATATTCCAAGAATATTCCCTTGAATATTCTTTTTTTAATTTCCGAAAATTTCCAAGTCAAACTTGGTCAAAGTCTAGTTTTTGCAGTTTACTGGACTTTTCAAACTGTGATAACTTCTTGATATGATGTCAGTTTTTTGAACCGTTCATGGAACCAGAATCAGGAAGATGAGATCTATCCGGTTGCTTAGGTTCAACAAACTTCCAAACACTTTGAATTTTGAGCTATCATTCTAGTCCATGATCCAATTCTGATCAGCCTTGACCAAAACTTGGGTGAAAGATTCTTAACAAGTTTGTGCTTGTTATCTTTGATTATATACACATGTACACCGTAGTAATACCTTGAAGGACCACATCAAGCACATAAATCAGGTATTTTTTATGTTAAAAAAACAATTTTATTCAAAAAGTACCAAATGCATTTTTGGCGAAAAGAAAGTGACTTAGTACACCGACCATATAATATCAAAAGGCTGTGTAAAGGTTGACCTAAACCAAAAAACATCTCTAATTGTAAGGATTCTAATAGTTAATGGGATATTACCAAAATTTTATAAAAATTTATTCTCATATTACAACATCCTTATTTGAGATACCTAGGAAGGACTCTTTTCGATGGAATTAGAAAGCATAAAAATATTTTCATCCTATGGAATAAAGTAACATCCTCCACTCTAGTACTGCCTATTCCATACTTGTTTAAACAAATTATAAATGCATAGGATGCATTTTGATCCAGAATCGACACAGTACTAATGCAAGATGAACGTGGAGGCAGATGCCTTATCAATGGACATGTACAACTAAAAGAAGGTTGTATGATTTTGGAAGAGGTTAGAGGAGGCATAACTGCCACCTTTACAGTCACCTTGGCCTTCAATTTCTTTTCTTTTTCATTCTGGTTAAGGTCACTATGCACACTTTTTTTATTCCATTGTGAATCAGATGTAGGGCTTGATAAAGTGCTTTTTCTTGAGTTTTTTTTTACTTATATAGAAAAGGGAAGAAATAGAGTTTCTTTTACATGCAAGTGCAGAATGCACATAAAAAATGTAATTTCAATTCAAAGTAGGATAGAAATCACACATTTTTATTTGGAAAATAAAGTCTATTTTCTTTTAAAAGCAGGAATCCCAAATGCATCATCTTTATCCACAGATAACATTGAAGAAGCTGTTGGAAGGTTAACAATGTTGTTGTCCTTCTAATGCCATGGGCTAGATATAAGAGTTACTAACAAAATGAAAATAAATTTTTGTCTACATTTGTTGATTGTTTTCTCACCAATGAAACATGTTGATTAAAGGATTATGAATCTCATATAATTGCTTTCGAATATTTCCAGGTTTGAAGAGTTGAGATTTCCTTAGATGAGGAAGATGCAAGAATGTGCAGCCTATCAAACCATGATTCTGGAATTCCAACCTGACTGGACAAAGAATTTAACAACCAAAGAAAGAGAGAGAATGGATTTCTATGGAAAATATTGTCCTCTGGAATATTTTTCAAGTTAATGTGCTTTATACTGCAATGTTTACATTCATAATATCATACTACTTTACACATTTACTATTGGAATGTCGAGAGGTTTCTAAAGGAATATGCAATTGACAATTTGTTTGTTCATGTCACATCAAGCAGGGGAAAGGAGATGCCTTAACTCAGAGCTTTGGCATACTTGTGTTAGACCGCTTGTGTCCTTACCTATTGTTGGGAGCAAGGTTGTTTATTTTCCACAGAGTTACAATGAGCAGGTGAGGTTGTTGCTCACTAATTTTTAATTTGCAATCTTCTTTTGGATACAAATGACTGAAAATAATGAATGTTTATCTTATTTTCATCCTAAAATGTGATCCCAATATTTTGAAATTCTAATGTTACATAATTAAACTAATCATAATCAATGTGATTTCAGGTAGCTGCTTCAACAAACAAGGAGTTTTATGCTCATATATCCAATTATCCGAATTTTCTAACTCAATTAATCTGTCAACTTCACAATGTTACAATGCATGTGGGTTCTCTACATTTCATCCTTTCTTTGGTTGTGAACACTTTGATTCATATCGCTATATATACAGGATTTAAAATTTAATAAACCTCTTATTGAATTACAGGAATATGTGGAAACAGATGAAGTATATGCTCAAATGACATTGCAACCTCTTAATGTTCTAAGATATTTTCAATTTCATTATATGTGCTTTGCTGTAATTGCCAATTTTTGTGAGAAATGCTTTGGTACTAGTTCCATTTGTGCAGGGAACTAAAAATTGATGATACTGTGTGTTAGGATCCTATAATAATAGGATTCATAATTTTGAATTGACTTTAATTAGTCCTGTAACATGTACATACTTTGATTTTTGCAAATTTTTTTCCCATATTAGAAAAATAAAAAATGTAAAGAGGGTAAAATTCCTAAAAGAAAAATCAAAGGACATGAAAGAAAAAAGAATAGAAAAATGGACCCCAAACAAAAAGAGATAAATATAAAACATGAAAGTGATGCAAATCCAAATGCCATTACTATTTACCTTTTACTGCAAAAATAAAGATTGTGTGCATCTTGTTAAAATGCCACAATACATGAAGGTCTAACAGCGTAAGCTTGACCTCTCATGCTTTAAATTTCATGTTGTTAGATAGACAATAAAGATCTAGGCAAACATTTTAATCTTAGTAGATCAGTAGTTAGGTAGAGAATAATAAGGAGCTCAACAGTTTAATTTGAGCCCTTGGAATAAATAAGGATAGAATTAGTTAGTTTGCTATTTTAAAGAAAAATTAATAAGGGTTTGCAAGCTCAAATGCACCCATGTAAATGAAGAAAAAATGTTAAGGTTGCAGATGGGTAAGCAAAAGCAGTTTTCACAAGAATGGAGATAAGAAAATTGGTTATTTCATTTACTAAATTTCTTGAAAAATCATTTCCCTTGTAAAAAATACCCCCTCCCCTTCATTTTTCCCCTTTTCCCATTATCACTCATTTTTCCTCACAAAAGATCCCTTTTCCTAAGTTAAAAACACATTTTACTTAAGAAAAGTGAAACCGCTTTGCTAATTCCCCTTTATTAAAAAACACAACAAAAACTCATAAAAACCTATTATCCTAAGTATAAATGCTTAAATGATATTTCGGGCCCCACAGTGAAGAAATTCACTCCCGACATAAGTTTTACACTATACTTAGTATATTTTACATCCTGCAATTACATTTCATTTTATTAACATTAAAATAAGGTGTTAAATCCCTGTATAAACCTTTACTCCATATTAATTAATTCCTTTATATATATTTCCCCGACCTAGGTTTTATTTATAACCTATAGTTCTATTTCCCCACATGTTATATATCCCGACCCCATGTATATTAAACAATGTTTTTATACATTTTTACCTTACCCCATTGGCTATGAAACCCGATCATATCACACTTCAACCAATCACATAGTCTAAACCCCAGGCCCCATGCCTTTTACAAACTCTACGACCCTGTCGCATCATCTTAGCCATCTGATCTTCATCTGCCAGATCTGATCACTATTAGAGAATATCGAGCATTTGATAGCGCAGAAGTTAACATACACTCAACCTTGCAAAAAACATAGTTTTTGGGCTCTCCCTCCCCTCTACGTGGCATCTTTCTATTCGATCGCACCAATCAAATAATTCTGCCAACCACTTCTGGAGCCTGCGAAAACCACTAAGCGGTTCCCCCCCCAGCACCCAAACCACCCACTTGTTTGAAACGACCGCTCATTAATGAAAACACTGTTTGGTTTAAAATGTATATAATCGCCCATTTGCACTCTTTTCATCCTTTTTGTTACCATTTTCACGCAGACAGTGATATTTGGACCGAAAATATTGCTTCCAAATCCACCTTTAAGCCAAATTGAAACTGAATCCAACCATCTCTTGCTACAAACATTGCAGAAGTCATCCAAGTGCTATTAAAGGCCAAAAGAGCTTCAGAAAGCTTCCTGCAACCCCATAAACCTTCTGTGTAGACAAAAATCTTCATTTTCTAGGTATTCTTCAAAAGAACAGACCTATTCCTCGATCTAAAGAAGTAATACCGCTAATTAAATCATTTAGAACCTTTTGTCGAACCTAAAGAAAGCCTTTTGTCTTCCTAAAGCTAGTTTCTGTAAACCTTGGACCTACTTGCATAGATTCTGAAAAGTTGGGCTGTTAAAGATCATAGATTGAATAAATTGAAGAAATTTAAGCCTCTCTAGATTTGAAAAAAGCCTCCTGTGCCTTTCAATCCATTTTATGCAGACTCTAGGTGTCTTTTTACCATATTCCAAGGTCTTGAGACTAATTTTTGTCAGAAAAATTGCACTATAGGCCCTAGATATATTTTGTAGAAACTCTAAATTCCTAGAGTTGCTCTTTTATTACAGAGATTATAGTTTAAGTTAATTGGGCAAGTTTATACCTTTGTAGAAAAAATATAAGCCCCTGTTCTATCCAAATCTTTCTGCAAACTTGTTATAAACTTCCAGAGGTGCTCCTACAGGCCTAAATTAGTGTTTCTAAAGTCAAACGAGTAAAAATTGATAAATTAAGAAAAGAAATGGCTTCTAAAAATATTGTACCTACCAGTTCTCTACAACCCCCTATTATAGATATAGAGCACATTCAATTAGCTGACACAGACTTCAAAATTACTAATACAGTCATAGAATTTAACCTTCTTGAGCTCCACTGTTGGAGCCAAGAAAATCCATAGATGCTGATGAAGTTTTCATCTAGGAGTCCAATTTTCCAAAATATGTTGTCCCTCGAACCTTTTAGTGCCCAGAAGTGATTAGAATCTGTCAATCCTGCTACTTCCATCCAGAGGAAAGTTGTGAGCATTACGTTCGTGCATAACTTCCATACCTAATATATAATATATCTGTATCATTAAATTGGTATATGATCCGATATAATAATAGCTATAGGCTTTACGAGAAAAGGAATAAAAAAAAGAAAAAAAAAGAAAGGAGGGATAAAAATTTATGGATGAAGTGAAATATCCAGTACTTACAGAAAAAAGTATTCGTCTATTGGAAATGAACCAATATACTTTTAATGTCGATTTGCAATCGAACAAAACAAAGATTAAAAATTGGATTGAAAATTTCTTCAATGTTAAAGTGATAGCTATGAATAGCTATCGCCCCCCTGAAAAAGGAGGAAAGAGAGGGTCAATGATAATACATCTAATATGTTGTAAACGTATGATTATTACACTTAGAACTGACAATTCTATTCCACTCTTTTCAGAACAATAATATTTCAAAATTGAAACTAAATGGCCATCCGTTCATATAGAATTTTAACTCCGGATACACACAATAGATCTATATCAGGTTTCGATGGAAGAGTGCAGTTGGACTCGTAGAAGAAATTTACCTCTGGACAACATCATTGTGGGAAAGGTCGTAATGGAAGAGGAATTATTACCACAAGACACAGGGGAGGGGGTCACAAGCGTCTGTATCGTCAAATTGATTTCCGACGGGATAAGGAACACATATCAGGAGAAATTGTAACCATAGAATACGACCCTAATAGAAGTACATACATTTGCAAGGTGCATTACAATAATGGCGATAATATGTATATTCTGCATCCCAGAGGGGTCATGATTGGAGATACTATTCTTTCTGGTCCAAAAGCTCCTATATCAATAGGAAATGTCCTACCTCTGAGTGTAGTTTGAATTATTAATTTACGTGATCGGAAGCAACCGATTGGGTTTACAACGAAACCCATAAATCTATCACTGATCCAACTAGGACACTTTTACGGGACGAACCCCAAAGGGAAACTGAGGATAAATGACAGCAGGTGATTGGATCCAAAAATTGTTCATATCGGATCATTGGTTCCGAAGATATGATAATATGGAGAGGACCAGATTGTTTGTCCGAAGCATGAACAAAAATGGGATAGAGGCACCCTCGAAAAAGACAGGTTACTCACATTTGATCTGATGGTCAGAGGCGGATTCGGAGCTGGACAGTGGTAGTAATTCCCAAAAGAAAAAAATATGGGGAGAGGAAAAAAGTAAAAAGAGAGAGAAGAGAAAAAGATGTTTAATATGCCTCCTACGTTATCCATAAAATACAAAAGTATTAGCGTAATTTGATAAAGTCATTCATTCTGAATGCTACATAAAGAATATAAGCCAGATGATGGAATAGAGAGACCTAGGATGTAGGGAATCGGGACATAGAGAATACAATAGATGTTCCTTCTCATCTCGATTGTATTTATTTAATATATGTGAATATCATATACATCCAGAAAGCTGTATGCCCTGAGAGAGGCTTTTACAGTTTGGGAAGGGATTTTTATTCATCAGAATAAGAGTCTACTTCAACCAATATTCCCTTAGGCATGGCTATACATAACATAGAAATAACACTTGGAAAGGGTGGACAATTAGCTAGAGTGGTAGGTGCTATAGTAGAACTGATCGCAAAAGAAGATCGATCGGCCACATTAAGATTACTGTCTGGAGAAGTTCATTTAATATCTGAGAACTGCTTAGCCACAATTGGACAAGTGGGTAATATCACTGCGAACAATAGAATTTTTGGTAAAGCCGGAGCTAAAAGTTGGTTGGGTAAGAATTCTGAGGTAAGAGGAGTAGCTATGAACCCTGTAGACCATCCTCATGGAGGTGGGGAAGGAAGAACCCCAATTGGCAGGAAAAAACCTGTGACCCCCTAGGGCTATAGTGCACTTGGAAAGAAAATTCGGAAGAGGAATAGATACAGTGATGCTTCAATCCTTCGTCGACGTGAGTAAGAATGGTTGGATATCCATAAAAAAAAAAAGGAAAGAAAGGTAATTGATCATGGTGTGTTCACTGAAAAAAATCCTTTTGTGGCTAATCATTTATTGAGGAAAATTAAAAATCTAAACATAAAAAAAGAAAAGAAGATAATAGTTACTTGGTCCCGGGCATCTGTCATTGTACCCACAATGATCGGTCATACAATTGCTGTTCATAATGGGAGGGAACATTTACCCATTTATGTAACAGATCGTATGGTAGACCACAAATTGGGGGAATTTGCACCTACTCTACTTTTTCAGGGACATGCAAGAAACGATAAGAAATCTCATCGTTAATTGAGAGAGACTTGTCATTCATTAGGGAGGATGGAGTCAATGGGAAATAATAGTCCAGGTCCAGAGATACGAGCTTTGGCGAGAAGTATACGTATGTCCACTCATAAAGCGCATAGAGTAATTAATCAAATTCGTGGTCGTTCATATGGACAAGCACTTATGATATTGGACCTGATGCTTTATGGGGCATGTTATCCCATATCATAATTAATTCATTCTGCGGCGGCAAATGCAAATCACAATATGGGTTTGAACAAATCCAATTTACTCATTGGTAGAGTCGAAGTGAATGAGGGTGTTGTTTTGAAAAGGATTCAACCTAGAGCTCAGGGACATGGTTATCCAATACAAAACCCACTTATCATATAACTATTGTATCGGAGGAAATATCCAGATCGAATGATCCGATTATGTCAATAGAATCTCGAAAAAAAGGATATGTATGGCGCATAAAATAAATCCACTTGGTTTTAGACTTGGTGTAACCCAAAATGATCGTTCCCATTGGTTCGCATAACAAAGGAATTATTCCAAAGATCTCAGAGAAGATCAAAAAATATGTACTTGCATTGAAAACTATGTATGAACACATATAAAGAGCTCCTTGAATTATGGAGGAATTGCACGTGTAGAGATTTGCAGAAAGATCGACTTGATTCAGGTCAAAATCTATATTGGATTTCTCAAATTTTTGTTAATAGAAGGTAGGGGTCAAGGAATTGAAAAATTAAGAAATGATGTACTAAATATGCTTGATTCTGTAGACCGAAAACTTCACATTGCTATAGAAAAAGTTGCGAAACCCTATAGAAAACCTAATATTCTTACGGAGTATATTGCCCTACAGCTAGAGAAGAGAGTTCCATTCAGAAAAACAATGAAGAAAGCTATTGAACTGGCTAAACGGGAAGAGTTAGAAGGTAGTCAGATCCAAATTGCAGGACGTCTCGACGGAAAGGAAATTGCCCGGGTCGAATTGGACAGGGGAGGTAGGGTTCCCCTACAGACAATTCGGGCTAGGATTGATTATTTTTATTATCCGGTTCAAACCATCTATGGAGTTTTAGGGATCAAAATTTGGATTTTGGAAGAGTAGGAATAATTGGTCTTTTTTTTCTCCAATCTGCCAGATCATGGATCATCAATTCTATCAGATCGAATAGAAATTAGATTTACCATTTTGGAACCATGCTATGCTTAGTGTGCGACTCGTTGGAATCGAGCTTTTCATTCTTTTCCGGAGTTATGGAGAACTTGAAATAAGAACGTATTGGTCTCTATAAAAAAACTAGAGACTAACTCATTGCTTCATATTGCCAAGATCCAATAACTATGGGTAGATACTATCACCTCGTAAATACTTTCTTCCGCGAGAGAAAAATGATATTTTGATCTCTCGTGAAGCGAGAAAGGTGTTTGGTAATGCGGAAAAAGAAGAAAAAGGAGAAATATTCTCCCAATATTGTATGGTTCATTAACTACCCTCCGAAAAGCAGTGTGATAAAGCATAAGAATCATCCTGATTCATTCAAGCAAGATTGAAGGAATTCAGTTTATGAAGTAGAAAGAGCTTCGGGTCGATGGAAACTAAGGAAATTGATTCCGTAACAGATGAAAATAAAGCTCCATTGCGGAGGGAAGACCTGGGCATTTAGATAGAAGTTATGGAACGATGGAACCTATGACTGCATAAGATCATATAGGAATCTTAATCATTCATTGGATAGGATGGAGAAATAAACCAAAAATCAATTAAGCTTATTGGAGTCTATAGGCCCCATGGAGCAAATATTGGAAGAGTAAATATTCGCCTGTGAAATTATTTATTAAGGCATTGGATGGAAATGTAAGAGTTATTCGTCCTGTAAATTAGATTCTATATACAATATGTGTAATGCATAGATATAGACTCATTTATATATAACTAATAACTATTGATTGTCCAATTTGACATAGATTATTCACGAGGAGTCGGATGAGAAGAAACTTTCATGTCTGGTTTTGAATTAGAGATGGGATCAAAATACTATTAACCATCAACTATAACCCAAAAAGAACAAAATTTCATAAACAACATAGGGGAAGAATGAATCTGGACTTCCCCAAGAGGTTCCAGATATTCCAAACTTTCATGCCTTCCTCTGTAGAAATTCCCAAGATAAATCCTCCATACCCTTCTGCAAAATTCTCTAAAAGGACAAGACATATCATATCCATGTTGTCTTTTATTCTTGGATATTTTACAGATGAAAATGTTGATGTAGCAATGCTAGGTTTTTTGTCCACTTTCACACCTGGTCAACCTCCTGCTACCATTTTTAATTTTTCCCAATATCTTGTTGAAAATATCCATGAGCAGTTGGTCAAAAAGCCTTCTAGAGGTGTTTTCAAGTATTCATCATTCCTATTCCACATGTTCTTATACTTTTAGTCTGAGAAATTTAATATAAACCTTCAGAAGCTTGATATGGAAGGAAATCCTCAATCAGTCATATTTTGGACTTCCTTGATAAGGAAAGACTCCAATGAGTTCACTTATACAGATTTTACTGATTCCTTCATTCATCCCATGGTTAATTTGCTGAACAGTAGCATGCAACCCAAAATTAGTGAAGATATTAAGAAGGTCCTCCAGTTGTCAGAGCATAATAGGACAGATGATTGGTACTTGTACCAAAATCACACTGAAATAAGAGTATATGGATCAAGTCTCGTTCCATATAAGTTGCCTAAATACCTCCCTGTGAGGTTATTTTCCCTTGAATACATAAGGCAAATTCTTAATTCATATGCAATTAATTTCTTGGCAGCAAAGAAGAAGACACCGTTCAAATTGAAAAAGCAGGTTGGCCCTTTTATTTGTAACAATAGAGATGCAGGTCCTGAGGCAGAAAAATGTTTACAGGAGTTTAAATTCAGTTAAGTTTCCTGTGGTATTATGATCCTCTTGGAGTGATAAGTAAAATGAGAGTTAAGCACAAACTCACTCCATATGTACATGAAAATAAACCATAGATAGAGAAATTATCCAATCAATATGAATGGTTGGAGAATATCTTGGTAGAGGCATAGAAGAAAAGTGATACTAATCAAACTTTGCAAACTCCAGCCCAAGAAGACATGAATGCAAAAAGAAATAGAGAGGAGGGATCCTATACTAGAGAGACAACTACTGAGACCAAATTCAAAATGAGATATAGTAAAGGGCCAAAGCTAAACCCTGCCAATAAAGAAGTGGAAAAAATAGAGGTAATTGATACAGAAATTGCAGCAAAAGACAATGCACATCCTACAATAATTGAAGAAGAAGAACAACCTACTACTTCAAATACTCAGCTCATTCAAAAGCAACATAGTATTGAAGTTTCTTCATCTAAAAAACCAGCAAATAAGGATATGGATATCAAAGAAAGATACAAAGAAATCAAAGCCATAATGAAGAAATTAAAACTGAAATATATTCTCAATATCTGAAACAAACTCTTAGCATTCAGAATAGGCTACTTTCAGCCTTTGACTATAAGAATAAAAAGATGAAGATGATATTTCTTCAACCTATAGTTCAAACTCCTAAGTCATCCTCTGATTAAAAAAAGACATATTTTGAAGTCTTGGCCCAAGATATTCATCCTCCAGACCAAATTGAATTTCATAAGTAGGCAGGGGAGATGATCTATTCTACAATGACCACCAAGGCCATGAGTGTACAAAAGCTGCAAAATAATTTTGCAAATATCGGAGATTAGCTCAAATTGGAAAAAGAATCTTCATAGGCAAAAGACACTAGAATTAAATCCTTGGAAGAGCTAGTAATTGAAGTAGGATATGATCCTAAAAATGTTAAAGTTGCAGAAGAATTGATAAATAATTAAATCAATTTCTTATGTTTTTCATCAATACTTGAATGTTTTCTAAATCTAAATGATAAATAAGGAATTGTTATTTTAGAATATGTTAAAAGCACTCTGTCTTGAACTATTTATCATTTAAATGTTTTCTACTAATATCTAGACTAAGGAACCCTTAATTGTTCTCTAGTTTCGATTGACCCCTACCGTTTCACTCATTATCCGGATTTGAGAACCCTTAATTTCTCTCTTACCTTGATTGAAACCATTTTCACCATCAACCTTGAAGATCTGAAGTAACTCAGCTATCTTTCCCTTTAAACATTTCCCTTTAGAACTTGATCCTGATATGACTGCTTGACACATTGACTCCATTAGCCCAATGGAATACATACCTACATCTATCTATCTAAGTAATTGATTTCACCACCAAATCAAATCAAAATCCAAAACCAATTTACCCTCCATAACTAGCCTAAAATCAATTAAATCCAACAAAGATAAATCATGTAGAGAGAGCCCTCTCTAAGCATTAGGAAGGCTAGATCCTAAGGCTTAAAAGTAGGTTTGTGGTTACCTATAATATTCTTTAAACTAAAAAAAAAAATATCACAACTTTTGAGAATTATTGGAGTGATAACACTGTGCAAGAAGAGAAAAAATATTGTTATTTTGGTTCTGACCTCGGCACACCAAGCAAACAGCCAAATAGTTACTTTTATAAAACTTTGATTGCAAGTAACACTAGCATCGAGGATAGGTTTTATGTGCCACGATGCGCTGTGGTAAAATTTTGTCCTCCACTTGTGCGGTTATTATTTTCCCATAGTTGTTGTTCTATTTGTGATTTAATAGATAAGTGCTTGGAATTTTATACATTTTTTAAAAGAAGACTACATTCTTTGAAGGAGAAAAAGGTGAGGGTATTTTTCATATTTGTCTCCTATTAAGTTTTATTTGTTTTGGGTAGGATTTCACTCAGCAACCATCTTTCCAGGAACTGAGAGTCAGGGATATTTATGACAATTAATGGAAATTTCGATATATTTTTCAGGGTAAGTTATAACAGTTATTTGAATGTTGTTTTGGAATAAAAGTGGATAGTGAATATGTAACTATGTGCAGTTTATTTTGATACTCTTATATCATTGCAATGCATTTTGAAATGTATACAGGTTGTGCATATATCAAATTTGTTGCCACATTTGAGGTCATACGTTGCATATATATTTTAAAATTATTTTTAATGGTGTTAGTAGCTATCCATACACTCTAAAAAGTATCTGATATAGCTAGTCCCCAATTACTTTACCTTTGAATGTGGAGCCAACATGTTTAGTTTTTATCTGGATATAATTTGTTGGCTTATGGGAATTGGATTCCTTTTCCCCTGGAATAGTATGCTGATGAATGAAGATTATTATATTGAAGCTATATTTCCAGTTAGTATCGAAATTAAAAAGTCTTGTCTTATTCTTTTTTAGTTTCTTGTTGTAATCTTGTATTAGCAATAATTTGCTCCACCCATTAGATTTCTACTGACCAATTTTATTGTTTAAGTGTCTCTACTTCTTAAAGATAACTAGAGGAAACGATACAACTAAAAAATTAGAACATGAGACATTCTTAGTAGAAATTACTAGCTCTGTTGTGTTTGATTGTGTTGGATAAAATCAAAATTACAATGTACCATAAGCATGATAATTCAAAATATTGGGATAGAAATGTGTGCTTCTATTTGCATTTATTACTTTAGTTGAAGATAACAAATGTTGTACACTGAGAACACATTATGTACAAAATTCATTCTATGGTGACATTTTATTTGCTTTGTTTATACAAGTCATTTGGCTAGATAGTGGCCACTATTGCTCAACTAAAGAAAACTTGTTTGAGTTTCTCGCTTTTATGGGGAAAAGTGACATTAACAATATTGCTTATGTTGAGGTATATATCATATAGATATTTTATAGTCTACTTTAGTTTATATTCTAGTGTTAATTGAATCTCATGTCTTATACTCTGCATTGTATCTTCTTCTTCTTTTTTCCAGAAAAGCAACTTAGTATTGATGGTAAGAAGCAGGATTTGAAGAAAGAGGAGAACAATAACATTAGAGCGACGAAATGAAAATTAAAGAGAGAGAGAGTAAAACTGGTCTAGTGGTACCTGTAGAGGCAATATCTCGCATAAGACACACACAGAGACTGATGGCCAAGCTTTCAGAGTTGGTGAATTCACCTGCAATGTATTGGCAGCATAATGATAATGTTTTGAAGTGATGAAATAATATTTCATGTGTAAATTGTACTCCAACCAATATTAAGTTGGAAACTCATATTGTAATACTTGACATTTTATATAATATAATTTATGTGGTTGAATTATTTGTAGTTTCACTTGATATTACTTGGTATTGTAATTAACATATGTAACTTTGCATTTTCATATTGGATGAACATGTACATTGTATGACACTCATTTTTTTGTAATTTAGTTGCAAAATCATACTAATTAATTTATGTTGATTAATAATGAAAACATAAAATCAATCTAAAATTACTAAATTAATAGTTTTTTATGTTTATTAATGATGAACACAAATAAAATGAATATACGACTAAATTAGTAGCTTATTACGATTGTTAATGAAATTAAATGAAATGAATAAAAACTACTAAAGTAGTCATTTATATAATGAATATGAAATTGCCAAAAAAAGATAAATGACTACTGCAAATGATAAATTTGTGATTGCAAATAGTGACTAAATTTTGCATATATACGACTATTAGTAGCTAATTTTAAATAACTTATAACACGAATAAAATTTAGTAATATTTCTTTGGTCATTAATTGGTTTCAAAAAATGACTAAAATTTGCATATATATGACTATTAGTAGCTAATTTAGAGTATCTTATAACACGACCAACATTTTGGTCATATTTTTTCGGTCATTAATTGGTTTTCTCAGGTGATCATTTAGTAATATATTTTGTTGTATATTTGGTCATTAATTGTGACAATTAATGACCAAATCAATGATTAAATTAATGAACAAATATACTACTAGAAAACAAAATTAAGACAACCAATTAATGCCTAAGCTAAAAATGACTAAAAGTTGGTCGCGTTATAAGAATATGTAAATTAGCTACTATTGGTCACCGACCGAAAAATAGTCATTTATATGCAAATTTTAGTTGTTTTTTTAGTAACTAATTAATCATTTTTTACTATTGGTATTATTAAAAAAATTAGAAGAGGATTTGTGTTTCATTTGGAACTTTATCCTAGATTAGCATGTGGAGATGGAAAGTTGAATTCCTTAAACTGGCTATACTAAGTCTCAACAGACCCACACTATGCAAAAAATTGACCTATATTGACATATCAAAACTCTCTTATAATAGGTTCTAGTTGAGTACTCAAAGGGAACTATTGTTGTGCATTGGCGAAGTTTTTCAAAAGGTGTAGAAAATAGAAGAAAAATTCTCCACTCTAGTTAAAAGGCTAGTTGATCCTCTTGTCACTCCACTAGAAGCAGACTTTGATTTGTCTCCTCCCATACAAGTGGAATCTCTTTCTATTTGATATGGTCCATAGCCATATGCTTTGTTATGTTACTTTAAACCATGAGGCTACTTTTTAAAGATATGGTAGGATTATAATAATCATAAGCTCACTAGTTTACTATGTTTAATTTGTCTCAAGAGCAGTGGATTAATAATATTTTTGATACCCAATATTAAGACATTAAATCTCTACTATTGTTATGGTTTCCCCTATAGCAGACCAATAACAATTGATGGGATTTTATATACTTCTTTTTGTTATAACATAAACTATCTATCCTTATCAACAAAAAAAATATTATAGTGAGAAATATAACTCCTAGATAAATTTGTATGTCATCATTTTCATATCGAAGTTATAGTGAAATTTAGGGGGAAATAAATTTATGGAAATGGATAAAAAGGGCTAGTGGAAATTGCATGTGGTAATGAGACTCAAGGTTTCCATATAAGGTAAAAGAAAATCATGTTAATGTTGTCATTTTACAGAGTTCCTATCTTTCTATTACTCATAATATATGCACATAAATGGGGAAAAAGGAAAATCCCTCCTTTAGGGGACCCATGAGTAGAACCATAAGCGAAAAATAAATAGATACATAAAATTAGTGGTTATGTCCTTCAAAGGACCCCTCAATCAAGCCACAAGTAAATAATATAGACTACATGCAATATTTATTTGTATGCTTTGTTCAGCATTGGGACTAAATTACAACTCCACAAGATGTTGTAAGTAATTTTGTTTAATTTTGTTATTCTTTTTGTTTAAATTAAATTTTTGTTATACTAGTTACGTCGAGATAGCAATGCACTATAGGCTTGAAGTTAGCATTATGCAGGCTTAAAGCCTATGTTATGGTTATTTTTTAATTGTTATCACTTTCTAACCCACCTTTGCCTATATGTAGGGGACATCCCATCACATTAGGTTTTTGTATGTTGATGTATACCATTGTGTTAATGGTATCGTAGTGGAAACACCTAACGAAAGAATAAATAGTTCAAAAATTTCACACAAATTATAGGTGAAATTTTTGTAGCAATGAGGTTTTTGTTTGTTTCAATTTTTGGTTAGGCTAGCAAGGTCATGATTGCACTTCACATTATAGAATTTCTATCTTGAGTGGAATTTCAACAAAGCTCTAATCATCCTCTAACATCAATGAAGATACATGCAAAGAGGATCATATCACATATTGTTAATCTAGAGAGTCATGTTCATATTGTTGATTAAAAATATGAAGATGAATACGAAGAAATAGATGAAGATGATGACATAGATGAAGATATCATAATGGATCCATTGATGGTAAGTTTGCACACACTACTTGATCAGGAGCTCAAATTTAAGCTCAAAAATCAAAATTCTAGGAATCGCTTGAAACCTGAACAACTGGATAGGTCTCATCGATATGATTGTGGCGCACCTTGTTTCATCGAAAACCGACTCCGTATGAGAAAGTTAGATTGTGTTGTCCATTTTCTCAAACAACTAAAATTTGTGCAGAATTGACACGATGATGATTGGGTAGCCTAGTCAGAAAAAGAATATTCCAATGAAAAATCCTTGGAATATTCCTCTAGTTGGTTGAATCAGGTGCTGAAAAGTGTCAGTTGGTGGTTGGTTGAAAGTTTGGTTCGTTGGTGCAATCTGATTGGTTTATTTTAAAGCCAATTGGGTGTCAACACTATTGTAATTCAACCAGAAAATGCAACACACACACTAGTGTGGGATCACAGGTCACACAATGATGGGTCCTAGCGATACATTAGTGTGTAACCAATTTATTAAATAAATTGGAAAATTAATTGTAATCTTATCTCATAACAACTTGTAATAGTTAACTAAGTGTGATAGGCTTAGTTAGCTCAAGCATTTCGAATTTAGGGTCTAAGGATAGGCATGTAGAGTTATTCTATTATTAACAGGGTCCAGTTGCAGTTGTAGCACTAGTGTAGTGTGGGTGGGATCAGTTAACTCACAATAATTGAGTTAAAATTAGTTTAACTAGTTCTAACTATTTAATGATCTAGTGGAAGATCAAGTGAATTAAAATAGATTTAATTCACCAGTAGTGATCTACCAAGTAACTGATGATTCACTATTTATAGTTGCATGCATGCTAATTCTGGTGGATACCCAGTCGAGACAAATGTTGAAGGCTAGAAAACTATTAGTTGTATTTTAGGAAAACTATCCAGATGTAGTTGTAAAACCATGAGAAACCCATGATGAATTGAACAATCAAGGAAGGTTGAATTTCCTATTTAATAGGGGTTTAATTCTCTAGGGATTGCGTAAGCAGGGTAGCTTGATAATTGTCTATGTGTTTGTCCAATTTTCCCTAGATCAATGTGAAGCAATTGGTAGAGTGTATGAGGTTGCAGTGATCACAAATACATTTTATTGTTTCATGATTCCTTGGTTGATTATACAATAAATATGGAGAGGTTTTGAGCAGTTTCTTTCCCCGGGAATATCTGGTGTTTTGTATTGATTTAATTCTTTCTCTTACTTGCCTGTGATTGAGCGATCGCAATTTATATTCCACAAATATTGTAGAAGGATTCAGTATCTTGTTTTAGTACATTACATGATTGGATTGAGTTCATTGATATAATTTATACATGGTATTATAGTTGTGTTAGATATTTTATACATGGTATTAGAGTTCCAGGAATCACAATAGTGGAGAAGAAATTGAATTTGTGTTGAAAAGTATTCGAATTTGCAGGTACTTTATTTGGAGCTATAAGCAGATCAAGATGTATTTCAATGGCCTGAGAACCTGTTGAAGCCTCGAAAATCGCTGCAACAACATTGGGGGATAACCACTCGGTCTGGACCTTAAAGCAACTCCTTTTCCATTTGGAGTAGTGGCTCCAATTGGTTTAACTAAGTCTAGTTACCTTTTCCCTATCGCTATTGGTTTAAAATGTATCTTTAACTACCAATAGACAGAGATATCAGATCACTTCTTCTTGCTGATCAGGGAAGAGAATGACCCTTAAGTTGATTTGGGTTCAACCAAACCATAACTAAGATGTTGCCTCTTCGAGAAGAGGACTTAAAAGAATGTAGAACTTAATCTAAATGCAAACTTATTCTATAATGCAAGCAAAAGAAACTATTTTAATCCTATCTCAATTAAGCAGATATAGATCTATCCCAAATAAGAGCAAGATGTTTTAAATAATTGAGATTTAAATATGTTTGTTTTAAATGAATATCGAGCTAACGAAATAGTTCAATTAACTGATATTGTGAATACCAAACACATTCTATCTAGAGACCTCTTAACTGAAATAGTTAATCAACAACACGTAGTTCTTAAAATGATATTGATCATTTAATCAATAACTTAAATAATTAAATAATAACATGCAGAAATAGTTTACAACATATCACTATTCAATAAATCAGTTTTATAAGACAATTTTCTGAGTAAATAGTTACTCACTCAGAAATCAGAATTCAGCCCATAAGAGTAGAGATAAATAATAACATAAATTAAAACAAATTACTCATACCGACAGAAGTGCACAAGTATGCGAGTAAATTGACATATTCATATTATCATAAAGTAAAACCAACTTTTAAAATAATAGTATCAAAAACACCAATTTATTAAGTCCATTTCTCCAACTCCAATTTTTTATAGTCTTTTACAATGCCTGAACTTCTGCTTTCAAAATCAGAGCTACAGTAGTGCAAGACTCTTTTCATTATACATAACTCAGGATGTAAAAGAAAAACCTCAATAATCTCCAAATCTGAGATTCCTCTCCTCTCACCCTACAAATCTATATTCCAATTACAGAAGTGCTTTTTAGAATTCCAGAATTGCAGAGGAGAGAAGCCACTATTACATTCTGCAATCTGCCATTTATAATATTTTCAAAAGTATTTTTGAGAGGAAAGTTTGTTGAAGAAAAATCTTCCCAATCCACTTTTATTTGCTCAAAATTCCAATCTTTAATTGCTGGAGCATTCTCATTGATTGAGATCTTTTTTCTTCATATTCTCTTCTACTGTTTTCCTGCAAAAAGAAATCAAAATAAATTAAGATGTAACAATCAAGATAAAAATGCCATTTTTCCATTAAAACAAATCCAATCAAATACAATTAAATAAATAATTAAAAAGGAATTTCAAGCTTTCTATTGATTTCTGTGATGATTTAATTGGCCAAAGATATTTTTGATGAATGAATCTGCACTTTGGAAGAGGCTTGGGCAAATGAAAATGAAGAAAATAAACTCAGAAAATTGATTTTGTTTTAGAAATTCGGAGCTTTATTTTATATCTATTTTTAGACCCAATAAATGAATAAATCTGTTAGTGAAACCTCCTCATAAATGTTCTCCTTGATTTTCTCTTTCCAATGAGCCATCCTGGGCCTCATTTGGCCAAGTAAAACTCAATCTATGAGCTTCCAAAGTTGATAAGTCAAATCTGGCATAAATCTGGAAATTCTGTTGTTGGGCTAAAAAGCAGAATTTTAATTAAAAAATCTAATCCTAAATTAGACTCTAATTATTTAATAATTAATTCTAATTTAATTGTTCATTATAAACTAAACTAATTATTTAATAAAGTATTTATTAATTAATATTAATCTAACTAACTAATATAATTAACTATTTATAAACAAATTAATCTAATTAATAATTAATTATATTTTAATTAAATTAATTAAATTTTATATATTAATTAATTTAATTAATTTAAAATTAATTATTTTAAATATTTAATATTAAATATAAAATTAAATTAAAACTAAACTAACACTATACTAACATTAAACTTATATAAAACTAAACTGACACTCCACTTATGATAAATTAACATTACACCTACTTAACACTATACTAAATAACACTCCACTTACCTACTCACGAATGAGTGAGTTTAAAAGTCAAACAATGTAATGCATGAGTTAATAGCAATTGGCATATTGGGGAGATGAGGGCCATCGGGTTTTGTCATTTAAAACCTCCGATGCGATGTAACTCACGTGTATTAAACTATACTCAAACCTTTGACTCCTTAGTCATCGCATATCAGCGATCAGGGAATGGAGGTCATCGAGGTTTTTAAAAGGATGTTGCAATAAGAAATCCCCGATGCGATATAATAAAAATCTTTATTTTTTTTATATATTTTTTATTTTTAATAAAGTTTTTTAAGTAAGTTATGAAATTATCTAAACTACAGCCACTAATATATATATATATATATAAACTACAACCACTTTGACATTTTTATTTTTCAAGATTAGTAATTTATTTGAAATATTGGAGTAAATTACTAAAATCCCGTTGCTCCATGATTTCGCTGTATAAGTAAAAAAATGAAAAATGTTAGTAATAACTAACTAGGGGTTAATATTTAAAACAAATGCATTATTGAACTAATTTAATTACAAAAATGGAATATTGTACATTTTATGCATTTTTAACCTAGGTGACATAGATTATTAGACTTCAAAGGAGTGTTATTTACAAAACAGTTGACCAAATGAGGCGAAACAAGTATCAATGGAAAGCTTGCCAAAAACTGATTTCAATAAAGCAATAAAAATAAGAATTTAAAGAAAATAAAAAATTAACAAAATCTTAGGATAATCAACTTAATAAAAATCCTAAAAGGCGTTTAGCCAAAAAAAATTTATACAAAGGGTCCCCATTATTTGAAGTGAACAAGTCAAAAATGGGGTGGTTTTGTTTTACCACAACAATGACGACATACGGGAGAAGAACCAGTTATCTCTGTTTGATATGAATAAGATTTTCCTAAAATTAAAGTAAAAATAATTAAAGAAGAGAAAATTATTTTTGGAATGCTTGACTAGATTCATTAGTTTGACTAAAAGCAATAATCATCTTACTGTAATTTTCTTATAATTCCTCATAAACTAAAATATTTCATAACTCTATATCAGTCCTTAATTAGTTGTAGAGATAAAGCAGGGGTCACTTTACAGCTTAGTTTTTTTTTAAATGTACTCATTTGTCATAGGTAGAGCCACTGCTGCTAGCAAACATCTATAGTCTTGACAGGGTTACCTTTTAATCATGAAAGATTCAGAATCCTATCTATTTAAGAATTATTGACCTAGAGATAAATCCCTTTTTTTCTTTTTCTTTTTCTTTAGTTCTTAAAAGCCATTGTCCTAGTTTGGTAGCCATATAGTTGACAATGCCATTCACTGGTTATAATTGGACTGAACAAGTTGGCTCATGATGAGACCCATTGTCTTATAATTGTTTGTAATCATAAGCCATTACCTTGATTTGTTTAGCAGTGTTGGTAATGTCAGCCTATTTTACCCCTATGATCATGGTAAGCAGGCTCGTCATGAGACCTCTTATCTTTTAAGTTTAAATATATTTTTGGATTTCACTCTAGAAAAATAAAACTCTTTTAAACAGGGAGAATCATTGACTCCTTAAGAATTTAGAATGAAAATTTCAGAGTTAAAAGTGCTTTGTTGTAAAGTGTCTTTACTTGGTTAAAAATAAATTTTATTGAATGATAATAGAATTTTGAAAGATCTTAATAAAATATTGAAATATCAAAATAATTACAATTTTGATGAAAAAGAAATTTCTCAGATTTCATGATACTTCGTCAAATTCTCTTTTTGTAATCTCTTCCCTAAGTATGTCTACCTTTATAATAAGAAAAACAAACTTTATTAAGAGATCCTAGAAAAATATAATAGTAAACTATTAACATTTTTTTCCCTATGTATGCCGACCATAATTAGGTAATAAGAAGACCTTCCATATAAATCATGGCAGAGTCACCAAAATTAAAATAATTCTTAAGCTAAAGTGAGAAAAGACATCAGCAATCAAAAATAAAAATGAAGAAATTTAAAGGTGGAAAGGAGAATCCTAATTTTGAAACACAAACTCTAACAAGATTGTTTATACCAATGTCTCAACAAAATGAAGTAAAGGAAAATAATCATGTAATTATTCCTTCTTATTTCAAGATTCACATGAATTATGCCTTGCAGGTTTGTAAATGTTTTAGGCTTTAGATAGCAATGATGATAAAATTCAGTCACAATGAAAAATTTCTATCTAATGTCAATCTTCTTGTTTCAAAGCATCATCTTAATTATTTTCTAATAAAAGGAATGCTTAAAGAAACAAAATAAAGGTTCAAAAACTTCCTAGTATAGTTGTTTCAACGAAGATTATCGCTGCTTCTTGATATAAAACCAGGAGAAGAGTATAGGAATTTCAAAATATGATCTGACAGATGATTGAATGCTTTTATGCAGAGCTGTAAAACAAATTTAAATATCAACAAAATTTAAAAAACAAAATTGAAATTAAAGCAATGAAATGGAAATTAATGAAAGTGGGTACATGAATCCTACCTTTGGATAATTGCATTTGATCTTACCTGAAAGGTATCAATTTCTCCAATACTAGATGACTTCTTCTTTTAGTTAACATTAAAAACATTAAGAAGTCAAACTAACCAAAATCCTATAACCCAAAATCATTATTTATTTTATTTAAACTAAAGTAAGCAGTAAAATGTAAAAAAGTGAATGCTTTATGTTCAAGGAAATCAAAATTAAAACAAATGCATCAGAAATGAGATTGAGAATTTGCAGTGATGAATGTTCTCAAAATATTATAAGTTTCATACAAACTCCATGATTTTTGTAAATTGTCAAGAGTTAAGACCAAATTTAAGATGATGAAATTTAAAGATAAAGAGGTATTGAATTGCATATTTAATTATGGAATTATTTAAAACTGAAATATATGAGAAATCAAAATGATTTAAATATGCTGCAAATTTGTCATCAATTTCTTTAGTACCATAACGGTTACCCAAAGTTCCTTTAAAAAACAAATATTTCATACAACATAATGCCTTATCGAATGATTCATATTGGATGTTTCTTCACCATACTTAAAGTTTAATCTGCAAAATTTCACCTGTGCTCATATATTGATTAAATGTTAATGGCATAGAGGCATGCATTGGAATCTATCGCATCAGAAGTTGCAATGGAAAATTTGTGATATAAAAACATTCGATGAGAATATATGCGATGAGATGATGTGATTGCGATATTGAATAATTGTTATATCAAGAATCGGGGAATGGTCGCAATCATGCTTTATACTTCACATATCACACATCGCATATCTCACATCGCACATCGCATGTTGCACATCGCAGATTTGGAATAGTGAAATGACCATGAATAAAAATGCGATGAAGAAATTGCGATATCGGCATATCGGAATATAGGACAATAGTCATGTCGGAAATGCCAATATGATTCTTGCGATAGCGGCAATGCGATGGATGATGCGACTCTCGGCGATCCGCAAAATTAAGTGCAAGATGTAATACAATATGATATGCCGATATGTGATGAAGAATGGACCCGATAAATTTATTATGAGATTTTAATATCATATCGCATCCGAGACATCAGTACTTTTAAAATTATGCCCTTACCATTGTTGCAATTGAACGGACACGATATTTCTTATGAACTTGATTTAAATTTGATATCGGGTCTTTAATTATGTTGACATCACAATATTGGTAAAGTCATTTTATCGGAGATTGGTGATTCAAGATAATGGTAGTATATTCAACTGAAAGCCTCTGATATGCGAAATGCGATATAGAATTTTATGAGAAAATGAGTGAGGTAGCACATTGGAGGTTTTGCATCAGCAATTTTTTATCAGAAAATGATAAGAGCCACTTCCGATTACGATACAAATGGCTGTGATATGGATGATGTGATATCGGAATGAAATAATTGACGAAGATGAGCGGGATGAGAATGTTGCTAATATATATATATTCACTGTAGTATCAGCAATATGAAAATCAAGTTGAAATGTTTCTTATATGAATCTTGCGATACTGTTTTAAATTTCAATTGGGTTTTCTAAATGAATGAAAGCAAAGTTAAAGAATGTTCAAATTCTAATGAATCACAAATAAAATTTCCCTAAACCTGTTGCAAATTTGAAATGGGTTTGCTGCTTACTTCAAGTTTTGAAAACAAATGAAAATCTGCAAATAAAACAGAACAAGAATAAAAATAAACTAAGGAAAAGAGAAACTAATAATAGATGAAAATGAGCTTGTAAATGCGTACCTGGAAGGAAATTCTCTGTAGCTTTTACCTCATGATTCTTCAAATTCTTCCTTCAATTTATCAAAATTATGACTTTGTTCAAAATCATCTCATTATTTATTCTAAATTAGAGTGAGAAATCAAGTTGAAAGAAATCAATTATTCATGTTCAGAAGATTGAAATTCATAGCATCCATCAGAAACGAAAATGAGAATATGTTCCCTTTTGAATTGCAACAACAATTTATTACCTCTGCTCATTCCAAATTAACTTGAAAAAAATATGTATTGTTATAGTGACTATTCAATAATACCTTTAGTAAATAAATGTGATGCGTATTGCAGCAATAGATAATAAACTAAAAATCAGAATGGAATAAAGCCACTTGTTGTGAAAGAATATCAACACAGATTTGAATGTGTGCACACAAAAAAATGGACACCTTGAAGGTCATTTTAACAAATTTAGAGGAAGATAATATAAACTTCATGTGATTATAGCGAAAGGTGAGACTGACTAATAATAATTGAATTGGAATTAAGCTTATAATAGACAATCATATATTTCATGAGACAATGAGATCATGAAGCTTTGTATCCTCAAAAATTTTGACAAATAAATTTCAAAAGAAAATCTCAAAATGGAGAAAATTGGCTTTGAGGTGATCGATGCCAAGTGAAAACTCAATTAAATTCAGTCAAAACATTATTTGGAATAGGCAAAGATGTAGTTATAAGTAGAGGTATTGCTGCAAAATATTTTATTTAAAAATGGGAAGCAAGAATTAGAAATTTTTTGATGAGAAGAAAATATTTTATTGAACATGTATATGATATGAGAAGGGCTGATTGCTTGCTTTATTTATATCTACAGAACTGTTGAAAATGAATTAATTACATAAACAAACTAACTACATTAATTCTATTCTTATTCTAACCATATGCAGAAATGACTAAGTATAGTCATATTTCCAATGTAACCACTCTCTCATTTTAATTCCTTCATATATACACAGTTCAAATGTTAGTAATAAAAATACAAATCTAATTAAACTAAGAAAAATAAATCTGTAAGTAGAATTTACAGTTATTGTTAGCGACTTATTTACAATCACCTTCTTTTGAAATGTCTTTTCCAATTGAATCATAAAAATCTGGATGGGTTTCTATTAATGATTGGGAAAGGTTCAAAAGAGGGAATAACAGGCCGGATTGTGGGTATGCGCTTTTAAATTCAAAGGCCTAAAAAAAATTGTTAGTGTTATGTGTAAGTGTTAAACTATTAACAATCTTCCATGAAGGAAAATTTTCCAAACAATTTTTGAATAGGCTAATGAAAAATGGATGGAAATCTGTCAAATAAGATGTAAAATTATTAATTGGATTAGATTGCTGGCCAGATTGTAAAAATACATTCTCTTGTTGACACTGCCTTTGGGAAGATAGAAGCAATTGATAAAACATTAGCATTGATTGAAATTGAGATATTAATAGCTTTTGATGTTCATGATTATAATATGAAACTTCAATTTCCCAATAGGGAAATGCATCAATTGAGTGTTTACTATTAAAGTTCTCAATATGCCAGTGTCAAGTGTCAAAAAATATATCAGAAATAAAATAAGAAAATAAATCCAAATTTGAACAAAATAAATGTGAAAGAAAAAATAAAGTGAAATCACTTTTGATACAACTAATGTTACAACACAATTGGGATTGTTTTAAAATAATTTCTTTTTCACAAGGATTGGCTAGAATAACGGAATTTGAGTAATTGCCAATTCCAACTTGTGAATTAGAAAGAAAATTATGATTATGAGCAGGAATGGGAGTTTGATCATGATATGAATCATAAATTGGAATGTTTTCTCGAATGGTGAAATCATGAAGATAATTTGCTGCTCCAGAATGAAGATTGGTTGAAATAATTTCTAAATTGAAATGTTCCTCATTCACAGATGTTATTTGAATTTTATCATGAGGGTTCTCTTGAGAAGAACATAAATCAACATCTTTGATGTCAGAGTAATTATCATAAACGACTTCACAATATTCTCTAGAATTCCCTTTGATTTCGTCCAATATATCAAAACAAGGAGGAATAGAAAATTCATGTTCATTAATGGAAAAAGAATGATCAATAATTGTTTATCTATCTTGATAAAAACTTATTGGTAATTTATTTAAATCACCCTCTTTATTTTCTGAAATATCATTAATACCAAGAGGAAAAAAATTACCAAAATTAAAAATATCAGGATAAAGGGAAAAATGAGAATCAGAAATAGTGAATTCAAAATTTTCTCTGTTCGAGAAACCCTGTGCATTATGTTCACTATAAATTTCAAATTCTCGATCATTTCTTTGTCTACTCATTCTTTCTTGAAGAAGGTTGCTTCGTTGCTCTAATTTCGTCATTTGCTCATCATGGAAAAATTCAGAAATTTGTACAGCAGTTTGCATGTTATTATTCAATTTGATTGCTGCTTGTACTTGATGATTTGCAATCTGATTTTCTGAATTGACTGCAGAGTAACTTTTAGATTTCAAAGCGGCTCTTTCTCCAAAATTGCTGTTGTTTCCTTCTTGCATTTGATAAGAAATATTTTCTAAGATTTGTGAGACCACTTCATCATAATTTATTTTCACATCCATATTGGAATTCTCATTTATGTTGGAAGGGGATGGAACAAAGCTTGAACTAATTTCATATGGATTGGGAATGGGAGGAAGAGAGAAAATATATTCAAACCAATCTAGTGATTCTTCTTCCGTAGGTTTATCTTCAACTTTAAATCTTAAACAATTCAAATGAAATCAAATATTAAAATCTCTAACAAACTCATTTTAAAATCTTCGTAGGTATTCAATTTCATCGCATACCTGTTCATAATCATATCCGTCAAATTTACAAATGAAAATTGTAACAAATTGATCCCAGCTGTGAATTGAGGCAACCGGAAGAGTTCTACACCAGTTTCTAGCTTTGGCCACGAATGTGAGAGTAAAAATTCTGCATAAAATGCCTTCATCAATTCCTTGAAAATCATAATTTGAAACATTTCGAATAAATTGAAAGACATGATTAAAAGCAGAAGAATTTTTCTTACCATTAAACTTTACCTGAGACAAGAGTCTTACCACTTCGGGTGGAGTATTGGAAGATGCACGTCCATGTATACAACTCCAAATTGGAAGTTTAAGAGGAGCCATCATGATTTAGATAAAATGTTAAAATTGAAAAGACTCCAATAGACAACAAGTTTCAGGCCCTCCTTCTAGCATAAAAAATGTTGAAGTCTCGAAAATCGCTACAACAACATTGGGGGATAACCACCCGATCCGGACCTTAAAGAAGCTCCTTTTCTGTTTGGAGTAGTGGCTCCAACTGGTTTAACTAGGCCCAGTTACCTTTTCCCTATCACTATTGGTTTAAAATGTATCTTTAACTACCAATAGACAGGGATATCATATCACTTCTTCTTGCTAATCAGGCAAGAGAATGACCCTTAAGCTGATTTGGGTTCAGCCAAACCACAACTAAGATTTTGCCTCTTCGAGAAGAGGACATAAAATAATGTAGAACTTAATCTAAATGCAAACTTATTCTATAATGAAAGCAAAATAAACTATTTTAATCTTATCTCAATTAGGCAGATATAGATCTATCCCAACTAAGAGCAAGATGTTTTAAATAATTGAGATTTAAATATGTTTGTTTTAAATGAATATCGAACTAATGAAATAGTTCAATTAACTGATATTGTGAATACCAAACACATTCTATCTAGAGACCTCTTAACTGAAATAATTAATCAACAACACTTAATTCTTAAAATGATATTGATCATTTAATCAGTAACTTAAATAATTAAATAATAACATGCGGAAATAGTTCACAACATATCACTATTCAATAAATTAGTTTTATAAGACAATTTTCTGAGTAAATAGTTACTCACTCAGAAATCAGAATTCAACCCATAAGAGTAGACATAAATAATAACATAAATTAAAGAAAATTACTCATACTGACAGAAGTGCACAAGTATGAGAGTAAATTGACATATTCATATTATCATAAAGTAAAATCAGCATTTAAAATAATAGTATCAAAAATACCAATTTATTAAGTCCATTTCTCTAGCTCTGGTCTCTGATAGTCTTTTACAATGCCCGAACTTCTGCTTTCAAAATTAGAGCTACAGTAGTGCAAGACTCTTTTCATTATACATAACTCAGAATGTAAAAGAAAAACCTCAATAATCTCTAGATCTGAGATTCCTCCCCTCTCACCCTACAACTCTATATTCCAATTACAGAAGTGATTTTTAGAATTCCAGAATTGCAGAGGAGAGAAGCCACTATTACATTCTGCAATCTTCCATTTATAATATTTTCAAAAGTATTTTTGAGAGGAAATTTTGTGGAAGAAAAATCTACCCAATCCACTTTTATTTGCTTAAAATTTCGTTCTTTAATTGCTGGAGTATTCTCATTGATTGAGATCTTTTTTCTTCATATTCTCTTCTACTGTTTTCCTGCAAAAAAAAATCAAAATAAATTAAGATGTAACAATCAAGATCAAAATGCCATTTTGGCATTAAAAAAAATCCAATCAAATACAATTAATTAAAAAGGAAATTCAAGATTTTTATTGATTTCTGTGATGATTTAATTGGCCAAAGATATTTTTGATGAATGAATATGCACTTTGGAAGAGGTTTGGGAAAATGAAAATGAAGAAAATAAACTCAGAAGATTGATTTTGTTTTAGAAATTCAGAGCTTGATCTTCTGCTTGTTTTTAGACCCAATAAATGACTAAATTTGTTAGTGAAATCTCCTCAGAAATGTTCTCCTTGATTTTCTCTTTCCAATGAGCCGTCCTGGGCCTCATTTGGCCAAGTAAAACTCAATCTATGAGTTTCCAAAGTTGATAAGTTAAATCTGGCATAAATCTGGAAATTCTGTTGTTGGGCTAAAAAACAGAATTTTAATTAAAAAATATAATCCTAAATTAGACTCTAATTATTTAATAATTAATTCTAATTTAATTTTTAATTATAAACTAAACTAATTATTTAATAAAGTATTTATTAATTAATATTAATCTAACTAACTAATATAATTAACTATTTATAAACAAATTAATCTAATTAATAATTAATTAAATTTTAATTAAATTAATTAAATTTTAAATATTAATTAATTTTAAATTAATTATTTTAAATATTTAATATTAAATCTAAAAGTAAATTAAAACTAAACTAACACTATACTAACATTAAACTAATATAAAACTAAACTAACACTTCACTTATGATAAACTAACATTACACCTACTTAACACTATACTAAATAACACTCCATTTACCTACTCACGTATGAGTGAGTTTGAAATTCAAACAATGTAATGCATGAGTTAATAGCCATTGGCATATCGGGGAGATGAGGGCCATCAGGTTTTGTCATTTAAAACCTCTGATGCGATGTAACTCACGTGCATTAAACTATACTCAAACTTTTGACTCCTTAGTAATCGCATATCGGCGATCGGGGAATGGAGGTCATCAGGGTTTTTAAAAGGATGTTGCGATAAGAAATCCCCGATGCAATATAATAAAACTCTTTATATATATATATATATATATATATATATATATATATTAATAAAGTTTTTAAGTAAGTTATGAAATTATCTAAACTACAGCCACTATAATATATATATATATATATATATATATATATATATATATATATAAACTATAGCCACTTTGACATTTTGATTTTTCGAGATTAGTAATTTATTTGAAATATTGGTATAAATTACTAAAATCCCGTTGCTCCATGATTTGGCTGTATAAGTAAAAAAATGAAAAATTTTAGTAATAACTAACTAGGGGTTAATATTTAAAACAAATGCATTATTGAACTAATTTAATTACAAAAATGGAATATTGTACATTTTATGCATTTTTAACCCAGGCGACATAAATGATTATATCTCAAAGGAGTGCTGTTTATAAACTAGTTGACCAAATGAGGCGAAACAAGTATCAATGGGAAGCTTGCCAAAAATCGATTTCAATAAAGCAATCAAAATAAGAATTTAAAGAAAATGAAAAATTAACAAAATCGTAGGATAATCAACTTAATAAAAATCCTAAAAGGCATTTGGCCAAAAAAATTTATACAAAGGGTCCCCATTATTTGAAGTGAACAAGTCAAAAATGGGGGGGTTGTGTTTTAACCACAACAGAACTAAATATGCACTCGAGGGTAGTTCAAATTATATTACATGGAAGGACAGGATGGAGGCAGTGTTGGAGGAAAATGGGTTGAAGGAATTCATAGATAATGATATTCCCAATCCCGCAGTAACAGATGCCCAACTTCTTGATTCTTGGCAAGAGAAGGTAGAAAAGGCGAGGACAATATTATTAGAGGGATTTTGAGATCATATTGTCTTGAGTCTCCATGGAAAGGAAACTTCATATGCTATGTGGGAGGCCTTGACAGATCTGTTTCATGCCATAAATTGTCCACAAAAGAAGAACAACAACAAGAAGGCTTCAAGAGCTGCAGCGGGTGAAGCTTTGGCCTCACAGTTTGAGTTGGACTTCTATGTCATTGCATGCATGGTGTCAACTATGATGGGATATATGTGGTACTTGGATAGTGGAGCATATTTCAACATGAAGGAAAATAAAGAACTCTTTAGTAGCTTGGAGGAGAAGGATCTTCAAATGCACATCAAGATGGGTGATGACGGGAGGTATAACGTTACCAGGATTGGTACAGTTACTTTCTAGAGACAGTCATGTAAACCTTTCTTATTAAAATATGTCATGCATGTACCAAGCTTGAAAAATAATTTAGTTTTAGTTGCGATGTTGGAGGATATTGGATATGCTGTGGTTTTCAGTGATGGAAAGGCATTCCTTCGTCACAAAGCCACATCACAAGTAAAGAAGATTGGGGTTCATGTGAGGAACCTTTACAAACTTGATGTAGGTGGATACACAGCATTAAGCAATAAAGCAGGGAAGGTGGTGAGCCAGGATATAGGTGAGTTATGGCACAGGAGATTGGGCCATATACACCACAGTTCTTTGAGGATCATGCAGTAGATTTCTACAGGTCTTCCAAAGGGTACTATTGCGCAGATAGACACATGCAAGAAGAGTACCATGGGGAAGTATAATAAGGCCACCTTTCATGGGAAGGACAACTGAATAGCAGAAATCCTTGAGAGAGTTCACTTATACGTGTGTGGACCATTCTCTACACCTTCCACGGCAAAGCACATGTATTATGTGATTTTTGTTGATGATTTTTCTAGAAAGTGATGGATCTTCTTTTTGCAGAAGAAAGATCAGGTGTTCTCCAAGTTTTGTGAGTTCAAATCACTGGTAGAGAAATATAGAGGGAAAAATGTAAAGGCTCTAAGGAGAGACAATGGTGGTGAGTATATCTCTAATGAATTCAAGAACTTCTGTGCCAAAGAAGGAATTCAGAGAGACTTGATTGCACCTCATAACCCACAACAAAATGGGGTTGCAGAAATAAATAACCAAAAAATTGTGGTAGCATCGCGAGCTATGTTATATGATCATGGCCTACCATTGCATCTGTGGGCAGAGGCATGAAACACAACGGTATTTGTGCAGAACCGAAGTCTTCATCGGATACTTGGCATGAGTACACCAGAGGAGGCTTTTTCAGGTAAGAAACAACACTGTTACTGATGAAATAGGTAGCCTGACCTCAAAATGGGAACTCTAGCCCAAAAAGACTCAAAAACCATGAAAAAACACCCCAAAAACAAAAAAAAGTGTATTCCAAAACGCACTTGGTTTTTTTTTAAGGTCAAATTTCAACATTTTATAAAATTATGCTAAAAACAAAATTGTTTCTTGAAAAAAGGATTGAAAAACCCACATAAACACTGTAGTTGAAAGTTGATGTTTGAATAGCAAAAAAAAAATTGTGTCATATTTTTGACATTTTTTAAAAATAGAAATAATAGCATTTTTTAATTTTTAAAATTCAAACATTAAAAAAATAAAAATTTAAGAAAAAAATAAATTCAAAAAATAAAAACATTTCAAAGCTTAAAATTTAAAAATATATAGGAATAAAAAAATAAAGTGTAACTCAAACATTAAAAAAAACCTAAAATTTAAGAAAAAAAATAAAAATAAAAATTAAAGATTAAAATTTCAAAATATATAGAAATAAAAAAATAAAAATAAAAACAAAAAAAAAATATTAAATTACAAAAAAAACAAGTTAAAAAAAAAAGAAATTATAAAAAATAAAATATGGAAATTAAATTTAAAAAAGAAAAAGAAAATGTTTATTAAATTAAAAAAAATAAATTTAAATTTAAAGAAATATATTAAATTTTAATAAATTTAAAACTTTAAAATACAAATTAAAAAAAAAAAAATGAAAAATTAATTAAAAATAAAAAATGAAAAATAAAATATAATAAAAATATTAAATTTAAAAAAATATATATATTAAAAAAACAAATAGATTTTAAAAAATAAATTGAATTTAAATTATAAAAAATAATATATATATATATATATATATATATATATATATATATATATATATGAGATTTTATTAAATTAAAAAAAAATGTTAACATTAAAATAACAAACTAAATTTAAAAAAAAAAAATATTAAATTTTAATAAATAAATGAATAAACAAATAAATTTTGAAATAAAAAATAAATTTTAAATAAAAAAAAAAAAAAAAAAAAACATTGTTAAACTAAAAAGTTAAAAAACTTTAAAAATCAATTAAAATTGAAAAAAATAAATTAAATAAAATATATTAAATAAAAAATAAAATAAAAAACAAATTAATTTGAAAATATTAAGTTTAATTTAAAAAAAAAAACTAATTTTAAATACACAATTTTAATTGAAATATAAAAATATAAAAATTTTATGTAATTAAAAAAATAATAATAAAAAAATTAAAAATTAAAAAAAGATTAAATTCAAATAAATTAAAAAAAATACAAAATTTACTAAATTTTTAAAAATTAAATGAAAAAACTAAACATAAAATTTAATAATAAAAAAAAAAATATGAAAAAAATAAAAAAATCAATTAAATAAAAAAAATACAAAATTTAATAAAAATTATTAACAAAATTTAGAAAAAAAAAATAAAAACAAAAAAAATGAATAAAATTGAAAAAAAAATTAAAAATAAAACAAAAAAAATTAAAACAAATTAAATTTCAATTATAAAAGTTAAATTAAAAAAAAAATCAATTTTTTGAATTTAAAAAAAAAATATAAAAAAAAATCAAATTAAAAAAAATATTAAAAATTAAAAAATAATAATAATTTTTTTTTTGATCGTGATGGCGCTGCCAATCGGCCTCCCACCCAGGTGGCAGTGGAGGCCGGCCGCTGGGCGGGAGGCCGATTCCGGGAATCGCCCTGCCGCGCCGTGGGAGGCCGATTCCGGGAATCGCCCTTCCTCGCCGGGAGGTCGATTCCGGGTATTTCCCTCCCGCCGCGGGAGGCCGATTCCCAGAATTTCCCTCTCGCCCAGGTGGCGGCGGAGGCCGACCGTTGGGCAGGCGGCCTCCGCCGCCACCTGGGCGGGAGGCCGATTGACGACGCCACCACGATCAAAAAATTCTTTTTTAATTCTTTTTAATTTTTAATATTTTTTTTTTTTAATTTGATTTTTTTTTTAAATTCAAAAAATTTAAATTATTATTATTATTATTTTTTTAATTTAAATTTTTTATTTTAAATTTAATTTTTTTTGTTTTTTTGTTTTTTTCAAATTTTGTTTTTAAATTTAATATTTTAGATTAGTTATTTTTTAAAATTTAAAATTTAATTATTAAATTTATTAAATTTTAATTTAATTTTTTTATTTTTTTATTTTTAGTTTATTTAGTTTTTCATTTTTAAAATTTATAAATTGTTTCATTTAAAAAAAAACAGTAAATTTATGGATATTTGTTTTTTAATTATTTGCACATGGTTTTTTTCATTTTTTTTGTTTTTTAATGATAGTTTTTTTATTTTATTTTAATTCTTTTATTTTAATTTTCTTTTTCAATTTTAAATTTTGTTGTTGTTTTTTTTTTTAATTTTAAAATTGTATTTTTTTTCTTCTTCTTATTATTATTTTTAATTTAATTTTTTATATTTAATTTTTTCTTTTTTGTATTTTATTTTATTTTTATCTAAATTTTAATTTTGTAATTTAAATTATTTTTTATTTTTTATTTTTTTTTAATAACTTAGAAAAAAATGTTTTTGATATTTTTTTTAAAAAAAATTTGGTTAATTTTTGTTTTTTTTCTTTAAATTCTGTGTTTTTTTTTCAAATTTTGTCATTTCTTTTGATATAATTTTCAAATATTTTTGTTTATTTTATTTTTTTTCTTATTTATTTTTGTTTAAATTTTTTATTTTTACGAGTTAATTTTGTTTTTTTTTACATTTTTATTGGTTTTTTTTTTTGTTTATATATATATATATTTATCTAAGTTTTGTGTTTTATTACCAACATGAAAATCACCACTCTAAAAAAAAAGGTTGATGTTGCATCAATACGTTTCAAAATTAGCATGAAAATCACCGCTCAAAAAAAAAAAAGGTTGATGTTGCATCAATACGTTTCAAAATTAGCATGAAAATCACTAACATTTTAAAACAAATATTCATACTTCATAAATAAAAATATTAGAGTGTCAAAAATGTGCTCCAAAAAAAAAAGGTGATTCTGCATCACCACTTTTCAAAATCGGCTGCTTTTTATGCTACCAAAAAAAAGTAGGTAACAGTGCGGTTACCTATTTCATTGGTAACAGTGTTAAACCAAATGTTTCATATTTTAATTTTTTTTTCTCATCTGTCTATTTCCATGTGATCAAAGATACTAGGAAGAAGCTAGAACCAACATGAGAGGTTGAGATATTTGTGGGGTACACTAATACTCCCCGCAACTATGTGACAATTGTCATCTTGGGTATATTTTCCAACTAACAAGATGACAATTGTCCCTTGAGAGGGATCTTGATTTGCATGAAGATGAAGAACTCTTAGTTCCAAAGGATGAACCTTAGTATGTGGAGAAACCACAAGATGAGTGTAGAAATTTGAATAATTGATATGTTATCCACTGAGATTCTCCTGATCACACACTATTTTAACTTCATGCACAATACAGAATCTCTTCTACCATTGATCATTAATTGCGGAAATAAAATCAATTGCATGCACACATTAAAACCATAAAAATTCACACATATGAACACAAGGTAAAAGCAAGCTGAAAACCCCCAACTATCCATATATTATATGTCATAGAGATCATGTAACAATCATCATACAAAGCTCCTCACAAGCTCTCAGTACAATCTCCAATTGCTACACACTAATCAAGCTAGATCTAGCAAAACACATGCTCCAATATCTGCCACCTGATAGCCTGCCTCTACTGCGCAATCAATGCTGAAGAATGGCTCATAAATAACTTCGAACCACCTGGCTTGTACTACGCAATCCTCATTGGCATCTCCAATCATTGGTTGTTGCAAATCATGCAACAGTATAGTCACAACTGATAGTCACACTGCTCTTTCACCTATCTCTTCACTGGTCTCCACTGAAACTGTCCATGCACTGAAGTTAACTGATGTATTCTTTAGTTGATTAATGAGTTTATAATTAGTGAATTAATTAACAATTAATTCACACCACTCTCACTAGTGTATCAATTAGTTAGACTAGATACAACTAGCTCAACTATGTTTAGCTTAGTTAAACTGAACACAACTCCATTAACTTCCTCAATCAACTCCATCAAACTCTCTCACATGAGTTCTAACTGAAGTATCCATGCAATAGCTCCACTTAACCCTCAGGAATAGCGTAATTCCTTCTGTCAGCTCCTGTGCCACATCTGTGCACTTAAGTGAAGTGCTCCAAGAGAATAAGATAATGTTTATAGTCCAAATATTATTAAGAGCTAATAATATTCGACATATCTATTTTTAGACTGGAAATCTAAAAATAGATTCCCCCCAATATGTCTAAAAATAGAAGTCCATCTATTTTTTCCAACTTGACCAACCATCCACAAATAGCATCCTGCAACTCATAGAATATGATCCACATGTCTAAAAATAGACATAGTCTAAAAATAGACTTTGTGCCAAAAATAGCATGCGGGCCCACTTAGTGAAGGCGACTTCTTTCCACTAAGCTCATCATCTTGTTGCAATCTCAACAATCCCTCTCAACAAGATAAGGATTATCTGCCACCCCTATCCTGCCTCTATGGTATTCGAATTTTCTCCTGGTGAGCGCCTTCGTCAAGATATCAGCATCCTGATCCTCCGTGGGAATGTATGAAAGTAACATGATCTTCCGCTGCACACAATCTCTGATATGATGATACCGGATGTCAATGTGTTTAGATCTATCATGAAATATTGGATTAACCGAGAGTTTGATGCAACTCTGATTATCACAATAAATCACAGTAGGCTCTAAGTGTGAACCGAACAACCCGACCAAGATCTTCCTCATCCATATAGCCTCGCATGCAGCCAAACTTGCTGCCATATACTCAGCCTCTGCTAAACTGAGTGCCACGGATCTCTGCTTCCTGATGTACCAAGAAACTACTATCGACCCGATACTGAAAATCCCTCCAGATGTGCTCTTTCTGTCCGTTGGGCTCCCTGCCCAATCTGCATCCGTGAAGCCACATAGCCTCACCTCATCCGACTGTCTGTACCATAATCCATATCCCGATGTGCCTCTAAGATATCTCAATACATGCTTGCCTGCCTTCCAGAAGAGCTTGGTTGGCTTAACCATAGCTTGTGAAAGCTGGTTCACAGCATAGCATATGTCAGGTCGTGTATTGACCAGATACATAAGCGACCCCACCAACTGTCGATAAACAGTGGCATCCACTACCTCCGCCGAAGTAGCATCCTCCTTCCTCCAACCTCCAGGAAGAGGAGTATCAACAGGCTTGCGGCCATGCATGTTGAACTTCTCCAGTATCTCCCGGGCATACTTACCCTGAGAAACAAATAGTCCACCACTGCGCTGCCAAATTTCCAATCCCAGGAAATAATGAAGGAGGCCCAAGTCCTTCATCTCAAACTCTTTTGCAAGATCCTCCTTGCATGAGAGTATCAACAGCTCATCACCTGTCAAAATCAAATCATCTACATAAAGTACAATGATCGACAACTTACCCTCCACCACAATCTGGTATAGGTTCGGATCCGCCTCACTCTTGGAGAATCCAAGTCCAGTGAAATAACTGTCTATTCGTGTGTACCAAGCTGAAAGGTGCTTGTTTCCAACCATACAACGCTCTTTTGAGCACGCACACATGCGACTACGTTTTTGCAAGAAGATCTCGAAACCTTTGGGCTGCTCTATGTACACCTCCTCCTCAATCACCCCATTGAGGAACACAGTATTCACATCCATCTGATGAATGTGCCACCCCATCTGCGCTGAGAGAGCAAGAATCGTCCGTATGGAAGAATACCTTGCGACAGGTGCAAAGGTTTCCTCATAATAGATCACCTCAATCTGTGAGAAGCCTCAGGCAAAAAATCTTGCCTTGTACTTCTCCACACTCCCGTCAGCTGCTTTCTTCACTTTGTAGATCCATCTTGAACCCACCACTGATTTCCCTTCCAGCCTTGGGACAATATCCCATGCACTATTTCTGAAAATCGAATCATACTCTTCCACCATGGAATCTACCCATGCAGGATCCTCCACAACTTCCTCGAAATAGGATGGCTCCATCACGATACACTTGCTCATAAGAGCCATGTATCCAGTATACCGGTCAGGTGACTGTCTCTATTTGCGCTGTGATGTAGGTGCTCCTACAACCTTCTCTGCATCTTGAGCCAATCGCTCAGCTTCTGTAGTGCGCTTCCACCCTCTGATGGTTGGCGCTGCATGAGTGGTCTCTTCCACTCCATGAACCTCCTCTTGTGGCTGATCCACATCCAGAGACTCATCCCTAGGAACTAATAGCTCCTCATCTGCATGCAAGTGTGGCTCCCTCTCAAGCAAACACTTCATGGCTTTCTCCTCATGAAATTTGATATCCCGTCGCACAACAGTCTTGCGACTGTCTAGCAAATAAACACGATAGTTGTGGGGTGTATCAGTGTACCCCACAAATATCCCAACCTCTACAGTCGACTTTAGCTTCTTCCTGGCATCCTTCGTCACATGAATGTAAACAGGTGAACCAAAAATCCTCAAATGGGAAATATCAGGCTTCTTACTAGAAAAACCCTCCTCGGGTGTACTCATGCCAAGTATCCTGTGAGGACAAAAATGTTTCACATAAATCACAGTATTGCATGCCTCAGCCCACAAGTGTATGGGAAGGCCCTGATCATGCAACATCACCCGTGCAACACCCACAATCGTTATTTTATTTCACTCCGCAACCCCATTCTACTGTGGGTTATGAGGTGCTATGAGCTCTCTTCGAATTCCTTCTGCGCTGCAAAAGTCCTTGAACTCGCCAAAGATGAATTCACCACCATTTTCGCTCCTAATAGCCTTCACCTGCTTCCCCGATTCTTTCTCAACCAGTGCCTTGAACTCACAGAACTTTGAGTATGTCTCGCTCTTCTTCTGCATGAAGAAGATCCAACACTTACGAGAAAAATCATCAACAAATATCACATAGTACCTGTGCTTTGATGTCGAAGCTACTGAGAAAGGTCCACACACTTCTGTGTGAATTCTCTCAAGGATCGCCGTGGTGCGACTATCCTTCTCATGAAAGGTGGCTTTCACAAATTTTCCCAAAGTACATCGCTTGCACTGATCTGACTGCATAAGTGTACCTTTGGGAAGCTCGGTAGAAATCTGCTGCAGTATCTTTAAAGCTCTATGGTGAAGGTGGCCCAATCTCCGGTGCCACAGCTCGCCATCATCCCGGCTCACCACTCCTTCTGCCTTGCCTACCATTGCTGCACAGCCATCTACCTGCAATTGATAAAGGTTCTTAACTTGAACCCTTATCCTCCAGGTCTCACTAGTTGCCTTACTACGCAGGAAATCCTTTCCCTCGCTAAAGACAACATCATATCCCTTGTCTTCTAACATCGCCACAAAGATAAGATTCTTCTTCAATCCTGGAACATGCATCAATTTCTTCAATACGAAGGGTTTACCAGACTCCCTCTCAAAGGAAATGGTACCGATATTGGTCTCACTGTATCTACCATCATCGCCCATCTCGATGTGCACTCCAAGATCTTTCTCATCCAGATCAGTAAACAAATATTTGTCTCCGGTCATATGAAAAGACACACCACTGTCAAGAAACCACACTGAACCCATCACACTTGAGACAAATCATGCGATCAGTGAAAAATCCAGCTCAAACTACGAGGCTAAGGCCTCTCCAGCTGCAGATCGAGCAGCTTGCTTATTTTTCTTCTTCTGTGGACAATTAGTGGCGTAATGTCCGTGTTGGTGACAGTGAAAGCACTTCACCTTGGACATGTCCTGCTTCTTTCCTTTCACACCAGATTGAGAAGCATTCTTCTTTCTCTTCCCTTTCCTTGCTTTGGCCGCCAAAGCGCAATTTTCTTCATCTGAGTTATTTGATGAAGATCCATCTCTGGTACTTCGCCTTATCTCCTCTTGCACAAGATCCGACCAAAGTCACTCCCATCCTGGAAATTTCTCCCGACCATTGATAGAGTCCTGATAGGAATGCCAAATATTTGGAAGCCCAAGGAGATCCAAGCTCACCAATTCCTCGTCATAAACAATAACCCCCACACTTTCCAGCTCATCCCTACATTGGATGAACTTCGTGAGGTACTTGGGCATACTGTTGCCTTTCTCCATTTTTATGTTCCTAAGTTTATCCTTGAGCGCCAAATTCCTCTGGTCGCTCTTGCTTTGGAATAAGTCTGTCAATTCTTTCCACATCAAGAATGGATAAGCCTTACCATGAAGGCTGGACACTATGTGATCCTTCACACCTTCCAACAGAATCCTTCGACACTTTGTTGTCTTCTTTCGCCATGCATCAAGTACGACAACATCGCTAGAAGTAGGTTTTGGAATTTCTGCATCTATGAACTCCTTTAACCCATTATCATCCAACATCACCTCCATCCTGTCCTTCCATGCAATATAATTCAAGCTGCCCTCAAGGGAATACTCCAATCGTAATCCATTGAAAGACATCTCAACTTCGACACCAAGAAAACATTGCTGCAAATTCGAATTCCACCAGCTCAAAACTCAACCACTTCAATGTTTTGCAATTTCTCCAATAATCAATATCTCTCTGATACCATGTAGAAATTTGAATAACTGATATGTTATCCACTGAGATTCTCCTGGTCACACACTATTTTAACTTCATGCACAATACAAAATCTCTTCTACCATTGATCATTAATTGCGTAAATAAAAACAATCGCATGTGCACATTAAAACCATAAAAAATCACACATATGAACACAATATTTTATGGGAAAGCTTAAAGCTGAAAACGCCCAACTATCTGTATATTATATGTCATAGAGATCATGTAACAATCATCATACAAAGCTCCTCACAAGCTCTCAGTACAATCTCCAATTGCTACATACTAATCAAGCTAGATCTAGCAAAACACATGCTCCAATCTTTGCCACCTGATAGCATGCCTCTACTGCACAATCAATGTTGAAGAATGGATCATAAATAAATTTGAACCACCTGGATTGTACTGCGCAATCCTCATTGGCATCTCCAATCACTGGTTGTTGCAAATCATGCAACAGTATAGTCACAACTGATAGTCACACTGCTCTTTCACCTATCTCTTCACTGGTCTCCTTTGGCTTTCTCATGCTGCTTGAAGTTGTGATGTATTCTTTAGTTGATTAATGATTTTATAATTAGTGAATTAATTAATAATTAATTCACCACTCTCACTAGTGTATCAATCGATTAGAGAATAGATACAACTAGCTCAACTATGTTTAACCGTTCTTGAACACAACTCCATTAACTTCCTCAATCAAGTCCACCAATCTCTCTCACATGAGTTAACCCAAAGTATCCATGCAATAGCTCCACTTAACCCTGAAGAATAAGCGTAATTCCTTCTGTCAACTCATGCCACATCTGTGCACTTCGCCGAAGTGCTCCAAGAGCATAAGATAATGTTTATAGTCCAAATATTATTAAGAGCTAATAATATTACGACATATCTATTTTTAGGCTTGTGATCTAAAAATGAATTCCGTAATATGTCTAAAAATAGAAGTCCATCTATTTTTTCCAACTTGACCAACCATCCAAAAATAGCATCCTGCAACTCATAGAATATGATCCACATGTCTAAAAATAGACTTTGCGCCAAAAATAGCCTACGGGCCCACTTAGTGAAGGCGACTTCTTTCCACTAAGCTCATCATCTTGTTGCAATCTCAACAATGAGGATCATGGAGTAGCAGAAACCACTCATGCAGATCCATCCACCAGAAATGGTATGAAGCGCACCAGAGAGGCTGATAGATTGATGCTAGATGTGACAAAGCATGTAAGAGCACCTACATCACAGCGCAGGTAGATAAGGTCCCAAGATAGGTGTTGGGTGCCATTTTTTTACTTATTTCCTACATCTATTTCCCTCATTTTTACCTTGTGACCTCAAACCTTGGCACTATCTTTGCCTTTTTCCCTTCTTTTCTATCTTAAATAGTGTTTTTTTGCCTTATTTAATTATATTTCCGTTTCATTGATTATTATGATGTATCGTTTCCTTTTTATGAATAATTGGGATAAATGTTGGAAAACGTTCTCTGGTCTTTTGTTGTCCTTCCAGGTTTTATTCTTAGCACAAAATATCTAGAGCATGAGGCGTACAGAAGCAGTTAAAAGTGTGCTTTTACAGTGAACTGTTACACTACGATGTTGTTACATCATGGTGTTGTTACAAACCTGCTATTACAAACTGTTGTTACAATTGTATTGCTGATTGGATATCGTCAACTTTCGGATGTTGACTCATCCTCAATTGCTATTACACTATAGCTGTCATTTTCCACAATAGTTGTAGAAGTCATTACATATTGTATTTTAGGATGACATATTTTAGGCAGTTTTGATTGTAATCCATATTCTCCCAGTCAAAATTTTTATTAAGGAATTGGTTGTAAATATATGTATCTTATTTTGATCAGCATGAGAATTGTAATATTCTCATGACTGACCCGTTCCTCATTTTTCTAAACATCTAACAATTATATAACTCTCAACTGTTGAGGTCAAGGGGTTAGCAGAGAACAATATTACTTTTGGCTCTGTAATTTTGGTCACATTAATACAAAGATATCACGTTGTTGTTGTTAGATGTGTTGTCTAGTTTAATTTCCATTTAGTTTCTATCTCTTCCTACGCCTTGCTAGGGAGGAAGGGCCCTCCTCTTTAACAGGGACTGCAGTAGTTAAAGTAGTTGTACTATATTTCTTATTTTCTTTGCGTATTGGTGGAGTGTTGTTGTTGTTGTTCTGGCTGTAATTAGATCTACTTCAGTTTCGATATTATTATGTTGTTACACGGATGTGATTGGAAATACCAGCTGGTGTAATTGTTGTGTGGTGCTCTAGGTACTGTTTAATTGAGGCATGATTACATTCCTGTAGATTGTTTTTATTTCTGCACGAGTGTTAATTTTCAGCAATAGATTCAGTGACGATTCTTCTTTATTTTTATTTGCTTCTGGTTTGATGTATCAACACAAAAAATGCAACTGTCATTGAGATAAAAGACGTCCCTGGATTGATAATTGATGTGTACTGTCTTAGTCATTTAATAGTGATTAATAAATTCCAACATTTTTGTGCCGTTGTTGGGTGTTGGTTCTTAAGAGACAATCCCTCGGTTGTGAAAGGAATTAGTGGTTAAAACATTTTAAAAGTGTGTCACAAAAATAATGTTATCATGAGGTCTTTGTTCTATCCCTATGGAAACTAGTTTTCTAAAACCCTTAATGATCCAAAATAATAAAAGATTTCACAATGGCATTAACTACTGATATCTGAATGGAACATAAGAACTGTAGAGGAAACTCAAAGTAATATGTTGTAAACACAAAATCTATTACTTTTAAGTTTCAGAGAGAATTCATGGAGAGAGAGGAAATTCAAAATAATATGTTGTAAACATGGAATATATTACTTTTAAGTTTCATAGAGAATTCATGGAGAGAGAGGAAACCAAAAATAATATGTTGTAAACATAGAATCTATTAATTTTAAGTTCTAGAGAGAATTTGTGAAGGGATAGGAGTTGGAGTGAAGGAGCGTGTATTAAGGCTATTTAACTAGATTACTTACAAACGTAAATAAGAGACCAAATGCTTCTTTACTTCACTTCATTCGAGGAAGAAACAACACAAAATGACACAAGAAACATGAATCACCATCAAAATTTGCAGGAAACTTGCTGCTTCTTTCATTCACCCATCAGAAAAAGAAGTACAAAATGTAGTCTCCAAGAGGTCCAGAACTCAGAACCCTTCCTCTCTTTTTCTCTCTTCCTTAAATACAAACAAAATTAGTTTGTAAATGCTCGAGCTTCTTGAAACTCCTAGACTTCCTAAAATGTTAAACTAATTATTACATTTCAATCGAGGACATCATTGTAGCTTCAATCTTAACAAATAAAACAAAATAAAACTTGAAATATAATCCTTTTGCTGAATATGATTTGTTGCTGATGTGTCTCCTTCCGTTTCTGCTGTGATATCCTAACAGTCTGCATAAACGCATCTCTGTCTGACTTTTCCCATGCTTTTGAATTTCGAACATTGTCATCATGTCACCTACTACCCGACTCTGCCTCTTCTGCTCTTGCCCGTAGCGTTTAGTCTTTGATTAATAAAATGCCGCAAACGCATACCACTATTCTGCACGTAGCGTCAGGTCTTTTCTTACCCGAGTCTGCCCTGTGTTCAGACTTTCCTTTGTAGATGTCATAATACTGGACTTTAAAAGATATCCCAATTTTCCTTTTAAAACTATTGCATTTGTCCCTTTAATTAATTTCGCATTTCGACGTTCATAACATATTCACGAGTGCCATTCCTCCTGAGCTTGCGATGTGCGATTGGCGATAAAGGTAGCGATGATGTGGCAAGTGGAGGTGGGGCCGATCGCAAATCGCAATCGGCGATATAAAAATTTGTCGCATTTCACATTTCGACATTCATAACATTTTCATGAGCGCCATTCCTCTTGAGCTTGCGATGTGCAATGTGCAATTGGAATATATTAAATCATAGTTCTGAGCTACATCACGTCTGCTTCGTTATCGCACTTCGCACTTCAGCGAATCCCGTTATCTTATGATTGCTATCCCTTCTAAGCTTGCAATGTGTGATATACAAGAGGGTCCCACAGTTGGACTTTAAATACTTTATATTCGAGCTTCGAAGTATATCGCATTCGGTCCTCGTACCGCATTTCTCATTTCAGTGATTTAACCTTGTTCTATTCCTCTTGAGCTTTGAGATTGCGATTTGTGATATGCGATCAGGCCTTCCACATGCGATTTCGATTTGAGATCTATTATTAGGCCCTCCAAATACGATTGCGATTAAGCCTTTGAACACTGGTTCTGTATGTATATTTTCACAACTCGACCCCGACCTACGTGCAATGTTCTGAAGGCATCAATCGACCCGACTCCTAAACTGTTCTGCATGCGAATAAGCTCGACTTGACCCTTGCTGCACGCTTTTCTTATTTGCTGCTCCTCTGGATTAGATTACACCAATTCTACTGCTTCCTTAATTTTGGTTCCAGTGCACATGTGATGATGAATCCTCATTGAGCTTGTGGTAACTTATGCTTTTGAGCATGTTGCAGGTTCTGGAAATTTTAACAATTGTTCCTCAACAACCTTGAATTGCTCAGAACCTCTCTTGAATTTTAGTTGAGTCAAATTATGCTACAACACTGGGGATGGAAGTGACGATCCAGTCAACCATAATTATTTGTTTGATGATAGGGTGTTCCTGGTCAGAAATTTTTTGGGTGGTAAGATGAGAGGTAAGAACCTGCGCATCGCTCTAACATACTTGTGCAGGCTCACCATTGCTACGCTAGGGCACTTAGAAGTGTGAGTTTTGGGTTTTTTTATTCAACACGTCTTTAGCTATACAGTTTTTGGGAGGTAAGACGAGAGGTAAGAACCTGTGCATCGCTCTAACATACCTGGGCGGGCTCACCACTGTAGAAACTGAAGCACTTGTATGAAGGATTGATAGACATAGGGTCCATGTGTGCTAGTAGGACATTAGAGAAAACAAAAACACCCCCCACTCTAACTAACTACAGGAAAGATAGGCTGTAAAAAGGAAAAGAAGAGTGTAGACTTGGGAATAAATACATTCTTTGGAGATCTGATCTCAAAAGAAGAAAAGTAAACAGTCTACTTCATACAGAGATAATAGGAAGAAGGGACCACAAAAAGCTACTACTATATCAAATCCTGAGGCATCGATACCTTTTGTGTCTGGACCTCATCACCCTTCAAACAACATATCCACTCCTGATATCAAGACTCCAGATTTGAAACAAGAGTGGAAATCCATTAATCAAAATTTAAAAATTGAAGGACAAGGGGAGATCAGTGAGGAGCATCAGGGGCCTGAGGAACAACATTTATTTGATCATCATTTGGATGCAGGTAGTGCAGTGAAATAAATAGTCTTGGAACAACCTGATCCTTTATTTATTTGTAAATCCCCTGCATATTCGGAGGTCATTTCATCCCATCAGGAAGGATCAGCCATGGGAGACGAAAATATTAAGACAGATGGTACTATTACTTTTGAATTCCCAATATTGGCAGCACAGGATGAATCTACTATAAGAAAATTCCATTATCATCTCTATCATCCTTTCAAGGGATGGATTTTGAAGATCCCGATACCTTTATGTTCGAGTTCGATGTGTTGTGTAGGAGTTATGACTACACTTCAAATGCCCATAAGGATGAAATTGTTTCTTGCTACTTTGAAAAGGGAAACATTAAGATGGTTCATGAGACTGGGTGCTGGCACGATCTGAACCTCGAATTACATGAGGGACACCTTCCTCTTTAAGTATCAAGATTACTTTCAAACCAGGAATTTGAAGGAAGAAATCTTCAGAATTACATAGAAGGAAGAGGAGAGCTTAGAAGACTACATGGAACGATTCCATTATAATTTACAAAGTTATAATTTTGGTAACTTAGCCCTAGAAATCCTGAAACCTATATTCCTAAGAGGAATAATAGATGACTGTCTGGAGCATTTGAATTTGTTGGGAAAAGGAGACATATCGCAAGAACCACTCGAAGAAATAATGAAGCTCTGTCTGCGGAGTTCAAGAGGATCGGTCAAGGGGAGAAGTTTAGTTTGGGACCCTTTAGTTCGGATACAGAAGTCCACAAGTGGAGGAGTAACCAGAGTAGAGATCGGGAATCTATTTGAGGATTTTAAAACCGACCTCCTCAGTACTCTCTCTGCGCAAATCACTACGGTACAAGTTAAGAAAGAACAAACAGAAGCTGAAGTATATTTGGAAATATTTTGTCCTCGATGCAAAAAGAAAAATTTAGAAATATAATGCAGACGAAATAGAGCTAGCTTGTGCAACATATGTGATTTGACGCATTCCATTGGTTAATTCCTAGAACTACCCAGACTGAAATCAATGCTTAAGGAATCAAGTGAGGATTTATAGTCTTCCTACTTCATCAGATCAAAGAGACCATGGCAGTCGCAACCTACAGGTACTCCTCCAGATTTTTCCTCTTTTAATCCTCGGAATAATGTTTATAATGGTCAGTAATTTCCATGGCCATATCCTACTCCTTCCTCAACACAATTTCCTTCACCATGGAACCATTGGCCTTCCCCTCCATCAATGCAATATCCCCATCGAAATATTATCCTTAGAGTCAGAATTAGAGAGGTAATGGCCAAGTTCCAATGCCCTCTACACTACGAATGCAACATCAGTTACAATTGCCTCCTCGTCAAACTCCTGCACCTCCTACCTGACCCCAATTACCTGTGAAACATAACCCCAATATGAATAATAAGGCATCTCAGAGCATAGGTGCCCTAGTTACTTTCTAGACTTATCTTATCACTCCTATTGGGCTTAATGAGGTTCATCTTCGATCGAGAAAATTAATCAGACCAGGTCATACTCCCATCATTACCGAGGAAGAATGTGATTCACCTAGAAAGGATGTAGTCGATTTTGAAACAATTTTTACACCTATAATAGTTGATACAACACCTGTTGTTACACCTGTAGAAGCCATCTTGGGAAAGCTTATTGTTTCTACGTCAGCCAACTTGAGCAGGGCTGGTGCATCTGTGACAACTGACTCAACTGTTAGGGTTCATGATACTCCATACCCTCAATGATTAATTGAAACCGGGCCAGCCTCACAAACTGAATCTGAGTTCCTCAAGGAATTACAAAATTTGTATGTGCGGATTCCAGTGTTACAAGCTCTTAAGGAAGTATCTATCTATGCCAAAATAGTGAGATATCTTTGTGTCAAAAATCCTGGAAGGAAACCGAAAGACCCTGCTACTATCCATGTTATGGGGAAACTGTCCAAACTAATTATTGATCAGCTTTTGTTGACTAAATATAATGACCCGGCGAATCATACAGTGACTGTCCATATTGATGACCAGTGCATAACTAACACTATGATTGATTTAGGGGTAGCCATTAATGTAATGACCAAAGATATTTTTATCTCCCTAGGACTTCATGGACTCAGACCTACACCTACAATGCTTGAATTAGCAGATAGATCTCATGTCAATTCTGAGGGAATGATAGAAGATGTGGTGATCATTTTATATTCTTGGAATTATCTAGTTGATTTTCTCATTTTACAAACTAAATCCAACCTGGGGGGTCATCCTTTAATCTTGGGGAGATCATGGCTAGCGACTGAAGATGCATATATTGGATGTAGATCCGGATCTATGGTGATCTTGGATGTGCAGGCCACTAAGAACCTGAACCTTTTACCCCCAGTGAAACCACATATGGATTTGAATAGTCCCTGGTGGGACGAATTTGAACCTGAATCTGATTTTTCCCTACCTCTCCTCACACTACGAAAAGCACAATACTTAAAGGATGAAACAGAGGATGACATTATTAATGGATTTATTAGAAATTCACTCTATGTTGCCTCTATTAGAGATCCAGGGGAAGAATATGAGGTAGATGACGTAAATATTTAACATTTGAAAACTACTCCACATACTGATAGAAATGTTTTTGAAATTGAGATAGGGAAATATTTAAACATTAATCCTAACTTGATTGCTGAACAGAACAGATTGTTGATAAAAATATTATAAAAATATGAAAAGGCATTTGCATGGGACTATACTAATATGAAAGGAATCCACCCTAGCCTATGCACCCACTGAATTTACCTTAAGGAGGGTTGTAAACCAGTTAGACAATCGCAGCCCCGAATGAATCCCGCACTTAAGGAGATAGCGAAAGAGGAATGAAAGAAACTCCTTAATGCTAATTTCATCTACCCCATTTCTGACAGTCAGCAGGTATCTCTGCTTGTCATTGTTCCAAAAAAGAATGGAAAGTGGAGAGTTTGTGTAGACTATAGAGAACTTAACAAGGCCACCTAAAAGGACCATTTCCCTTTACCATTCATTGACCGAGTCCCGGATAATCTCTCTGGGAAAAAGTTTTTTTCATTTCTAGACGGGTTCAATGGCTATAATCAAATACGGATTGCCTCGAAAGACCAAGACAAGACAGCATTTACTTGCCCATTGGGTACTTTTTCATACAAAGTCCTTCCTGTTGGCCTCTGCAATACACCAACAACTTTTCAAAGGGAAATATTGGGTATCTTTTCGGGTCTCCTGAATGACTGTCTCGAAATCTTCATGGATGACTTTACACCCTACGAGGATGCCTTTGAAACATAATTAGATAACTTGGAAAAATTATTGGAATGTTGTGAACAAAGTAATGTTGCTTTGAGCACGTAGAAGTGCCACATGATGATGATCGAGGGGATTATGCTAGGAAATTTCATTTCAGCAGATGGAATCAAGGTAGATCCTGCAAAAATTGAGGTACTCTCAAGAATCCAAACTTCCAGAACTCAAAAAGAGGTACGTAGCTTTCTGGGACATGCAGGGTACTATAGGAGATTTATAGAAAAATTTTCAAAGATTTCATCTCCTCTGTTTTCTTTTCTCATGAAATATGTGGAATTTGTGTGGACAGGGAAGTGTGAGCAAGCCTTTTTGAATTTAAAGAACTGTGTAACAACATCACCTTTTTTGTGAGGACCAAACTAGAGACTACCATTCCATATCACTACAGATGCATCTGACATAGCTGTGGGTGTTGTTTTGGGGAAGCTGGAGGAAAAGAAACCTCATGCCATTTATTACATCAGCAAGAATTTAACTCCAACTGAGCTCAACTACATAGTGACCGAGAAGGAATTCCTAGCAGTAGTGCATGCTATCAACAAATTTCAGCACTACATCACCGAGTATCAAGTATTTTTACGCACTGACAACGTTGCAATTCAATTTTGAATGGATAAGCCTGTTACCAATTGTAGAGTTACATGATGGTTATTGTTGTTACAGGAATTTGATATCACTATTTTAGATAAACTTGTAAAATATAATGTGGTTGTTGATTTTCTTTCTAGGTTAACTATAGGTGATAATTGCACTCCTACTGAGGATTGTTTTCCATATGAATATCCTTTTTCCATATCTACGCACTCACCATGGTATGCAGATATAGAAAACTATCTTGCTGTAGGAAAATTCCCACACCATTTATCTTCTGGAGAAAAGAGGAATATCATACAACAGAGTGCTACTTACTCCTGGATAGAGGGAAATACCTATCACACCAGACCAGACTTTTAGATTCGGCGTTGTGTTAGAGAATATGAGGTCTTTGATATCTTGAAAGCTTGTCATGAGGGACCCAGTGGAGGACACTTCACGGACAAGAGAATAGGGTATAAAGTATTGTCAACAGGGTACTAATGGCCAACTATATTCCAGGATGCCAAGAATTTTTTGAAGGGATGTGATAGCTTCCAAAGGATGGGCCAACCTCTTAAATTAGATGAGATGTCATTACAGCCTCAGATAGTGATAAAGCCATTTGAGAAATGCGCCCTGGATTTTGTAGGGCCAATTAATCCTTCTTCACAACGGAGATCATAAGTATTGGTCTGCACCAACTATGTCACAAAGTTTTTTGAAGCAAAGGCACTAACTAGATCTATAGAGTAGGTTGTTTCATACTTCCTATTCAAAGATAGTTTTGTTCGATTCGGGATACCCAAGGAGATAATGACTAATGAAGGGCCTAAATTTACATCTCATTTGATCCAGAAAATGTTTGAGAAGTATGGAATTCATCACAGGATCACTTCACCTTATCACCCATAAGAAAATGGTCAAGTGGAGAGCACCAATAAAGTCATCGATGGAATTTTAACAAATATAGTAGCCAACCACCGAATAAATTGGGCCAAAAAATTTCCAGAGGTGTTGTGGGCTTACAGAACAACATGGAGGAATATTACAAGCTTCTCACCGTATGAATTGGTGTATGGTAAGAATCCTTTATTCCCCATATATTTAGAAATAAATACATTGAGAACAACATTACAATTCAATCTGGATTTAAGCACAATGCAAAGACAAATATTGAACTAGCTCAATGAGTTAAAGGATAAATGATTGGTTGCCATTCAACAGACAGAGATCATTCAACAAAAAAGAGCTAGATGGCATGACAGGTTCATTAAGAAGAAGAAATTTCAGAAAGGATATTGGGCTCTCTTGTATGATTCAAGATTCAAATATTTCAAAGGCAAGCTCTGCACCAAATGGCTAGGTCCTTACGAAGTAGACATGTTTTTTGACAGTGGGAATGTACAATTGGTTTCTTGCATTGATGGTGGTAAGACACCATTATCGGTTAATGGGCACCGTTTGAGGTTATATCATCAACATGATTTGAAGGAATAATTTGTTAAAATTGTCGCGAAATATGATATTTATGTTACAGTAGCAGGGGAATGCTCCCCTATGCAACCTGAAAATTGAAATTCCAATAAGTGTAATAGCTGAAAACCACTCTTGTGGCAGCTGTTACACCTATTATAATAATAATAATAATAATATCAATAAAAATCTGATTGTGAAAACCTCTTTTCGGGGCGCAGTCAGAAAATTTGTGACAATTGGAAACCACTTCCATGGCAGCTATTACACCCAGTTTTTTTTCCCTTTTTCAAAACATCATCTTTCCTTCTCGACATATTTTACAAGATGATGTTACTCATTTGTTCCTTTTCTTTATATATTTTTCCTAATTATCATGTTTTATGAAAAATAACACAATGGCTATCTTGGTTGTTATACATGTAACAATTGACAACCATGAACAATGTTTCCTATCTCGTCGCATGTAGCAATAATTACAACAGTCAAGCATGACTGCCATGATCACTCGAAGCGGTTATGCCATCACATTAAATCCCTCCTTCACATCGCTTTAGGTACGTCATTTAAAAATGTAACATCATCATTTAATAATTTGATTATTAATGGCAAGTTATGATATCCCCGTGACGGACGTGGGTGACCGTCACCATTAAATATGGGGGGGGGAGATAAATCTCATAATCATTGCAAGAAATCCATAGTCTTGAAACTGTCATTAACCACCCATGCATAAAATTAAATAACACAATAACCAATTATGACCAAATCTGGCTGGAAAAGTCATTTATAGTTAAAGCCCATTGTTGTTGTGGATTTTTCGCACGGGTGTACGAAATCACACCAACTTAAAGAGTGTGGTCTACTCTTTAAAATATTGGTAATAGGCAGAAAGTGGGGGAGTTCAAAAGCATAACATTTAATAAAAAACAATATGCTAAAGTATGCTCTGGTTAAACTAAAACTAAAACACAAATATACAGAAGCTATAAAGAGAGTAAAAATGATAATAATGCAAACGATGGCTCGATGGCCTCTTCTTATTAAACATTTGAAATGGAGAAGAATTTTACCCACTTGCCAAAGGGCCCCTAGGCAATGGCTCTAGGTCTCGATGCAAGGATGTTTCCTTCCAAGCTCCGCCTCTAATGCAGTATCCCTCTCTCTCTCTATTGTTGTGGACTAAGATGTTGGGTGGCCAACAATCGAGTCCTCTTTAGCTCCAGCTTTGAGTCACACACTGCTGGTGTTGCTTGGGCAACTTTGGCCAGCATCACAATGTGATCACCATGTCTTCATCTCTTGGTGGCTTTATATAGGTGAGTTTCAAATCCTCCTTCCTCCCTTGGTACATGATGGATAGTGACCCAAGGGAGAGGTATGATTCCATTGTGTGCTCAAATATTATTTTGTGTGCTCACATAGTGTCTAAAAAGGTGCTGGTGGCTGTCCTTAGGTGGATTTCACATAAGGAGTAACTGTCCTTTGCTTGGTGTGGTCCCGGAAAGTGACTTTTTGCCATTTCCAAGAATGCACGCTTATCAGCAAAAAAGGCATGTAGAAGGTGCTCTTCTCGAAGGATAAAGTGCACAATTCAACATTTATGACTAGTTAAAATATGATTTTCTCAAAACGCCAGAGATTTTAAATACTTCTTCATTCCATAATGTGTTCCTGCCCTGTAAATCCTTAGGCTTGACATTAATTGATGTCGTCTTCTACTGTACGATTTTCTAGTGTTAACAATTCCCCCCTAATGTGTGAGGTCTAAGAATAACTATATAGCCAAAATACATTATAGTTTCTTTTCTGTATTGTGCACACAGAGAGAGAGAGAGAGAGAGAGAGAGAGAGAGGCATGCGTGAATTTTGGAATTGACAACACCTTGCACCATTTTTGAGATAACCATGGCCTAAGGGACCCCCTGCAAGCAGACAAAATATACAACATATTTACAAAATTTCAACGAGGCGGGCATGTCCCATGCTTGTGATGCTATGGTTAATTAAACAAAATTGACAGATACATGTGCTATATGTGCCACTACTATGGTAGTGATGCTGGTGGTTGTTGACGACGATTGTTGACGTCCTCAGGGGCCTTTTTTCTTTGACGATAGGTGGAATGTGGTACCCATATGCGTAATCTTGGTATGGCATATCCCTACGCAATGTACGCATATGTATTGGTTGGGACCTTCCATGTAAGCATTGTTGTCAGAGACGCTTATGGAGGCACGGATCTTCAATGGATCTGATCAAAGTGCAATGGTTGTAATGTATGATACCAGCGTGACATGAAAGCTTTTGCTGTAGTCGAATGTTAGGAGGATCGATGACATCTGTGGACAATGATGTCTCCCACAATGCCTCCCGAGGATACCCCTTTGCATGGGGAGGGGTAATCCAAGGTACTGCTTCCTTTTTGGAAAATAGGTGTCAAGGTTGACAAAAAGGAAGCCTTAATCAAACCATGGGTCACCGACCTGAGGGGTCGGGGACCTAGGTGTGATGGGTTTAACATAGGCATGCTGGTGAGAGGTGACTGAAAACAGATGATGGGGATTTAGTGGCTCGAGGTCAAAGTATACTTTAGCAGCTTGGCGACAGTCATAGTTATTTTTGAAGGGAAAATCCCTAGGGTCGGTAGGACTTCCAGGGCAGGAGTGAATCGGCTATGAATGTCATGAAGGTGCGTGTATTGGGGGTGAAATACTTCGACCAAGGGGAATGAGGGACTGCTACCATGGGAGAAAAGGTGAAATATGAGGGTGAAGTGGCAAAGGGCATCGTTTGCGGTCTTTGTAAACTTACCAAAAGAATAAAATAATGAGGTTTGGTTTGTACAAAACACAGAGACGGGTACCCCAAAACATGGAAGGGTTCATTCACTGAAGGTGTGAGAATGGTGTTTTTCTGGGGGTGGGGTTCCCATTGGTTGGTCTCATGTGCGGGGTTGATGAAGCATAAAATGTCGCAGATGGGATTATGCTGATGGAGGTATGGTGGGCCAAATGCGATGCGCGGAGGTGCGCTTTCAATATGCTTTTACAATCTAGCCGTCCAAGAAGGGGGTTTGAGTTTGAATGGTAAACTTGACCTTATGCATGATAGATGGATGGGCATGAGGTGCTTCCCGGACTGAAATGATATGCCCATGGCGTCACTTGTGTTGTGATATATGGTCTACTTTGGGTGACGAGCTCCATGGAGGGGAGGCTCTACTGACCAACACAGACGTTTATCATATGCAGGGTGAGGTGATGATAAACGTGGTCGGGTATGAGGATCCTATGGTTTATTTCTGATGGAGAAATGATGTCAGGATATGCAAATTTTTCTGGGACTCTATCATGCTGAGGGTAGAATGATACCTGCTCTGGAAATTTTAGTGGAAGGTGTTGTGAACGGTTTGCGGGTTCTTTCTGCCAGCGCTGAAAAATTGTTTTTTTTCTGGAAAGAGAATGTGTGGCATTTCTTTTGTTCGCCATGGCATACTAATGATGGTGCAACTTATGGTTTGCAGAATGGACCTTTTGATCTCCTGTTATGGACCTCTGAAGTTCTGGAAAAGGGCGATAAATATGGGAGTATGGCCCTAATCCTACTCATTTGTACTTGCTGATTTTTGGGAGATAAGAGGTGATTGCAGAGCATTTCTTGCCATTACAGTCAGCCCTTGTACTAGGGATAAGCGATATTATGCTGAGGTAACTTTCATGATGTCTTGCATTTCAATTTTTTTAGTTTGATAGTGCCGGGGGCTGTACAAATTGGGTTTTTACGGCCTCAAAGGAACTTTTTGACTTAGATTGCATAGGCGATCTAGGCAAAGAGGCGCCCCCCTTGCACACATTTATGAGGGAAAGGCATGCAAGGGCACGTTGTTTCCTATTTTTTACACGCAAGGGCGCGCTTTTCTAAGAGACAGGTGCGCAAAGGGCAGGGTGACAGAAAAAATTGGGTTTTGTCTATTTTGATGTTTTTCTCTATACTGATGGGTGCCTGTGTTGCTTGGCAGGTTGGTGTGGAGAGAGCGAGTTTGGCCCGAGATCCGGACAACTCTAGCTGCTGATGCTGCGCCGTTAGTTGCCAGCATGGGGCCTTCTAAAGTTTGCTGAGAACGAGTTTCTTTGGTCTTAGGACCGACTGTTATGTTATATTATATAGCATTGGTGCAAAAGGCGCAATATGTTCGTACTGAGGGGGACAAAATTGATTATCCGTCCGGAGATGGATATATACTTCATGACTGGGTTACTGCCTCAGAGTGAGGCTCTGAGGTATCCACTCCCTGCTGGGAGAGTGAACCTAGACGGATTTCGGAGGAGGCATTGTGGTGATGCGCCTCTTACTGAGGGGTGCATCGATATTGCATTAGTGAAAGATGTGGCCGAGTGGTGTGCTCTGGCTATTATTGTGCAACTGATGGGGTCATTTGATCCACATCAGGAATCGATCCCACAGGTGGGAGTTTTACGTCGTTTGAGGGGCGGGAATTTTTTCGATTTCGCCCGCTTTTGTTTTAATGGTATGGTGTCGCAACTGAACAGGGTGCAACGTGGATCCAAGTCATTTGCGTATGCTAGCATCCTGTGCAACATTATGTATGAGAGGGTGGTGCTGCTGAGGCCCATTGTGGTGGTGCCTATTGGGGGGCCGCGAGAGCCACACATGAGGAGGTGGGCTCTGGTGATGCCGCGCGGCAGTGGTGGCTTGGTGGGTCGTTATTGGAATGACATGACAGAGGCTTGGTTTGAGGCCAACCCACAGATTTTCCTGCCATACCTGTATGTGGGGATGTACTTTCAGGGTGATCCAGATATGGGTCTCCTGTTCAGTTATGTTTGGGGGCCTGCAGGTATGTGTTATATTGTTTCTGCATTTGTTCAACTATTTATGTTCCTACGTGTTTTTTTATTGACACTGACATGATTTTGGTTACTCCTGTAGATGTTGGCGAGGTAGGTCGCCCAGTGGCCCATTTGGTGGGTCATGATCCTCCGCTACGACCTCGTGGTGGTGCTGGTGGACCTGGTAGGGATGGTTTTGGCCCTTCTAGTGAGGGCATCAACTTGGCTGCAGTTGAGGTTACGGTTGAGCGAACTCATGTAGATGTGGCTGATGCACACATTGCAGTACTTATGGCTCAGGTGGTCGCTCTAGAGGACTTTCGGGGTCGAGTGGACTGCTTAACCCAGGGGATGCCTGCTTGAGGTTTCATGGACAACTTCGAGGAGGTTTGGCTAGAGACGGTGATGGCCTGCGAGAGGGATTATCAGCCCACTCTATGACGGGTGGCTATTGCAGTGGCGACAACAACTCCAGTGGTGGCACCAGGAGTAGTGGTGGGCCCAGGTGCTCCTCTTGAGGGGGCACCCCCCTAGAGCAGTTTTGTACATAGGGAAAGCACCCGTTATGAGGATGCTTCCCTTATTTTTGATGACCTTTGTATCTTAGGGCTGGCCAGTAGGCCAAAGACACTATTTTTTGTACTCACATACACATATTCTTTTATATATATATGAGAGATCTTTTTTGTAGCTCTATATGGCGTGTTATCTAATTTGGTTTATATATTTTGTGCTATGCTGATGGATATCTATGTTTTTGGTTTTTTATGTATGATAGTTTATTCGTGATGCATTCCAGTCTAGGATATTGTTAGCTATGCGATCAACTGCTTGGTTTTGATTCCTTGATACATGTGAAAATGTAATGTAATAAAATTGTTTGCTTAATCTTTTGGCACGCAAATATTTTTTAAACAGTTATGTGTCTCTGGTCTCAAATGTTTGGTTCAAATGCGATACTACTAACTGGGAATCGAGGTAGATATGCATATGGCAGATGCCCTGATGGAGGGCCTCACAGATAAGTCCGATGACAACATCATATTCTTCTTGGTTGTTTGTTGCTGATCTGATGCAAATGTTGTTTGAACACAGTGGTGAACGGTCAGGGTGGTAGATGACCTAGGTGGCTGTAGCTAAGTTTTGCGACCATTGTGATGCTCCATCAACAAATCCGAAATAGGGTTCAAGTTGGTGATCCATGGTGGCACTTTGAGCACATTTTTTACATAAGTATTTGGGTCAAAACATACTTTGGTGTTGGGTTTTTTGTGTACTCTAACTCTAGGGGACAAGGGTTGCTGGGCCCTTATGGGTAGAACTTCTTGAGGTAAAGGCCATTGACGAGGTTAGTGAGGTAAATCCTGTCCGGTTTCATCAAGATGTATGCCCCCTGTCGGAGGCAATGTTTGATGATATAGGGTCCTTTCCACAAGGTTTCAAATTTCCCTGGCCCTAAGGCCTATTTTGCGACATCGTAGAGAAGGACTAATTATCCCTCGGTAAATGAGTGAGGAGTGATGTGGTGGTCGAATGATGCTTTCACCATTTTCTTATGGGCCTCATTATGTTGTAGCAATTGTCGCCGAATTTCGTCAACTAGCTCTAGTTGTACTAGGCATTGTTCTAGACGCTGGGTGTCATCAAGGAGTTCGATGGCAGCATGAAAGTTTGGGATCTTGCGGAAATCAACGCAAAAGCATAAGGTACCTTAGTCTTTTGCGACAGGAATCAAGTGGAAATCTTGGGGCGAGGGGGTGGTTGGAATCCTGTCTTGGGCGTGCGATGATACAAGTCATATGTGGTGAATTGTGTCACTAGCATGCAACGAGGGAAGGATCTTAGTAATGGAGTTCTAGTTGAGCATAAATTCAGGTCTCCCACTAGAGTAGTCAATTTCCAGTAGGTGGAATTTTTTCTTATCATAGAGTTGCTTGAATGCTTTCAGTAGTGGGCATACCTCTGGCGGGTGATCTTGACTGGTGCAAATGGTGCACGGTACCACAGCGCTGACAGAGTAGATAGTGTGAGATTCTACTCTACTCATTTTCCCTGATGTGGATGCTTGGAAAGGGTCGGTTGTAGAAGAGGTCGTCTTCTACTTCCATTTCCGCGTCATTGGTTTAGACTTGTCTTCCTTTTTAGTGGTTGGTAGACTTAACACTACTCAAGACACTCTTAGCTTGGGGAGATGCGCACACTTGAACGTATGATGAAAGTGTGAGAAAATTTGGCAATAAGTGCGTGTGATCTTCTCTTGATTGGAGAGAATTTTCTGAGGGAGAGAAGAGACTATGCAGAGACTGTTTGCAAGGGGCTTGAGTTCTCTGCATTGGTTGACTCGGTGATCGTTCAGATCACATAGGTCGCATGTTATCCTAGGCTTTGCCTAGGGTATACGTGGTTGGTGTGCAGTCTTATCAGGCTTGACACACCATTGCGGTGGTGGGGACGTTGAGCTGATGATGTATTTTTTATGCCATTCCCAGAGATCGTCCTGTCTCTTTTCTACAACATTAATCATGTCGATAGTGGGATGGATCTGCGCGGCATAAGTACAATGTCATTCATAATTATTACCCTGACATATCAGGAAAAATATCCGTGATATGGGGGTCCCATCATGCTTGGTCTGAGGTCAGGCAGGGAAACAACGTCGCAATGCTGCTAAGTCAAGGCAATGGACGACTATATGGTCTGTCTTTTTGCATAATGTACACGTTGGCTGTTGCTGTGAAGTGTCATTGGGGGTAACTAGGGGTTCCATGCTAGGCCGTTCTTCGGCTAACAAGAACATGATAGAACCACTCATCTCCTTTGCTTGGGTCATGGATCTACCTGTGGACTCGGCATCCATATCGTCTTCTTGGGAAAGGCGAACTATGGTTGAGAAAAGGCTAGTAAGGGCTAGCTAGAAGCGAGGTATGTAGTGACAATCCTCAAAAAGGTGATTGTCGGCGCATAACGGGCAAGTGAATTGCGTTGCCCATATCCCTACATAGTAAACCATTTCAATTGGATACCAACTGTGAATGAGATCCAATGCGACACACTCTTCGAGGTAGTGGACACGTTCATCGCATAGCGTAAAATGTATAATGGGCATTACTGGGGTCCTCTCTACAAATCTATGTTCCTCTTATAAATATAGGATGGTATGCGGCTCGTCATTGATAGAATAGAGGGAGGGATCCTCTTCATAAGATCACTCGATCGCTTGTAAGGTGTCCCTATATCGTGGTATTTCTGGACAATGGTGGGTATAATTCCCATAGGTGTCACAAAGAGCGCATGCATGATTGGTACGCAACGGTTTGCTTGTATTTTTTGAGGTAGGTTCCTTTTTGCGGGAATGCGGTGTTGAGGTGTCTGCTTCGGAGCCGAGGAGTGGTTTTAACTCATCCAAATTAGAACATATGTGGGTAGGGTGTCCTATGACATCACATATATCATAGGCTGATGAATCCCTTTTCATGGTGGGGGTCACCGTTTCTTTCCTCTTTTTGTGCTTTTCTTGGTCGTGATAACCGGTTTCGTAATGGGAGAATCCTTTGCGGGGGCGGTTTCGACCGTTTCTTGGGTAGGTTGGGGCTCCTCGGGGCTAAGGGGCTTTAACCCAATGGTAGTAACATTAGTGGCTCCTATTCTGGAAGGGGGAACGAGGTACCAGACTAGGAACGCCAATGATATGTTAGGTAACACCAGTGTTGCCAAAATCTGTTGGGAGACGAAGCCAGATAGGGGGCAGAGGAAAGGGGTTTGGGAGGTGGTGTAGGATAGATAGGTTGCCGTGGCAGATTCCTTGGTGTCATTACTGCTTGAGTTTGTGTCCTGAATATCCTCGGTGCTTGATGTGGATATCATGTAGACCGAGGCCCCTGTGGCATCGGGCGATACCTCAGGGATAATGGGAGGATCTCCTAGGAATGACCCTAGGATGGATGACGGTTTAAATTGGCCAGGGCCATATTCTTGGTACCATGAAAGACTATCTATGGTTGTATCTATGTAGGGTAGAATTACATCCATGTTGGTTAGGGGATGCTTTTCACTGTGCGTCAGCTGGTCTACCGTAATGATTCGATCTTCGTGGGGGAACATCATGATGCGAAAGATGGAGGATGCTATGGAAGACATGGTGTACATGTAGCTCCACCCAAGGAGTATGTTGTAATCCAAGTGAGCATCAAAGAATTCAATGTCTATGTGGACTGTGTTTCCGGCTAAGTAGACCGGTACATTTTGGTAGAGGCCGATGGGAGTCGAGGGATAAACGTCATATGCTATGAGCATGATGACGGAAGGTTTGAGTTCAGGGGATCCTAACTTCTACCACACATTTTTTGACATGATGCATGTCGATGCACCCTTGTCAATGACACATCAATGAATAGTGATATTCTGTACTGATACTAGTATTTGGAAGGCAACCATAGAAGGAAGCCTAGGGGTGGCCTTGTCTAAGTCAAAAGCCATCATGCGCGTATCGGCAGGGTTGATAGTGCCTAACGCAGAAGTAGGGCCTTCCATTGTTTGGGGCATGACTGAAATACTTCCAACGTGGACATAGCAGTAGGTGATTGAGCTAAATCATCCACAATGCTATAATTATGGGTTGCTTTGGAGTAATTACCGCTCGCCTATTAGGCCCTTTTACAATTTTTGGCAATAGTTCTATATGAATCTTTGGAATGGTAAAAGGTGTAGTCGGCATGCTTATACTAGCCCCTGACGTATTGGTGTCTGGTGGGGTGTCATAGCTATGATTTCGAGTCTGGAAAAACATTTCTTCCCCTGTCATGTAGATCTCATGGTTTCTTTTCTCGAAATCAACTGGGTTTTGCTGCTGAGTGCTGATTGTCCCTTGATGGGGGAAAGGTTCTTGCATCACCACAGTTTGTTGGGAAGACCCTCCTTGTCCATGGTTACTCTGTAGCTTTTTAAGCTCAGGGAGTTCGGGACAGTGGTGAGTATAGTACCCGTACTCACCACATATTGAACAAGAATGGTTTGTTCGTAGGGGTACCCTTTTGACTTGCCTTTGGGCATTTCTTGACTCCTAGTTCTAATTATAGTTGGAGTTACCTCCAACCTAGGATCGCGGTGGGCACTGTTGGATGCTGCCCCCCTGTCAGGGTTCCCTTTGGGCTTATTTCTGGTATTTTTCTTAATCACATTAGGAGGGTAGTTCTCATGATCATACTAGTGTGGCTGATTTTTGGGACAGCTGCAAAAATTTCACCTGTGCATTGGTTTGTGTAGGTGGGTTGTGTACTTGGGACTGAGCATAATGATGTCCCATGTTTGCACCTAGCCGTTGGGGGGGAGCTCTTTTGTCAGTGTTTCTTCCTGCGTACCGGGTCCCCTCAAGTAGAGGATAAGGTACTCCTTGGTGATATGCTTGCGCCCTATTAGTCAAATTTTCTTGCAGCATATGATGAATTTGAAATCCGGGTTGAGACATATTCTGGGTAGAATCATGTGTGTAACAGGGATTTTGACTGCTGCTACCTAGGTACCCTTGGGTCATTGACCCAATTAGTCCGTCTGTAGAGTTAGACACGCCTGGAAATTCTTGATAAGAATGCAGGCGCGGGGTGTTAGGCAGGATATTGTAGATGTATCCTGACTACGTATAGATCAGCTCAAGCTTCTGGGCTTTACTGATTACGTCCTCTTCGGATGTGGGGTTGCATTGCGCCACATCCTTTTGAAATATTTGCCGTTAGAGTTTTCAAGAATAAATCTAAGAGGACCCAGTCATCGAGTTTAGCTTTGCATAAACTGTGACGCTGCCTCCATTCATGGAGATGGTCTGAGATATGGATGGAGGGGGATTGTCTGAAATGAATCAGTAACTCCATTCCTGAATCATGGTGAATGGGCAACTGAAAGTATGTGAGGAATGTGGTAGCGAGGGCGCTAAAGGTTCCATGTGAAGCAGGAGGTTGCTCCACATACCATTTCATGGCCACTCCCGTAAGATTGCATTGAAATAGCCTCAACCAAATAGTATCATCAATGATGCTATTTGATGAGCACCACAGGTGAAAGGTCATTACATGATTACCTGGGTCTTCCGCTTGCTTACCTTCGAACTTTGGTATATCCGAAGGGAGCTTCGTGGGCATGGGAGGCCAATTGGGGTAATGTGCAATGGGTTCATTTGTGAGCATGGTTAAATCGAGTAGATTCAACATAGCTAAGAAGGGTGACTGAGAGGTTGACGCCATGGCAAGGTGTGAAGACACAAAGTTTTGGTTAGAATGAGGGTTGGTATCTAACGTACCCTGTTGTGAATTCAGTTGGCTTCCCGTATGGGATGCGCTCCTCTACCCCCTAGGGGATGAGGGGGTAGTGGTGTGTGGTGTGGTGTTGGGAGATTGACTAGGGTTCCAAAATAAAGTTTCTCCAAGAAAGGATGAACCAACGACGATGGAAATGTTCCGTCTTTGACGCCTAAACGACGAAAGACCTGGAACCCCTCTCGGTAATGGGGGGAGATCCAAAAGATGCCTGGATTGACGAGGTTTCGTTGGGACTGTTTGGGTGTCGACGAGGTTAGGTTTTGGAAAAATTTGAGGGGATTGAGTCTATGATCACAAAAAATTTATGGTCACATACATAAAACAAAGTGAAAATGAAATGAATTTTCCCTTTAACTTAATCTATGTGATCAATCAAGAAAAAAATGGTTTTGTTTGTTTGCGTGTGATACTCGAAATCCTAGAAGACCTATTACTTCCTCAAACACTCAAAAGTAACTGGGCCTTGAGAATATTTCTTGTGAGTGCTGGAAAAACGTCCCGTAAGAGCTATCGATGCCCCTAGTTAGCCGAAGAGAATCCACCAAGGTAAGGGTAGAGGGTCTGGTGCTTGCCTGCACTGTCAACTATAGGGTAAAGGATGCCCTAGTTTTTGGCCACTGAGAACCATAGTCCCACGTGAGCATTCGAGTCTTGGGCTTATTTTTAGTCAGCTAACAATACCGAGTATCAACCGGGTGAGGTAGCCCCAACTGATACTGCACGCACTTCACCTAAGCCTAACCCCCTCTAAAACGGGTGTCTTTTGCGCTCAGGTTTTCTTTTCCGTGGGCTGACAGGTGGATTTTAAAGCTCCCAAAATACACAACTTATATGTTTCAATATGAAGTGTGATCAAGGCGGCTTATTGGATGCCTACCCCCTTGATCCTAAATTAATCTATAAATTCTTTTGTGGCCCCTGTGGGGAGAATTTAGTGAGTTGTTTCAAGTTAGTTTTAGGTGGCTTTCTTTGCTTAGTGGGTGAGTGTGTGTAAGCGTATGGTGAAAAATCTCATAGTTTGAACATATGGATATCGGTGATCCTTTACAAAAGTCCCCTAGTTAATCTATGTGACGTTGTTCCTTGCTCAAATGGAAAACATTTGCAGATAATGGGCCGCTTCCAAATCTTCCTAGTTAATCTATGTGACTTAAATAAAGGGAGATGGCGAATCACAAATGTAGAGTGTTAATATGGTTGCCTAGGGTCACAAAATGGTGCAAAGGTAGCAGAGATTACTTGCTCTAATCGGCGATTTGATCCTAGTCCCGCAATTTCCTAAATGAAAAAAATGAATTTAAGTTAAAAAATTTCTACACTAGCTTATGCATGTGTGGTCTTGGGCCACTTACTTGGACTAGTTAAATGAAGTGTGCATACTAGAATTTGCAAAAAAAATAAATTGTTCGGAAACCAATGGTTAATTCTTCCCCTACTTAAACTATGTGAAGAATTTTTGCAAAAAACAAACTTAAATGAAAACTAACTCTATGCCTACAGAATGCAGCAAAAAGTGAGTTCTCAGAAGCCATGGGGTATCAACACAAGTGCTGATAGGTACATTAGGGGCTGCCAAGCACAATTACAAGAAGAAAAATGTAGAATATAGGGAGAAAAATCCCAATCTGCAATTTGCACGCAAAAATCCTTGACAGGTGCGCCTTCCTGTGTGCAGGTCAGTCCTGAACGCACGCAATGCACCTCTGTGAGGAAAAACTGCGCTCAAAAACCCTGCAAGTAAAAATATTAGGAGCTGCCTTCTTCAGTCTGTCACTTCAATGAGTCTAGGGATTGTAAGATGGATCAAAGGATTGTCAACTCCACTCCAGCATAGACAAAGGTTCTCTTGTAAAAGATGGCACAACCACATAAACTTGGAACACGTCAGTGGAGTCACCAATCCTGTTGTGGTGGATTTGTCGCACAGGTGTACAAAATCACACTAGCTTAAAGAGTGTGGTATACTCTTTAAACTATTGGTAACATGCAGAAAGTGGGGGAGCTCAAAATCATAACATTTAATAAAAAATAGTATGCTAAAGTATGCTATGGTTAAACTAAAACTAAAACACAAATATACAGAAGCTATAAAGAGAGTCAAAATGATAATAATGCAAACGATGGCTCGATGGCCTCTTCTTATTAAATTTTTAAAATGGAGAAGAAATTTTACCCACTTGCCAAAGGGCCCCTAGGAAATGGCTCTAGGTCCTGATGCAAGGATGTTGCCTTCCAAGCTCTACCTCTGATGCAGTCTCCCTCTCTCTCTCTATGTTGTTGTGGACTAAGATGTTGGGTGGCCAACAATCGAGTCTTCTTTAGCTCCAGCTCTGGGTCACACACTGCTGGTGTTCTTGGGCAACTTTGGCCAACATAACAATGTGATCACCATGTCTTCATCTCTTGCTGGCTTTATATAGGTGAGTTTCAAATCCTCCTTCCATCCCTTGGTACATGATGGATAGTGACCCAAGGGAGTGGTATGATTCCATTGTGTGCTCAAATATTCCTTTGTGTGCTCACATAGTGTCTAAGGAGGCACTGGTGGCTATCTTTAGGCGACTTTCACATTAGGAGTAAATTTCCTTTGCTTGGTGTGGTCCCGGAAAGTGACTTTTTGCCATTTCTAGGAATGCGCGCTTATCAGAAAAAAAGGCGTGCAGAAGGTGCTCTTCTCGAAGGATAAAGCGCGCAATTCAACATTTATGACTAGTTCAAATATGATTTTCTCAAAACCTTAGAGATTTTAAATACTTCTTAATTCCATAACGTGTTCCTGCCCTATAAATCGTTAGGCTTGACATTAATTGACGTCGTCTTCTGTTGTACGATTTTCTAGTGTTAACACCCATTATTTTCCATAATAAGACATTAATGTAGGAATGTGCGAAGTACGATTTAGTAATTCGAAAATCTGGTCACCTCTCATCACCTCCATTAGTTGAAGTCTTGTATCCTCGTCTAAAATTCTTCATCTGGGATAAGCAGAGTAGAGTGTTGAGAGAAAAAAAGCAGTGCGACGATATTACGGTTGGTCGAGCTTAAGGAGTGATTTCGAATAACAACAAGATGGGAGGAGCAACATTAAGACATGAGCCAGACTCCATGGAAGCTTTGCAGAATTGTCTGAAAGCTTATCAGGTATTTAGGGACGTCAGGTGGCTTGAATATTTTCAGAAGTTGGAAGGCTCGGATGAGGCTATTGAAATTGAATTCACTTAGAATTTAAATGACCACTAGACCCAAGTCAGGGGCCTACAAATTGAAGTAACAGAAGAATGTTGTGTGTGGAGCTTGATTATCTTCTTTCTTTTATATCACAATGTTGGAACCTTGTTATTAATGTGGTGGAAATGCCGCCCGTAATTGAACACTGCTTGGGGGGTCTGGGGGGGTGACTATGACTTTATGGAGTCCCCCCCCCCGGTGGGGGGTTTTGGGGGCAGCGCCCCCAAAGCTAAAAACAAATGTAAAATTTCCTTGTAAAAGTATATTAATTTCTAGTCAATCTGGGTCATTCATTAGGCAGATGATCTGACAGTAGAAGTTAAGTTTAGTTTATGGTTTTTCGCCCTATAAGGCAACCCCTTGTTTTGTATAAGGGTATTGTATTGCGGTTGTGTATTGTATATGTATTATCATAGAGAGAAACATAAAGGGAGATTGTGAGAGAGAACATAGGATATTACAATGAATCTATTTTAGGTTGTGTCTCTTCATTTTTCTAGATAATAGAAAGGAAGGATTGGCTGTTCGGGGTGGACGTAGCCCAAACTGGGTGAACCATGTATATCTGTGTCTCTCTGGTTTTATATGTTTTTTTTGTTTTTGTTTCCACATATTTTATGTGTTGAATTGCTCTGTAATATATATAATTTTATAACAAAGAAGTGGTTTCCCAAGTGACCACATTGCCAGCAGAAGGACAAAGATGGTTCAATAGGAAAATTAATGACCCTTCTTTAAAGAAATATTTTCTTGAAGGAAAGGAAAGGTTGGAAAAGAAGGGAAGAGGGGTTGATAGATTATGACTCCCCCAACCATGGGAAAATGTCGCCATGGGTCTGATAAAGTACAATAATTGTGAGGGAAGATCCACAATCATCTTCAATTACCACTTCACTTTACTAAATCATCTTCGGCACCAGCAGAAGATCAACCTCCCATTTTTCCTATTGGGAAACATTAAGCATGTGGTTGTGATGGTTAAGAAGATAACACATATTAAAGCTTGTGTGACCAGCAATGGACTTAAAAAATCGATCGTGTTGGATGCCCTAAGCCAGCAAGGAAGCAGTTGGGAAGAATTTAAAGGAAAAATGCCTGGGACAAGCTGGAGGAAACAGGCTGCGACTTCAGAAGGAAGTCATGCAGAAGATGAAGTCCAGATCCTGCCCGTCAGGGTCAGAATTGGAAAATAAATAACTGACAAGAGGATTGGAGACAAAAGGCCAAAAAAAAAGGTGAGAGTTAGCTTGCCAATGGAACCATTTCCCACAACTGAGAAGCAGAAAGAGGTAGAAGGATCAGAAGAAGAGGTAAAAGAACCCTCCTCATCAGGTAAGGATGAAACTCATGTTCTACTTTTAGAAATTAAAAATTTAAGAAAATAAACAGTTGAAATAGAGATTGGCTGAGGGGAAGGAAATTTTAGTATCCGTATGCACAACATGTTCTCAAGAATTAACAACAACAGGGTATAAGGTATGTGGGGAAAACACCAGATCAATGGAAACAGAAACAAAACTTTGAGAGGTTGTCCCACAAGAACCTACTAAGGATACTTCTATTACACAAGAACTAACAATTAAAGTAGAGCCTCCTGTAGTAATCGACCTAGAAGCTGATACACAAGAACCTGTGGAGGCCACTATTGTTACAGAAGAGCCAACAGTGGGCACATAGACTAGCCTAGGAGAAAATGAAGGGGTTGATACACAAGAACCCATTGATGAAGTTGTTGTTACACAAGAGCTAGTAGTAGAGGTGGAGCAGACCCATCCAACAAAGGATGTTACACCCACTATTGATGTTGAATGCAGTTGAATGCTGAGTCCTGCCACGTGATGGAGTTCCGATAAAATTTTTTTGATTTCCGAATTGCAGAAATTGAAACAGGAGGCAATTTCCCTTCGGGAGGGGGTGATCTCACTGAAAGAAAATCAGAAGGAAATAAGTTCCGTTAAGGAGAAATGGATGAAGGAAAAACTGAAGAAAGGCTGGGAAGAGTGGAAGCAGAAGGAAGTTGTAAAGAAGCAAAAGGAACAATTGTTGTTGTTAAAACAGGAGGTTCAAGATCTGACTATGGAAAAGAAAAATCTCTATGAGATTGCCCTTAATTTGTTAAGATGCAGGAAACCTTCTCCATATTACCCCATTCTCCTATGGGAATGCTATTATATATTTTATTTAAAATCCATTATGGAAGGTAGGCCCTATATGGGTTATTTTACTCGCACCTTTTTAGATGTCTTTCGTGCCTCTAATTTTGATGAGCAAAACCTACTGTGTGAGATATTTGTGCACAATATCATTTGTGAGCACACTAGTATGCAGATGGCAGTAAAAATATTCTCTTATATGGGGGATTTTTGGTTATGAGCCTTCGTGTCATTTATGAGGAATCATATTGAGTGGAATCTGTCCACAAAATCTATGGATTCCAAATGAAGAAAAGACAACATTATGGATTCGAGCAAAAATGGGGTGAGTCGCTAAATTAAGGCAGGAATTTAGAAATATTCTGAGCATTCGTGGGATAGGGAACCTACCATCACTTACAGAAGAAGGATTGTGGAATTTTTCCTTAATCAGTTTTCATTAATGAAGAGCCAACCCCTGACTGGGTGTATGAAGCATACATAAGCCAGCAGTGTTGAGCTATTGGAAGGGGACCCATTTGCATTTCAGAACTTTGTGGTAGCTGTTACACATGTACCATCATATGCCCAGGTGATAAAGTTCCTTGTCGCTTCCTAGCTTGGGCTAAGATTTAAATTCCCTTTGATTTGGCTACCAATAAAGGAATATCAGGTTAATTATGAGCTAGGAAAGTATGAAGAAGATTCTTGGACATGACAACTGATGGCTACTCAAGGGTACAGGTTTCCAGATGAAGACACAACCGGAGCCTATGACTTCACTGATTGGGAGATGAGATTTTTGCATGAGGACATGCAAGTGCTTCAGTTGGGGGTAGATGTTGGGTGCCATTTTTGTACTTTTCCTACATATGTTTCCCTCATTTTTACCTTGTGACCTCAAACCTTGGCCCTTGGGAATAACTTTGCCTTTTTCCCTTCTTTTCTATCTTAAACAATGATGTTTTTCCTTACTTCATTATATTGCTATTTCATTGATTATTATGATGTATCGTTTCCTTTTTATGACGAACTGGGATAAATTTTGGAAGAAGTTCTCTAGTCTTTTGCTGTCCTTCCAGATGTTGTTCTTAGCACAAAATATCTAGAGCATGAGGTGTATAGAAGTAGTTTAAAGTGCGTTGTTACAGTGGGTTGTTACATTACGATGTTGTTACATCACGGTGTTGTTATAGACCCACTATTACAAATTGTTGTTACAGTTGTATTGCTGATTGGATATCATCAACTTCCGGATGCTGACCTGTCCTCAATTATTGTTATGTTACAACTTTCATTTTCCACGACAACTGTAGAATTTATTACATATTGTATTTTAGGATGACAAATTTTAGGCAGTTTTGATTGTAATCCATATTTCCCAGTCATACTTTTATTAAGGAATTGGTTGTAACTATATGTATCTTATTTTGATCAACATGAGAAACATAAGATTCTCATGGCTGATCCATTCCTCTTTTTTCTAAACATGTAACCATTATATAACTCTCGACCCTTGAGGTCAAGTGTTTAGTAGAGAACAATATTACTTTTGGATCTGTAATTTTGGTGACATTAATACAAAGATATCATGTTGCTGCTTTTACATGCATTGTTTGGTTTAATTTTCATTTAGTTTCTATCTCTTCCCACGCCCTGCTAGGGATGAAGGGCCCTCCTCTTTAGTAGGGACTGAAGTGGTTAAAGAATATGTACTATATTTATTATTTTCTTTGCGTATTGGTGGAGTGTTTTTTGTTGTTGTTCTGGCTGTAAGTAGATATGCTTCAGTTTCGATATTATTATGTTGTTACACAAATGTGATTGGAAATACCAGCTGGTGTAATTGTTGTGTGGCGTGGTAGGTACCATTTAATTGAGGCATGATTACATTCCTGTAGATTATTTTTATCCCTTCACAAGTGTTAAGTTTCATCTATAGATTTAGTGACTATTCTTCTTTATTTTGATTTTCTTCTAGTTTGATGTATCGGCACAGACAGTGCAACTGTCATTGAGATAAAAGACATCCCTAGATTGATAATTTATGTGTACTATCTTAGTCATTTAATAGTGATTAATATAGTACAACAACAGGTACACTTGATACATGGCTCTTATGAGTGAGTTTAGTGTGACAAAACCATCTTATTTTGAGGAAGAAGTGTAGCAACCAACATGGGTTGATGCCATGGTTGAGGATTATTACTCCATTATCAGAAACAGTGCATGGGAAGTGGTCCTAAGATTAGTGGGGAAGTCAATGGTTGGATCCAGGTGGATTTACAAGGTGAAGCAGGCAGTAGATGGGAGTGTGGAGAAATAAAAGGCCAGATTTTTGGCCCAGGGATTCTCATAGGTAGAGGGGATTGACTACGAGGAGATTTTTGCACTGGTTGCAAGGTACTCATTGATTAGATCTATCCTTGCACTCTCAGTGCAGACGGGATGAAAGATACATCATATGGATGTAAAGACAACCTTTCTCAATGGAGTTATTGAGGAAGAAGTGTACATTGAGTAGCCATAAGGTTTTGAGACCTTTGACAGGGATTCACATGTGTGCAGATACAAGAGAGCACTGTCTGGGCTGAAGCAAGCACCTTGTGCTTAGTACACCAGGATTGACAAATATTTCACTTGGTTGGGCTTCACAAAGAGTGAAGCAGATGCAAACCTATATCATATTATGATTGATGGTAAGATTTTGATTATTGTACTTTATGTAGATGATCTTATACTGACAAGTGATAAGCAGCTCTTAAATTCTTGCTAAGAGGATCTTGCAAGAGAGCTTGAGATGAATGAAATGTGGCTCTTGCATTATTTTATAGGCTTGGAAATATGGCAAAGATATAGGGAGCTATTTGTATCTCAAGGAAAGTATGTCAAGGATATTCTAAGGAAGTTCCACATGGAGGGAAACAAACCCATGCAGACTCTCCTTGCACATAACTGGAGGAAGGAGGATCCTACATCAGGTGAGGTAGTGGATGTTATTGTTTACAGGTAACTTGTGGGTTCACTTATGTATTTGGTGAGCACACGACCAGACATATGCTACGCAGTTAACCAGCTTAGTCAAGCTATGGTTAAGCCTACCAAGCTATTTTGGAAGGCGGTGAAGTATGTGTTGAGATATCTCAGGGGCACTATAGAGTATGGATTATGGTACAGACTGACAGAGGGAGTGAAGCTTCAAGGCTTCATAGATGTAGATTGGGAAGGTAGTCCATCAGAAAGGAAGAGCACTTCAGGGGGCATCTTCAACATAGGATCAACAATAGTTGATTGGTACAACAAGAAGCAGAGATCAGTTGCACTCAGTTCAGCCAAGGAAAAGTACATGGCAGCTAGTCATGCTGCATGTGAGGCCATTTGGATGAGGAATATACTTGCTGGTTTTTTCGGTCATCAAATGGATCTGACGGTGATACATTGTGATAACCAGAGTTGCATAAAAATCTTGGTTAATCTAGTATTCCATGACAAGTCCAAGCATATTGACATCTGGTACTAACATCTCAGAGATTGTGTTCAGAGGTGCATTATGTTGTTGCAGTACATTCCCATGGAGGATCATGATGCAAATATCTTGATGAAGGCGCTTGCGAAGAGAAAATTCGAATACCACAGAGGCATGACCGGGGTAGCAGATAATCCCTTTCTTGTTGAGAGGGAGTGTTGAAATTAAAAAATGAATGCATCACACACACTAGTGTGGGATCATAGGTCATACAGTGATGGGTCCTAGCGATAAATTAGTGTGGAACCAATTTAATAAATAAATTGGAAAATTAATTGTAATCTTATCTCATAACAATTTGTAATAGTTAACTAAGTGTGATAGACTTAGTTAGCTCAAGAATTTCGAGTTGAGGGTCTAAGGATAGACATGTAGAGTAATTCTATTATTAACATGGTCCAGTTTCAGTTGTAGCACTAGTGTAGTGTGGGTGGGATCAGTTAAATCACAATAATTGAGTTAAAATCAGTTTAACTAGTTCAGACTGTTTAATGATCTAGTGGAAGACCAAGTGAATTCAAATAGATTTAATTCACCAGTAGTGATCTACCAAGTAACTGATGATTCACTATTTATAGCTGCATGCATGCAAATTATGGTGGATACCCAGTTTAGACAAAGGTTCAAGGCTAGTAAACTATCAGTTGTATTTTAGGCAAACTACCCAGATGTAGTTATAAAACCACAGGAAGCCCATGATGAATTGTGCAATCAAGGAAGCCTAAATTTTCTATTTAATAGGGGTTTAATTCTCTAGGGATTGCGTAAGCAGGGTAGGCTGAGGGTAGGCTGAGGGTAGGCTGATAATTGGCTATGTGTTTGTCCAATTTTTCCTAGATTAGTGTGAAGCAATTGGTAGAGTGTATGAGGTTGTGGTGATCACAAATACATTGTATTGTTTCATGATTCATTGGTTGATTACACAATAAATATGGAGGGTTTTTGAGAATTTTATTTCCCCAGGAATATTTGGTGTTGTGTATTGATTTAATTATTTCTCTTACTTGCATGTGATTGAGCGATCAAAATTATATTATGAAAATATTGTAGAAGGATTCAGTATCTTGTTTTAGTACATTACATGATTGGATTGAGTTCATTGATATAATTTCTACATGGTATTATAGCTGTGTTAGATATTTTCTATAGACACATTGGCAAGCCCGGAGACTGCCATGTGCCCCCCCTAGTGGACTATAGTCGAAATTCATATTTGGATATGATGGGAAAAATTTATTTGGAGGTCGGGTGGAGGTCGGGGTTGACCCCGCAACCTCCCCCACACAAAAAACATGACATACCACTATGCATGTGCTATGGTTCTTACCATACTATGTGGTTTGATTATATTTTTTTTTATACAAAGTGCATGGCGGGGGTAAAGAGGGCAAACCCTCGGTCCACGGGACCACCGCCCATGACCATGGTGGGAGCTCCAACTAAGCACGTATTTAAAACTTTAAAACATGCTTAATTAAAAGCACTAACCCATGTTAAATGCTTTAATCCCATTTTAACTGTAGATTTGTAAAATGTGCCATTAGCCGCTAAACCTCACTTAACTATAGTTAATCTCCTACTTATCTGCTAATTAACCCAATATTATCTTGGCAACGAAGTTGGTGGAGTCCTCCATTTTTGGCAGAACTTCAGTTCTGGCGAAGTTAACTGGAGTTTCTCCAGTTCTAGAGGAGTTTTCATAGGAAAAATTGAAGAAGCCATAATTTGAGCAAATTTCGACCAAGTTGGGCTCAAAAAGAGTCTATCCTAGAATTTTTGGACATTCTAAGAAAATTGATGTAGGTTCCAGATGCATAAGAGAAATTTTGGAAGTGATTTTTCCATATTGAAGATTTAAGATGCGTAGGGCCACCAGGAGAGGAGATCATATCTACTTCACCTGAAGACCATTTGTAGATCTAGAAGAGGCTAATTAGGGGTTTTTGGATACTGAAAATCCATTGGTAACCTATGTTTACTGATTTGAGCACATCTTTAGGGTCATATTTCAGGTTTGAAAAGTAAAGTGTTTGGATCATTTAGATGTTTGAAGCAATTTTGGAAGCTCTTGAGCAAGGAGGAGACCTTGTAGGGGTTTTCCCAATTCCATAATACTTTTTGTAGTAGTTGTTACCATCATGGTTCAAATCTGGTTAGACTTCTTTATTCATGAAGTTATTTATTATATTCTTCAGTGTGGAATTGAAGGATGTATATGAGGGGTTTCTAGCTCTCACTGGTGAAAGAATGTCATATTTTCAGGAGACATGTTGTGTTGCTAATATTGTAAGATTTATTTGCAGAAGAAAATTACGTTGATGGGGAAATGGCCACATGTATTTGTCATCAAACTGATATGTACTTTTGACACCAAATACAAGAGACATCTAGTCATGTTGACAGGGCAAGGAGATGTAGCCCAGGAGGGGTGAACTCGTTCATCAATGGTTTTTGTCTTGTTGTTTGATGCACATTTCTTTTCAAGTGTATGATGATTTCATGCTTTACAATTTGTTCATGGAATTATATTGGTTGAAGAACACTTAAAAGAAACCATTGAAGTAATTTTCCTTCATTCTCAACTCTATGCACACAATCCTTAAGCACTTTTATTTTATACTGATGAGGAAGCTAGCATAACAAAAATAGTCTATCCATATTCAGATAAGTTGCTATCAAAGTTGTAGGTTGATTGTTAGCTTGTGTTTCTTGTGCAAAGAGGGTGGAAATTCTTACAAGGTTATAGCTCTAGAGGGGAGAAGGAAAAATTGTTGGTGCAGATTCCCAAGTGGGAAGAAAGAGAAGGAGGCCAGAGTTGCCATAAGCTCCACCTCAATTTTCACCTCCAAAGATTCTTGAGGCTTCAGTAAGCATGTCTCAAGGAGGAGAGCCTACAAACCTGACACAAGATGAAAGCTTCAAAAAGGCTTTTTGGGACATGTTAGAGATTGTGAGGGTCCTCTATGAAGAGAGGAAATATAAATTGCAAGGTGAAGGCTCTAGATCTTCAGGAGGAGAAGGTTCTCCAATGAAGGAAGAAGGTAAAAATAATGGTGATAAAGCACCATCTTCTCCACAAACTTCATAATTTTATACAACTTTGATGCAAAATGCTAATGTAGAAATTCCTTCCAATATGGAATATGGACATGTTTGTGCCTTTTTTCCACACGATGTGGAGGATGAGGCTCAATCAACACCTCCTATTAAGGAGCTGAAAGAAGAGAACAAAAGAGTCCAAGAGGACACCTTCAGAATTAGAAAGGAGTATGAAACCATCTTTATGTCTCAATCAAGAGATGAGACAAATGGTGAGCATGCATATGCTCCTTATTTACATGCATTTGTGAATGTAAATTCTTTTGCAGCCTTTGAAAGAAACAACATAGGCATTGGGTCTAAGATCTTGGAAAATATGGGTTACAAGGAAGTCTTAGGTCTTGGTGTGAATCAACAAGGCATCAAGAACCCAATAGAGGTAATAGAGAGACCTAAGTATGAAGGCTTGGGTTATGTTACACCAGAATAGTAGTCTTCTAATGACACCTATCATGTATCATGTACCTTCTACCACAAAAGAGGACATGAGAAGGCAAGGTGTTGGAATTTTCATTCGGAACTAATACCTTCTTGATTATCTGAATACAAAAGATACTTGAAGGTATCTCCAGAGAGAGATGAAAAGTTGAAGAAGAAGTTGATTCAAGTTCTTCTAGCCATGCAAGTTCATCATCTAGGAAGCATAAGCCAAAGGACACCAAGAAAAGGTATACTCGTCCTGTTCATTTAAATTATTATCCTAAAGGAAAACAACCTGCTGATTTGAGTGACATGTTGAGGAGAATGTCTCCATGCACTTTTTGCATTTCTTCTAACCATTATGTAGATGAGTGCGACAAAAGAAAATCCATCATCAAGAAGATGTTTATGTCTCTTGAGATTGAGAGCAAGAAGAGGAAAACTCAATCAAAGAAAAATGCATGTGATATAAGAAGAGCTCAAAGGAACTTTTTCACTCACTGCAATATCAGTGGGCATTGGATTGAGAAGTGTTGGAAATTATTTCGACAAATTCATCCTGGTAAATGTAAGTAAGTCATGCAAGCACTGGAAAAGGATGTGACAAAATAAAAAGTGGCGCAAGATGCAACCATCCATGAAGCAAGTTCAAAAGAAGGAAAATTTCAAATAGATGGTTCAGTCACCATGTTGGGTAAGAACTGTTCGGACTATTTTTCCAATGAATATTGTAAGTCTTTGTTTGCACTAGTTGTGTATCCCCATATTAGTTAATTTTTAAAAGTGATAATTCATGAATAAATCACTTACATGCAAAAAAAATTTCTTTAGCATGTTTATGCTAGTTTGACTTGGTTGTTAGTCAATTGAAATGGAAAATTTGGGTGTCAAGTTCTCCATGTTGTAAAATTCATTTCTCTTTTATTGTGTTGGAAAGCTTTTTAAAAATTGTTGTATGAGTAGTGGCAACATATTTTGTATGTACAAATGTGTTCAACACTCAATTTATACAAGTATTCGCCATGTGCAACTTGTATTGGTTTATGTCAAAGTCTTTTGGATTTTAATCTCAGTAAGGATTTTGCAGATAAACACCATTGAATTATTCTTGGGAAGGATGTTGTTATGCATGGTCATAGTGACATGGAAAATTCGAGAAGAACAGTCAACTTGAAACCTTTGGTCAAGTTACAATTAAGGTTCAACATGAAAAAGAGTTGTCAGGGCACTTCAAACTTCGATTGGGTCAAGTTTAGAAGAATGAAGGAATTGTACCTTGAATTTCTAAAAAAATGAGAATGAAATTTTGGAGACCAAAAATCTTTCAGCAGGGAGATATGATAAGGAGCTCAAATTTAAGCTCAAAAATCAAAGTTCTCAGAATCTCTTGAAACTTGAATGACTGGATAGGTATCTTCCCTCTGATTCTGGTGCACTTCATTTCATCGAAAACCGACTATGTATGAGAAAATTAGAGTCTATTGTCCATTTTCTCAAACAACTAAAATTTGTGTAGAATTGACAGGATGATGATTGGGAAGCCTAGTCAGTAAGAAGAATATTCCTAGAATATTCCTCCAGTTGGTCGAATCATGTCCTGACAAGTGTCAGCTGGTGGTTGGTTGAAATTTTGGTTCGTTGGTGCAATTTGATTGGTTTATTTTAAATCCAATTGGGTGTCGACACGTGGCAAGCCTAGAGGCCACCATGTAACCCCCTTGTGGAATATGGTCGAAATGAATATTTGCATGTGGTGGAAAAATTTTATTCGGAGGCCGGCGGAAGTAAGGGTTGACCCCATGACCTCCCCCACACAAACAACACGACATACCACTATGTCCGCACTATGGTTCTTACCATACTATGTGGTTTGATTATATTTGTTTTAATATAGAATGCATGGCGGGGGTAAAGAGGGCCAACCCTCAGTCCATGGGACCACCGCCCGTGACCACAGTGGGAGCTCCAACTAAGCACATATTTAAAACTTTATAATGTTCTTAATTAAAAGCACTAACCCATGTTAAATGTGTTAATCCCTTTTTAACTGCGGATTTGTAAAACATGCCATTAGCACGTTGAACCTCAATTAATTAAAATTAAACTCCCGATTATCCACTAATTAACCTAATATTAGCTTGGCGGAAAAGTTAGTGGAGTCCACCATTTTCGGCGAAACTCCAGTTCTAAGAGTTAACTCGAGTTGCTCCAGTTTTAGAGGAGTTTTCCTAAGAAAAATTGAAGAAGCCATAACTTGAGAAAATTTCAACCAAATTGGGCTCAGAAAGAGTCTATCCTAGAATTTTTGGACATTATGAGCAGATTGGTGCAGGTTTCATAGGCATAGGAGCACTTCTAGAAGAGATTTTTCTAGCTTTAAGATTCAAGATGCCCAGGGCCACCAAGAGAGGAGGCCATATCTGCTTCACCTAAAGACCATTTGCAGAGCCATATGAGGCTACTTAGGGGTTTTTGGATACTATGAATCCATTGGTAACCTCTGTTTACTAATTTGAGCACATCTTTAGGGTCATATTGCAAGTTTTAAAATTAAGGTGTATGGATCATTCATATGTTTGAACCAGTTTTGGAAGATGTTGAGCTAGGAGGAGACCTTGTAGGGGTTTTCCCAATTCCAGAACACTTTTTGCAGAAAATACGATCAACATGGTTCAACTCTAGTTTGAATTATTTATTCATGAAGTTATTTATTGTATTATTCAGTGTGTAATTGAAGGGTGTATGTGAGGGGTTTCTAGCTATCACAGGTGAAAGAATATCATCTTTGTAGGAGACATGTTGTGTTGTTGATATTGTAAGAGTTCTTTACAGAAGAAAATTACCTTGAAGGGGTAATAGCCACATGTATTTGGAAGAAAAATAATATTTACTTTTGATACTAAATACAAGAGAGGTCTACTCATGTTGACATGCCAAGGAGACGTAGCCCAGGAGGGGTGAACTCCTTCATCAATGGTTTTTGTCTTGTTGTTTGATGCACATTTATTTTCAAGTGTATGATGATTTCACGTTGTAAAATTTTTTCATGGAATTACATTGGTTGAAGAACACTTAAAAGAGACCATTGAAGTCATGAGTTCCTTTATTCTCAACTCTATGCACAAAATCCTTAAGCACTTTTATTTTATACTGATGATGAAGCTAGCACAACAAAACTAGTTTGTCCATATTCAGATCACTGCTGATTCCCCTTTTATATTTATTCAATCTCTTTTAATTTTATGATTTGTTTCAATAAAATATTTATGTGCATTTGTTGGAATTATAAGTTTGTCCCTTGACCTTTGCATGAAGAAAAGGAAGAAGATGAAAAATTGTTAGTCATAGCATAACACGACAGATGGTAAAAAAAAAGAAAACCTTGTAATGCATATTAGACAATAGGATGTGAGGGAGGAGGGTAATGACAAGAAAGAAAAGTGGTAGAAAGACATAAAAATGGGCATTATTTCCACAAGCGAGTGACCATGCATTGCAACTTTCTTTAGCAACTTCAACAAATTATCTAGCAAGGTATCCCCATACCCCTATGAAGCACAACTAGGCCCAAGTCCACTCATAGATAATATGGGCAGAGGGATAATAATTTTTATGATTTCATGTCATGATTGAGTGATGAGATTTCTTGGGTTGGTTTCTATGAAACACTTCAAAAAATAAATTGTTGGTATTTGGATGTATAATAAATAATTTTGACATTATTATAATGTCAACATCCATTTGTTTTATTTCGTTGTTATGTTATGGTATATATCATTCAACTTTGATATTTTATGTTTATTGAATTAACAAATCGTCCAACTATCTGTTTTGTTTTCATTTTGTTGGGATGTTATAATTTGTTTTTCTATTGTGTTATAAATCATTCAACTTCGATGTTTCATGTTTTGGAGATAAACCATCTAATAGTGATGCTAACATTGTTGACTACAATGATGTTGGCATTATCGATTATAGTCATATTGGAATCCACTACTTTTACCCAACCACTTAGCTAGTTGTCTTAGCACATTAGAAGATAAAGAATCCAAAACCATGCAACAAAATTACAAGAATCCCAATTGGAGGGTTATTTTATTTGGCATTCTCAAAGATATTATTTATTTGTTTTAAGTTCCCATAATAGACATCTTAGTAAAATAATTCAATCATTTGTGGACTTAAACCTTGTTCATGTCTACAAAAGGAAATTACGGGATTCACTAATTGTTACTAATCCATTCTATTTATGATTGACTTATTATTCTTCTCATTGCAAATATTAGCTCCTTCATTTTCTTCCTCTTTAACAATTCCTTCAAAATAACTAAATATAAGGCCTCCCAAACGTGTTGCCCTTGCATTGCATTAAATTGTAGGCTTTAAACAACTCATCTTGACAATAGTTTAAGCATTTTCCAATTAGGTTTTTCTTTTATTCAACAATCTACCATTATTATTTTTTCCACTTAAGAAAATCATAATTTTATGGTTAATAACAAGAATGCATTTATCATATGCTTTGAGAATTTTTACCCCTTTCAAGAAAGGACATGTAGTTAAAAAATACCAAAAATTTTCATATGAACAACAACCCTCAAAACAAAATTACGTTATATCCTATAAAACATTTTCTAAAAAGTACCTTCACTTAGAATACAATCTAAATATTACATCCAAGTGACCTTTAATAAAAATGTGGCAAGTATACCAAGCATATGTTAGTGACTCAAAAAATATTATACATATTCACTTTATATTAGAGAAATAATTGACCAAATCCAACTACCAGTAGTGGTGGAACTTATTCATGAAAAGGAGGAATTTAATAGTCAACAAAATGATCCTCTTCATCTTCTTGTATGATCCATTTCCCTCAAGTTAGCTAGATTCCACGAGTGGATAAACCATCAAAAATTTGATTCATTTCCTTATAAACATCTTGGAAAGAGATGTTGTTAAAAACAATAGTGATGCCCTTAATATCATCAAATATGGGTGTCAAAAAATAATTTAGTATGGTACTCTCCCCATTAATCCACTTTATTACATTCATGGAGTCCCCAAAGATTTGCAGACTTGATATTCCCTTTTCACCTACTAAGATAACAAGAAAATTTAGATCCATTAGGTCAAAAAGTATATATGCCATATCCCTAACCAATTTTGAACTTGAAGTGGCATGTTTCTGTCAAATATACGATGCCCCATGCATCACATATATGTGGTGTGCCTTGAGATTCCCTTGTGATGTTTTATTGAAGTAAGCACATGGCCTAGTCTTATTTATAGACTCCATAAGAATTATCAGTAGGTTTTTCTCACCTTTAGCTACCTAGTTTTTTTTAGAATACTCAAACCTTGTGATTCACATTGGATTAGAGAAATGGAACTAACTTAAAAAAGGATTTCATTCCTTGCTAGCCAAATACCCCATGCTAGTATTAGTGCCACGACTTTAAACCCCTTATCAATTTCAATTCCACTCCATTATTTATTAATTATTCTATTGTATTTCCCCTCCAAACATTCCTTAATGTAATCAACCTATAAATTTCCTAGTAAGCATGCATAAAGTAGTTAGAAGATATTAAAACATGAGTTTTTGACACCTCATTCACCATACACAAAGGACACTTGTTAGGGCCACGTGTATTCCATTTCTATAAATTGTCTTAGGTAAGAGCTTTATCATTGATCAATAGCCACATGAATATCTAAATATTTGAAGGAAATTTGTACTTCTACATGTTTTCCCACCACCACATTGAGTCCCTCATATCCTCCCTAAAAAATATAACATTGTAGCCATATTTACAAGTATACACACAAGTAGGGTTCTTTAACCAAATGAGGTCGTCTTCCTCTTCTTCTAATCATGAATTTCCAAGTTTTAGGCTAGTAATAAAAACATTGAAAACACTAGCATCTTCACCCTTGAAACCTAGTCTTCCAATTGATTTTCACTCCTATCTCCATATAGTAGTAAGGTGTCAATATTTTATCTATTTGAGTTTAAACATCCTTATTTTCCTAAAATAATTGATCATATGGAAGGGTAACTTATAAAAAACATAGTGTCCAATTCATGGCACCTCCCTCAACCTAACTTCTCTCCCCTTCCCCACCTTCCATAAAAGTTCATTCCCAATTATGAGGAATGCTAAAACACCCACTTTCGACATGGTTGATCATGTATATTTTCATTTCCTTCCTAATCCATTATTTTATTAAATCAAGACTAATATACTTCTACATTACAACTTGAATTCATAGTCTCGTATCTTGGATCCATACACTTTTAGTTTCCAGGGCTTTGGTAAAGTAAAAGATACTTTTTAACCCCCAAGCCCCCATAACTTTAGGAACTATCGATTTGTGCCACTTGAACAATCAAGACTAATATAATTCTACATTAAAACTTGACATCATAGTCTAGTATCTTGTATCCATACACTTTTGGTTTCGAGGGCTTTGGTAAAGTAAAAGATACTTTTTAACCCCTAATCCCCCATAACTTTAGGAACTATCAATTTATGCCACTTGACCAATGGAATTTCCCTTTTATCCCTGCACCTAAACCATAAGAACCTAAAACCTATTCTTCTTATATGCTCTAGTGCTCCTCTTGGATTCCAAGAAGAATACATCTAGTTTACAAATATCACCTCTAACAAAGACTTAACCAAAACAAGACTCTCGCTTCTTGAAAACCACTAATAGCACCAAAATGATATCATATTTTCCACTTTATCAATCAACTAATTATAGTCCTTCCTCATATAATGATTTGGAATTAATACGAATCTTGAGTATTTCAATGTTTCCTCAAATTCAATCTATCTATAAGGAAACAATTAAGAGAAAGCAACCCAAATTCTTTAAGTGTATGCACAAAGGAAATTGTATACTTATTGCTGTTAACTTGAATACTTAGTGCTCCTTTTGGGCTCTAATAAGAATACATCTAGTAGACAGAGATCACCTATAACAAAGAATTAACGAAAACAATCCTATCACTTCTTGAAAACCACTAATAGCACCAAAATGAGATCAAATTTTCCACTTTAGAAATCAACTAATTCTAGTCCTTCCTCAAATAATGATTTGGAATTAATACAAATCTTGAGTATTTCAATGTTTCCTCAATTAAATCTATCTATAAGGAAAAAACTAAGAGAAAGAAACCAATCTTACTTAAGTATATACACAAAGGAAATGGTATACTTATTGTTTCTAACTTACATACCTATAGCTAGGTATAACTACATGATCTCATTTAACTTTTCCACGTCTCTCTATTTCCCATCACATAAATCAAAATATCATCAAAAAATAAAATATGAGATGGATAGAAGGTATTATCAATTTTTATTCCTTAAGAAATCCAAATATCTTGGCATAAATCAAAGCTCTACTCAACCCATCTACACCAATCAAGAATTGAAGAGAATATAATAGGAAAGCCTCCCTCAATTCTCTCTTCTCTTTAAAAAAAATATTCGCTCCATTTATCTAGACAAAAAAATAGTAATTGATGACACACAACTCATAACCTGTTTCAGAAAAGGCATGCCAAAACCCAAATGATTTAGCATCATTTTCAAGTATATCGAACACACCCTATCATATTCCTTGGACATCTCCATGTTTATTACCATAGCCCTTTGGTTCGATGATTTTATTAAGTGTAAGACTTCATGGGTCGCCTAAATCACCTCCTGAATCTATCTACCCTTTTTTAGAGTGGAAAAACTTAGAGGAATAAGCTTGTAAGGTCCTTTTAACAACAAGTCCCACTTTGGAAAACTTGGGTTTAAAACTTTCCAAATCCATTTTAAAGCATCAAATGAAATTTTTTGGGTCAAAAATTTCCCATCTCTAGCTTCAAATGATTGAAACTAATATACACTTAGATACCTTTCCAATGGCATAAAATCACCTCAATCAAATTTGTATGCAAAAGTTATGTCTTTTGCAAGTTAACCTATACTGTTGACCACCACAGTTCGAGAGGATGCCATGTCAACCCTGTTGAAGTTTGAAACAAAAAATAGTGAAATTGGCATCCAGAAAAAATATCCTTGACCCCAGTGGACATTAAGCACCTACACTAGGTGGCGCCCACACAGGCTATTTTTAGGTGAATGTCTATTTATAGATGCATGTCTATTTATAGATGTATGTGCAACTTATATTTATAGATTGAATGTCTATTTATAGATGCACGTCGACTATTATTATCCGTTAATATTAGTTAGACAATAAATAATAATCTATTCTCAATGAGCACTAGGAAATAGTTAACTGAAGTGGAAAATCAGTTAGCTAAAAGAATTTCGAATTAAGAGGTTGGTTGGTGGGACATGCAGGTTGACTTGAGTTGTAACAGAGTGATCCTAGTTGTAATAGAGTTGGAAGTGCAATGGTTCATTATTTAATGCAAGTTGTAAATCAGTTTAACTCAGTTAAGTGAGTTAAATTCAGTTGTGATAGTTGTAACTGAAGATACATTAGTGAGAGATCAAGTGAATTAATTATTAATTAATTCAAAATTAGTGGTATCACATTCAACTATTGTTTTTACTATTATTAATTGCATGCATGTTAGATCAAGTTGAGTTTTAGGTGAAAGGGAAGTAAACTATCAGTTGTGACATTATCCGGTTGCACACATGCAACCACACACACATTTGATGTGCCCATGATATTTACGTAGTCAAGGAATGCAAAGGATAATTCAGTCAGGGGTTCTTTACCATCATAGATTGCGCAGTGGAGGTAGGTTGTCTGGAGACAGTAAATTGGCTAAGGAACTTGCCAATTTTTGTATGATAGTGTGAGAAAATTAGCTCATTTACTGAGAGCTCTTGGATTAGAGCTTTGAATGTAATTTCTTCATGATCCATGATATAATACATAATAGAATATAGTGGGGTTTTTAGCTTTAAGATTTCCCAATAAATTATTTGTGTTATGTGTGATTGATATTTCTTCATGATATTGTGATTGGCGATTGTGTTTTTAATTCCGTAAAATATTTGTAGAAGGGATTCAAAATCAGCTCGGATGAGGGAGATATGGTCGATTCAAAATCAACTCTTTTGTTATAAAATTTTGTGATGGCGGGACAATTACAATGTGCGTGAGTTGGTGAAGGAAAAATTTTCCTTCGACACAAAGCAACAGGGCAAGCCAAGAAGATTGGGTTTCAAGTTAAGAATATCTATAGACTTGATGTAGATGTGATTTCTATAGAGCTTCCAACCATGGGGAAGTGTGAGAAAGCCATGCAATTGACCCTTGAGAGGGAGCTGGATTTACATGTAGGTAAGAGTGAACCTCAGGATGTGGAGCAGCCACAAGATGAGGATCATGGAGTAGGAACAACCACTCATGCAGAAAAATTTCAAGCCAGATGGGTAGAGGGAGTGCATGCAATTATACCACTAGGTGAGAGGTGGGGCGACATGCATGAATAATCCAAAGATGAAATTTTGGGCATGATTCATTGAGATGGTGTGGATCTCATGAATCGAAATTGGCTACTAGGATCCCACAGAGAAGCAGTAGTAGGATTAGTTGGATTGATGCAGTCAGATGTCGTGAGGACATGAGATCAAAGTGACAGTGTTAGAGACGGGAGCACAGATTAGAGTTGGCAGCAAGTGCAGAGTGCATGGATGCAGATGTCAGCGGCGTAGTGGTTCCTGAAGACATGTGTAGTAGCTAGCATAATTCAAGAGAATTTGATGACAAATGCATTATAGTGATTCAATTGTTTGGAGGCTATTCAGTTTCAGAAGTGTTTCATGCAAAGATTGCATGTGCGAGAAACACTAGAGAATTGTTGCATGCAGAGACATTCCTTTCTTGTTGAGAGGGAGTGTTGAAGTTTGCAACAAGAAACAGTGAAATTGGCATCCATAAACAACATCCTTGATCCTAGTGAAAATTAAGCACCTACAGTAGGTGGGGCCCACACAGGCTATTTTTAGGTGGATGTATATTTATAGATGCATGTCTATTTATAGATGTCTGTGCAAGTTCTATTTATAGATTGCATGTATATTTAGAGATGCACATCGACTATTATTATCCCTTAATATTAGTTGGACAATAAACAATAATCTATTCTCAATGAGCACTTGTAAATAGTTAACTAAAGTGGCAAATCAATTAGCTAAAGGAATTTTTAGTTAAGAGGTTGGTTGGTGGGACATGCAGGTTGACTTGAGTTGTAACAGAGTGATTCTAGTTGTAACAGAGTTGGAAGTGCAGTGGTGCATTAGTTAATGCAAGTTGTAAATTAGTTTAACTCAGTTAAGTGAGTTAAAGTCAGTTGTGCTAGTTGTAACTAAAGATACACTAGTGAGAGATCAAGTGAATTAATTATTAATTAAGTCACAACCAATGGTCTCACATGCAACTGATTTTTTTACTATTATTAACTACATGCATGTCAGATCCAATGGAGACCCAGTTGAGTTTTAGGTGAAAGGGAAGTAAACTATCAATTGTGACATTATCCGATTGGACACATGCAACCACACACACATTGGATGTGCCCATGATATTTACGTAGTCAAGGAAGGCAAAGAATCATTCATTCAGGGTTTCTTTACCATCAGGGATTGCGCAGTGGAGTCAGGCTCTCTGGAGACAGTCAATTGGCTAAGGAACTTGCCAATTTTTGTATGATGGTGTGAGGTAGTTAGCTCATGTACTGAGAGCTCTTGTATTAGAGCTTTGTATGTGATTGTTTCATGATCCATGATATAATACATAATAGATGATAGTGGGCTTTTTAGCTTTAAGATTTCCCAGTAAATTATTTTTGTTATGTGTGATTGATCTTTCTTCATGATATTGTGATTGGCGTTTGTGTTTTTAATTCTGCAAAATATTTGTAGAAGTGATTCTATATTTAATAGTAGAATATAATTTTTTTATAAGTGCTTCTGTATTTAACATTAACATATTATTGTTATATCAGGAGAATCTAGGATATACATGCATATTGTATAATTTCTACAAACCCTATTACTCATCCATATGGGGCTAGCCACTTGTATAATTCCAATAATATTATAGAAGGTCCAAAATAATAACTATAATTAAGGGTTGAGGAAGTCAAAACCTTACCTGTAGATGGCTATTGGGCTATGTTAAATAATATGATGCTAAGAGGAGTGAGGGTTCCATTCTATGATTGTATTTTGTTCCATAATTGATTAGAGAAACTAGGAGTGGTAAGCTAGAGAGAAAAACAAAGGGGGATTAGGTTCTATAGTAACATTACAGGCCACAAGTCTTAGCTTAGTCCAAAAAGTATACTACTTTGTATTTGAATATTTCCATACTAGAGAAAAGAGAGCATATGACCTCACCTCTAGTTGGGTTTTCTTTCATACAAGTTTCGTACTCTAAATCTTATGTCTATTTGTGGATGGTGTGTGAGTATTTTTAAGTTCTCCATTTTTCACATTTTAGTTATTTCATGCATTTAAGAATAAAAGTAGTAATTAAAGAATCTAATATCTAAAGGAAATTAACCTTCACATTAAAGATTTCAACATTTATTAGATATGTTGTGACAAATTGTTCCAATGGAATTTTCACTACACTTTACATATCATATTGGTATCAAAACAGGTTTATTTAGAGTATTTAATGGGAAGTTGTAGGGATCCAAGAAATTTTTTAAGAAGAAAGTATTAGAACCCTAACCATATCCAATGAGTTTGTTTGCAATAACCCTGAAGATCCAAAAGAAGAAATATTTTCAAGGTTGGAAGAAAAAATATTCGATATTGATCACAATATGAACCTCCTCATGGGAGCTCTAGAAATTTTTTTGGACCATTCTATAAAATTCATAGGTTCTAACTTAGAGATCATATCAAAGAGGAAACCAAGAGATGATGAAAACCTAGGAAATGAGTCGAGGAAAAAAACTAAGAAAGAGTATCCAAGTTCCAATTCCATTAATCCTATTGTACATAGTGTTGTAATTGATGACAACCAATGTCATTGATGTCCAAGGATTTGTCAAAGGAAGGAGATACAATTTCTTGAAAGATCCCATAGGTAATGTCAAATGTAGCTTAAACAATATTGAGTTTTTTATTGAAGTTTTGGTGATCAAAGTAATATATATATGGTATGGTTATATAGGCTCTTTAATACCTTTCCAAGATTATTTTACACTTGGTCAAATCCTTTTGGATGAGAAGATAAGTTAGTTTGAAAGTAACAATGGCAAAAAGGGTAAAACCACCAAATTTGTTAAATTTTGTGCATGTTCGGGGTAGATCCATGCATTGTTGTGCGACCAATGGCAATAAGCACATATAAATGTGAAATATTTAATGAAATTAAACATCATGCAACTCAGGGAAGATCTGATGGCTATGGGCATTATAATGTATGGTGGATTGTGTACAAACTTGTATGCCATTTAAAGAAGGTTGTGCCACCCATAACTTCCACATTGATTTTATTTGGGCTAGTGGTGATTACACATGGTCGATGTTTGGTGGACCCCTTATTGATATGCCACATGGACCCCCAGACACAAGTGATCGATGACATGACCTTCTGACATGGATGCATAGGTGGCAACACCATATTGGTCAGAGATCGCAACATAGTGACAAGTGGAAACACAGTGACACATGGTAGAATGAGATTGACTCAAAGGTGATGACATGAATGTACATATCATTAATGATGTGGTAGCACAGTGACACATGGCAGCACGATATTTTCATAAAGATGATGATGTCATAGTATAGTGATGATGATGTGGCATCACGACAATGTGTCAATATGCATACGTGAGAGAGGCAATGCATATCAGCAATTGCAAGGTAAAATGAGTTTTTTAGAATCCTCCATAGTATGGCTAAAATACTACAAAGAAGAGAGAAAATGAGGCTCATATCCAAAGTTACTGTAGGTCTAAAGGAGGGATGTCAAGCTTATAAAAAGAAGTAGCATGGACACCAAAATGGAAATCAAGTTCTAAATTGAGGCATCCATTTAAAGGAAGGCTCTAACACATAAGTTATGACGTGCAAATAGATAAGGGATACTATCATAACTTGACAAGATCAGACCTAAGGCATAATGAAGATGGCATCGACGGTCAATGATGCATCAAAGATATAGGGAATGAACTAATGACCTACCCCTATATTCCAAGGTCAAGAAAGCACACCTAATATTGAGCAGATGTCATAATAAAAATGCAACCCCATCCTATAAAATCCATCTTGAAATACTAAACCCATGGTTAAATCACATAATGAAATAAATAAAACATGGATCATGTAAAAGGATGAGCATATTTTTTAATCTTTTAATTTTATAATTTTTTGGAATTTTTTGACAAATATGATTTTTTTTTCTCATTTTGTGGGTGAAAAATTACTAACATATTATGATTTGTAAAAAAAAATGGTGCATTGAACCATCCCCAAGTTCAGTCCCCTTGTTTCGGGGAAAATCACCCTAGAGGTTTGTTGGGTCAAAACCTCCACAGATCAGGGCATGCTATTCAGAAGGACTCACACACAACCATACTTGAATGCAAAAAAATAGATAACAACGATAGTAGAACTCACGCATATTCCTACGTTCAATGCAGATCCTGCGGGGTCCAAACCCCCAACAACCCTTCTTCCTCCTTCAACCTGAAAAACAAGAAAGAACGTGCACAGAAACCTAGTTGTACAGCATATAATTCTCCTAAACGTTAGTGAAATCCATGTGAAACATTATATAAACCATAATAAATGCTTAAATGATAATCTTTTCACATATACAAATAGATACTAACACAGAAGTTCAGGAACAAGATGGTTCTTCATTATTACGAACATCATGTACAGAAGTAAAGAGTGGAGAGATCACCTGAATCCTTCCACGATCTCGAAATGCATCGTCGTCGGATTCGCCCCGCCCTTGCCTCGCTAAGATACTTTCAAGACTTGTGCACTCGAGATGGCATATAAAAAGATTCGAATGACATCTCTGTGAAAACAAGGGTTTCCCTCAGACAACTGGGAAAGTGTAGGAGGCACAAGAATTCGGACTCGAATTGGGATTCCAACGGAGTATAATGTCTATAAAATTTCTCTCTCTCTTAGGCCATGCACATGAGGGGCTTTTATACTCCCTCAAAGTAGTTTCAATCAGTTGGAAATAGTTGGCCACGTGCTGGGGTGGTTGAACTACCGGAGTAACCATCAACCCAGCCCGAAAATAGGGATTTTTTATATATTTTTTAATGGTTTTAATGGAATACGCGGAAAAGTACATGTGGAATCGCGTATACACGCAGAAAAGTCTGGGCATACCCGCGTATGGGAATTTTAACACTGTTTTTTAGTGAATTTTGTTCAAGTCTATAGGAATGGGTGCCCAAAGCCATAAAGACAATCATGAATCACCTGAGGGTGAAAAATGATGCTATAATAGATGCCCCCTAATATATGAGCTCGAAGGGGTACATGATGGCCGAAATGTATTATGCACAAGAGAAAGAAATTTGCAAGGACAAGAGAGGACTTCACTCGAATTTCAGCCTGCCAAAAACCAATGAAAGAAAAACGTAGAGTCAAGTCATGCTGAGGCAGGCATACCCATGCGCAGTCAAAAATACATCATATGGAAAGTACAAAATAGATCCAAAATGTATACAAGTATAACTGAACTGAAAGTACACAATGAATCATCTGAGCATGGTCCGGAAGTATAAGTTTGCATCAATGTCCAAGTATCACATATAGAAAGCTGATCAATGATGTTGAAACTAGATGTCTGATCATATAAGTAACCGAATCTCCAAGTACCAAATCATAATGGGTGGAAAACATGGTACTATCACGCAACTCGGGGGGCCAACATATAGGATGCTACTGTACTGACACTGCAACATATAAGGGTGAACGGCATCACTGGCAGGAACTGAAAGGACTGTCAAAAGTGAACCGAAAAACGCTGATGCAACCCAAGGTCTTCACCGATCACTATGGCACAATTCTACACAATGGGAATAAATGAGCTGAAGTCAACCATGTGAGAAATCATTGGATTACCAGTCAATGATGTATACTGTTAACCAACGTGAAACAACCCACCAATAATGAAAATGAGTGTCAAGGTGGCCCAGTACAATCTAACAAGTGCGAATAAATGAGTTGAAGTCGAACACTTGAAAGAATCTACCAATCAGAGGCAATGATGAATTCCCCACTATCAATAGCGAAGAGTCCGCCATCGATGAATGCAAACCCTAAGGTACCGACAAAAAGACTCTAGACCTTATTCCCGCAGCAACGAGTCGAGTCGATGGGAAAAGATCTGCCGGAAGGAAGGCATTAAGGCATCCCACATCAGTCCAGCGCGAGTGTAACCCGCAGGCCAAAATTTGGAAGGAATTGGACGAAGTAGAGTGACGGAACCAAACCAATGTACGTTTCCGACATGCACAAGATGAAGCTAGCGCATGGAAGAAACCCTCTGAACCAAAAAATAATGAAAGCTGACACAGAGGCGATAAATCCACCAATAGGGTCAAATGGAAATCAAGGTACTACACGAATCCCAAGTGTGATAATGTATGCTGACATCGAACACAGGGGAAACCACTCAGTCAAAGACCCATAATGATGATCAAACGCTGATCACAAGGTCACCTATCAATGATGGAAATAGGGCCAGGGTGTAGCTCTAGGTTTGTTCTCAGAGCAATGTGTCGTAGTCGATAAGAGACAAACCCGCTAGCAAGAAGTCAATGGAGACCTTCTCAAACTAGCACGAGCAGAGGACCAAAACATCTAATGTGATAGAACAAGATACTGACAAGACTGGGAAGGCCGACTGAATAATGAGTCAAGAGACACCGCAGAATGGCCGACTCTGGTTAGACTTCCCTTGAACAAAAGCACAACTCGTGATGACTATGGCAGTAAAAAGTGACACTGTATAAGTCTCACAGGAGTAAGGTAACAAACTCTCCTATATGATTGGAAGAGATAGGCTTAGCCCTTAGGAGGACCGACAAGTGAAACAAGGTAAAGGCTGAACCTGTGGTCAAAACTAAAACCATCCCAAATGTAGGAAATATATATAAGTATATGTGCTTTATTCAAGGGCAACAAACCGACTCGTATCGCCATCAAACAACGAAGTTACATCCCGTCTCGCTCTTTTTATTATATTTTATTTTTTTGTCTTTTCATATAATAATCCCGAAAAAGAATAAAAGAATGCTATGGTACAATGGATAGAACGAGTATTAAGCAACAGATGCACTAGTTCCCGGGATCGGAACGATCCTATGCTCAATGCAAGGTGACTGTTAAAACATTTAGCGATACTCGTAGGAATGTTCCATCCATGGGTAAAAAGGGTGTCAAGTCGCGATAGCTAAGTGCATGCAATGGTTAACTTGTACAGATAGACAAGGTCAAAAGTTGGCTTAAACATCGAGTCCAAATGAAGCCGGCTAAAGGCCAAGATAAACAAGTAGTCGATATGCAATGCAGTAATACAACTCAACAACACTAGGGAGCCTCTAGGGTAAAAGCTAGAAAAATGATAGTGAGGAAGAAGAAGAATGAAGCTTTAACACATAAGTCATGGCGGGACTAAAGAGGACTCCCGAGCCTACATAAAATGCAGCATGGGCAACAAGTGATAGCGAGGAATTAACTAAGAAGCCCATGTAAAGGAAGGCTCTACCATCAAGTCATGATTAAATAATCGGCGAGTGAAATGGGTGTAATACTCATGACCTGATGGGATCAACCCTATGGCTAGTGATCAGTATGGAGGCTAGTATGCAAGATGCAACGAAAAGTGGATTCCCTAACCTATATGCCAGTGAAGATCATATACCTACCATGACGAGTCAGCAATCATGGATCAAAAACTGGGAAAAATCTCAAATTCGTCAAAATGTACCTGAAAACATACCAATCTGGGTAGTTCCAAGCATCCGGGTTATGCAGCTTAAGATAGATTGAAAAAATAAGCATAATAAATTTTTGCGAAAATTTTCAACTTTTTGGACACAAATAGACAAATTACCTCATATTTGGTTCATTGTTACATTGCTGATTTGGAAAAAAGTGCTCTGGAGAAAAAAACTTCTTTCGTCAAAACAGGAGAAACCGTCTGTCAAATCGCACCGAATTTGTTAGGTAAGCTCATAAACCATCCTTGCTAATCATTTTGTCCGTTCATAATTAAAATTTAGGAATTTTCACCGTAGAATCACTTGCTAAAAATCACGGGTTTGCACATACGCGGGTTGGTAATGACAAAGTCACGTATACACGCGACTGTGCAAAAAGAAAGTCGCGTATGCGCAGCTCAAAATGAAAAATGCGTAGCTAATGAAAGAATTATTGAAATTTTGCAGGATGACCATATCATGGAGAGAGCGTGAACACAGTGCTATTGATCAAGAACTCATGCGGGATCGAGCATCACTAAATATTCTCCGGAATTGCGGATTGCTGAAGTTTTTCAAAATGCCAAATATGAAGAGTAATGTTCGGTTGCTCGAAATTCTTGTGAACTATTGGGAACCGGAAGAAGACTGCTTCATCAAAAATCAGATGCCTATACAGATCGAAGTGGAAGATATATATTTTATTACTGGACTCTCCCGGAGGGGGGAGCCAGTAGACTTGCATGGGAAGCCTTTGGGAGGGCTAACCATGGAAGATTACGTCCACGTTTACTATGTAGAGGGTTCCAAGAAAGTGGGAACTCAAATTGCAATCCAAGATTTAAGAGACTTGCACATTAAAATCCTCCTTTTTACCATTGGGAGAGTAGCAGGATCAGCTTCTCTACACCAGGCATCCAGGATGCAAATGAGTATAGCAGTGGAATGCTTAACTCATTTATATGATTGGTGCACAGCTCTATCGATGAACATGAAGCAACAATTTACTTCAATCCGAAAGGCAAAGACAAAACATTTTGGATATGGTACAATTTTTGACATTCTTCTTCGAGAAGATACCAGCATTGAGACCCAAAGTGATCTCTACCATCAGCAGTGCGAGAGACCCAAGAATTGCCCATTGGGTAGACATGATGAAGAGGTTGGGGGGAAGTGAAGTTCCCTGGACCACTTGGGATGATGAGTTATTCCTTTGGTGGGGAGAACAAATCATCGCCGTGGATGACTATCCCTATGCCGGGATGGACTTTCGTGGTGATCCAGATCTTGTCCTTCCACTAGGTGCGGCATGGGGCGCAGTCGGTAAGTTTGCAATTTTTTGACTTATATAATTTTTTGGATTTTTTCAAATATGCATGAAAAAATGGAAAACAAACATGTTTTTGATTGGATTCATAATGACTTACAAAAAATGATCATGATACAGATATTGGACCAGTTCGACCTGAGGGTTTCCCGCGACACAAGCGTCGCAGGGGCGAAGCGGATATAGTGGATTCAGACAGGACCCTCCATGATGTACAGAGGAACTTGGAGAGGTTAACCCGCCAGGTACCTATGGCCGCAGTGGAAGATCTGCCGGAAGCCATCCAGAGACGGGTGGTAGGAGTGCCCTGAGACTGGGTACGGTTATTCCGCCGAGTTTCCACCGCGATCGTGTTCTATAGGAACACAACTTCTGGGCAGGGACCTCAGGAGTAGATAGATATGATGTATCAAATGACTGTATATTATTTTTTGACTGAACATGATCGGGCATAAGCCCAAATTTTGTATGACTTATGGATCCAAATTTTGTATAGTTTTTTGAACACTCTGATGATATATATACAACGATGTGTGATGTGATGTGACAAATGTATGAAAATGTATGATGTTTTTGAGGATTAAATTTTATTTTATGGAATGATTAATATGCCAATATAGTGCTTGATTAGCGAATGAGTCTGCCATCCAATTGTCACTGAGAATATGAAGCCAAGTTAAAAATTGAAATGATCTTTGTAACAAACGTACCCCCAAGAACAACCAGAGTAAAAATGGATTCGAACCCCATAAGTATTGTCTAACCGTTTACACCACCAAATGGAGGAGTCCGTAAAAACTACCAACGAATCAACACCCAAAGATATTGCCTCCGAGAGTAGATAAATAACCCAGCAGTATTCTCGCTATGTTATTGGTGCTGTGACCAATGCGCATCCCTTGATACTAACAGCCTAACCGATGGATAATGAAGCACCAAGCCGCGGAAGCTTGGGTGCCCGGTGTGTCTACTAGCACCATCGGCGAAACCAAAATGACTCATGACATCCGACACAACTCACGCCAAAGGCATCAAAAACATCACTCATCAAAGATTGAAAATCAACCAGATATGTACAAAGAAAAACTACTATATACAAAAGCAACATGCCAGGCTGAAGCCTAGGCATAATATTTCTTCAAATAGAGCCAATTTCTGGGCTCGGGCAACTAATTCCCTTCAAAATCAACCAAGGTATATGCTCCTTTTTTAAGGACCTTTTTAACGATAAAGGGGCCATACCACATAAATTTAAATTTTCCTGCCCCTAGGGCATATTTTTCTTGGGCATAGACGAAAACAAGGTCACCTTCCGAAAAACCCCTAGGTTTGACCGCCTTATCGTACTGAACTTTAACTCTGTTTTTATGCGCTTCATTCATCGTGGCGGCGTCCCGACGCTGCTCATCGAGATGTTCCAAATGAAGGAGCCATTCTTCAAGAGTAGAAGTGTCAGGAAGAAGTTCAACAGCTAATTTAAGAGAAGGAATCTCGCATTCAATGGGCAATACAGATTCCAACCCGTGCACTAGCTGAAATGGAGTAAAGCGGGCCGTAACATCGACGTCCCGTATGCCCGGGAAGAAGATATAGCATAATATGCCATTGGATCTAGATTTATCAATCGTCCTTTGAAGAATTGTCTTCAAGGATTTATTCACGGCTTCCACTTGCCCATCGTTCGAGGATAATACTGAGATGAATGCTCCTACCGAAACCTAATTTTAGAGCCAACTCAGCCATCATGCTATTCTAAAAATGACTGCCATGATCAGTGAAAATCTCTCTAGGAATACCAAAACGAGCAATAACCTAGTTGAAAAGAAAAAGAGATGTTATCTCACCATCATTCCCAAAAGTAGGCATAGCCTCGACCCACTTCGTAAAGTAGTCTACTACTACAATAATGTACTTGTGACTTTTAGCCGAAGGCGGATTACAAGTATTATAATCAATACCCCACTTTGTAAAGGGACCAACAGTAATGGATGGAAAAAGCGGAGCTGGATGAGCGTGCATTTTTTGAGTATAGACCTGACACGGATGACACTTTTTGACCGAATCCACAATCTTGAAAATCGAAGGCCAAAAGTACCCAACACGCAAGATCTTTTGGGCTGTAGCAAGCCCGGATAAATGACCACCACAAGCTCCACTGTGGCAATCATTCAGCACAGCCTCAGCTTCTTCGAGAGTTAAGCAGCGTCTCAGGATTGAATCAACCCCTCGACGGTATAAAGAATCACCAATAATTAAGTAATTCTTAGCCAAGTGACGCAACTTACGACGCTCATCTTTCGAAAAAGTAGAGGGAAACTTCGCATTTGAAGATACACAATGATATCTCCATACCAAGGATCCTGTGAAGAGATAAGAAACAAATGTTCATCCAGGAAGGATTCATCATAGATCATCTCCTCCCCACAGGGAAAATTGGAGATCAATTCCGAGAAAACCAATGATTTATTGGATTTGGCAGACATAAACTCAAGATCAAATTTCTGCAAAATCACAATCCATCTATTGTATTTGCCCCCAATCACTCGCCTACTGAGGACAAACTGAAATGGATTGGCTGCTGCCAAGACATAATTTTTTCATAGAATAATGTAATGCCGGAGTCGCTGCATAGCATGAACAACTGCTAAAGCTAACTTTTCTATCGGAGTGTACCGGAGTTCAGGTCCTACCAAGCCTCGACTAGGATAGTAAATAACATGCTCTGCAAGAGCATCATCCTCCTGAACCAGAACCATACCAATAGTAGATTCTGCTGTTGCCAGATACAAAAGGAAATCCATGCTATAATCACGTGGACTCAATAAAGGAACAGAGGTCAATGCTTTTTTCAAAGCATCGAATGAGCATTGAGTGAAGACATCCCAAAGAAATGGAACTCCCTTCTTCAACAATCTCATAAATCCCTTGGTAACTTTAGCATAATTTACGATAAATCTCCAAAGAAAATTAGACTTTCCTTGTAGACTTTGAAGTTGACGGATATAGGACGGGGGAGGCAACCGAAGTATTGCCTCAACCTTGAAGGGATCTACCCTTATCCCTTCCCTAGACACAATAAACCCCAATAACCGACCGGATGTAACCGCGAAAACGCACTTGTTCGGATTCAACCTAATCTTATAGAAATGACACCGTTCAAATATTTGACGGAGGTGAGCAGGATGATCCATCCTCTTTCGAGAATGAGCAGCTAAATCATCCAAATACGCCTCGATAATCTTTTTGATGTCATGGAAGGCATATGACATGGCCCGCCGAAAGTAGCCCCAACATTTTTGAGACCAAAAGGCATCTTCGTATACAAAGTACCTGGGGACAAATAAAGGCAAATAAGTGCTGATTTTCAGACTGATAGCACCGATTATATCCTAGAGAAACCGTCCATGAAGGATGAGATCTCACACGGAGACACTCGTTTCGTCAATGATCCGATCGATAAATGGGGTTATGGGGTAATTATCTTTCGAACATGCTTTATTAAGGTCTCTGAAATCAATGCAAACTCGAATCGTTCCTTGTTTTTTATCCATGAGAATAGGATTCGAAACCCACTCTGTCAAAGGAACAGGGAAAATAAATCCTACCTTGAGTAGCTTCTCCACCTCAGCTTTGATAGCTGTAGCCTTCCTAGGATTGACCGAAAAAGCTTTTGCTTCATAGGCTTAGCATTTTCATAAGCCTTGATCTCATGCTGGACAATAGATGAATCTATACCAGGCATTTCCTCATAAGACCAAGTTTAATACATCCCTATACTCTTTAAAGAGCCCATAGAATTCAACTTTCACAGAACATTCACTCATGAAGACATTCTCATTAATATTGGGATCCATTATATTGGGATCCCCTGGAAATGTTCACTCCCTGGAAATGTTCACCGGGATAGTTGGAGAAATCACTGCCATGTTCCCTTCAGCATATACTTGCGTTGGTGCTAAAGGGTTCAGGACTGGGAGAACAGGACTAGGAGAGGGAGGACTTGGAAAACTTGTTTCAACTTCGCTCAAATCAGGCAAAAAGTAAGACCGATGATGCAAATCATCCCACGGTCTATCTATACCAGTCATAGCTTCCAGGATGGCCTCTTCAGATGGAAGAGTGGTATCAAGGCAATCCTGGGTAGAAGAAGAACTAAGTGTCCAAGCCGGAGCCACATCTCCATCCAACTCTTCTGGTGAAAGAGGAGTTGGGATGGATTCTGCAGAGTCAACAATAGACTGATAAGCAATCTCAGCTGCAGACATTGGAAATTCCATTCCACCCACTTGACCTTCCGCTAATGTGGCGGTAGGGGAAGGTAAGGTCCAAGGGTCCGAAAAATAATGAGTTCTGAAGAACTCTCTTCGAAGAGGAGCCTTGGAGGATGAAATTGCATTAATATGAATCATAGGAGGAGGAATATCGAAAGTACCCATCAAGGAAGAATACATTCCAACCCCCAAATTCTCAACAAGCGACTTAGTATTATCCAACTTTGGAACAGATGAGTCAGTAGACGCATTTGGGTCTACAGGAGGACAGTCCAGTTGGTCCACTGTAACAATCCTCCCTTCGTGAGGGAAACAAATAATCCATAATAATGAGGATGCAATGGCATCCATCTCATAAATCCATTTTCTCCCCAACAGAAGGTTGTAGTCCAAGCTTGCATCCACTACTTCAACCCCTATATTCACAGTTTTTCCCCCAACACAGATAGGAAAAGCTGGGACAATACCATGCGGTCTGTGAGAATGACCATCAAACGTAGTCAGAAGAGTGGTAGATGGAACAGCTTTGGGAGATCCAATCATCTTCCAACATGTGAGAGACATCACACATGTGGAAGCACCCTCATCAACAACCGTCCGAAAGATGTTGCACTTCTGGTACGATGATTTAATATGAAAAGCCATATGATGGGGGAGTCTCTTCTTAAAATTAGACATATCAAAAGTAATCAGAAGAGAATTTTTTGGATCAATAGCCCCAATGGCAGTGAGCAAAGCACTGCGCTGAGCTGGACAAGACTGGAGCACCTCTAAAGCCAACATGGCAAAAGGACTCTGCGCCAGATCTTCCACAATAGAGTAGTTCTGGGCAGCCCTAGCATTTGGATTAATCGTCGAACGCTTAGTGGATGCTTTGGGCATCCGAGGCATAGGCTCAACAGTAGGCCTTGTAATGTGAAGCGGCTCAGTAGCATCAGGAGTATCCTTAGCTTTCGAAGACTCTTCTCCGCCATAATCACGGGATCTAGTAGCGACATCCACGTGAGCACTCATCATGAATATGTTTGATGGGATTTCCCCTTCCTGGGTGCCCCCAGAGGAAGCCCCAGGATTTTGATTCACGCCAACAACTAGTTGTTGCCCTTGGGGAAAAGGGTTTGTTAACACAGCCTGAGAACTGGAAGAACACTGCTGAGCTAACAAGCGCTACGCATATTGAATTTTAGGGCAAAGGTGCGTAAGATGGTCTCCAACACACAGCTTGCATGGAAACTTCACTTTCTTTTTATCCTTTTGACCCTCACCAACATGCTCGTTGGTTTTATTCGCATTACCCTTCCCATTCTTGCCCTTTTCTTATTATTTCGTCCCTTCTTCTTCCCTTCGGATTGTTGATTTCCTTTGGGATCAGAAGCTTGGACAACATTTATCGACAAAGATTAGGAAGGCGATGACTCAGCAGGCACAACCTGACCAGAAGGAGCAGATTGCAAAGACAACTGCTGCAATTCAGTAAGCAGGCTGGCTGCACCACTATTGATCGACCCAATAAGTCCATCACCATGAGGACCAGGCTTAGTTTTGGATAAATCTAATTTGGAGCGAGGAGCATTGGGCAAATATTTATGGAGGACCCCAGACTGAGAATATATCAGTTCTAGCTGCTGGGCCCTAAAAATGGCCTACTCCTCAGAAAATACCCCTGAGAGGGATACATCTTTAGAAATGTCTGACTGCAGAGATTTCAGAAACCATTCCAAAAGGAATTCTCCTGGAATATGAGCTTTAATAAGCCTCTTCCTTCTCTGCCATTCCTGAATGTGGTCAGAAATGTGGGTTGCATCGTCCTGTTTAAAATTAGCTAGGAGTTTAGTCCTGGCATCATATCGGACAGGCAACTGGAAATGGTTTAGAAATGTAACAACCAGTTCTCCAAATGTAGCAAAACCACCCCCAGTTAGCTCAATATACCATTTGGCAGCGTTTCCAGTTATGGTGCGTTGAAACAATCTCAACCTGATTGAATCATCGATCAGGGAGTTAGAAGAACACCATAAATGGAAAGTGGTGATGTGGTTAGCCAGATCCTCTCCATTCTTGCCTTCAAAATTTGGAATGTTTGAAGGTAGTTTGGTCGGGACCGGAGGCCACCCCGGACTGTATCGAATCGGATCATTCGTCAATTTCGATAGATCTGGCAAGTTTAACGTTGCCAGAAAAGGTAAACGAGGCGGAGCCTGAGGATTCCATCCTTGATAGGATGAATTCCCAACATTCTGAAAAGAATACCCTAGATTTGATGAGGCACCAGGTTTCCAGGAAGAACTCGTAGCAAAAGGAGTAGAACCTCCTCCCAACGCAGAGTTACCAAAGACCGGACCAGCTCCCCCTCCTAAAGTATTAAATGAAGAGGAAAGCCCCTAATAGGGTTTCCAGGAATTAGACAGAGGGGAAAAATTCTGATAAGCACTCGACGAAGGGAAAAAAGTATTCCCTTGGTGACCAGCGTAAAATTTATTCCCTGCCCCCATTGTAGTGAATACAGGGTTCCAACCTGTAAAAGTAGTCGAACTCTGACCTCCAGACCAAGGGTTGAAACTCTGAGTCTGAGAAGTAAATGGAAAGGACCCTAAAGAAGGATTCGAACTATGAATATGTCCAGTTCTGAAGGGGAACCCTTGAAAAGAAGCTGATCCACTAGCCATGGAAGACATGGGTGTAGATCCAGCTGCAGCAGCGGAAAAGGAAAAAGAAGGAATCCCACTAGTGGGCATTCCAAAACAGAAGGGACCAGATTGAGAAGCATGTGCTTGGGTGAAACCAGAGCCAAACACAGCAACACTAGAAGCAATCGAAGATATAGCAATAGTGCCCCCTCCTTCAATAGAAGCAGGAGTCTGAATGCCTGCAGCACTCACAGCAGAAGCCGCGTTCCCAGTCGTGGCCATCGAAAGGTATGTATAATACGGAGGATCTTCCGGTCTCTCTGACTCAGGTCCGATGTATTCAACAACGAATGGATAATCAGGAGGAAGAGGAGATGGAAGTGACACTGATGGTTCAGGTACTTCCTCTATTTTAACTTCTTCTTCCTGCGGAAATAAAACTCGCGAGGTGAGCGGAACGCTCCTCTCGGAACCAACACCAGAATCAGCTACGAAACCTTCAGACCCTTGTGGAGGATCTCTCTCCACTGCGTCAGATGCCACAGGGTGGTAACCACCTGCTAAATCACTGCTACGCCTTCTTGAAGAAGGCTCTGAATTCTCGGGAGATAACCCCCGGATTCTCCTCGATCGACGAGGCGCTTGATCAGCCACTTTAAAAAATTTTAATTAGACTCAAAAAGTATAAAGCTAGGCAAGCTAGGAGCAAAGAGCACTCACTACAAAAAATAATCCCTGAGATACAATCAAGAAAACAACCTTCAGGTATTTCTGCTCCGGGTGATTAGGACCGGACACCAAAATACAAGAAAGCGAAATATAGGACCTCCTGAAAGTAGTTTGGGATAATTACAGCCCAAGCCTACTAGTGAAGGTATCAGAAACAGTTACGCCAACCTCCTAACGATAGCCTTTTCCGGCACAAGTACCCAAGCTTCGCAAGGGCACCCCCTAGAAGTACTGCTGAAAGTGATACGACGTCTGCCTCAGGTACCACGGGTATCCCCCTCGCAGTCACCTATGTGGAACCTAGGAGAGGAAAATATGGGCACCAATCCGTGTCAGAAGCCGAGCGGAACGGTCTTGAGGTCAGATTCAGCAAATCAGAGAGGGGGTATCTCTCTTCTCAGCCTTCACTTCCCCTCGCGCTTGACTCTCTAGAGGAGAGCTTTCCCGGTCCACCTAACGGAGTTGGATTTTGCTCAATTAATCAACTTCTATGTTTTGTTTGAGCGGCCTTGGAGAGTTAACTCTCCACTCACCTAATCCAAGGCCCTACAACCTAGCTAGTTGGTGTATGACACTTAAAAAACTTGCTAGTTGATTTTAAATTATATCGCTTATTTTAATTGGCTGTTATGTTAAGTCAATGGGATACGGAAATGAAACTTGTGGTGTTTTGACGCAGAAAAGAAATTAATCAAAACCAAACTACATGCAAATGCAGTAATTGTCTTTCGATGAAAATCAACTTCTACACAGGTTCTACGAGACTAATTTTTTTTTTTTTTTTCTTTTCAGATAGCAAACTTCACACTCACAAAAACTATGAAAATGACTAAATGCTTAAGTGCACCTGATGCAAATCACTAAGAGCATGCAAATTCTAAGATGCAGAATCTACTAAAGCAGAGAGAAATTTCCCAAAGATCCTTTAGTTTTATCTCTTTTTGGTTGTCCAGAAAGCTAGTTCCCAAAATCAGAAACTCTTAATACAAAGACACCAAAAACGCTTGAAACAAGAGGAAGAAACTAATGACAATTCCTTTCCAAAATCAAGTCAAAAACTAAAGGCAAGAAATCCCAACAAAGCTTCAAGAGATATAATGAAGCGAAAACAAAAATGAAAAAACAAAAGAAAACAACAAAACAAAATGTTTTTTGAGCTTTTGAGTTTTATAAAAAGAAGAGCTCGAAAAGACCAAGAAAAACTATCAAATCCCAAGCCAAACAACAGTGAATTTCAAGAAAAAACTTCAAAAATGCTCCAAACCTTATAGGGCTACTTAGTAGCAAGATTTATATGAGCAATAGAAGACAAGAAATTCAGCAACTCAGCCTGGAAGAATAGTACAACCTTGCAGCAAACAAAAACTTCAAAGAACCAAGAAATACTCTTCAAAAATTGCAACAAGACCTAGTCAACTGAACTCAAGAAAACCAACCAAGAAATGGGCAAAAATCAAAGTGCAAAGAAAGACACAAAGGTAGGAAAGAGTAAATGAGCAGAGGCTCTCTGTTCTGATAAAGCAGAACAACCACGAATCCCCAGAAAGAGATCTTGGTACTCGACCCAGAAATGCAAGCACAAGAAACAAGATTTTCCAAATAAGCTAGTTTTCAATCAAACGAGAGAGAGAAAAGACGCAAGACCACTTTCAAAACAATCCAGAGGATACAAAGACACTGTAGAAATAGGCCTCCACAGGCAGACAAGACTAAAAATCCAAGAAACCTAAAATTTCAAAATTGACCCAGATATACGCGACTTTACAGTTTTGAAACAAGCATGCATATGTGACTGTGTTAAAGGAAACCCGCGTATACGCGACTCCCTTTAACAAAAACGGTGTGTATACGCATCTGTGTGCAGACAAACCCGCATATTCAAAGGTAAATAATGAAAAATAAAAAATTTCGAGCCTGGATAAGGAACCAGGGCTTCAGTCTGACTGAGAAAGAGTTAACTGGACTGAAAATAAAAGTTAAAACTGTTGGAAACCTATCAAACAGCTGAAACCACCCAACAGGGGAATCACAAGAATGTGTTTCCCCAACGGAGTCGCCAGTTCTGTTTCGGGGAAAATCACCCTAGAGGTTTGTTGGGTCAAAACCTCCACAGATCAGGGCATGTTATTCAGAAGGACTCACACACAACCATACTTGAATGCAAAAAACTAGATAACAACGATAGTAGAACTCAACCGTAGTCCTACGTTCGATGCAGATCCCGCGGGTTCCAAACCCCCAACAACCCTTCTTCCTCCTTCAACCTGAAAAACAAGAAAGAACGTGCACGGAAACCTAGTTGTACAGCATATAATTCTCCTAAACGTTAGTGAAATCCATGTGAAACATTATATAAACCATAATAAATGATTAAATGATAATATTTTCACATATACAAATAGATACTAACACAGAAGTTCAGGAACAAGATGGTTCTTCATTATTACGAACAGCATGTACAGAAGTAAAGAGTGGAGAGATCACCTGAATCCTTCCACGATCTTCGAACAGACCGTCGTCTGAATCCGTCCCACCCTTGCCTCACTAAGATACTTTCAAGACTTGTGCACTCGAGATGGCATATAAATGGATGAACATCTCCAGGAAACAAGGGTTTCCTGTATAAATCTAAGAAAGTGCAGGAGGCACAGGGAATCAGACTTGAATTGGGATTCCAACAGAGTATAATGTCTATAAAATTTCTCTCTCCCTTAGGCCATGCACATGAGGGGCTTTTATACTCCCTCAAAGTAGTTTCAATCAGTTGGAAACAGTTAGCCATGTGCTGGGGTGGTTGAACTACTGGAGTAACCATCAACCCAGCCCGAAAATAGGGAATTTTTATATATTTTTTAATGGTTTTAATGGCATACGCGGAAAAGTACATGTGGACTCGCGTATACACACGGAAAAACCTGGGCATAACCGCGTATGGGAATTTTAACACTGTTTTTTAGTGAATTTTGTTCAAGCCTGTAGGAATGGGTGCCCAAAGCCATAAAGACAATCATGAATCACCTGAGGGTGAAAAATGATGCTATAACACCCCTTACCATCATAAAGGAGGAACAACCCCAAGAGTAGACTGAGAATCCTATGAGGAGTAGGAAGGGGAGAAACACAATCATTTGTGAGAGTTCACTTGCAACATGAAGGGGTTAACTATGGGAGTACAATTGTTAGTGATTGATGACATCCCTCCACATTTGCAGAGAGATAGTGCAATTATAATCCTCTTATTGCTTAGGACACCTACAATTCATAGCCCATGTCATGTTATGTTATCATTGACATGGAAGTGATTATATTTTTCATGTAGCTCATCTATGATGACCATATATGTATAAATGAGGGCTTAAGAGCACTGGGCCCTAGTTGCCCCCATTTTGGACTTTTGTTACTAGATTATATGATGTAACAAACTTTTGATATTAATCATATATATGGATGTTTTATTGGTGTTTAAATTATAATTTAATGTGATTTTTTCTTTTAATGTTAATGGGTATGTGTATATGCATGGTAATAGTTCTTAATCTGGAAATTTCCAATCTAAGACATAGTTAGTTAATGAATCACCTGGTGTATTCAAGTCTCTTTTATTAGGCATATATTTATGGAAAAAAAATTCCAAGAGAGGTACCCTCAAAAAACAATGAAGTACTGCATGATTCCTTGTAGAATATACATAGTTTAGTTGAGAGACCATGAGCTAAGACATGTTTTCCGAAAGGTGGGTGTTTGGTGAACCATCTAAAGGAACCCCATAGATCCTTATTCTGAGCTCCATGTATCTATTTCTTGCACACAAACAATAGAACCCACAAAATCTATCTTCATGCAACACTCATTAGCATTAGTGCAATAAACCCAAATTCAAATACATTAATCATTAAAGAAAAAAAAGTGTTGGACATGGGAAGTGGATTTTTTATATTATACTATAATAGTACATAAGCTCTCCCCTATAGTCCTTCGTCCATGTTCTTCCTTTCACCACAACTCATTGTCAAGGAACACAACAATTGCATCTTATTGAAAGGAGGTACACAAGTCTCCAATCCAACAACACCTTGTTATAATGAACTTTTTTGTATTGTTCCATGAAGGGAATTACTTTTATATATGGATTGGAGTAGTAATCACATTTCATATAAACACTTTGTTGACCATGTTTTATATGGTCTTTTAATCCTTATCCTTGAAAAGTGATAAACTTTGACCCTGTTTGCTCTTATCCATTCACATTTCCACTTCAACTCTCTTTTGTTGAGTAACTAGAGAGTTATTGAGCCCTTCAACTCTCCTTGTCAAGTTAGTAGGAGAATTTTTAGACCTAACAATGTTTTATGCTAGTGCTTCAAGTGCATTGAAGGTGTAAAACATTAGTTTTTATGAAGTCTCCATGGAGTAATTTTTGCATTCTAGTTTTCAATAAGATATTCTTCCCTAATGAACCCAAGGGGATGAAATTTTGAGCTACAATATATGCCCCCTAATATATGAGGTCGGAAGAGAAATTATGGCCAAAATACATTACAATGACTCAATTAGCTAGGTAGAGGGAGGGAGCCACATATGCAAAACCTACAGGGGGTTGCAAAAACCATAGCCAAATACATATAAAGTACATCCCCGAGGTAGCCATACCCATACCCAGTACTGAAAGTATAGAGAAAGGTCTCCCACAAAGTATATTGTGGAATCATGTCATTAAGGACTAGTCATGATAAAATGTATATCTCTATCATAGTAGACATTAGTAGGGTTTTAGACACCAAAAGGAGTGCTAAAAGGATGGCCCTCAAAGTACATAATACATTCTCCAATGTAGATTGGGGGAGGAATTGTGCTTCAATGAGCTAGACCCATGCTCCAAGGTCTTCAAATTTTCCTCATGGTATGACTCAACTCCATGCAATGATTGAGTTGATCTTGAGCATGTAGGGAGATCATATTATTACCAAGCATAGAGGGATCTCCTTAACGGATGTGATGGAGGCCACCAATGATGAAAATGGATCTAAAGGCACCTAACACAATATATCGAGTGTGAATGAATGAGCTAACTTCGAGAACTCTTCGAATAAATCAACATGTGCCAATTAGGGAAACTCGTTGTCAACCATAAGGAATATTATCATTGATGACTACAAGCTCCAAGGTACTAAATTGTTTCTAGAACTATATCATAGACAAGGTATTGACGTCAAAGATTCATAGAAGGAGGGCCTTAATGTACCTCCCATAATTTGACATGATACTGACACCGAGATGAGGTTTGTGATGGTATAATATGAAGAAATGTTGCATAAATAACATAAGGATGAACAACACAAAGGGTAGGATGATAATACATATGGTTTCCTCTAATTAGGAATTCCCTTGAAAATATAACAACATGACACAAATGTGCACTTGGAATCTTGGACTGAATAATACCATACATAATTAGTGGCAACCTAGGAGGCATCACCATAACCCAAAGACCGGAATGGTAACCAATCAGGTGAGATACTAACTCAATAACAACATGACTCAACTCATGCTAATGTTGTGGCTATAAAAGAGGGAAAATTCCAATTGTATGAGGATAATTAAAACATATGACATGATCAAGGGTATCTAATAATTACCATGGTAAAAGATAGAGTAATAGCCTCTTCCCCCCTTTCCATTTTTGTATAGATGAACCCCTTCATATTTTAATGAGAATGAAAGAGAAGAGAAGAGATCTTGATAGTGTATTTTTCATTCAATTATAATGAGTCTAAAAAATAGGTGAAAGAATACTCAAATCGATGTCTTTTTCATGAGCTTTGTAGTGAGGCAGAAAAAGAGATAAACGTACACTTGTGTCTTTCCCATAGTTTAACAAGAATGAGAATATATAAGATTTTTCTCATTGAATTTAATCTTTCCTAACAAGTAGGAAAGAATGGAAATAATTCCTCATTTTCAGATAATTTAATGATTGTGAAAAGATAGCAAAATAAGCTTGGTATTTTAATTGTTTAATGAGCATGAAAGGAGAACCAAAATAAATATCATTCCATAGAGAGAATTGGTATACTGGTATTCATATTTTCTAGAGGCTGATAGAACCAACCTTATCAAAGCAAGACCTAGTGGAAAAGTGTCTGGAAATGGAAATCATCTCATTATAGTGATCTCTCTGAAAGGGTGAGATGGGTTGCAATATGGAGGAAAGGTTGATGCAAAGGCAAGAGGTAAATCACAACTACAATGTTGGTGAACGTGATGAATTCAAGAAACATTATGAAAACATCTAGCAATACATTAAATACCATAAGCATAAGAAACCAAAGAGTAACAATAAAAAGAGTGGGGACCCCCTATAAGGATGACAGATGGACACAAAAAAGAGAGAGGAATGAGCCTCAACCTTGAATTTGTCGTGAGCACTAAAGAATATCCTTGAACCTAAAAATTAAAACAACATGGACACCAAAACGACAAATGGGTGCTATTATAGGGTGTCCCCATGAAGGGTAGGCTCTACTGTACAAGTTACAACGTGCAATAAGACATGATTAATGTCACAAACAGATGGGGTGGGCCATAAAGCATATTTAAATGGTGTGGGAAAGGTTAAGAATGCAATGGAAATATTTTTGAATCCTAACCCTATATGCCTAGTTCAACAGTATACCTCGAGATTGTAGTAAATGTGGTGAAAGGTCCATGTTCCTGTGTGATAAATAGTCAAAAGTTCCTTATGAAATTATTAGTAGCATGAAAAAATAATAAAAGGACATGAAAAATAACACCAATAATGAAATTTTTAACATAAAGAGGTATGGTAAAAGTGAAAGGAGATATTTTTGACCCACTCTTTCCACAGAAAAGAGGAAATTTGTTACCATTGTGTTCATCTGTTACCCACAAGGAGACCAATTTTGGAGAAATTCTCTTGCAATAATAATTTATTTTTCTTTATCTAGGAACATCAGGCATAAAATGAGACTCCATCACCACTAGGTCAGATCTCTTACCCTCCTCTTTTGTTTGGTATAAGTTTTGTCTTGTTTTTCCATCAAAATATTGTATTAGGGACACCCTACCCAAGTTGAGTGGGCTCGATTACACTACCATGGAGAAAATGGGGAGTTGTTAAGCCCTTCAACGCTATCCATTGAGTTATAAAGAACATTATTAGGTCCTTCAACTCTCCCTTTTCCCAGTGGCAGAGCAATGAAACTAGTTGTTCTCAAATCTAAAAGAGGGAAAGCTTGTCTTGGACCTATTTATTTGCATATGCATTTATTTTGATGTTTTCTATATGGGTTTGTATGGATTGGAGGATGTTGGAGAGGAAGGAAGGAGAGCATATGGCTAATGATAAATTTGTTATAGAAGACCATAGGACATTAGCAGTGTTATGCAACTGAAGTCTCCTAAATTTCTTCAAGACCTAAAACATGAGAGGACTGCTGGGTGCTAAAAGGTGTCTTTAAAAACTCCTAATTGCCTCACATTAATTATCAACCAGGGTAAGTCCTTTTATCTCAAGTGTGTACATAGTATGTGCAAGCTTATTCATACAAGGAGTAATGCTAAAGCCAATCGTTGAATATATATGCAATCATAAATCTAAAGCTTTAAAGAAAGTAATTCATCTATGCATTATAATCCAAAACTGTGATTCATTCTTTAATTCAAATAATTCAATCAACCGAGAGCACTGAAGCATTAACCTAGCTCTTTCAGCTGGATCTAAACTATCAAACAAAAGGAAAGTAGTGGAAATAACAGTTTATGCTTTAAGTAATCAAAACCAATTATTTTAATAAACAATTAATAATTTGGAAATGCGCATGCAGATGAAAAAATACAGAAATCTAAATCATCAAAAGCAATTCACTGTAAAGCAGAAAAGCATAATATAATTGTAGTAAATGGAAAGGTATAACACAAATAATAGCAGCAAAATTCACCAGAGACCGGGCCCTTAGCTGCCAGTAAACACTGCTTTGTTACTTCAGAACAATCGAATGAACAGAAACGCAAACTATGTATTAATCATTGCAATAATTACAATACAAATCTGTCTTTCAGAATTACGTTATGTTCATTATCAAATGATACATATATGAAAGATACACGACACAATGCATGATACAGTCAGATTTACATTTTCCGCTTTCTCCTATGTCATCATATCATCTCCCCGTCTTCGTATTCTTCTCATTCTTTTATAACTAAAGAAAATTCAAATGCGATCCCTCAAGATCAGGGGATCTTGAGGGATTCACAACAGATTACTATTTCGAACTCTGATTTGTTTCCTGATTTGGCCGCGCCTTCTTTTCCCTCGATTAGATCCTGTTGTTCCTTTTTGGGAACAACTATTGTTTTATCTGTTATTTTCATCCTAAAAGCAATGGGAATTAGTTTGGACGGTTAAACCATATCAAGGCTATTTCATTCATTTTTTTATCAAAATCCATTCATGATATTATTATATTATAGCACAAAAATGGATGAAGAAGACGAAAAAGGACAGTATTTGAGAGTAAATACATACCTATTGCAAGGCTCAACATACTCCCCTGCTTACCTTTTTTCATGTCCTCATGAAAAATAAATAATTCTGATGCAAAGAAGTTAAAGAGTAGGTTGGAGAAGGTCTGTCTATAATAGGCCTGACACCATGATGTCGTGCCAAGTGTGCAAAGGTTGCCGCTTCTTGTCCTTCCAGTAACTCATAGTTAGGATGATATCCTTCAGGAGGATACCAAATAATGGGGCATCTATAGCGACATCCCACCCAATAAGGTGCTCCTCTTAAGATAAAGTTTACATATGGGATTAACCGTCTCACAGCAGCTTTGAAATTTCCATAATTAAATGGTTCTCTATCTTTAACACTGTTGCTTGAAACCATCCATCTCATTTTGGATGCAACTAGGGATCTTTCTTGAATGGAGAGGAAATATGTTGTTCCTTCCAACAAAATTTCCTTATGTATGGGCCCTAAACTCTTAGTCACGCCCTCTTGTGTCATCAGTGCTTTATGCTTAGCAAAAAATTGCATAGGGTGAGTAGGTTCACTTATTACCCAAAGATCCAGGTTGTGTTCCTATATTTGGAACAAATTATAAGCCTTCAACCACTTGAGTTGGTTGACTGCAAAAGAAATAAAAGCCTGAAATTGAACATCTCCAATAAAAGGGCTAGGATTCACATCCACCTCTTTATCTAATATGAAATTATGTAAATAAAATTCACAAAGAAGCCTTTGGACATTTACTCCATGCATCTTATAGAAATTTATAAAATCTTCCATTGTCTTCAGCTCAATTGGCTTGCCAGCTCTAACAGCTTTGATTTTTAACAATAAATATCATTCTAATAAAAACAAGGCATAGTTCGTAGCAGGAGACAAGTTAAGATATCCGAATATAATGAACAAATGGTGCCCAATTGATTCCTAACTCTGTTCAACGTAGCTTTCATTCTATTCATTTTTTCTTCTTCCTGTCTAGCCTTACCAAAAGCCTCATTCTCTGCTAGAGCTAATCCTCTCAATTGTTTTTGTAATTCCTGGTATTTTTGCAGGGATATTGTCTGTTGTTGATGTTTTTCTAAAGCAAGCTGGGCTTGGGTTAATTCTTCCTGAATCTTTAAAAAAATAGGGTCATTCTTTAACGAGGAATCCTCAGATTCCTTCTCTGTTTGGGTGCCAATACTGTGAAAGAGTACCTTTTCAGTTTGTATTTGCTTATTGTGGGAGGACCAACCCTCCATTTGAACAACTACATTCACCACGTTCTCATGCAAATTAATATGGGTGGCAATTGTTCTAGTGGAAACGAGTTCTGTTTGAATCCCCACTGATTTATTTTCGCATTTTAGTGTTTGTGTTGCTACAGAAGTCACCTCAGGAGCGGTGCTTTGTGTTTTCCATTTTTTTCATTTTTTGTCATAACATTTTAACTGTCTTTTGGAGGTTCTGGTATTGTTGTCACAACTTCTTAAGTTTTGCTCCAGCTCCTAGGTTCTTTCGAGGAGCATCTGTTCCCCTAACAGGTTTATCAACTATTTCTAAGGCTGCCTGTTGGCCCTCAGGGTTGTGTTCCAAAGGAACTGTATTTCCTGACTGATTGTCAGATTCATGACCAATTTCTATATCTACATACTTCTATGGGTCCTCCTGGCTTAACAAAATTGTATCACCAAACTGGTTATCAGATTCCTGTGCAATTTTTGTGTCTGCAGCCTCTTGTGATGGAGGAGTTTCTATGTGCCCGGAATTCTCCGGGGCTTGTGTTTCCAATGTGCTCAGGCCAAATGGTCTTCCAGGTTGCATGTATACATTGAGATTCACTAGGACCTCAACTATTCCTGCCTCAAAGTCTTGTCTGGCTTCAACTTCTAATTCATAATCTTGTTCTTGTTATTTTTCTTGTTCTTCGGGCTCTGATTCTGGCTCAGCCTCTTCCTCGGGCTCTTCTTCTTGTTCTGGTTCTGACCCAGCTTCTTCTTCTGGCTCTTCCTTTGAACCTGGTGTCTCTTGTTTAGACTCTGGCTCTGATTCTTCTTTTGGCTCTTCCTTTGAACTGGGTGCTTCTTGTTCAGACTCATAATCCCCTACCCTAACTAGGTTGGATGTCTGCGCAGGTTGATTGCTTTCATCCCGTATATTTACAGACATTATCTGGGCTAATTTGATTCTTATAGACCTCCTACGTTTGTGAGGTTTGACCCTTGGACAGGAAATCCTTTTTCTTTTTGAGACAGGTTTTTGCTGACTTGCTTCTGCAATTGCGGGATATTGAATTACAGGGTTCTGTATGATTTCTAGAGCCTTGATGAAACCATCCCAAGCCAAGTCGTATTGGACTAGGCTATGAATAATGATCATTCTAATCAGTCCATGGTGACTTACCACCATTTCAGGGTGCCTATCCTATCTTATTCTAGTAGCAATATCATGCAATAAATAATTTAAAAGGGATGGAAAATTAATAGTAAGTTTTTGCTTTAGAACAGCTAGGAGTTTGAGTTGTCGTGGCCTTACCACATCATGACGTCCATCACAGGTAATGTATTTCTGGATGATGCTTGCTAATTCCCTCCATGGTTCTACGAGAGAAGATGGTTGAAAGCCTTTGCCCTTTCTGACCAATTGTTCACCTTCGTCTTTGAAGGTCTCCACCGCGTCTTGTATCGATACATGTTTTTGTGCCCATATGGTGCCTTCTTCCAGCAGCCCAGTTACCTCAGCTATTACAGCATCTATAACTGTAATCCTTCTGATTTTTACCATGGATTCCATATTCTGCAAATTTTGTAGAAACTCAATAGAAATTTCCTCATTTGAGGGCTGAAACCTTGTAAGATAGGATATCCATCCTGCTCGAATCAGAATTTCTCTTGCTCTGTCGGAGACTTATAATACTAACGGTTCATGGCGCACTGTCTTACCACCCATAGTGTTCAAATTTTTCTTACTTTTGCAAAGGATGAATGTAATGGGAAGATTCAGCAATGCTAAAAAGCACAACAATACTGAAAAGCACAGTAATACTAGAAAGCACAACAATACTGAAAAGAATAGAAAATTTGAAAAGCACAACAGCACAACGATACTTAGAGCGATAGAACAACAAGTTGTTGAAACAACTAAGTATATATGATGTTGTTAAATTTTCGCATGCCACATAATCATGGGATATCGTGTTAGTTAATGAAATAGTGACAACACACGCATAACGAAAGTCATCTCCCCCTCCGAAATGAGAGATCACCTTCGAGCGAATAGAAAGGAAATGGCTATTTCGGTGGCAGGATGTATGGATAAAGAGTACAGCCATAAATGGGTCAGAGTACGTAAATGAATGACGGGACAATAAGAAATATGGGGTCAAAGCATGGAGATGGGTTACATTTTTTGGCAAAATGAGGGTGCATTTTACTGAAAAATGGATGCTCCATCGAGCAACTTTTAAGCGTGCGAATGAGCTGTTGGGGCGCTTAAAAATAACTTAATCGATCATTTGAAAAGACTCTCGATTGATCTATTTTCCAATCTGAGTTAACAACTCAATTGAGAGATATAGCTCGATCGAGCATTATTTCTAATTCAAGTACCCTAGTCGTGACTTGCGAAAGTCATTTTGCTCGGACCACGAGAGGAAAAGGAATTCGACGAAATATTTCTAAGTTCGATCAAGATGGAGTAACTCTATCCAGCTACCCATCAACCCCGTGAACAACCCAGGGGCTCAATTTGAGGTAAGTTTCCTGTCATTTTTGTCCTTTTTATTTAATTTTTTCCTGCAAAATAAAATAATTAATTTGAAAAAAAACTAGCATACAAAAAAAAAAAAAAAATATGCAACTCGACATGAAAACCAAAAAAACAACTTAAAAAACCACCAAGAAAACCCTTGAAGGAAAAAAACAACTTAGAAAACCCCCAAGGATACCATTGAAAAGAACAATTTTGAAAATGTGAAGCTGGGTTACACTTTTTGCCCTTTTTTGAGAAAAAAATTTCATTTTTTTCGGTTCTTCAACTTTCTGCAAACTATAACAATTTTTCTGTGTAGAATTTCATTTTGTGATAAAAATAAAAGTTGTGAGAAATTTTGTTAGCTTTCTATTACTTATTTTTTGAATTTTTTTTATGTAGATTTGATATGTCAACTTAGCGTTTCTTTGAGTGTGTGTTTCTTAACAATTAAAGGATTCATAAGAAGTCATGTTATGACGCAATGTTGTATTCATTGAAAATTTGTGTTTTTGAAAAAAAAAAATGTGTTACAACAATCTAGACAGAGTCTAATTTGTTTTTTTCATATTTACAAAGCCAATAGATGCATATCATAATTACTAGAATTTTTGGAACTGGTCCAATACGAAAAACTGCGTATTTTGGATATGTTTCGCGTCGCAAGAAATTTCTTAACATATAAGCTATAAACTAAAAATATAAAAGCTACCCATTAGAGACGACGGACCAATCTAATGCCCCATAATTTTTTCAGTTTTTTTTACAATGTATTTTGGGATATACAAAATTTTGATTTCACTAAATCACAATGACCCTCAGAAATTGTTTGCACCCATTTTATTAGAAAAATAATTAAAATTACTAAACGTTTATGAAATTCCATAAAAGTTATATTTCCTAAAAGTAGATTCAATTCTGAAAATGCTTGTCTTGGTTCCGACAGTTAATTAACAACCTTTCACGGAGTTTAATCAGTCCAAAGTCGCAGAACCATATTCAGAGCCTAGTTTTTGCGTAATTGATGACGCGTTAGTTCGGCCGAACTTTTAGTAAAGTTCGGCCGAACTATGTTTTCCGCTTAAGACTCGTTAAATCTAACGTCTTAATAGTTCGGCCGAACTTTTGATCAAAATTTCGGCCGAACTATTGTATAACTCTCCGTCGGCCGGAGACTTTTGCGGAGCCACCTACTAAAACACATTTCGCGTCAATATAAATTGCCGCGAAATGATTCACAATTTTCACACATTTCGCACACTTCTTCTCATTTTACAAAGATCTTGGTTTGGGTTCAAAAAAATTTCTTCAAAGTTTGGATTTAAGAGCATTTCTTGGTTGATTTTACAATTTTGGGTTTAAAGAATTTTTTTGGAGGACATTTCTTAGAGGCGGTGTGATTTTGGCAAAAATTGTAAAAAATTTCTTGGACGTACATTGAAAAGAAATTTCTTGGAGGTATGTACGTGTTTTGAGTTGATGTAAATATTTTGAGCTTCGTTTCATTTTTATAAGACATTTTTCTCTCGAATTTTTTTAAGTGTTTTGGATTGGAATATGTGTTTTTTGCAAAAAATTTACACTGAATTTTTTTAAATTAAATATTTTGTAATATTTTTTGCAATTGAGTTATTGTCCAATTTTTTGAAGGAAATTTTTTGAACTTCATACCCTATTATCATGGGAAATCGAAGAACTTGTGCGAGAAAATATGATCGAAAAAGAGACCTTGAGGCACGTAGAGAAGAGACTAGACAATCTCGCAAAAGAAAGTTAGAAGCCCTCTCAAATATTGAAGAGAAAAATCAACCTCAAGAAGAAATTGAAGCAGGTATGTAAATGTAAATATTATGATCTATTGATATATATTTAAAATTTTCCTAATGTAAAATGTGAAGCTTAATTTTTATTTGATGAACTAGTTTGAAAAATATTTTGTTTGATGTAAACAGACAGAGATATTCCTCAAAATATTGAAGAAGAAAATCAACTTCAAGCAGAAATTGAAGCAGGTATGTAAATGTAAATATTATGATCTATTGATATATTTTTAAAGTTTTCCCAATGTAGAATGTGAAGCTTAATTTTTATTTGATGAACTAGTTTGAAAAATATTTTTTTTGATGTAAACAGACAGAGATACTCCTCAAAATATTGAAGAAGAAAATCAACCTCAAGCAGAAATTGAAGCAGGTATGTAAATGTAAATATTATGATCTATTAATATATTTTTAAAGTTTTCCCAATGTAAAATGTGAAGTTTAATTTTTATTTGATGAACTAGTTTGAAAAATATTTTGTTTAATGTAAATAGACAGAGATACTCCTCAAAATATTGAAGAAGAAAATCAACCTCAAGCAGAAATTGAAGCGGGTATGTAAATGTATATATTATGATCTATTGATATATTTAAAATTTTCCTAATATTTATTGACATATTTATTAATTTAGAGATTTATTGAATATGTACTATTTTTTCGAATATGTACAGATGAAATCACTATCGATAATGAGATGTTAGAAAATGTTGACACTCACACATATGGAGATAAAAAACCTGACCATGTTATACGATATCGTGTCAACCGCATTTTTGAAAAGTATTTTTTAAATGAGCGAGTGACAGTTCAGGCTCAAATGTTGAAAGGTCTCCTATCATGAAGGAAATTAAAAGAAGCGACGACACTATTGGGTATTCGAAAATCAACCAAAGATAAAAAAATGAAGGAAGAGGTGATAAAAAATATGAGTAGTGCTATAAAGTCAATTAATAAATCTAGAGATAAAGACGTTTCAAATGTACGTAGAGGAATACAGATGGCAATAGTTTCACCAAGTACTCAAGAGAATCATTTGATAACATCTATGGCACGAGCACTGAGAACCTCGCGAAAAACTCTGCATAAACATTGAAAATTTCGACTGCAAATAGATGTAAATGATGAACTCGCTTGTTGGAGAGCTATTTGTAGGCAACCATACAAAGATAGACTTGGAGAAAATGTTAAAAAAATAATATATGAATATTGGAAGAACAATTCGCGTGTTTCACCAACTACAAGACATGTAATGCAAAGAAGAATAGCACGAAATCAGTACTAAGAACATGAAAAACATCTCTTGGAAACCACTCAGATAGAGTTATTCAACAAGTTCAAAGAAGAGAATCGTCAAATTCATGTTTCACTCAGTGCTTTTGTTCAACAAAAACCATGGTATGTAAAACCTATCACCGTACGCGACACTTGTTGTTGCCGGTATCATGTGGAATTTGAGTTATATTATGACACATTCCTTGATTTCGGTAGAACATTATGGAAGGATTCACCTCCTCCTTCCACTATCCGTGAATTCATATCTCAAATTTTATGTGAAAGAGAAAGCGATGAACTATTTTACAAAAAGAAATGTGTTGGTGGTAAAAAATGCGATGATTGTGGAAATTTGACTAAATTTCAAAACAAATATCGTATTGATGTAAATGATCAATCATTGTCCAACATGAAATTGAAATGGAAGAGATATGAATATATCGGTACATCGATTCAAGGTGCAAATAGTGTTAAAAGAATCGAATTACGAGAAGACGAAATTTTTCTGATAGACTTTTTGAGAAAGTTTGAGGCAGAAATTTACAAATACACCAAGCATTCCCATAGAGCTCGATGGAAAGACTTGCAATTCAAAAAATATCGTGAAGTTTTTCCACCAGGGACCATTTTGTCAGTGATTGATTTTGCAGAAAACTACACATTTGTTCCACAAAAAGAAATTTAGAGTGAATACTATCATTCTGACCAAGTCTCCATGCTCGTCCATATTCTATATAGACATGCTGAACAAAATGTCGATCATATAGAAAGCACAAGTGAAAATCGATATATCATTAAAGAATATCACTTTTATATCAGTGACGATCGTACACATGATACATGTTTTGTACAACATTGTTTTGGAAAAATTTATGATTCATTGAAAAATCGTGGAATAACATTCAATGAAAATTGGATATGGTCAGACGGATGTGCAGGTCAATTCAAATCTGCACGATCATTCTTTTGGTTGTGTTGTCTTCATAAGAAAACCTGCATTAAACATTGTTGGAATTTCTTCGAGACCGGCCATGGAAAAGGAGAACATGACGGTGCAGGAGCATGCATAAAACGAGTACTTCGAAGATATCAAATGAACCACTCTGCACACCGACTTGTGAACGCTGAAGAAGTTGTTCAATGGTGCATCGCTGCTCTAAGTCATGAGAAAAACCCATCAAGAGAAGTGCGAAGGTACATTCAATTTAATTTATATTGGAAATCTAATTTTAAACATTGTACATTTATCATGCAATGATTATTTTTAATTGTATTTTGATATCATATTTACAAATTCTTTTTCTAATTTTCCATATAAAGGTTTTTCTGGAATATTGGAATCGAAGACGTCGATAGATCAATTGGAAATGATGTTGAAACAATAAAAGGGACTCGAAAATTACATTCAATTCAAACAAAATTTTCCAGAAATGTGTTTGCATTGGATAAAAGAAAATATTCTTGTTTTTGTGATGTTTGCATAGACAACAAAAAATCCAATGACGTTTGTGAAAACAAAATGTATGTGAACGATTGGAAACATACAGAGCTAAATACAAAGGGAAAAATGTCTATTGCAATGTTTGAAGAAATGCAATCAGATGAAACTACAATATCATCCGATGGTGATCGAGTTTTTGATCTTGTTAGAGAAGGTAACATTTGAATTACTTTCTAATGATTTAAAGATCTAGAAATAAATTTAAATATGCATAATTAAATGTTAAATTTTTATTTTATTGTGCAGGAGATGTTTTTGTTGTAATTGCACCTATTGACAACGATGAAAATGTGAAGTATTATTTGACGTGTTTCACTGAACGAAAAATGAAATTATTACAAGACTATAATGATCACGGATTTCAGTATGACAGAGGGTCTATTATACTAAAAGGTTATTTTTTCAGACAAACTCATCAAAGTGGAGACTTTGTTTACTTTGAAGACTATGAACCTGATTCCATAAGTTGTCAATATAGTCACTTGGTGTGTGCAGCACGCATAAAGTTGATAGAAGTTCAATCAAAGAAAAAAATCGAAAATTAAGAAATGGAAAATGTCAAAATCCGATCATGAACGGATTATTGAGGATGGAATTCCATTAGAATTTTTTTGAGTGAAGTGTCCAACAATTTATTATCTTTTGATTAAATATGTTTTAGAACTTCCAGTACTCAACTAAAAATTGAGCTGCTTATGTTATTTGTGGTTTGCACATGTTACAAATTGTTTGGGTACAAGCACGTGCTCTAGTATCAACTAAAAGTAGTTTTTCTATACATGTGCATTGATGAAAAATGTTATATGTATTGGATATATATATATATTCTAGAATGAAATTAATTGTTCTTGTATATTAATTGTTCTTGTATATGTTTTCCGACCGTATGGTACAAATTATTTCACTTTATTTTGTAAGGTCAGATTCGGTCCCCATATGGCCTAGCCTCCAAGGGACGAGATAACAAGTGGCTGTCCCCACTTGCCCGAATCTCAGCTTTTAAGTACAATTTTACTGTTTATGGCAGGCATCTTACATGATGTCCTAGCCAAGGATAGATTCTCTTTGTTTCAAGTTTCCGGTAAAAGTTGTCACCGAATGACCTACTAGGATATATTATAAATACTAGCTTTGTAAGATCATTTGGCATTCGGAAAAATTTGAAAGTCTTAGACTGTCAATCAATTTAAAGTATCATTCACCCTAGGGAGTGTAAAATATTCAATGTAGGTTGGTGACGATGCTCACTCATATCTTGAAGCAGCTCCAATGACCAATTCTTTAATGAATTCCAATGTAGTAGACCAAAGTTGGTGACCCACTTGGTTTTTCACCCAAGAAATTCCAAGGTACTCTTCTTACCTTTGGCCCCCAAAGCTACAATGGAATTATAGGAAGGTGAAGAAAAAAAAATTCACTGATAGGAATTTGGTCACATCCCTTATCTCCCCTTATCAAAAAGTTCCTATCTACTACATTATCCAGCATGTACTCAAGATCACTATTTCGTAATTAGAATACCACAATATCATAAGTTCTCACAAAAATACATGGAATGCCATTACGACACTCATCTAACAATGGGGAGCTCAAAACCTAGAAAGCTCCTCGTCCCATTAATAATAATGTGTTTAATTTAGTCTTTTAGGTGAGGATTAGGTGTGAATCTTGTTTTCACATACAAAAATAATTAATTGTTTAATTCCATAAATTTGATTATTCACCAAAATACATGTCATATCCACTATTTGTCTCTCCTACAAATTCCCATTATTTTATTAAAATATATGATTTTATCTCACCCAACTATCACATGTTCCTAAATTTACTCCTAATTGTTCCCTATGCCCTAAATCTACTCCTAATTGTTCCCTATGATGCTTTTCCCTTACTTATTTTTAGAAATTTATTTTCCTAGATCCATCATAACTATGGATCTATCAAGCGCCGAGAGGGATCAAATATCTAGAGGTGCAAACCTCTTTTTTGAGTGCAAAACTTGAAGAAAGGTTTGCACCTCAAGAGATTTGATCCCTCTCGGCGCTTGATAGATCCGTAGTTAAGATGGATCTAAGTTGGTTTCATTCGTGTGCAACCAAGGAAAAACTATCGATAATATGAGAAACATATGATTAATTTTATCAATAATATGTAAATACATCTAATATTAATATAACCATTTTAAATATGCTAAATATGTTTGAGTTTTATCAAGTCATTTTAATTTTAAATTTTCTTAGTTACCTCAATTTGTTGAGATGATAAATATTGTAGAATAACTTTAATAATGGAAAATGATCAAATAAAAATTTTGAATGCAAAGTGACAATGTAATAATATTGAATGATAGAATGTGAATAATTAGAATGTAATCAATTACAAATAGAATTTATTGTGATCAATCTTAAACTATTTTCTTCTTCTATTCTTATTGTCACCCTTATTAGTTTTGTCATCTTTCCGTATCGATTATATTAAAAAGAAAGTAAAAATCATAAATCATAAACCATTTAAATATTTAGCTCGAACTCTTGTAGTAAACACCATATCTCAAGTCTCTCTTGCTCTCCAATATTATTAGGTTTAATTATATTATAACACAAAAATCGTTCTACATTGTCAATAATTTTTTGCACTTACACTAAAATCAATGAACACTATTAATCCAATGAATTTACAAGTAATGTACCATCATACATGCAATTATATCAAATCATAAATCAACATATACACACTGAAATCAATGAACACTATTAATCCAATGACTTTACAAGTAATGTACCATCATACATGCAATTATATCAAATCAGAAATCAACATATACAATGAAATCCATGGGGATTGTCTTGTTACATGTAACATTTCAATTTACCACATGTGCAAATGTAGGTTCACATTCTATCATTCATGTAGTTTTAAAAACTTCACATGCCATGCCAATTATAATTCAACTATCCAAAAAAAACATTTAAAATTAAATATCACATGCCAAATGTAATTCAAATGACAACATTACTTTACATTCACATGCCAAAAGTACTAAAACCATCCAAAAATTAAATAAAACAAATTATATAATAACATTGTAATAAAATATGTCCAAAAATTGTAAATCTCACTTGAGTATCAAACTGTATCAAGTTTAACAAATTTTAAAACCATCTAAATTTTGAAATCAAATCTATTGTAAATCATGTCCATCAAATGGAGGATCTAGTGACTGGGTCTCAGTCCACGCCCTATCCTGTGAATAGGAAACCTACATACACAATGCACATGTACTTGAACATTAAAATTTGAAGTTTTAAAAATGAATGAGAATATATATATATCTAGAACTTCATGTAAAAAACAAAATATAACAAAAAAATCATGCAATACCTCGTAAGGTTCCCTCTCCATTTGATGAACAGGTTCTCCCATAGGAACATCTGCAGTGGTAAACTGTACAATATACATGTACAGTTATATATATATATTAAAAACTTTCAAATGAAAATGCACGTGTACATATATAAACTTATTTTCAATAATATTAAAAAAATGAACTAAAGACAACTTGTTCAAATGTTGTGGATGTTCCTATCTCCGTCGCTAGAGTCCCCGGATTAAAGAAATCTTCTATAGGAACCTAAATTCAAAAAAATTTAAATAACTCAAAATATAGATCTCTCTCTCTCTCTCTCTCTATATATATATATATCTCAATTTTTAATGGAACTTTTTGAGGTAGAATATATATATATATATATATAACTTTTAAACATAAATTTTAAACTTGTGAAAAATTGTCCATACTTGTGGCTCATCTCCCAATGAAGTAGAAGGTATATCTCCTAAGGAAGAAGAAGGTACCGCCATCCCAAAAACATCAGAAGGAATCGGTACCTGTTAAAATTTTTTATCAAATTATATATATACATACATGTACATGTGTGGCAACAATTATTTATTTTAGAGTCACTTAAAAAACACTAACATACATGTGCCAACATATCATGATGGTCAGACCCATCTGCATCGTTTGAACCGGAGGTCCCGAACGTAATATTAATATTTTCATCACGCATCATGCCTGAGAACTGCAAATGGTGTTTTAACATATAATCATACATTTTTGTTAGATTAATGTACACATACAAATAAATGTATACATGTGTACATACACATGTATTTATTACAAATTGTACACATGTATATGTAAATATAATTTCAAACCCTAAGGTCAATAACACATACCGTTCCGGTGCCCTCTTCCTCACGAAAAATTAGGTCTTGCAGACCATTGCGACAATTTATTGCATATGTTCGGAGATCTTCAACATTCATGTTGTAAATCTCCTCATCTATACGATAAACAAAATTGGCACGTGCATTTTCACGTGCTCTTTGTCGATTTAAACAAAGATCGACTCCACTCAATCCGCTATGAACATTGTCGATCATAACATCTCTTGCTTCTCGACTTGTTTGAGAAGTCGCATCCATCTCTGATCGCAGAGTTTCGACACAAAACGGTCGACTCACCAATGGCAGCTCAGGGCGAGGCAACTCCACATCTCGCTTAGTGCCCTTACGTTGATATAATCGACCTCTCCCCGGGCCAAAAAATTCTGAAGGAAGGTCATTGTAGTCGGGTTTCATACCCAAAAAAAATTCTGCATAAAACATTTGTGCAAAATAAACAAGAACCTCATCGTTCCATGGAAGCCTTCCAAAGGCCGCAAGATGTCGATCATACAAATAACCAGCTTTGTCTGGGTGCTTGAAATACTGCACCTTCAACATTTTTCTTTTTAGCCCTTCCTTATAATTAAACATTGACTTGGCATTTGCTCTTGTAACTTTTTGTTTTATGTCCTGCCATTTATCGGGACCTATCATTGTTTCTTTTCTCTTTCTCATCAGTTCTACAAACGAATCCGTCGTTGGCCCCAAATTTTTGTACACCTTTACCATTTCACCCAATGAATGTGTAACTATTTCAAGGCTTTGTCTACTCTCAGCAGGTAGAGACAAAGCCATGAGATCTCTTTGCAATTTTGCATGAAGGCTTTCACACCGTTGTAAGGTGCATTCCGCCATGTTGGTTTCCCATGGTATATCAGTAATCTCAGCCGGATAAGTTGTGCTGGGTTGACAGCCTTCTTCTTGAATGTAGCAAGCTGCTCTGCGTCTATTTTGACCACTAGCTCGAACATTTTCGGCCTCTGCATCAATATATATAAAATTTTGTATATTAGAAAAAACACGTGTAAAAAAATTTGTACAAATTTAATGAAAAAATATTGAAATTGATGGCAACCTTGATGTTGTTGGTTAACATCTTCTCCAACATGACCCTGCTGAGAACCAGCCCTAGAATGACGCTGCTGAGAACCAGACCCACAGTGACCCTATTGAGAACCAGCAGCGGTTGATTGGCCTTCGAGGGAATAAATATCACCCCCTTCCTGCAACCTGCTACCACTCATACCTCGACCGGTTGAACCTTGGCCATGCTCCATGGATGGAGTTGAAACCCTTCTCCTCTTACCTCCTAAAAATTAAAATATGAAACTTATTAACAACTAATTTAACTCACAAAGTTAATAAAAAAATCAATTCCATATGTACACACATGTATGGAGATTTAAGATTATATTTAAATACCGTGAACATCCCCCGATCCCTGAACCTCCATATGGGATTCGGCTGATCTTCGTCCTTCATCCTCCATGATATATATCTATTGGTCGACATTTACACAAAATAGATTTCAAAAAATCATTTTGTAATTTAGTGTACACAAATTATGTAGAACACAACTTTCAAAGCAATAATTGATCATGTGTGAAACTAAATTTAATTGAAAAAAGAAATTATAAAAATGATAAGTTCACCAAATTGCGCTTTACATGGTGGGAGCACACTTGGTATAAAATTTACCACTTATACACTTTAGTTTGTGGGAGAAATGACACATGTACATAGTTTACCTTAAAGTTGTTGTGTTTTGTGGATATTAAAATGAAGAACTTCTATTTAGATCTATTCCAAAGATTGACTGTAGGGGCATTTACTAGATATGTCACCTTTTATAAAAGATGAGATCCAGAGGCTACCTGGCCCTTTACAGACTCTGCCTATAGAACTTGTAGAAGTAAACACTAGAGGCATTAACAATATCAAATAACATTTTCATGCTCAGACATGGGAATGTGTCTCTTTCCCTACGCAAAAAAATAGTTCAAGGTAGTTAATCTTCATAGACACGTCATCAAGCAGGTCAATGTGATCATCCCCAACTTACTTTTCATGAAATTAGGCTTGGAATACTCTACAACCTGGTGGATGAGGTTGAATGGGAACTAGGAAAAGGCCTTTACAATATACATGCTAGTGAATAATACTTACTAGGTTATGCCAACAAATAAAGTGGGAGAAATGTTTTCTCCTTGAGGTTGTCCAATTGGGTGTGTAATACCAACTTCACCCATTTCCTAACAGGTTTCTCTCTTAGGTTACAAATTTCTTCCACCTTATTAGTTATATATTTTTCAATTTCCCGTGGATTCCTTGATTTTTTTCTCCTACCATCTCCCTCTCTCACTCCCCAAATTATTGTCATCAAACATGCCCCATTGAGGATCTGGAGCAATGTTTGCACCATACTTAGAACTATCATTGCTGCTAATTGAAATTGGAGTCATGTATACTAGATTGCTTGCTTAAGTGGATCTTACTTGGACAATATCCTGAGATGAGTTTGACATGATGGTCATATGAGGTTGGAAGCTACTTGGTGTAATTTTCCTTAAATCTTCAAAAAAACAGAGCAAAAATGTCATTTTCGATCATTTTTTATTAGCTTCTGCATACAGCAAATGTTATCACAATTGAAACACAATCATGTTCCATGAGCATGAATTATGAATGTCGCAAGCCAAATGGCAAGGAAATTTGCATTCATTTAGGCAAAAGAAGGCTATGACGTTAAGGTCCATGCTAGAAAAAATTATGCAAATAAAGTTGCTAAGCCTTGATACTTACCATGTGTTTCAAAGCCATAACGAAGGTTGGCTTTGAGAGTGTCCTCTCAAAGCCCTGTCTTGAGATGAAATTTAATTCAATGTCTCTTAGAGTTGCAAGGTGGAATTGATAGAACTATTTGATTTCTTTACCATAGATGGATCAAGACATGTAATTTAACTTTACGAGCAGATTGAAGACGAAGAGATTTTAGATTTTGTTGTTCTCACCAAAGGTTTTTATCTAGTTTTTTTTCTTAAACCATCATTTCCATAGGACATTTTTGGTGAATAGATTATTGACCTTGATGAGAGGATATGATACCTTGAAGGGGCTACACCTTTTGGTGACGTCACTAATTGTTTCTCTATTATCATGTTTGTTAAACATCTCGCTTAGGGCGAGGCAACTCCACATATATTGTACAGTTTATGGGACAGAAAACAATATGTAGAAATATTCACTTGGTTTTTATAATTGGATAGAAGAATGACTTAAAATGACCTTGTATCTCTTCTCATTTTAGAGCTCAAATTTTTCGGAAGGATTTAAGTATCCACCTTTCAAGAATCACTAGAAGAGGTTGATAAAGAATATAGGAAGACAAAAAACTAACCAGTGGTGTACTAAATGTATTTCTTGGGAGGTAGATTGGCATATGGACTTTTGGTAGCTAGAAATTTTCCAAATAAGTGAATGTATTTGAAAACCAAACCTCTAGTTTATTTTTGTTTAGACAAGGTCTAGAATTTGAAAAGTGAATTCCCTCTTTCTTCCTCTTACATGTCCAATGATCAGAATCTGGATCGAGGGAAAAAAATTTCCTAAATAAAAATTTTGCATTTTATTTGTACACATGAGTTTTTAAAAGCTAATTAACTCATAAATTTCTCACAAAATACACTTAAAGCTTGACACAAACCCCTTCCCAATTGGCTAACTTTAGATGATCCTAAACACATTTTTATTTAACTAATGAGGGAGATAGCCCAATAAAACTAGTTTGTCCATATTCAAATCAAGTTGGTATCAAAGTACAATTTAGCTCATTTTAGTCAAGGTTAGTTAGAAGAATTAGCTATTGGTTTTTGTCTTCAATTTCCTCTCAAAATGAATGTGTACGTGCTTTTGAAAGACACACTAGAGGAATAAGGTCCAAATTTTTGATGAAAATGTGCTATGAAAGTAAAGGGTTAAAGGCAACCATGTGCAAGGCATAGTTAATACAAGGCATAGTTGAGCCAAATATTGTTGAGGAAGGGCCTAATTATTTGGGTCTTGGTTATGGAAAACATGGAGAATGCTCCAAAGCCAAGGAGGCACATGAAGCTATTCCAAGAAGGAATTTTATTTCGTGTTCATTACCTCAAGCTTGTGAAGTTTGTATTCATGATGACTCGAAAATTTTGACACCCACTTTGCAAAAAGATGTTAATAAACATGCAGCTAATGAGAATGTAAAAGAATAGGATGTTGAAAGCTCTATCTAGTCATTGAATTCATTGCTAGTATTCAGAGGAGAGCCACTACCTCATCAAATTCACCTCCTCAAGAAGGCGACAATGGTGAATGTTCAAGGTATAAATTTGCCTTTAATCAAATTGCTTTTGATTATGATAAACATGGTAAATATTCACATAAGATATATAAAATAACTTGCACATGTTCCTTTTGTGGTTTGAATAATCATAATGTTTATAGATATTGGAAGAAGATATCCATACACATTGAAACTTTCTAAATAAATGAGGCAAAAAGTCAAAGGCCCATTGGACAAGGAAAATGATGTTGAAAATAAGATGCAATTGTTTATTACTCATTGCCATAAGAAAGGTCACCTTGTGGACAAGTGTTGGACTTTATATCCAACAAGTCATCCACAACATTTGAAGAAGGTGGAAAGAGATAACGACAAGAATGGAAAAGAGGATTCCATAATCAATGAGGGTCAAGATGATTCACATGATGAAGTGCAACTAAAAGATGCGCCATTGAAATGGTTTGCTAACAGATGGTTAGATTTATTATCTAATTAAGGCCTTGCATGTATTTTGATGTTTCATGAATTTCTTTGCAAATTCAAAGTATGGTGCATGTTGCATGAAGCAAGATGTTGAAAGTAGAGTTACGTTGACACACTTAAATGCAACAAATATGAAAATTTGTACCTGAGCTCTATTATTTGACTTGAGTCGATTGTTTGAAGAGGCATGTTTTATCGATTTGTGTTTGGTTGATGGTTTTGTACACCAATATGTAAGAGTACATGGAGATATTCACATGACGTGAATTTTTTTTCTTTGAAGGAGAAAAATGATATGTCAGCGAGCTATGTTTCTTGCATGATGTGTTTTTAGTTTGATGGTTTTGTTTGTGACAAGACATCACAAGATTTTGGGAAGGTTCACTCTTGAGAGAGAGCCTCATGATTACAACCTAATCATGAGAATAAAATGGGAGTGCATCCTTATTTTGAAAACAAATAGGATTCTAAGCTACCTAGGACTCAAACCATTATTTTTAAATTTGAAATATCATGGTGTGTTGTTTCAATGCCTGAATCCACAACCCTAACATAAATTGTTTTATTCCTTTTTTGCAGGATTTAGTTGGTTATATTAAAATTCAGTTGAATTTAAAATTCTTGGCTTAGTGGAATGAACCAAACATATTGTACATATTAAATGAGGAATTTCGCTCTCCCAATCATTTCTAAATCACCCATATCACCAAGAAAACATGTTTTAAAAGAACATACTTTGGTATGGGAAAGACCTTAGGTTTCAAATATTATAAGAAGGTTTTTGATATGGTTGAGAGAATGTAGAAAATAGAATCCATAAACAAATTATTTTTCAAAACGTATTACTTTCAAAGTATCAACAAGGAACATGTACAAGGGTGTTCAATGAATTAACGCTATTTATTTAAATTCCATGATGTATATCTTACTCATAATTTTAACAAATTATTAAATAATGATCTGGATTGGATAATTATATTATTTGTCATATATTTTGATGCTTATAGAGTGAAAAAACTGAAAGAATCAACTTGTAGGTTCATTTTAATGGTGGGTGGAGAATTGGGGTCTAAAACCTTTTGGAGTCATTTTGAGGCATTAAATGGCATTTCTGGGGGTCAAACAATTATCCCTTGTGCCGAAATCTTGACCATTATTCTACACTTAAAGACATATCCAATGGTGCAAGAAAAACATCAAACGAAGTTCATTCAAAATTTATGCCTTTAGTAAGTTGACCTATCATGTTGACCGCCATGGTACGAGATAATGACATTTTAGCCCCATTACTCATGCATGGCAAGCTACCTACATGTGGAATTTTAAGAAGACTCTAAAAGGTCTACAATCACAAACCTCGTTAATGGTTGACAGAGTCAAATCTTACACCTAGTTGGCTATCACGCTATGTTAAATTGAGCTCACTTTTTCTTTAAATTTTTACAAGACTTCTTGCATGGTTGTGGTGCATGAATGTTGTAGTGTATCAACACTACTAGTTAAAGTGGAATGGTCTTAATGGAATAATCGTGTATGTGAATGTATCATGATAAGAGGGCTTTTAGAAAATCCTTGTGTTGTTGTATTGCATAAAATAGTTATTTTGATTGTGTGTGTGTGTGTTTCATAATTGGATGCGAGAATCCCATTGCCTGTATGAATATGAAAGAAGGCCTCAGTGGCTTGGGACGTAATTCTTTTGACTCTACTATATAGTAAAATAGTTTTATATTTCCTATTTGCAGGTGCTAGTTATGACACCATAATTATTGATTATATGTTAAATGCAAGGTGTAGCATTGCACTTAAATCGATATGTGTTGATTTAAGATTGCATGAATGTCCATGATAAAATTATAAATATGGTATATGATCAGGTGATAAACTGGTTCTAATCAACCTTTTGAGACTATATATGTCATTGATTGTAGGACTTGACAAAGAGGTTGGATCTAAGGACCTTGGATGGCCTCAGTGAAAATGTTGAACTTAATAGTATTGTTGGCCTTAGCAAGAAGGATAACATTTAAAGAATAAAATTATAATACTGGTTGAAATGAAGGATGATATTGAATTTTAAAGGATGATTTTTAAAAGTGGTGATAATGGTCTCGTTCAAGATGATTATTTCGAGTCGATGTTGAGAGTCTCGTAAAAAATGATATTATAAATTAGGGACAAACATGATCATAATTTCACTGGTATATGCATGAGCATGTAGAATTCTAATTTTTGGAAATTTCCTAATCATGCTTTGGATCTTGAGACATGCAACTAATGAGAATTCTAGATATGAGTGAATAACTATAGGGTTTGTGCTTGGCTTAGCAGGGAAAACTGGTTGTTGGTATACTTATTTATAATATTTCCTTAATGAAATAATATTTGAGTGTATGTGGTAGCACATATAAAGACTCGATAGTAGTAAAAGGAAACATGTATCATGGCATGGTGTACTGGGATATGGACCAAGTCAACCAAGAATGAGAAAGAGGGAATTCCCTCCAAAGGAAAAGAACCTCTGGGAAACTGGAAGCCAAGCTCAAGGAATTGAGAGTGGAGCTCAAGGAAACGAAGGTTGATCTTAAAAACCACAAGGTATAGAATAAAAGGCTTGTTATAAGCCAAAAGGACTAGGAATAATTTAATTCCATCCCGAGGAAAAACTAGTCTTGCCTTCAAGGGATACTCCATTATACTCCTAGTCTTTGAGATGTGGAAAAATGTCTTATTGACAAGCCCAAAAAGCGGCCCTACAAGGAATTATGATCTTCCAATAGGAGCAGGTTTTTTCCCTACATTAGGCCCAAGAGACATCACTGATCTGTGAGAATTATTGACACTAGCCCTCAAACCCTTATTTTGTAGCACATTGAATAAGTCTAGAATGTGATTTCTTGTCTCGGAAGGAATACGAGATAGATCATTTTATCTCTTTGCACAATCACACACAGCTCTAGGTAGATCATTATCTGATTTACTGGGTTAAAATTAGCATGCTAGTTCAAGTGAAAATTTCTAACAAAACATATCAATTTTGAATCAAAATTTTTTATACTTATATAACCCATATATTTGAATTCAAATAATTCATGCTTAAAGGTATAAATTGTTAAAGGGAGGAAAAAAAGTTGTTAGTTTTACATCCAAAATGTGATCGAGTAACTTGAACGTAGTCCAAAATGTGATGTAAAACTACAAAAAATGACTTCCTCTCTTTAAAACCCGTATATTTGTATATTAAGGTTATTTTGTATATTTAAATGTTTGTTTGTGCTGGAAAATGTAACCAGCGTTGGTCTTTGTAATGAAAGAAAAACTATTAATAAATTTATTTTTTATTCTATTCTTATTCAAGCATTTTCCTCATGCTATAACATTCAGAAACAATCAAGGTTGTATGTTATTGATTCATGTCATTTTTTCTATTTTGTAAGAAAAACAAGAATTGTAGCTTTGTTAGAAGGAGTCAAAAAGGTTAACTTGACCTTCTCTTAGTCAAAATTCCTCTTGTGTGGTTGTCTGACACCACATGATATATATATATATAAGTGAAACTTCAACCTATAGCATCCATTAAGTTCTGAAATAAAGCAAGTCGAGTTCTATGATAAAATCAAGAGATCAACAAAAATTCAGAAGAAAGGAAATATAATAAAAGAATAAGAACTTAACCTTAGTTCTGGTAAATTACAGTCACACGTGTGAATATCTTGAAGTTATGTTATAGGGATAAGAATATATGAAGTCTCCTATATTTTTGTCAACAGTTGAAATTATGAGTATTCAAGAAGTCTGTGGTGGGGTCTATACCTTTCTAGCTAATGTGAAGTCTAAAGAAGTTTTACTATCTTTGAGCAGAAAGAAGTTGACTATTTTGGATTTTCACTTGAGATAAGGGCTAACATTGAACCTTAAGTGATTCTTTGGTCTTGGGTTGGATGTATTATTTTGAATTTTATTCAATAATAAGAATATTGTTGGGTTTTCCCCTTTTGAGGGGTTTTTCCATATCTTGCAAGCCTAAATTTTTTGTCTCTTACTTATTTATGATATTGGAAGAATAGTTTGTGTAATTTCTTGATGAAGAAGAAATAATAAATAATAAAAGAAAGAGTAGTAACTTTCACTCATAATTACCAAGTAAGAAAATCTACTTTCAAGTCTTTGATTTTTAAACATGGTATCAAGGTGAAGGTGAAGAAGAGACACTCTTAACAAGGCAAATATAAGAATATCATCATTGTACTAGCCCAATAAGATAATCACTTTAGCAACCATAATTAAAGATATTTTTTGGTAACAACTCACCTCTAATACATTATGTATAATCCAATGGAATATATCTGCAAGGAAAGAAACAAATCAAAAGGAACATCTAACTTCAAGGCATGGAAAAAGATAATTGATTTAGTCCTTATAGAGAATTATGTCATGAAGTTTGTTGAGGGAAAGGTTCCTAATTCAAATGAGAATAGTGCTCAATAAGTGGAAAAATATGGAAACGGAGAAATTAAGGCTGAAATAATTCTTTTTGAGTCCATCAAAGACCACATTATAACTTATGTACCAGAATTACCTACATATAAAGATGTCTATCATACCTTGATGAAATTGTACTCCATCAATACAACAAGTCACATGATTTCCTTTAGAACTCAACTATATCAATAAAAAATTTCAAAATAAGTCGCTATAGCTTATTTTTTCATGAACCTATCAAAAATTAAATATCAACTTCAAGAAGCTAGTGAGAAAATATTTGATTCAAAATTAATCATAGTGGAAATCAATGCCTTACCTAAAGAGTGGGATGGTTTTACAAGCAACATCTATGCAAGAAAAGAATCTATATCATATGAAGTTACTGGTTTAATGTTCAATAGAAGAATCTATAATAAAGGCTATAAGTAACTCTTAAACTAACAATGAAACTTCTTAAGCCTTTATAGCTATGTCAAAGAAGAATTTTGATAAGAAGAAGAAACAAAAAATAGAGACATGTCTAGAAGCATTAACAACTAGGAATGAAGAACCTTCAAAGAAGCAAAAAGGAAATCCTAAATATATTTACTATCGACATATCATGTAGATGATGGTTGGTGTACTATGAACAAAGGATTGTAACATAAATCTTAGAATATGGTCTAGAGACTTGTTTAGAAGGATAATTAGCTCCCTCATCAGATTTAGTTGAAAGAGGAAGGATTAGATAGTTTAGTTTACAAAGATAAAACCTTATACAATTCATATTAGTGGGAGACTATCTAAAGGAGCCATGGATCCAAAGCAAACAGTAAAGAAGGAAGAAGTATATTTAAGTATCTTTATTTGATTAGTTTTCAGGCTAAGTTTGGAAGTAGGAAAATATAAACTTAAAGGAGAGTTTTGAGAATTATTTGTAAACATTTAATGGTGGAAAAAACCTCAAAAGTAAGGTCGAGTACTTTTATTCTTTCAAAAGGGTTGGGGGTCATATGGTCCTCATTTAGAGGGGCGAAAAGGCTTGAAAAAATTCCATATATGTCTTCAAGAGGCAGCAAAGGGAGGAGGATTTAAGGATGATCTATACCACAAATAGAAAATATTTTTTGAAGTTGTTTTATAGGGATGATGTAACCCTGACCGAGATTGAGACATAGTTCTACTAGTAAAGTAGGCCAAGAGGCATGTATGGCTACAAAAGGGAGCCCCTCATGTAACTATGTGAAATATGAGGGTTTGTTTTGGACGAGTTTTAGGGTTTTTTTAGAAGTTGAAAACTTGTGATTGTTCGCTAAGATCTGTCACAGATTTTGACTAAGGTGGATAAGGGATATAAACAGGGATGAAAATTGCGTGTGTTTCTATGAAGACAAGTTGCTAAGTAGAGGTTTTACCACTGAATACTTTCATCCATCTTTATTTGACTGAGAGGATACTGTTTTCCTAGTTTGGCCTGTCAACAAATAGCCAACTGAACGCAGAATCATGGTGTGTGTTTTTCTCAACAGTTTTATGTGATGAGGGCTGTGAATTATCACTTTTTTGGTTTACAAGCTAGATGGGATGTCTGCAGTAGACAGGAACTTATTAACAGGTTTTGACATCTAAATTTTTGGGCTAATTACACTTTGGTGGGCGGTTCACAACATTTTTTGCGTTGGTGGCTACGCATCCACAGTTTTTTGATGGTTTATTCTTTGCCAGAATGGGCTGCTACAGCGTGAGGTTCACACATTAAAGTGACACACATTGAATATGATGGTGCTACATCACAGTTTTATGATGCTTTTTCTGCTTTGGTGCATCCCAAAGGATTTTAAGACTGTCTGGGCTTTGATTGGCAATGTGATGAACATTAGAATCTTTCTTCAGGGCAGTGTTTTTTTTTCCTCTAAATGAACTCTTTCGGGACTGTTAAGAGCAGACAACATTTTTTTTATTATTATGAACATCATGTCTTCTAGCTTGAACAGGGTAAAAGCCAGAAACTGGTTCTGCACAAGAGTGCCTTTCTCTGTGTATGTTTTGCATACGACTTTTGGGTCTGTCTTCTTTGATCACACTTCTTATGTGATTTTAAATGTAATTTTATACTCACCTGCAGTAATAAAATTATGCTATTTTCTCGAGGAAAAAAAGAATAAGAAAATTTTTAAAATTAAAATTCGATGGAGTGCAGTGAAGTGCAGAATTTGGATTTTTCGTTTCCACATTTCAACCACACTGCTCTACTTTTTTATACTCAATTTTCCTAATACTTTAATTTAAAAAACTATGATATAACTTATAAATTAGAGCATCGGTGTGAAAATACTTAAATTTTACAACGTTAATGCATTTGAGGATAGATTTTATGTCTTTCAAAACATAAAATATCATTCTATTCACACCCCATTTGTTTATCGCTTATCAAAATTTTAAACATGAAAACTGGTTTATCGCTTTTCATACCCGGAGTCGACGAGCACGGACAGAAGGAGCACCAGAAGCAGCAGCAGCAGCAGCAGCAGCACGGCCGGGAGCAGCAGCAGCGCCAACAAAGCGAGAAGAGACAACGCGCGAACAACGAAAACTGTAAACTATTCCCTTTCGCGGGCGATTTTATTTATAGAAAATAGTTCGGCCGAACTATTTTAAAAGTAAAAGTTCGGCCAAACTTTTTTAACAATTCGGCCGAACTTTCGTTGCCGGTTTTCCAATCTCTGGCAAAAATTATGTTTGCCCGCACCGTCAGTGTGCCGTTAATTCAAACGGAATTACGAGTTCGGCCGAACTTTATAAAAAAGTTCGATTTTTTTTCTTTATTTACTAATACATGTTGGTTTGCAGATATTTCAAACTACTTGGTTGCAACAAAACTCCCACAACACTTGTCGCCTAGATAACGACAAAAGGTTTTCATAAAAAGTGTTATGTACTCTTAGATTACTGGGTTTCTATTCCAAACTGGGCCTGATCATGTAATTAGGTGATGTGTTAGAAAAGATGAAATTTATGACATCTTAATGCATGGAATGATGAGCCTCGTGGGGGGGGATTTTCTTATAAAAGAACTGCAAACAAATTTTTGTGACAAGGATATTACTAGTCAAATATATTGATAATAAAAAATATGTCGGAATTTGGGACAATTGTCAAATAATTGGAAAACCAACATGGTCTGACAAAATCCACTACAACCACAAGTTATGATACAACCATTTGAAAAGTGAGCCCTTGAATTTGTAGGGCTAATAAAAAAAACGGCATACATTTTGGTGTGGACCAATTGTAACAAAGTGGGTTGAGGCCAAGTTCCTACTTAAGGAAATATAACAATAAGTGGCTTATTTATTGTATAAATAAATATTTGTTCATTTTCGAATTCCACGGGATATTGTTGCAAATAAAACGACGTTCACTTCCAATCTTATCCAATATAATGCTAAGAAGTTCAAAATTAAGCATCGAGTGTCCACTTTGTATCACCCATAAGAAAATGGACAAGTAGAAGTTACTAGCAAGGTTATGGAGACTACCTTAACCAAGAAAGTACAATAGGATCATAAAAATTGGGCCAAGAAACTACCAAAGGCCTTGTGGGCCTAGAGAGCCACTTGATAAAAAGTCACTAGTTTTATTCCTTATGAGCTTGTATATGGGAAGCATGTTATCCTTCCTGTCAAGTTTGAAATCACTAAATTAAGGACAACTTTGAAAGTTTGAATGGAACTCTCTGAGGCTCAACAACATTGATTGGATCAACTCAATCAAATTGATGAAATCCGTTAGGATGCCATACATCAGGCAATTTTTATTCAGCAACAGTGAGAAAAGTGGCATGAAAGATTCATCACAAAGAATAAATTTAAAGAAGGAGACTAAGCTCTTTTGTATGATTAGAGTTATAAGGGCCCAAAAAGAAAATTATATACCGGATGGCTATGACCAAATGAATTTGAATCTATATTCGACAATGGGTACGTAAATCTATGCATTATTAACGAAGCATAGACACCATTAATGGTCAACAAACATCGATTGATGTTATATCAAAGACCCAAGTCCAAAGAAGTATTCATAAAGGAGTTAGAAAAGCAAGCAGATTTAGAAGTTGTATAGAGGATGGCTGACCCATACCCTTCTACAACGACTTAATTTGTAATCTAGTGATTTCTTTTGAAAATGAAATCGAGAGAGAGAGAGAGAGAGAGAGAGAATAATAATAAAAATTGGCAGCAAAAAATTGGTTTTAAGTGCTTCCAATACCCAATGATATTTGAAATCTAGTCTTCTGGCCAAATCATTAGGGTAAAAGAAATATTTTCAGCTATGAAAACCTTCCTAGAAGGCATAGTAGTACAGAATTTTGCTGGAAAACCAAGAGAATGGTTGGTAGATTCTATATATATATATATATATATATATATATATATATATATATACATTATTTTCTGGGACAGTGCTGCAAATACTAAGAGGGGAATTGAATTAGTATTTCACTTCAATTAGTAAATTTTAAATTCACATAGCATTAATTATCACTAGCATCAGAACAAACATAAATTAGTATCACAAAACCATTCAACAATGCACAATATCAAAGACAGTACACAAAGATTTTAAGGTAGAAACCCTTCCAGGAGAAAAATCATTGAACGCTTCTTAATATAGGTCTTTTAAGATTACATAAGTAGGAAGCTCCAAATTCCAAGATTCTCTAGCTACAATTGGAAGGAGGCTCCAACCCACTAATTTATTAGTTCCAACTTAAAGGACACTCTAACACCCTAGTTTACTAGCTCCAAATAGAAGGACGCTTCAACACCTTGGTTTACCAGCTACAACAAGAAGGATACTCTAATGCCCTATCTTTCTCAGCTTCAATTGAAAGTATGCTCCAACACCCGACACAAGCTCCAAACTGCCCTAGCACCACCCTGTGGCCTCGAAGTGTTTTATGGATCTGACATGAAGGACACTCCAATCTCTGCCTTGCACCACCCTGCCACCCTACTTATCTAGCCACCACTTTCCTTGAAGGATCTAACCTTAAATTCACCACAGAAAGCCACATTTCATAATTTTCATACTCAATCCACCTCTGCTCAAACTCGAAATAAATAACATTGAAAATGATCTACTGACTTTGTCAATTTGCATACTGGAAAAAAGGTCATCAAAAACAATAACAACTTCCTCTACTCAAAATATCAAACCCTAGATTCATAAAAAATGTGTTAAAATATGCTCAAGTTACAAAAACATGTCATCAAACATTCAACCATATAAATGTTGACATAACCCTGGTTCAACGATACATCAAACCCTATCTCTTCCCAATACATCAACATTGTCAAATATTGGATTCACTTTATTTCTTTACTCAAATAACAACCACAAATCAATAACATTTATTACAACACAAGTCCTCTTGTTTTCAACCCTCTAGAAGCATCAACAACATAACAAACCATTTTTTGTCTCAACAATAATATAAAAAAGCTTTGCAAAAAAATTCATTCATTTTCAATCCATATCAATACATAGAAACTCGTATACTTGGCATTGATGTGTTGTCTGCAACATATCAGCTCAATTAAGACTCAGTCATACAAATTTACTAGGATAACCTAGAAGCAACCTCTCTTGGTTATTTTACCATACTCCTCACTTTCTGCTTCACATGGAATTAGTAGTTATGGTATCATACAAGCTACCATTGATAGCCTCTCTCATCCACATAAGACATGAGTAGCATGCACACATGGCATCAACCATACAACACACCAGTGTAACCCCAAAAATCATACTTAATAATGATACGGGAAATAGAAGGCTTATATAGCCTAAGGCACATGTCATAATGATTCAGTCAAATATTATTTCATCAATTAGAAATAATTGCATACCTTACATGAAAATATTGTTAATAATATGCCTATGTTTCCTTCAAATCCTGAATGTTTACTTAAGATAAATTATTTGCAACTTAAGATCAACCTTGAGGTGGCCTCAGATTTACTCAAGAATCAAACATTAAGATGCTTCTAATAGTTGTGCAATGTGGACCTGTGTTATATAGTGTTTTCAATGTTGTGCCTCTGAATCCAACTCATTAGTGCCACTATGTTCGATTACTATGATTTTAATATAAAGTTTCCACTACAGTATATGAAGCCATTTTTTATTTTAATAACTGAATAAATAAGGCTTATGTGCTCTCAAAAATGGCCTAAAGCTAAAAGTAGTTCTTAGGGATACAGTGGTCTAAATATCATAACAAACTTGATCTAGGAAAGCTTTGGAAATCACTTTGAAATGGTCGACAATGAAATTTTGCTACATAGGTGTAAAATAGAGAGAGAAATATAGCTCTAATTTTTTCCTCCACATAACCTTATTCCCAATAAACCCTTACTTTATATTGATCATCCTTTAATGCTTAGAAAATTGAACTTCCAATGGTGCCTTCCACATTATAATGGTCACAAATATTCCCATGCAACAAACTTCAAAGTATGCCTCAGACCCGAACAAGCCTTAAGGTATGTAATTCTATAAAATACTTCTTCACAAGGACTTCAAAAAAATTGACCCACAAATCTACTCAAGGAACCTCGAGGGGTAGATTTAAGAAGAATCATATATGGGCCTCAAAATTCTAGTTGGATAAATTTACCATTCTGAAATAACACCTTAGAATATCTACAGAATTATCCTTTAATGCAATGAAGTATGTCTCCAACCAAGTATTAAGGTTTCTTCAAAATTTATGCCTCAGGAGGCCTTAATGCCCTAATTACTTGTGTAAGCCTCATAGATTTGAGTTACACCTCATAGTACGCCCAAAAACCCCATTGAAATCCTCATATGTAACACGAAATATGCTTCTAAAAATACTAAAGATCTTCCTTATGCAAATGTACAAGAATTAATGAAATTTTTCTCTAGATCTTCAGTTGAATTTAGGTCTACGAAAGATATGCCTTAGGAGGAAAATAATATGCCTAGGATCACTTTGAAAAACTTGGATAACCTTCAACAAAGATGTTTGTAGAGATCAACAAACAAGAGCTACTAAGATTTGTGTCTAGAAGATAAATTTTAAACTTGAGGTGCCTCAATAAAAGTTATTCATATTTTGCACACATATACTACTGAATTTTTCTCCAATTCAAGGTTTAAATAAGCCCTCAGTACCTATGAATCTGTTACATGAGTTCAACCTTAGATACATGTGAAAATTCCCATGGAAGTGCTTCAAATAGTATATCAAATCTTCCTTAGAAATAAAACAGATACCTAATAACGAGAAAAGAGAATTTAATCCCAAATCCTCTTAAAACTTCGACCTCCTACTTTAGATATGCTTGACTACTGAAGGTCACAGATTTCATAGAAAAATCATAGATGATAGCATTTAAGTCCATGCATTTATGGAGAAATCAAACCTTTTTTTATAGATATGGAGGACGGGCATCTAAAGGAGTTGACTTGTTAAAAAGGAGGGAAGTTGACTTGATCACTCAGAGGGAAAAACTCAAATTTGAAATAAAATTTTGTAGAAAAAAATCCAATGGGAATTAGGGCTTAATTAACCTTCAAAATTAGTTAATGTGCCCTTTATAAAATCCTCTTTTGCAACCAAGATTGACCTCAAAAAATATTTAATTAAGTCCTTCAATAATAATTCTTCTTGGCCCAATGATTTGAAAAAATATTTAGCAAATTGTTGAGATGCCACATCATCTCATTTTGGGGACATTGACCATACATTTGAGGCATAAACTTTGACAAACCATGTGTCTTCAATCATGAGGATTTATGGGACATGCCACCTACAATTGGAATCAAAATGATAACGAGAATAAAATGATGATGGTCTCACTATAAAAATCATTTTCCTTTACATCCATTTTCCTCAATAAGAGCATGGAATATAGGGATTCCCTTCCTCTCTTATAGGGCTTCTTGAAATTTGGAGCTTCCAATAAATGAAAACTAGACTAATATAGAGCATTCAAGAACCAACGATGGCATCAACGATAACACCGTTCAACAATATTTACATTTGTCATTGATAGAAACACACATACTCCACATGCGATTTACGCTCCCCTCAACTCCATGCTTTCATCTTCCTTTCGTGATTTATCTTCCCCTTTGACATATATGGCAAAGGGTTACTCCCCCTGAAAAAATATCTTCCTCTGAAGCTTCTCTCCCCTTGACTTGTTATACCTCACACAACTTTCCACAAATAATTCCATTTTTATTACCATGAGTCCTTCTACAATTTTGTCCATGAATTTGTTTTCCAAACCCGGTAGTCCATTGATCACAAGGCTAACTAATATTCCCATAATATGACTTCTTCACATATGTCATTTGTCAAATTATCGAAGGATATATCTTCAACCACTGCTACTTAGACTCACCTTCTTCAACATTCACATGACATGGAGTCATCAAGTTGGATTCTTCATAACCAACTCTGCAACCAAATCATCATGAACCTTGACACTTTCCATTGTATATTCATCATGACCTTGTGACTTCAAAAATACTGAGAGTATGGTTGTTGAGATTTTTTCATTTTCCTTATCTTCTTACTTTTTATTTCTTCTCCAAATCTTCATGTATCTAATATTAGAGTTATTCTTCATGGAAGATTCCATCAAGTATTTGCAATCACAAGTTATGTGTCCATATCTATGGAATTTGTAACATTCAATGTTGAACCTAAATGATGGAGAAACTGGCATATTCTTTATTTTGAAGAAGCCATTTCGAAATTTGTCTTGTGATCATGCAAGCTTGTTTCTATGGTTTTTATAGTGGCCTTGATAAACATCCTTGTCATAATATCTACAATCCCTAGCCTTATTCCCAAAGTTAGTCCATGAAAAACAATACCCATAAAATATACTAGAATTCCTAGATGAAACGGCTCATTTGATGTTGTTGATATTATGAAAACATTCTTCCTTGGAGGAGGTATATCCCTTTGTTGAGAATTACTTCTTGAAATAGCAACATTTTCAACCTTCTTATGTCCTTCACTTTGATTTGGCCTTTGAAGGATTTTTCTATGAAGATTATCTTCATTGTTCCTCTGCATGGGCTTGGAGATTGTGCCTTCATTGCATGGAGATTTACTTGATTCATTGGCCTTCTTATTTAATTGAGCACTTTCTTGATCCTTCTCATTGATTACATGATTATTCCTTTCAACATCTTGCAAATACTCCTTCTGCCATTCCTTGAATTGGCTTATTTCATCTAGTGCAGCATCAAGTTCCTTTTTCTTTTGACTAACTTGGGTCTCATACTTCTGAACAAATTTCTCTAGTTGGTTTGTCAATACTTTCTCTTTCATTTTTGCTTCCTCCAATAGAAGTCTTAGAAGGGTGAATTCTTCTTCGAGTATCTAATTTCACTTCCTTACTTTGTTAATATCACATAAGGTTTTAATTATTTCTCCCTCCATGTTGACTATTGCTTCTTCTTCAACATTTACTTAATTTGAATCACAATCATCATCATCATATTCATATTGACCTGCATGCTTCTTTGTGTAGAGATTGTGAATAAAATTCCAAAGCCTTTTAGTTGATGAGCATTGATCTAATTTGGATTTAACAAAATCTGGCAGAGCACTAAGAATGACATTCATGGATTTTGTATTATACCTTCTAGATTCATTGGTGGATATGTCTCCAGAAATAACAAAGTGTCATACATCATATCCATGACCTTGCAAATAGGATTCCATTATGGATTCCCATATTTCATATTTGGCTTCATCGCACTGAGTAGATGGACCAACTTGATTCTCTTCATTAGTTGTAACATATTTTGATACTATTGCAATATCGAAGACTTCCTTTGATCATTTAGATGTTTTTTTCTTTTAATTTCCCATATCTGAACTTATAAGATATACCTTCCAGTTGTTAAGGTGCAACTGAAGGAACTTTCTCTGATACCAATTGTTGGAAATAATGAGAGGGCGAGTGAATCAATATTTCACATTAATTAGTAAATTTTAACTTCACAAAGCATTAATTATCATTAGCATTATAAAAAACATAAATTGATATCACAATACCATTCAACAATGCATAACATCAAAGACAATACACAAATATTCTTAGGTGGAAACCCTTCTAGAAGAAAAACCACCAAACACTTCTTAATATAGGTATTTCAAGATTACATCAATAGGAAGCTCCAACTTCCAATATTATCCATATACAGTTGGAAGGAGTATTCAACCCCCTGACTTATCAGCTCCAAATGAAAGGATGATCCAACATCCCAGTTTACCAACTCCAACCGGAAGGAAGCTCCAATGCCCTCGTTTTATCAGCTTCAACTAAAAAAATGCTCCAAAACCCTACAAAGGCTCCAACCTACCTTAGCACCACCCTTCCACCCTACCTAGCAATCCAACACTTGCCCTGAAGGCTCCAACCTTCAATTGGACAACATTTCACAATTTTCAAACTCAATCTACTTGTGCTAAAACTCAAAATAAAAAAATATATTGACTTTGTTTGTTAGGTCCCTATGATACTAGTCTAGCCCCATTATTGTTATTATTAGTGTGTCCCCCTTATTGTTATTTTTATGCCCATGTATCCCCATATTTTTATTCTTATGCCCCATAGAAACAAAGTATTTTTATTGTTGTGCCCTTACATTATTATTGTTATGTAGGTTTTGATTATATTGTGGCCCCTTTACTTCCATATATACCAAGGATATCTTTTCATTTGTATCATCTCATAATTTTTCATATATGTGATCTAAAGGATGTTTCCCCTTGAACACGCTAATTTTCAAGTCGTTGATCTATCTTTTTTTTATGTTTTATGATTTGGTTGCATAACATTTCGTATTAGATCTTTGGATTCTAGGGTTTTGTTGCTTCAAATATGTTTTCTTTGAATTTTCCTTATAAAATATTTCTATGAATATTGAGAAGTTTAAATTTCGACCACGTGGAGCCGAAACCTTGGTGAATGTCTTGTAGAAATTTCATATGTCGGTTCACTACATTTTTTGAGATATGGTATGAAGAAGTTAGGGTTTATGCATTCCAAGATTCAGTCTCAAACAAATGACCTATGGAATATCGTTATCACTTTCTTCTCAAGAATTTGATTGAATTCCATAAAAAGTGACTAAAATTGAACAGAATATAGTTTTTTTTGTATCAATTTCATGGCCAAAAGGTTGAAACAGTGACATGTGCAATCCAATACAAGTTCTCTCTACTAAACTAGTCCATAATCAGGCCATCGTGGGAGATTTTACATAACTTTATATTGAAGAATCCAATCTTGGTTTGAATTGTGGTGTTGGAAAGAATACTTAGATTTCTACCAAAGGACTGGATTTCAGACCTCGAGCGGCCAAAATTTTAGAGATACAACAGTTTCAATATCGAGCTCCAAAAAGAAATAATAAAAAGGTGTGTATTTTTTCAAATTTGCATAAGTTTTGTTTGAAAAATCAATCTAAAGTGATTCAAAGGGCATAGTAAATAATATATATCATTATTTGGTTCCAGTATGCCTCGAAACAAAAAAATGGATACTCCCAGTAAGCAACTAGGAAGCTCTACTATTACACATGAACAAGAGGGAGAAATGCAACATGATATATCAAAATTACGGGACCAAGTGCAACAAAATTTTCACTCGCAAAGAGTAGCCAAAAATGAAATGGAAACTAAGATGGATGATTTGTAGAATGGTTTAAAAGTAGACATGGAAGTTTTGAAGGATGCATTAAAATTAGACATGGAAAGTTTGAAGGATGGATTAAAAGCGGACATGGAAGATTTGAAGGAAGGTTTGACAAAGTTGCTACAAGAAATGCTTTCTAATGGTGAAAAGGTATTCCATGAAACTCGTGATGATAAAAAATGGAATTTTAATCATGATTTTAGAGACTCTAACTTTTTATTAAATACCAAACACATTCCAAAGGTTAATATGAGGAATTTTTATGGAAAGGATCCAGTAACATGGACACTACAAATTGAGCAATATTTTTATCTACATGATGTGCAACACACACAAATGGTACGCAATGCATATTTATATTTATATCTCAATTAGTTTGTATGGTATCGATGGCTTTTTTCTCGTAAACCAATTTTCATTTGGTAAATTTTTACAGAGAAAATTATATAACATTATGAGGATACAAAGAGTAACACCTTCTTTAGCCAATTGATAAATATCAAACAAAAGGGTTCAATGGTGAAGCACATTGAGGATTTCCAAAAATTAATATCATGGTAACTGATATTCCAGAGTATTATAGGATTGATGTCTTCATAGGGACTTAAAAGGAAAACATCCAACATGAGGTTCGCCTTTTGGAACTTAATTCATTAGAGAAGGCATTCATGGTGTCAAAAAAAATTGAAAGCAAAATTATGGAAAAAATGAATTCTACCACTCACAATTATAAAGATGGAACTATTGATGCTCCTAGCCTTGCAGAACCTACAAGGTTGACACCAAAACAATTAGAGGAAAAAAGAGAAAAATGATTTTTTACAGTTGTGATATCAAATACACTAAATTTCATAAGTGTGCTAAGAAGAAATTATTTCACATATATTGTGAAGAGTAGGAAGAAAAGGAACAAGAAACATAAAAAGAAGAGGATATACACCAAGAAGCAACCCCAGATAAAGAAGAAATGAATCCAACAATATCTTGTAATGCATTGGTAGGAATTACCATTCCTCAAGCTCTCAAGATAAAAAGATATATCAAGAAGAAAAAGTTAATAGTGTTGATTGATTCAGGTATGGTACCCATAATTTTAATCATTGTAAGATAGCCAAGGAATTGAATTTCTTTCTATATCCAGCACTAAAGTGTCAATTGATGATTGGAAATGGAGACACTATAAAAAAATTTGGAAAGTGCCATAATATCAAGCTAACCATGGGGGAATACGTATTGAATATTCTAATGCTTTCCATTCCAATGGGTCGTGTTGATGTTGTACTAGGAGTCTAATAGTTACAATATTTGGGGAAGTATTGAAGTTGCGATCAACACCCTCCAAAAAAAATGTCACACTCAAATTTTGAAGCCTATAGAGAATCTTATTGTTTTTCATCCTATGGATACACCATGGTCATTTGATGTTTCGTAAAGTGTTTGTCTTATTCATAATTTTAAACATTCAAGTCACTTGCACACACATACTTAGTCTTCGATCAGTTCATGAGAACACTTCCTTTATGCAAGCTTGAATAAGCATGGAACCATCCATCAAGATAGTGCATGAGCGATGATCAAATCATTTCAACAGTGAGTGCGCACTTTTACTAACAACCGCCTCACTTTTGTTGTGTTTGTACTTCCATTTTGGTGAGTTTATCAACTGTCATCTTTTTTTTACTTTCACTTTCACAAGTGTCTCTTTCACATTCACATTTGTCGCTTTTTCATGTTCTAACTTTTATAAGTTTCATTTCATGTTATTTCCACTCTGGCGTGTGTTGCTTGCAAGTGTCATCTTATGTTTCCCTCCTGCCGCAGGTGTCGCTTTTGTTGATTTCACTCATGTATGTGTCACACCTTCGTACATCACCAAATTTATTTCTGACACACTTTTCTGCATTAGATAGTATTACATATCATTATAATATCAACTTGGCACATTCTTATAGCTTAGCTCACCTTTTGGTCATAGTCGTCACAATTGTTGTAACTTGTGTTCTAAGTGTCGTAATGTGTCGCTTCAACTATCGCACTTATAAATAGGTGTCACTTTGTTTTCATTTCGAGGTGTTATTGTTATCCATGATTCTTTTCTATCATTCTATCTTGGTTGATGGAATTTGACTGTGATCCACATTTGAGTCGTGTTCGGATGCGTTCTCTCTTTTACTTTGTCGATCTCACACTTAGACATTTTCGAGCCCTTCTTGGCCCTTCATCCCAGTGTAAGTTATGAAGGCATCGGCCCCCTTACCAAGAGAGGATCTTAACCTATTCATGAGCGTCAGTACAATACATTTTCAGCTTCAAGTGGGCACAAAAAACGAGGCAAAGTGGGCACGGTTTTCAAGGATTTTTGGGCTAAAGAGATAAGTTGTATTTTGTTGTTTTGTTTTATCTACAAATATATTTTTCCTGAACTTGAAAGATAAATAAATTTTAAGGGCTCTCTAATAGGTTTTCCCTAGAGCCCACGTGGTGTAGAACAGTCGGTGATGGGGTGCACTGTTAAGGCACTCCGTTCTGTAAGGTCACCGGTTCGAAACCCGTGGGTGGCATGGGAGGAGAAAAAATGGAAAAAAATTAGGATTAGTCTGAACAAGAAAAAAAAAAAAAAATAGGTTTTCCCTAGAGAAGATTGAAGGGGATTTTCCTGGGTCTAAGTTTACCAAAAATATATGTGTATTTTTTATGTGTTGTTGGTTTGTTTATGTCGATAATTATTTTCGTCATGTGTTGACAATCCCATGTGTTATAATCTGAAAATTTCATTTCCATAATTCTATATGTTGAATCTAAGTTTATGGGAAATGGAATTTAACTGAATGGGAGTGATAAGGTGAAATTAAAATCAGGTTGGGATTGCAGGAAACTTTTTAGTCTTCAAATTTCAACATGGTATCAGAGCTACAGGTTGCAAATTGTAGAAATTATATGCACTAAGCATGCATATGTCCAAGATCCACCTGATCTCACACTATTTAACTTTATGCAAGATACTAAATCTCTTCCACTTGTTAATCTTTTGCGGAAAATTTAATTGCACACACATGTGAAGCATAAACAAAAATATTCAATCGCACATAACACAATTTTTTTTTTTTTAACGGGAAAGCCTGAAGCTGAAAACCCCAACTATATATTATGTAACATGGAGATCATATGACAATCTCATACAAGCATACAAAGCTTATCACAAGCCCTCAGTATAGTACAATCGTCATACACTAATCAGGTCTAATCTTGCAAATGCATGCACCGATCTTTGCCACCTGCTAGCCTGCCTCCACTGTGCAATCCCTGCTGAAGAATAGCTCTGAATGAATTCGAATTACACTTGTATTGACTGTGAAATCCTCATAGGCATCTCCACTGAGTGTGTGATGCAATCAATGCATCACTATAGTCACAACAGATAGTCTATCTTGCCCTTTCACCTATCTCTCCACTGGTCTCCATTGAAACTGCCATCCACTGTAGTTAACTGATGTATTCTTCAGTTGATTAATGATTTATTATTTATGAATTAATTAACTAATTAATTCACTCCACTCTCACTAGTGTATCAATTAGTTAGACTAGATACAACTAGCTCAATTGAGTCTAACTAAGTTAAATTGAATACAACTCCATAACTACTTCTTCCAACTATGTCATAACTCTGCCACTTGAGTTCTAATTGAGTCCTCCATGAATTAGCTCCACTAAACCCTCAAGAATAGCGTAATTCCTTCTGTCAGCTGATGTGCCACATCTGTGCACTGAACTGAAGTGCTCCAAGAGAATAAGTTGATGTTTTGAGTCTGATTATTATTAAGAGCTAATAATAATCAACACGCATCTATTTTTAGATTGACGATCTATAAATAGACTTCGCCCAATATTCTAAAAATAGAATTTCATATATTTTTCCAACTTGACCAACCATCCAAAAATGGCATCCTGCAACTTCTGAAATATGATCATCATGTCTAAAAATAGACTTGTGCCAAAAATAGCCTGCGGGCCCACTTAGTGAAGGTGACTCTTTTCACTAAGCTCATCATCTTGTTGAATCTCAACACTCCCTCTAAACAAGATAGGGATTATCCTTCACCCCAATCCTGCCTCTATGGTATTTGAATTTGCTCCTAGTGAGCGCCTTTGTCAGAATATCTGCATCCTGATCCTCCGTAGGAATGTACTGAAGCAATATGATCTTCCGCTGCACACAATCTCTGATATGATGATATCGGATATCAATATGTTTAGATCTATCATGAAACACAGGATTAACCAAGAGTTTAATGCAACTCTGATTATCACAATGTATCACTGTGGGATCTAAATGTGAACCGAACAAACCAACCAGAAACTTCCTCATCCAGATAGCCTCACATGCAGCTAAAATTGCTGCCATGTATTCTTCTTCCGCTGAACTGAGTGCCACAGATCTTTGTTTCTTGTTGTACCAAGAAACTGTCATATATCCAATACTGAAAATCCCTCCTGATGTGCTCTTTCTGTCTGTTGGGCTTCCTGCCCAATCCGCATCCGTGAAGCCATGCAACTTCACCTCATCTGTATGTCTGTACCATAAACCATACTCAAATGTGCCCTTGAGATATCTCAGGACATGCTTGCCTACCTTCCAAAAGAGCTTGGTAGGCTTAACCATCGCTTGTGAAAGCTAGTTCACCGCATAGCATATGTCTGGTCTTGTATTGACTAAATACATGAGTGAACCCACCAACTGTCAATAAACAGTGGCATTCACTACCTCTGTCAATGTAGCATCCTATTTCTTCCAACTTCCTGGAAGAGGAGTGTCGATAGGCTTGCAACCTTGCATGTGAAACTTCTCTAGTATCTCCCGGGCATACTTTCCTTGAGACACAAACAGTTCACCTTCCCGCTACCATATTTCCAATCCAAGGAAATAATGAAGGAGGCCTAAATCCTTCATCTCAAACTTCTTTGCAAGATCTTCCTTGCATGAGTGTATCAACTGCTCATCACCTGTTAGTATTAAATCATCAACATAAAGTACAATTATTAAAAGCTTACCCTCCACCAAAATCTGGTACAGGTTTGCATCTGCCTCACTCTTAGTGAAGCCAAGTCCAGTGAAATAGCTGTCGATCTGAGTGTACCAAGCACAGGGTGCTTATTTTAGCCAATACAACGCTCTTTTGAGCCTGCACACATGCGACTCGCTGCTAAATATCTCAACTCCTTCAGGCTGCTCAATGTACAGCTCTTCCTTAATGATCCCATTAAAGAATGCAGTCTTCACATCCGTATGATGAATGTGCCAACCCATCTGCGCTGAGAGAGAAAGGATGGTCCGTATGGAAGAATACTGTGTGACAGGTGCAAAGGTTTCTTCATAGTCAATCCCCTCAATCTGTGAGAAGCCCCGGGCAACAAATCTTGCCTTATACTTCTCGACACTCCCATCAGTAGCTTGCTTTACCTTGTAGATCCATCTTGATCCTACAACTTATTTTCCCACCAGCCTTGGAACAATCTCCCAAGCATTGTTTCTAACAATGGAGTCATACTCCTCCACCATGGCATCTACCCATGTGGGCTCCTGCACTTCTTCTTCAAAAGAAGATGGCTCTGCCACGATACACTTGCTCATAAGAGCCATGTATCCAGTAAATCGGTCAGGTGACTGTCTCTGTCTGTGCTGTGATGTAGGGACTCCTACATTCTGTGCCACATCAAGCTTCAGTCTCTCAGCTTCTGTGGTACGCTTTCTATCTTGTCTGATGTTTGGTTCTGCATGAGTGGACTCCTCCACTCCATGAATCTCCTCTTGTGACTGATCCACATTCAGAGGCTCATCTTTCGGAACAAGAAGTTCCTTCACTGCATGCAAGTCTAGCTCCCTCTCAAGCATAGTTTGTGCAGCACCCACGATCATTCTGTTCTTCCTCTCCGCGACCCCATTCTGTTGTGGGTTATGAGGCACTATGAGTTCTCTTCGAATTCCTTATTTTCTACAGAAGTCTTTGAATTCGCCCGAGATGTATTCACCACCATTATCGCTCCGTAGAGCTTTCACTTGCTTCCCCGACTCCTTCTCCACCAATGCCTTGAACTCACATCACTTTGAGAACGTTTCACTCTTCTTCTGCATGAAGAAGATCCAGCATGTACGAGAATATTCATCAACAAATATCACATAATACCAGTGTTTTGATGTTGAAGCAACCGAGAATGGTCCACACACGTCTGTGTGAATTCTCTCCAAGATCACCAAAGCACGGTTCTCCTTCTCATGAAATGTGGTCTTCAAAAACTTACCCATAGTACATCCCTTGCACTGATTTGACTGCGAAAGAGAACCCTTCGGAAGTCCAGTAGAAATTTGCTGCAAAATATTCAAAGCGCCATGGTGAAGATGACCCAATCTCCTGTGCCATAATTCGCCCTCATCTCGGCTCACCACTTCTTCTGCTTTGCCCACCATTGTAGCGCTGCCATCTACCTCCAGCTTGTAGAGATTCTTAATTCAAACCCCTATCTTCTTGGTTTGACCCATTGTTTTATGTCGAAGGAAGGCTTTTCCCTCACTGAAAACAACATCATAACCCTTGTCTTCCAGCATTGCGACTGAGACCAAGTTCTTCTTCAAACCTGGAACATGCATAACATTCTTCAACAAGAATGGATTACCGGACTCCCTCTCAAAGGTAATGGTCCCAATGCCAGTCGCATTGTACCGACCATCATCGCCCATCTCTATATGCATCTGGAGATCCTTCTCCACCAAGTCACTAAACAACTCTTTGTCTCCCGTCATATGGAAAGACGCACCACTATCAAGATACCACACCGATCCCATACTGCTTGAAACCAAGCATGCGATCAAGGAGAGATCAAGTTCAAATTATGAGGCTAAGGCCTCTCTAGCTACAGATCTAGCAGCCTGCTTGTTCTTCTTCTTCTGTGGACAGTTAGTGGCGAAATGTCCATGCTCGTGACAGTGAAAACACTTCACTTTGGACAAATCCTGCTTCTTGCCTTTAGCACCGGATTTTGAAGAAGATTTCTTCCCCTCCCCTTTCCTTGCTTTGGCAACCAAAGCGAAATTATCTTCATCTTCATTCTTTGATGAAGATCCATCCCTGGTACCCCGCCTTATCTCCTCCTGCACAAGATCCGACCAAAGTCGCTCCCATCCCGACAGTTTCTCCCTTCCATTGACAGAGTCTTCGTAGCTATGCCAACTCTTCGGAAGCCTGAGGAGAGCCAATCTCACCAAGTCTTCATCATCAAAAGTAACCCCCACACTTCCCAGTTCATCCTTGCAGTGGACAAACTTCCTAAGGTATTTTGGAATACTGTCGCCTTTCTCCATTTTTATTTTTTTGAGCTTGTCTATAAGCGCCAACTTCCTCTGCTCACTTCTGCTTTAGAACAAATCTGTCAAAGCCTTCCACATTAAGAATGGAGTGGCTTTCCCGTGAACGCTGGACACAATGTGGTCCTTCACACCTTCCAATAGAATCCTTCTCGTCTTTGCTGTCTTCTTTTCCCATGCGTCAAATAATGCAGCATCGCTAGATCCTGGCTTAGGAACATCGTTATCAATGAACTCCTTCAGCCCATTATCCTCCAACACTACCTCCATCCTGTCCTTCCAGGCTATGTAATTCGAGCTCCTATCAAGGGCATACTCCAATCGCAACCCATTGAAATCCATTTCAAGGTATACTCAACTTCTGCACCAAGAATCTTCTGTAGCAAATTCGAATTGTCCACCAGCACAAACTCACTTCACAATTGCAATCTTCAATCAACAATGCTCTAATACCATATATAAATTATATGCACTAAGCATGCATATGTCCAAGATCCACCTGATCTTACACTATTTAACTTTATGCAAGATACTGAATCTATTCCACTTTTTAATCTTTTGCGGAAAAATTAATTGCACACACATGTGAAGCATAAACAAAAATAATCAATCGCACATAACATAGTTTTTAACGGGAAAGCCTGAAGCTGAAAACCCCAACTATATATTATGTATCATGGAGATCATATGACAATCTCATACAAAGCTTATCACAAGCTCTCAGTATAGTACAATCGTCATACACTAATCGGGACCAATCTTGCAAATCCATGCACTGATCTTTGCCTCCTGCTAGCCTGCCTCCATTGCGCAATCCCTGCTGAAGAATAGCTCTGAATGAATTCGAATTACCCTTGCTTGCACCGCGCAATCCTCATTGGAAACTCCAATGTGTGTGTGATGCAATCAATGCATCACTATAGTCACAACAGATAGTCTATCTTGCCCTTTCACCTATCTCTCCACTGGGTCTCCACTGAAACTGCCATGCACTGTAGTTAACTGTTGTATTGTTCAGTTGATTAATAAGTTATTATTTGTGAATTAATTAACTAATTAATTCACTCCATTCTCACTAGTGTATCAATCAGTTAGACTAGATACAACTAGCTCAACTGAGTCTAACTGAGTTAAACTAAATACAACTCCATAACTACTTCTTCCAACTATGTCATAACTTTTCCACTTGAGTTATAACTGAGTCCTCCATGCATTAGCTCCAGTAAACCCTTGGGAATTGCATAATTCCCTCAGTCCACTGATGTGCCACATCTGTGCACTGAACTGAAGTGCTCCAAGAGAATAAGTTGTTGTTTAGAGTCTGATTATTATTAAGAGCTAATAATATTCGATGTGCATCTATTTTTAGATCAACGATCTATAAATAGACTTCGCCCAATATTCTAAAAGTAGAATTTCATCTATTTTTCCAACTTGATCAACCATCCACAAATGGCATCTTGCAACTTCTGAAATATGATCATCATGTCTAAAAATAGACTTGCGCCAAAAATAGCCTGCGGGCCCATTTAGTGAAGGCGACTCTTTTAACTAAGCTCATCATCTTGTTGAATCTCAACACTTAAGACTTGCCTGATTTTAAGTCAAGCCTTATTTATTAGTCCATTCCGAGTTGGACCCAATTCTTTATAGAACAATTTCCTTAATGCTATTTCATAGAGACATGTAATCGAACTTAGGATCAACTGATGCTTCCATCACTGTGTCTATCATTTGGAACCAATATACAATAATACATTTACCTATTTGAAATCTGAAGGCCTTTATAGCTAGAACTTTGTAGCAGTGTGTGCAGGAGTATCAAACTTGAGGGCTTCCTACAAAGTCAGATGAAGAAATAGGAGTGTGTATAGGGAATTGCGTTACACTTTTTGATACTTCCACACATTTTGATGTGAAATTTCTACAACTTGGAATCCTACTGCAGCAACTGATTAGATTTCTCCTATTTTTTAATTTACTGAACAAATTATTTACTATTTTCTACAGTAAATATCGAAATCAATATGCTGCAGCCTTCATAAAATAAATAAAGAAGAATAAACACAACGCAAGAAATATAGAAACACACACAAATAACTCAGTTATTTTTGGACTAATTCCCTGTTAAAACCCAACTTGGGAAAACCGGTACAACAACTGAGGGTTTGTATATCATGCAATAGTAAATTTCGAGTAAAATTCTATGGTTGCTCTAAATCTAGCAAACCACACAAAGTAAATCTGACAACAAGTTAGTGAGGAAAATCTCACTCTACAACTGGTCATCCGACACTGATCTGGGCTCCAGATGAGTTTCTTTGCACTGCCTCTGCACAGTCACTGCGTCAACCAACTAGGAATTGTGTCAGCTTCACTATCTGATCAACTACTGTCTGGAAACTTGACCCTCCTAGCCCTTCGATCTCTCACTCTGGCTTTTGGCACTAAATCAACTTTGTCTCCCAACAAAAACAAAATCTCCTCTTGGAGCTCTGCACTGCCTCTCTGTGGCACTTGCTACCTCTCTGCTTTGCATTCACTGGATCTGGAAAAACTTCCTCTGACCTTACTATCCCTACCCCTCTCTCACTACAATGAGTTCTTTGACTCCCTCTCCAGCAACTCAGCACTGCTACTGAGGAAACCGATCTATCAGTTAATTCGATCTGCTCAATTGTGTTCTCCAAGTGCCCATCGAGTTCTTATAATCTATCGTTGAGACTTCAACGACCACGATTAAAACTTAATTGATGGCTAAGATTAACTAAGACTCGATGCATGCCTTTTTCTAGAAGATTCGCACCTGACTTAATTAATACCTTTTAATTAATCATATTTCCTAAGTTTAGACTTAGGGAATATTAAAAACTGATTAATTATTTTAATTAAGTCATCTCTAGGTGGAATTTACCTAAACGATTTTTGGGTCTTGGAGAATACATGTGTCTTAGCCTCTCTGCAAAATCTCAGGGCTAGAGCACATCCGATGCTACAAAAATCAACACTCCCTCTTAGCGAGGAATGTGCTCTAGCCTCTAGTAGTGCTGCCCTCTGGATAGAAATACTCTGATTATGCACCATCTTCTGTTGCGTTGCTGATGTCTGGCTACTGTTGCCCACCAACTCCTACGCAACTCTGATTCTGCGTTGCATCCGTGTTGTTGCTGACCCTGTTGAATTGTTGCCAACTACTGCATCTGCACTGCAACATCTACAATTGTCTCTCATATGTTGCTGCTGCAACTGAGAGATGTCATCATACTAAACCAACTGTGTTCATTATGATGCATCTGCCACCTGAGTCCCAATTGTTGCTAGTCTTTGCGCTGTCATTGAAGCCTCTGCGCTGCTGCTGACTCTGCATTGTGCCCCCTGCACTACTGCCAACTCTGCTCAGTCCTGACTGCTACTAGCTACTGCATTTATCACTCTGGCACCTAACTGCACCAATTGTCACCGTTCCATCCTGCTACTACTGCTATGGGCTCCCGTAGCAAGGTATTGATCCAAGAGGTGGACGCCTCAAGGATCCTGCCCATCTGTAGTTCTCTGGGGCTACAAAACCAAATCTCCCCACCTCACCCCTAGAGGTATATCAGTGATCATGGCAAACTCTTCCTCCAGTCTGGAGGACAACCTATCTATCTTAGCGGATGCAGCCTATTGATCCTGCTTCTCCTCTTTGTCCCTCTTCCTAAGAGGACACTGGGTGTTGTAGTTACCAAGTTCACCACATCTGAAGCATTTCACCTTTGAAATGTCCTTTTTTCTACATTGCTCTTGCTGCCCCTCTGATGAGAGGCCTGCATTCTCCTCATCTTTTACTTCCTTCGTCCCACTGCTGTTGCTGCCACCTATGGTGCTCTTCACCAAGTCTTGCCTCATCTCCTGCTGCTGCAGATCTGCCCACATTTTGTCCCAATCTGGCAATTTTTCTCTGCTTAGGATACTCTGGACGAATACTTTCTCCTCCTCTAAAACGCTATTCATGGAAAATCTTAAAAACTTTGTAGGTTGGGGCGTCGACCCAACTGCAGACAGCTGATCCTAGACATCATGAATTTTAGTAAGGAAGGGGTCTATAGGCTCCCCTTTCTACATCTTAGTACACCTCAGATTCTCCTCCAAATACATCTTACGTTGCTTGGAAGATCCCTAGTATAGCGTAGCAAGGGCATCCCACATCTGCTTGGCAATGTCCTTGCCAACTATGTGAGATAATATGTGATCTAGAACTCCATCGAGAATCAGCCTTTTTGCTTTCGCCATCTCCTTTTTGTAGGCCTTATGCTGATCAGGGTCCGTGGGTACAACTACCATTGAACTGTTATAGGTTTTGAGATCATATTCGTCTAGAAGGCAGGAAATCCTCGCCTTCCAGATCACATAGTCTGCTGAACCATCCAATCGGTCCTGTTCTCTCAACCCTGCTGATGTTATCTCGCCTAAAATGTCGAACTCTACCTCTTCTATGCGCAACTACTTTCTGTCTCTATGCACTCCCTGCTGGAGTGGGAAAATCTGCTCACAGCTACTGCTACTCTGCGTGGAGAATTTGAACTTCTTGGCTAGAAGTTCCCTGAGGAAAGAATTCTGAAAGAATTCCCTCAGTGTGTTCTCTTCTTCCCTTCTGATGCTATTCTGCCAGCGACTGCTGCAAAATAACTGCATCCCAACTGAAGATTTGCTCTGGAATAAAATCGTTGTTGCTTCCTTTGCCTCTGACAATCTTCGATCTAGAAATTTTGTTCTCTATTGACTCACTCAGAGAAACAAATTTTCCTCAAAAACTGCCCTGTTGGCTAATGGACTGTGCAACCTCTTGGGGTTTCGAGAAACTTCCTACGTAGTGCCTCGAAGCTCTCTCTTTACTTCTTCAACTGAGCTCCTTTGCTTCTTATCTGCGCTTGGATACCATGTGAAAATTCCACAACTTGGAATCCTACTGCAACAACGAATTAGGTTTCTCCTATTTGTTAATTTATTGAACAAATTATTAACTATTTGCTACAGTAAATATCGAAATCAATACGCTGCAGCCTTCACAAAATAAATACATCAGAATAAATACAATGCAAGAAAGATATAAATACACACACAAATAACTCAGTTATTTTTGGACCAAGTCCCTGGAAAAACCCAAATTGGGAAAACCGATGCTGCAGCTGAGGGTTTGTATATTATGCAATAGTAAATTCTGAGTACAAGTCTATGGTTTCTCTAAATCTAGCAAACTATACAAAGTAAATTTGACAACAAGCTAGTGAGAAAAATCTCACTCTACAATTGGCGATTTGACATTGATCTGGGCTCCGGATGAGCTGCTCTGCGCAGTCACTGCGTCAGCCTATGCAGTACTGCGTCACACAGCTAGGAATTATGTCACCTTCGCTATCTGATCAGTTTTTGTCTGGAAACTTGACCCTCCTCGTCCTCCGGTCTCTCACTCCGGCCTCTAGCACTGAATCAACTCTGTCTCCTAGAAAAAATGGAATCTCCTCCTGAAGCTGATCTGTGCTGCCTTTACGCTGCCTCTCTGTGGCACCTGCTGCCTCTCTTCTTTGCACTCACCGGATCTGGAAAAGCTTCCTTTGACCTTACTATCCCTGCCCCTCTCTCACTGCAACAAGCTCACTGGCTCTCTCTGGCAACTCAACGTTGCAACTCTAGAAATCGATTTTCCAGTGAATCTGATCTGCTCAAATGTGTTCTCCAAGTGACCATCGAATTCTTCTTATAATCTCTCATTGAGACTTCAATGACCATGATTAAAACTTAATCGACGGCTAAGATTAACTAAGACTCGATCCGTGCCTTTTCCTAAAAGATTCGCACCTAACTTAATTTATACCTTTTATTTAATCATATTTCCTGAGTTTAGACTTAGGAAATATTAAAAACTGATTAATTATTTTAATTATGTCATCTCTAGGTGGAATTTACTCAAACAATTTCTAGGTCTTGGAGAATACATGTGTTTTAGCCTCTCTACAAAATCTCAAGGCTAGAGCACATCCGATGCTACAAAATCAACATTTGAGGACATGCCAATGTTGTTGGATACACTGGTGTTGCCTAGTTTTAGAAAAGTTCTCTTTGTCAAAAATGTTGTTTTCATGAAGTAATATTTCCAACCAAGAGGATAAAGACTTGGCATGCCCAGGACATAATGGTGTTATTTCATGCCTGTATTTGCTGATTTATTAGTATTCCACCACGAATAACTTCATTATAAAGCTGTCTGTTTAGTAGTATATTACTATAGTGACTTGTTAAAGCAAAAGGATTGTGATTTGTTTGAACGTCATAAACTAGAAGGAAATTTAGCTTTGAATTAGAAAAATGGAATATATTCTAAAAAATATATTTTCTGATCAAATATAGGCCACTGCCTGAACATTAAAACAAAGTAGTCATGACAATAAGCAATGATTTTGGACACGATGAATTACAGAACTCTCTAGCTCAAAAACAGGTCAGCATATTTAGTTTTTTGTCTGCATCAGAGAAAAATTACTGAGTAACATTAATCTTGCTTTGAACATTTATATAATCATTTCAGAGATTCTAAATGAAAATCGCATGTACTAATCTTGCTCAATGAAAATTCCATTTACTAATCTTACTCAGTTAATTACAGGGAAGACAAGGGGCATACATAGTTTGTTGGCTTCTGGGAATTGGAAGCCTTTTCCCTTCGAATAGCATGTTGACAATTGAAGATTACTATGAAGCTATATTCCCGGTTGGTATCACAATTTACAAAGTCTTGTCTCATTCTTTCTTAGTTTCTTGTTGTAATCTTGTGTTGGCAATACTTTGCTCCACCCATTAGATTTTTACCGAGCAGTTTTATTGTTGAAGTGGCACTGCCTCTTAAAGATAATTTGAAGAAATAATACAGCTACAAAAGTGGAGCATGAGATATTCTTAGTGAAAATTGCTAGCTCTGTCGTGTCTGATTAAGTTGGGAAAAATTAAAATTGCAATGTATCATAAGCATGGGAATTCAAAATATTGGGATAGAAATGTGTGCTTCTATTCGCATTTATTACTTTTGTTGAAGATAACATTTCATGATTCATCAACAAATGCTGTGCACTGCGAACAGAGTAGGTACAAAATTTAGATTTTAGGAAGTTTGAGAGAGTAAGAGTTACTGAGAACTCTCAATGCTGCTACTAGATATTATAAGTTTAAGAGCCGAAAATGCTCTGGTTTCCTCTGAAAATCTTCTATACAAGCAGATAATGATCTCTAATGATCTCTACAAGCATTTGCTGACCCAAAATTAAGCGAGTCATAAAAATACAATGAGAAACCTCAACTATAATTGGAAGTTCTGAGTCTAGTAGAATTTACCTAGAGGACAAGCTTCCAAGAAAACTTTCTAGTGGAAGCAACTTGGTGCTCTCTGACCTGTATTCTATGCTCAGAGACCCGCAATGCTATAACCCTAATACTAAGTTGTCTTTGGATTAAACCTTTTATTTCACTCTTAGGAAAAGACATTGATATAGATTATTTTCGTGTGCTCATAGCTGAAACGTTGAGAAAGCACTGAACACACAAACTGAAAAACAAATAACGCACAAGAAACACAAGAATTTGCCATTTATATCTAATTTGTATACTCTACTGTCATCTAATATATGCATATATGAGCTTACAAGAACCAAAATTGGGATGTACATGCATATTTGAGATGAATAGCTTTTATCACTTGTTTTTTCTAAATAAAGCCCATCCCTATTAAGGAAAATAGGATGAAAATAAAGTTTAAAGAGGAAAAGATAAATGCTATTTTACAATATGTGACATTATAGCCTCTGATTTTTCATCATTTTGTTCCAATGTAGGAGAAATTGATATAATTTTCAACCTGAATGGAGAAAGCATCGCTGAAAAGTGAAATGAGACAACCATATGGCCTGATTTCCAGTTGGACATTAGAGTTCTAGCTTTCTTTCTTGATCTTTGAAAATTCATAGCTCTTACATTTTTATTTAACTATCATTTTTATAATTTTCCTTAAAACATCCATTTTATTTCCCAAATTTCCCCTTTGTACATTACACACAAATTATGTTAAAAGTTTGTTAGAAAAATTTAATATGGTTGGTTGTAAGGCAACATCTACACATATAGAGGTTGACTGGAAGTTATTAACTACAGTTTATTCTAAACTAACAAATGCATTTCTGAACTTGAAGTTATTAAACACCTTTTACTCTAAACTAACAAATACATCTCTGTATAAACCATTGATGGGGAGTTTGATTTATCTGATTCCTGACAGCCATTAGATGGGATTTGAGCTCTGTAGCAAATCACATTTCTAAATTTATTACAACTACTAAGGTTGATCGTTGAGTGACAATCAGGAGAATTTTGACATGTGTGAAGGGTACTTTAGAGTACAGAATCAAATCACATTATATGGTAGCTAAGAGGCTTTCTAACATACAAGGTATATATATATTTATATTAGGCAGGTTCAGGCTTCATACATGCATACTTTGGTCACTGAGTAAGAAGCAATATTCAATATTTCCTTCCTCTCCGGAAACAAAGTGTAAGGTAGCGATCATTGTAGCTTGTAATATGGTTTGGCTGAAGAGGATACTTGCATGTCACACAAAAGTGTAGTACTACACTTCACAAGGATAAGTGGAGTATTTTGAAATTCACAAATAATCCTATTTTTTTAAGGAGTGGAAAAGCATATGGAAGTGCATTGCCATTATATTTGGACATTTTCAGTTAGATTACTAACTCTAGGAATATTTCGGAATCTGACAGACAAGAATGAGGTCAAACAATTGATGTCAGATTTCTAGAATTTGCAATCGAGTTAAGTTCAGCTATTATATTCGATAGTTGGTGGAGAATGAAGAAACAAACTACAATATTGTGCAATTATTGTAATAAAATCGATTTTGATTTAATTATTTTACAATTTTGGGAATATGAATCATTCCATAAGACTTTTCAAAATTGAATCAGTTAGTTAGAATGGTTTAATCTGCTGGTTTGTAATTTCTGCTTCTATTATTGGAAAAAATATATATTATATATGTTTGATAATTAATATGATACATTATCAATCTGTTTGGCTTCTTTGTGATTACTTGTCTGAGACATCAATGGGCAATGGAGACATACATTTCCTTATGGTAGTTTATGATATTTTTTTGTGTGTTGTTCTGCAGCGATACCACTCTTCAAGAGTGTTGACTATTGTATACCAGCCATTCGCACTGATAACCATCAGTATACTTTCATACTATGAAGCTACTAGAAATACAAGACGCCAGATACTATTGGGATTTATACTTTTTAACATAAGCACACTCCTTGTTCTCGTTGTAAGCATTCAGAGATGAACTTGGTAGTTATGATGTTTTCCACAAACCCACTCTGTAAAGTTGCATTTTCCTGGTTTAACGATCTTTATTTTGTGAATAGTTGGACCTTGCAACATCCAGAAAGGGAGGACTGGGACCTTTCTTTGGCGTATGTATAATAAGTGCAGCATTTGGTGTTGCCGATGCTCATGTTCAGTGAGGAATGATTGGAGATTTGTCGTACATGCATCCTGACTTTATTCAGGCAAGCCATAATATCTGTTATTTTCATTCTTCACGTTGAAGATCATACTCGTAAGATATGGGGTTTAACTTTCAAGTGACAATGATGTTTCTATTTATAAATGTGTAGTCTTTCTCAGCGGGATTGGCAGCATCGGGAACTATTGAGACTTATCACAAAATCAGTCTTCGAAAGCTCAAAAGAGGGCCTTCGCAAAGGAGCTTGTATTCTTATTATGCCTTATGTCCATAGAATTCTTATTCATCTTTCCTTCCTATTTTCTAATCACACCTATTTTCTAATCATACATATATATGTGTGGATGGAAGTATCTTATTAAAAAAAAACTGCAGTCTAACTGTTCTACGTTTTAGAAGTTTTCTAGGTATATATTTCAGTCAAATTTACCTGAAATTTGGAAGGAAATTGTTGGAATCACAAGTTTGATTTGTGAACTCTGCACAACCCTAGCACCCCAGGGGTTTTTGATGGTGTTGAATCCATTTATACATTCAAAAATAGATTTTAAACAACAAAAAACACAATCTGACAAAAAATTGTTTTGCCATATTTCAACCAAAATATCCAAAACAGACAATAGTTAAACAACACCAAAATAATAAAATTTAAAAAAAAAAAAAAAAAAAAGATAAAAAGGAAAAAGAAAGTTGTGAGTAGGATGGGGTAGACCTAGAAGGTATACCCTAACAAAAAGAAAGACACAATATATAATTGAAGTGGAAGGAGATGTAAAAGTGAATGAAAGAGTATTGTTGTTATTTTTACTGATTAGATTTTATATAGAAAAAGTAATAGTTAAATCATATGACATAAAATACAAATTTTCAGATTTGGTATCCTGAATTTCCTGATTTGCTTAAGTGTAGCACAATTTTGACAGTTTTGGCGTGTAGACCATTTTTGGCATTTGGACTTAGGGGGAAAAAAGGAGAAAATCACATCCTTAGTGGAATGTGGCACCAAAGGAGGCAATTCAATCCTCAAGGGAAAAAGAGGCGAGTTAGTTGATTGTGGGGGCCACCATGGGGGTACGCATGGGCTGAGAGTATATGAGGCTGTTGTAGCTGCTACAACAGCTCCAAAACTTCGACCTTGTCAAAAGTTTGGAGACCCCCATACTTAACTGCTTATCATCCTTCACCTATCTCCTCCTAGGGTTTCATCCCTCCTTTGACCTATCTAGGGCTTCCTTGGGACCTAGCGCACCTAACCCTAAAAGCCTAAAACCCAAGTTCTCTTACTAAGTCGCAACTCACAATGTCAAATTGTAGTGGCAGTCCTACTAGCCACTGAAGTTGCGATTTGCGACCTCCTCTACGTATCTTTGTACTCTAAGTCGCTAGTCGCACCTTCAAATTGTGAAGGCAAGCATACTAGGCACTAAGATTGTGATCTGCGACTATCTCTGGGAACTGTATACCATAGGTCGCAAACCGCGTTGTGAGACTACAACAACATCTCATTGTGATCTGCCTATGCGATTTGCGACCTCCCTTTACCTGTCGCATGCGATAAAACCATCACACAACTCCTTTATGCGACCTTCCCTCACACATGCCTTCACTTTATAATAGAATCACCTCTCCTTTATTCCTCATTCTACTTCCCATTACCAAGCAAGCGACCCCTCCTCTATCTAAATTGTGAAAACACGACCTATGGTAAGTAACGGATACCCTTCGTAATAATTACTTTTGGTTTATTTTGACAAGTATGCAATCGACTCTTCACCTTCCCCTGCATGCTAATAACTCTAGATTCGAGCCTTCCTAAACTATTACTCTTGCACTCAGCCACCGAGTCCTAATTCTCGATTTGATTCCCAATATTCAATGGTATTGAACCCTAGTATGTCACTTCTACACCAAATGGTGTTGCTGTAAGCATGCACTCAATCTCATGGGTTTGTTCATGACTACCATGTTGAGCTACAAACATCGAGCCATCAACAAAAAGCTCGACTTAATTGCATACATTCGTTGGTGGGATTGTGTGATTTTATGGTTTGAAAGCAACGTTCATCCATGTAAAGGCGTCACGCTTGATTTAAGGGTCGATTTTGTTACCGCTCAAACTTGCAGGGGTCCTTGAAGGGGATCAGTGGAAAAAATGGAGCAATAGCCCACGGTCACCTCGGCTATAGCTCCCCACTCTTTATAGACTTTCACCGATGGAAGGAGTTCCGATATAAGAGGAATCACAAGGATGAATAGATTAGTGAAGGGATGGAGGGTGATTCCTAGAGCCTATTCACAAGAGACTCAATTATATGGCTTACTTACTTAAGAAGTATACTTAAGCCTAGTTTTGGAGAATATCCCTTGACAAGAAGCTTCCTAGATCTGAGAATCGTGGATAAATGGCTTCTATGCAATCATTGTGGAATTTGAGTTATAAAGTTGTGGGACCACAAAGAACCAAAGCAGAACCAAACCAGGTCAAGGATATGGAGTTGATCAACACTAGAGGGGCTTGACCTGTTTAGGGAGGAGAATAGAATCAAAGGACAATTTTTCTTTTGAAATACAAATGCAATGACCCAAGTGAGGAAACTAACCCAAATCAACTTTGTGAAAGAGATGGTCTTGTGGCTAGGGCTTGCTATATCTCGAGATTCCAATGTAAGATTTTCCTCAAACTTGGAGGACCTCTTGAGAAAACCCCAACATAGTAGTGGATCGAGATTCAAAGGTTTTGGATGGCTACAAAGAATTCCGCTTGATGCCCTAGGTGACCTACTAGGGTTAGGGCTAGAATTGGAGGAGATGAAGAAAAGAAAGGTAATTTTGACCATCAAAGGGATGCGAGGATTAGTGCCTTGCTTCTTGGGCTTAATGGAGTCAAGATACACCTAGATCGAATATAGCCCTAATCTACCTTCGCTAGCCTTTCCAAGTGTAACAACTAGGTTATTAGGGTTTTATACTTCAAGTTTGCGAAGGAGATGAAGTTTTGAGGTCTTTCAACCTATGAGGTGCCTCTAGGAACATTCACCCACCTCCTCAAGGAGCAACGCATGCATTAAATCACTTATTCAAGGTTTCCAGAATAATTTCGCATTACTTAAACCCATACAAGAATAATGATAACAATAGCATGCATTAGACAAGTAAGATAACAAGAATAGCATTAAAATTTCGCTTACATTAGAGAGAGAGTATATCCATTCATCAACTTCGCATTATAAAGAAGCTCCAAAGACAATACCGAAAATCCAAGTATCATAGTGCATCAAGAAACTCCAAAAATTTCATCCCAGAAACAAGTGCGAAAATATCTCAAGAGATACTAATGCAATCCAAGTGATGAGAGGAATGAATGAGCCTCTCATCTATTTATATCCTTCCTAAAGAGTCTAATTTTCATAATTAGGCCCAATTAATCCCCAAATAATAAAATTATGTGCAATAATAACATCCCTTGGTGACAAGCCCACCAAGATAGCCCAATAATACAAAAATAGGCCTCTCAAGAGGGCAATATAGTAAACATAATGAGTTGTTGGGCCATTGAGAAGGCCTAGTGGACTCCAAAGTGTGCCAAGGTGACAGAGTAGACTCCAAACATAGTGAATGAGGGGTTGGCCCCTTGATATCCAAGCAAGTCATATGTGGTGTCCCCAAGTGGGTGTGGGGGCACATTAACATCCTCATGGATCTCCAACTGGGTCGATAATGCTTGTAAACCATCTGTAAGGGATAGGATGACGACATAAACCCTTCTTTTGTCCCTTGCGGTGAGACACATCCTCATCTCGACCTTGGAACCTCTGCCAAGTGTGTGGTACAAGTGTCAAGCCGGCTGGGCATGGTGATCCAGGTGCATCATCCTCATCTAAAAAGGTGGAACACAGGCAATCACTGAATGGTGCTGGGGATCCATGAAGTGCTCTTCGCTATCGTGGAGGCCCATGGCTCTCTACGCTCACGTTACAAGTGCCAATGTGGCCCTCTGGAGGGCTTGGACCCTGTATAGGGAGACCAAACCCAAAATGGAGACCCACTCGCAATCCTGCATAAGATCCAATGCATCCCCTTGCCCTCCAATACAACAAATAATTAGAGTAATCAAGTAAAAGAGCTTACAAATCATGGAATCAAATGGACACTTCATGGTTGCACGCCCTTCCATAGTGGGCTTTGGCATGTACATGTATCTCCAAGCTCAATAAGGGGGTTAACCAAGGACCCTATTAGGTGGTTTCAACCTATAAAGGGGGTGACATGTCAAGGGTACATCCATCAAGTGGTAGGTGGCATGTGATATAATGATGGAATGGAGTGGGGATCAGGGGAAGGCTCCAAGCCACATGCCATGGTACAAGGGTATCTATAATGAGGGAAGCCCACACTTGGGTATATGAGTGTAGGAGAGAGAAATTGTGGTACGTGAGTTACCCTGACCTTTGTTTTTCCACCCTTCTTCATATGCCTTTCGCCTTTGATTGATTTTTCTTCATAGTTGCTCAAGGCTCCAGGGGATGAGAGCATGATGCTTAGGATATAACAGTAGATACCCCCTTTAAGGTGGGGCAGTTCATTGCCCACTAGGGGTTGGGGCAATCATGGGTTCCTTAATGTGGAGGGGGATCATCTAGGGCCCATATGAACTGTTACCCACCACTTCGTGGGTAATATCCCTAGGATAAATGTTTCTCCACGATGGTCCTCAGTAGGCAACCAACAACCCTTTATAGCCCTCGACTAGCTCGTTGTGCCATTTCTCCACCACCTGAGCCAACCATGTGGTCCCTCACCCATCTATATTGATCGTATGTCTGAAGGTGGGCCTCTCAAACCTAAAGGTATGTCTTGTCATTTGGTAATTGAGTATTGGGTTTACTTATCATGGATAGTTCTGGGCATGGATTTATGGGGGGATTTGGCAAAAAGAGTGGGTTTAGTTTATGCTTCTATCCCCTTGACCTCTATTGGATGTTACCCTTGGATTTTACTCATGTGGGGTCTCCTTTACTAACCATTTGGTTTTAGGGTGGTACTACTTGGGAAACCCCGACTTTGGTTGTGTGGTCCCGCTCACTTATCCACATATACCACTCCCCTTCCATTCACTACACCCCCATTCATCATCTCTCCCACCTAGGTCCAAATTACCCCTCTGGGTCCACTTAGGGTTAGCCTCCCCATTCCCTTTCCCCCACTGTGGGTCAGGCTTAGAACGATGCCTCAAAGGTTGGAGCAACTAAAAAGAAAAGTAAAATCATAAATGGCCACATTCAACAGGAAAATGTACCACAAGATGCAAAAGATGGCCAGGACAAACATAATTAACGCTTGAGCAAAATCCAATACATGAGTTCTACCCCATACCCATGGGCATCACCCTGGTTCCATAGGCCCTAGTTGAGCCTCCTTTATCATTCAAGAACCCATGATTGTCCCAAACCCTGGAGGACAATGAACCGCCCTACCAAAAAGAGGGTAATCACTGTTATATCTTACATATCATGCTCTTATACTTTGAGCCCTGAATATTTAATCAAAGAAAAATCATAAAAGGAAAAAGGCATATAAATAAGGGTGGAAAAATCAAGGTCGAGGCACCTCATGTATGACGATTTCTCCCTCCTACACATATACTCAGGTGTGGGCTTCCCCTTTTTCTAGCTACCCTTGTGCCCCAATATGTGACCTAGGTTTTCCCCTCTCATTCCCTACTCCATCTCACCTCTTTATCACATGCCACCACCATTTGAGGGATGTACCTTGGACATAATATCCCCTCTAAAGGTAGAAACCACCTAATAAGGTACCTGGCTAACCCCCTTTGGAGCTTGACATGCCAAAGCCCACTATGGAAGGGCATGCCATTATAAAGTGTCCACTTGTTTTCCATGGTTTGTAAGCTCTTTTACTCGATTACTTTAATGATTTGTTGTACTGGAAGGCTAGGGGATGCATTGGATCTTATGTAGTATTGCAGATGGTGTCCATTTCGGTTTGGTCTCCCTATAGGGGGGGTCCTAACCCTTCAGAGGGCTACATTGGCACATATAGGGTGTGTGGAGAGAGAAATGGGCCTCCACTGCAGTAGACAACACTCTATGGATCCCAAAAGATGTTCAGAGATTGCTAGAGATCCACCTTTTGGACGAGGAAGATGCATTTGGTACATTATACCCAACTGGTCCCATAGGTGCACCACACACTTGAAAGGTGTCCCAGGAATTGTACGATTACATGTCGACATTCATTCCATCATCTGAGCCCTTACAGATGGTCTACAAGCATCTTCGACTCCTATGGAGACCCACGAGGTCATTGGTGTGCCCCCACACCCACTAGGAGCACCACATGTTTATTGTTTGGAGAACAAGGGGCCACCCCCTTGTCCATCACTTTTGAGGATTCTATTCATCATTATGGCACTTATGGACCTCATCAAGCCTCTTGGAGGGCCCTACGACATTCATAGATTATTATTTGATCTCTTGATATGCTTATTATTTCATTTGTGAGCTAGTTTGGCGGGCTTGTCACCAAAATTCAGTTAATTTGCACATTATTTTATGTTTAGGGGCTAATGTAGGCCTATTAGGTAATCCAAACTCCTAATTGGTGTATAAATAGGAGTTGGATGGATTCATTTGTATCATCACTTGGATTTGGATCATTCTCTCATTAGAGAACTTCACACTTTTTCCTTGGTGGATATTTTGGATAATGTGAGTTTTGATGTATGGATTAGGTTCTTCTTGTCTGGGATCTTCTTATATTGCAAATGTGTTGCTGGTTGGATATATTCTCTTACATGTAAGTGCAATTTTAACGCTATTTTATTTCATTTTTCTACATACATTGGTTATGATTTCGCTATTTTAGGGCTAATTGTTGCATGCATTTACAACATCAATGTGGAATTATGTTTCTATTTATCTTATCTCTATGTATGGGCCATGTTTGATGAATGAATTGTCCTAGAGATCAAGTTTTCTCAATAAGCCTCATCCATTTGCAACAAAGTATAAATTCTTTTAAGGTCAATTTTCTTCTCTTGCCCTTAACATTGGACGAAGTCGACTTTGAGAGCCTCCTTGAACAAGAAACGAAATCCATATTCATAATTCTCCTGGACTCCATATCCCCAAGAGGAATTAGGCACTTATCCATCAAAGGGTGGTCATTTATACCATATTCTTTCACCTTTTCCTCCCTCTTCTAGGTCTAGCCACGCTGGGCCACCTAGGGCATCAATTTCTCAGCAAACTAGCCTTAGAAAAATTTTGATCTCCTAGGCCCTACTGCGTTGGTGTGTCCTCAAGGTCTTCTCTGAATTTTAAGGGATTCCGACGGTGGGATTCCAAGATATCCCAAGCCTTAGGTCTAAGATCAAAATTTTCCCTAGTGTTCCCAAGGCTAGTACCTCATAGGATCAATTTGACATCTTTAGGTGAAAATTCTTGTTTGATCCTTTCCCCTAGCCTTGGTCAGGTTACGAATACCATTTGTTGCTAGATTCCATCCCCTTAACCTAGTTTGGGTCCACTTGGCCCCGTATGGTCCCACTTCTTATCAAAGACATTTCATTAAGGGCAACTTGAGAATCCAAGTTCTATAAGGATTTTAGGGATTGGGAAATTCATTTTTAAGTGATATTCCTTTAACCTAACCCTCAAATCCTCACCTCGTTTCCCTAGAAAGTCTTGTACATTTCTTAAAGAGAAAGCAAGCTCCATTCTTAATCCCATCCTAGGGAAAGGGTCTCTAAGGTCACTTCACATCTATTTATTGATCCATCCTTTATAAGTGGCTTCCTAATTACCAGGTCTCCTCCCATCGGTGAAATTCCATAAGGAGTAGGGAGTCTTAGTTGTGGTGACAGTGGGCTAATTGTCCATCGTTGACCTTGACCTAGCAGTTGCCCTCTTAGGAGCCCCTTTTAGGTGCCCTGCTAGTTTGAGTGGTAAAATTTCTGGCGTCGTTGCCGGGGACACGAGACGTGTGTTTTGTTCCCCTTACGACATATTGAGATATTATTATTGGCGATTCCATTGGAAGAACGAAGCCCTAGTTCTTCATTGAACCTTAAGGTCAATGCTTATAGGGTAAAGCAAGAATTTTTCTAGGCATATATAGATACACCCTGGCGAATCCTACATATTTTTCATGCATATCTCAAATGGTTTTCTTCCTTTGATAAATTTCCCGCTTTGGACATCGCTAACATCCCTCGGCACCCTAATCATGTCGTAGGGAGGATGGTAAGTGGGGTGCCCGTGTATGATGGTGATCCACTCTCTGCAATTTTCATGTAGAAAGATTTAATGAACATGATTCAAGAGAGAAAGTGGTTCCCCAAGATGTCCTTATGTTATTATTCATGGGATCTCTCGGTGGTCATAATTCATCGATGCATGATCATGAACCTAAGAGTATCTGATCTATTGAGGGTTCATTGATGGCTTTCTTAGACATTTTCAAGTATACCCCGCATTAAGCATCCAAGAGGAAGCCTTAATTGAGCATCATCAAGACATTGAGAATCTTAGTGGTGAGAAGGTAGACGAGCCCTCTTGGGGTCCACATGATGAAAAGGATGATTTTGAGAACACATGTGTTGGGACTTGGGAGGGATGAATCTATGGAAGGTGAAGTTGAGACTAACCTTACCTTTCTCGAGGATATTACTTATAATGATTCTCCTTTTGAGAACCTTGAGGAAGGTGATCCCATTATCCCTTTGGAAGATGACATTGGAGATTACTTCCACATTGAAAAGGGGAAATGGGAGATTGTTGGTCCTCAATTTGATTATGCTCCCATTTACAACACTGACAAGGAGGATGAGGATGAGATTAGTTTTCCCTTTCTCTTGGGAAATATTTATGATGACATATCCATTGGTACTCTTGGGAAGGGGAATCTTTATTTTCCCTTGCATAAAGAGGGGCAGTTGGAAGTAATCATTTTTCCTTTTAGGAGAGACCCAATTTTTGATACTAAGGAAATTGATAAGGCTCCCACCCCTCCCAAGTATGATTCTATGTTCAAATCACTTGAGGCTTAAGATTATGATGTTAGGGAAGAAAAACCCATTGAATGCAACACCTATTCCTCCCTTTTTACTATTGGTCATCATCTTGAGTCTTCATCAAGGGATTCCCTCACCTCCTGTCACATGATCTCAAGTGGCAGTGAGCCCTTTCCCCCTTCCAAGCATAGTGTCAAGGATGAGCCCCTCATTGATTATACTTTATCTCCTTGGGCTCCCCCTCAAGTTCATGATCAATCTATAATCATCCCTTTCCAATCTGACCATCATGGGAAACATATGTGTGTTTCTCCACCTCATCAGTCTCCCTTCCCTACTAATCATAACCCTGTGGAGACCATAAAGTATGACATAATGATATATTAACTGCATTTAGAATTGCATATTTTTATTACTTGTTGATTTTATGGCCTAACATTAAGCATGGGTGATCATAAGACACCGTGAAAAACATGTTTCCCCGTGGTTTTGGTCGTTGATATGTGAAGATAATAGGTCTACGGTGACCAAGAGATTGCTGGAGTTCTCGTGACCTCCTGTTCGAGTAGCTTTGCCCACTTATTCGAGAGATCACATCCTAGTTGGAGCCAGATGTTAGCCACCACTTCGTGGGTAATATCCCTAGGAGAAATTTTTCTCCATGATGGTCCTCAGCCGGCAGCAGTAGCCCCTTGTAGCCCCCGACTAGCTCGTTGTGCCATTTCTCCACCACCTGAGCCAACTATGTGGTCCCTCACCCATCTGTATTGATCATATGTTTGAAGGTGGGCCTCCTGAACCTAAAGGTATGTATTGTCATCTGGTAATTATGTATTGGGTTTACTTATCATGGACACTTTTGGGCATGGATTGATGGGGGGATTCGGCGAAAAGAGTGGGTTTAGTTTGTGCTTCTGTCCCTTTGACCTCTTTTGGATGTTACCCTTGGATTTTACTCCCATGGGATCTCCTTTACTGACCATTTGGTTTTACTGTGGTATTACTTGGGAAACCCCGACTTTGGTTTGGTGGTCCCGCTCCCTTATCCACATATACTACTCCCTTCCATTCACTATACCCCCATTCATCATCCCTCCCACTTGGGTCCACATTGCCCCTCTAGGTCCACTTAGGGTTAGCCTCCCCATTCCCTTGCCTCCACCTTGGGTCAGACTTGGAACGATACCTCAAAGGTTAAAGCAGCTAAAAAGAAAAGTAAAAGCACAAATGGCCACATTCAACAGGAAAATGTACCACAAGATGCAAAATATGGCCGAGACAAACATAATTAGCATGTGGGAAAAAACCAATACATGAGTTCTATCCCATACCCATGGCCATCACCCTGGTTCCATAGGCCCTAGATGATCCTCCTTTATCATTGAGGAACCCATGATTGTCCCAACCCTTGGAGGGCAATGAACTGCTCTCCCAAAAAGGGGGTAATCACTACTATATCTTACACATCATGCTATTATCCTTTGAACCTCGAGCAGTTAATCAAATAAAAATCATAAAAGGCAAAAGAAATATAAAGAAGGGTGGAAAAATCAAGGTCGGGGCACCTCATGTACCACGATTTCTCCGTCCTACACATTATATACCCAGGTTTGGGCTTCCCCTTTTTCTAGCTAACCTTATGCCCCGATATGTGACTTAGGGTTTCCCCTCTCATTCCATACTCCATCTCACCTCTTTATCACATGCCACCACCATTTGAGGGATGCACCTTGGACATACTATCCCCTCCAAAGGTAGAAACCACCTAATAAGGTACCTGGCTGACCCCCTTTGGAGCTTGGAGACATTAGCACATGCCAAAGCCCACTATGGAAGGGCATGCTATTATAAAGCATCCACTTGTTTTCCATGGTTTGTAAGCTCTTTTACCTAATTACTTTATTGACTTGTTGTACTGTAAGGCTAGGGACGCATTAGATCTTATGCAAGATTGTAGATGGTGTCCATTTGGGTTTAGTCTCCCGATACAGGGTCCTAACCCTCCATAGGGCTACATTGGCACAAATAGGGTGTGTGTAGAGAGCCATGGGCCTCCACTACAGTAGAAAACACTCCACGGATCCCCAAATATGTTCAGAGATTTCTAGAGATCCACCTTTTGGACGTGGAAGATGCATTTGATACAATATGCCTAGCGTGCTCCACAGGTGCACCACACACTTGGTAGGTGTACTAGGACTTGTACGATGACATGGAAGCATTCATTCCATCATCTGAGCTCTTATAGATGGTCTACATGCATCTTTGACTCATATGGAGGCCCATGAGGTCATTGGTGTGGCCCCACACCCACTGAGAGCACCACATGTTTATTGTTTAGAGAAAAAGGGGCCACCCCCTTGTCCAACACTTTTGAGGAATCTATTCATAATTATGGAACTTATGGACCTCATCAGGCCTCTTGGAGGGCCCTACGACATGCATAGATTATTATTTGACTTCTTGAGAGGCTTATTATTTCATTTGTGAGCTAGTTTGGTGGGCTTGTCACCAAAAGTCAGTTAATTTGCACACTATTTTATGTTTAGGGGCTAATGTAGGCCTATTAGGTAATTCGAACTCCTAATTGGTGTATAAATAGGAGTTGGATGGATTCATTTGTATTATCACTTGGATTTGGATCATTCTCTCATTAGAGAACTTCACATTTTTCCTTGGTGGATATTTTTGGATAATGGATGAATTTTGATGTATGGATTGGGTTCTTCTTGTCTTGGAGATTCTTATATTGCAAACATGTTGTTGGTTGGATATATTCTCTTACATGTAAGTGCAATTTTAACGCAATTTTATTTCATTTTGCTGCAAACATTGGTTATGAGATTTTCGCTTTTTTTGAGCTAATTATTGCATGCATTTAAGACATCAATGTGGAATTATGCTTCTATTTAACTTATCTATATGTATGGTCCATGTTTGATGAATGAATTTTCCTAGAGATCAAGTTATCTCAGTAAGCCTCTTCCATTTGCAACAAATTATAAATGCTTTTAAGGTCACTTTTCTTCTCTTGTCCTTAACATTGGATGAAGTCGACTTTGAGAGCCTCCTTGAACAAGAAACAAAGTCCATATTCATAATTCTCCTTGAATCCATATCCCCAAGAGGAATTAGGCACTGATCCATCAAGGGGTGGTCATTTAAACCATATTCCTTCATCTTTTCCTCCCTCTTCTATGTCTAGCCACGCTCGGCCACCTAGGGCATCAATTTCGTGACAAACTAGCCTTAGAAAAATTTCGATCTCCTAGGCCCTTCTGCGCTGGTGTGTCCTCAAGGTCTAATCTGAATTTGAAGAGATTCTGATGGTCTAATTCCATGATATCCCAAGCCCTAGGTCTAAGATCAAATTTTTCCCTAGTGTTCCCAAGGCTAGTACCTCATAGGATCAATTTGACATCTTTAGGTGAAAATTCTTGTTTGATCCTTAACCCTTGCCTTGGTCAGGTTAAGAATATCATCGGTTGTTAGTTTCCATCCCCTTGACTTGGGTTGGGACCACTTGGCCTCGTGTGGTCCTACTTCTTATCAAAGACAATTCATTAAGGGAAACTCGGGAATCCAAGTTCTATAAGGATTTTAGGGATTGGGAAACTTCTTTTCAAGTCATATTCCCTTAACCTTGTTAGGGTCCTATAATATCTAGCATCTCAAGGTGATTGATTATTTCATCTCAGATCTTTCATATTGTAAATAATATTCCATGATTGTAAATTATTTCCAAAAAGGTTAAAACCTTAGGAAAAATATGCTTGCATGTTCAAATGCAACATTAGGAGATAATATAAGTATGTTTTGATTGAATTAATCACATCATTTAAATGTGATTAAATAATTTGTAATAAGGTTGGGTACTACAGGTTTTAATTCTGTCAAAAAGGTCAAAACTGGCAAAGAATGGCTTATCCAAGTTTTCAGAGACCCATTATAAGTTAAAGGTTCTCAAAGGAATTACTTTAGAAACCTTTGGAACTCATCCTAAAAACCTCACCGCGTTACCATGTTTCATTGGTGGACCCACCTTGCCTTTTCATATCAGCCTGTCGCAAACTTCGTTGCCAAACATTTTTGTTACAATTCCCGATCCCCGACTGTGATGTATCAAGTGGGCCTCCTCCACCTGCCACATCATCCCTTCCTTTCCAAATTTCACACATCGCACTATTCATATGTCGAAATTCCTTTGTTCCCCGTTTCACTCATTCTCGCGATATGCGATGTTCCTCCTGGCCTTTGATTGCGATATGCAATTCAGTCTCCACCCCCGATGCGATTTCGTATGGCCCCACCAATCGTCACACTCACGTCACGTTAACTTCCATACACTTATCTGTCGATCCATTTCAATCCTCTCTGATCCAACGGTCAATATATGTTTTCGCGCCCCCCCCCCCCCCCCTCTCCATCCGAGCTTTACTGCTGGGGGGGCGGGTCCGAAATTGGCGATTTTATGTTTTGACCCCACTGCAACGTGTCCTCTTTCCGTCATTTCGCACCCCCCTACACTTATACTGCCTACCACTTCACTACCCCTCTAAAAAGTGTTTCCCTCTACAAATAAAACTGCTCACTACCGCCGACCCTACCACCATTGCTCCCGCCATTATCCCCACTCCATGTCGCCTCCCGCCTCCACGTCATATGTTCATTTCATGGCTAGTTAAACTATGTTGTTTTTTTCCCTATACAACACAATCATTTCAAACATGGTTTACCAACAACTGAGAACGAATTTTCAAAATGTGAAAAATGGTTTTTTTAATAACATCCTCATATACAAAAACCTCTCTCATATTTCTAACAACTATTATGTTTGGGAGATTCAAAGAAATATTTGCAGGCATATTTTCCTGATTTTTCTTGTTTTTAGCCAGTATTTTCAAATATGGTTTCTGAATAGATGTAAATGAATTTGCCCAAATTGAAAGAGGTTTTTGTTGCTAAAATATTTATGTACAAAAACCTCTCTCCATTTTTATACAGAAATTATTGTTTGTGAAATTTTAAACAATATTTGAAGGCACATTTTCCATAAATGTCTTGTTTAGTCATCGTTTTGCAGAGAATATTGTGGCCAATCAGAGATGAATCTTGTGAAACTGGAGGAGGTTTGTGTTCCTAAGATTCCAGAATACAAAAACCTATCTCACTTTGTACACAAGTATTACATAATGAGATATAAATGCACATCTTCACAACCTATTTTCCGGACTGTGCAAAGTTCTATTTTACACATTTTTTTTGCAGAGAATATTGTGAAAAACTGGAGAATAATTTTTGGAAACTGAGAGAGGTTTATCTCAAAAACATCTTTCTCTACAATAACCTCATTCACTTTTTACATATATAACTCGTATTGAGAGATACAAAAGTATTACTGAACCTTATTTTTCAGAAATTCGGGAGGAAAAAGCTCAAAGACAGTTAGTGACTTGGAGGTTACCTCATCAATAAGAGTTGCTATCAAATTCGAATTTCTCTTATTTGTCACCAAAAATCCACAAATATAGTGCCAAGTAGATTCATTGGTTTTGAATTTCCTTGTTTCAGTTCTATTTGTGTAACACAGTTAGAGATATTTGTAAGAAATCTTGATATTTTTTCAAGATATTTTAGTTTAGAATTTGTATAAATACTTCATTATTTGAAGTAATAGATGCTGGGATTTGCAATGAGGAACAATCCCATTTTGTAAGTTTTTTCACTGAGTTTCAATTGACTGTTTGCAAATTAATACAAGATCAACTGTTCAGGATTCATGTGGTGCACGAAGTGGTGAAGTTTTCTTCTGTTTAATGTGTTTATCCACTGTTTTCCTTTTTTTATAATTCTGAATTTCTAATTGTAAAACAAACAATGTGAAGAATAGGATATGTTATTCAGAGCACCCTATTCTGGCTTCTTGCAATCTGTATGGTTTCCACTGAAGTCAAATTGGGAAATTCTTAATAGCTCCTCGGTTTCTACTGAATCTTACACTCTCTTCTTTTCCATAATCCATTTAAATTCAAAAGATCCATAGTAGTGCTACCTAGCTTGACCTGTTTCACTTAAGCTTGATAATTTTGCAGATTAATCACCCAAGCCTCTCTGACTCCATTGCCCAATGGCATTCCCTTGCTTTTCCAACCAAACAATTTTAAAACCAAACCCCAAGCCCATTAACTAGCCTAAAATTTTCAATAAAACAAAGTTAAATCTTAAAGAGAGATCCCTCTCTGAGTTTAGAAGGGCTAGCTTATAGAATCCAAAGCGGTTTTGATGTTACCTCCACGGTTTTGTCTTCAACCTCAGAATTACAGAGTGCTAACATAGTGGCGACCATACTGGGGATCGAATTTTATCTTCCTCAGAAAAGTGTGTCAAGTTCCTGATCTGATTATTGATGGTGGACAATGATTAGACACAAGAAGGCTGAATTATTCACCTGGCGACTCCATGTTCAAAGCATCCAGAGCTTCAAAGTTTTCAGGGTGACTCCACAGTCAGCGAATCCAGGTTTTAGAGAATTCATGGCGATTCCACTACATGTTGATCAGATTTATTGCTGAACAAGATGACAGGGTTTGTGGCAAACCTTTTATCTTATGAAGTTTTAAATGAATTCAGGAATCAGTTAGTGGATTTTAAACTTGATGAAATTTTTCTAACAACTTTTTTTATTCTTTTGAAATCAAGCAAGATTTCTCTTGAAGGTAAAACATGTTTGCTTGAGTTAGTTGTTGAAAAATTCGAGAAAGGTATTGAACTTTTGGTTTTTCAGATTCAGTCATACAATTTGCAAGATCCTAAACAATTCTTGGTGTAGAAATTATATACAATATGCATGTATATATCCAAACTCTCCTGATCTCACACCATTTAACTTTATGCAAAATACAGAATCCTTCCACTATAATTCTTGCGTAAATTTAATCAACAATTGCAAAACACATGAAGAAATAAAAACACACAACTATATATTATGTAACATGGAGATCATATGACAATCTCATACAAGCATACAAAGCTTATCACAAGCTCTCAGTACAGTACAATCATCATACACTAATCAGGCCCAATCTTGCAAATGCATGCACCGATCTTTGCCACCTACTAGCTTGCCTCCACTGCGCAATCCAAGCTGATTACAAAGACCAATTCAATGTAATCCCACTCTCCTTGACTGCATTCTTATCATTGGAAACTCCAATGTATATATATATGCAATTCATGCATCACTACTAGTCACAATAGATAGTCTATCTTGCCCTTTCACCTATCTCTCCACTGGGTCTCCACTGAAACTGCCATGCACTGTAGTTAACTGATGTATTCTTCAGTTGATTAATGAGTTATTATTTAGTGAATTAATTATTAATTAATTCATACCACTCTCACTAGTGTATCAATCATGATTTAGATACAAATTAGCTCAACTGAAGCTCCAACTGAGTTAAACTAAATACAACTCCACCTCTTCAACTACTTACAACTCCACCAAACTGCTGATGAGTTCTAACCGAACTCCTCCATCCAAATAGGCTCACAGAACTTTGAAAGGAACATCATAATTCCTTCGTTAGCCTCAGGCTACACTGTGAATTTAACTGAAGTGCTCCAAGAGAATAAGATAATGTTTAGAGTCTAAATATTATTAAGAGCTAATAATATTCGACATATCTATTTTTAGACTGGCAATCTAAAAATAGATTCCGCCCAATATGTCTAAGAATAGAAGTCCATCTATTTTTCCAACTTGACCAACCATCCACAAATAGCATCCTGCAACTCATAGAATATGATCGACATGTCTAAAAATAGACTTTGCGACAAAAATCACCTATGTGGGCCCCACCTAGTTTAGGTGATTATTTCCAACTAGGTTCAGGAATGATGTTTCAGGATGCCTCCTTCACTGTTTCTTGTTGCAATCTTCAACACTCCCTCTCAACAAGAAAGGACTGTCTTTGCATGTGACATGCAACTCCATGCATTCGCCTTGCAACCTTTGCAAGCACCATGCAACTCCATGCATCTGCTTTGCAACTCTTTCGAAACTGAAAAGGCTCCAAACAACTCAATCAATCTAATGCATCTATCATCAAAGTCTTCGACTTCTGCTTAGCTACTGCACATGTCTTCAGGACCCACTGCGTTGTTGAACTCTGCACCCATGCACTCCGCACTTGCTGTCAACTCTGAACCGCGCTCCAGTGTCTGACACTGTCACTTTGATCTCACTGCATCAATCCAATTGATCATGCTATTGCTGCTCTGTGGGCACCTCATAGCCAGGTTTAATTCATGAGATCCAGAACATCTCAATGAATCATACCCATAAATCTCCTCTTGGGATTACTCATGCATGTCGCCCCACCTCTCACCTGGTGGTATAGCTGCATGCACTCCCTCTGCCCATCTGGCACGAAATTTCTCTGCATGAGTGGTTTCTTCCACTCCATGATCCTCATCTTGTGGCTGCTCCACATCCCGAGGTTCACTATTACCTGCATGCAAAACTTGCTCCCTCTCAAGCTTCAATTTCATGGCTTTCTCACACTTCCCAACAATAGGAAGCTCCGTAGAAATCCCATCTACTTCAAATCTATAAAGATTCTTCTGCATCTCCAGTTGTGGCTGCTCCACAACCTTCTGAGACTGCTTCTCACGCTGCATGTTGAGAGGCTCCCTCTCAACCACCAAGTCACTAACCTCTGCTTTTCTCCTCAAATATTTGCATGCATCTTGTACCTCAGTGCATGTAGATTCTTGGCTCGCGCACATTGCAATTGTCCTGCCGTCACAAAATTCTCTAACAAAAGAGATGATTTTAAATCGATGATATCTCCCTCATCTGAGCTCCGATTCGATCGATTTTTTTTTTCAATTTGGGTGTTTTTTCGCAAGGAATACAAATATGCTATTTTCTTATGAAAATATTGCACCAAAAAATTTCATATATTCTCTGCAAACTCGCGCACCCAAAAATTCCTGCTCTCATTCCATGTAGAAAATCTATAACACAACTCCGATACCATGTAGAAATTATATACAATATGCATGTATATATCCAGACTCTCCTGATCTCACACTATTTAACTTTATGCAAAACACAGAATCCTTCCACTATAATTCTTGCAGAAATTTAATCAACAATTGCAAAACACATGAAGCAATAAAAACACGCAACTATATATTATGTAACATGGAGATCATATGACAATCTCATACAAGCATACAAAGCTTATCACAAGCTCTCAGTACAGTACAATCATCATACACTAATCAGGCCCAATCTTGCAAATGCATGCACCGATCTTTGCCACCTACTAGCTTGCCTCCACTGCGCAATCCAAGTTGATTACAAAGACCAATTCAATGTAATCCCACTCTCCTTGACTGCATTCTTATCATTGGAAACTCCAATGTATATATATATGAAATTCATGCATCACTACTAGTCACAATAGATAGTCTATCTTTCCCTTTCACCTATCTCTCCATTAGGTCTCCACTGAAACTGCCATGCACTGTAGTTAACTGATGTATTCTTCAGTTGATTAATGAGTTATTATTTAGTGAATTAATTATTAATTAATTCATACCACTCTCACTAGTGTATCAATCAGTTAGATTAGATACAACTAGCTCAAATGATTCTAACTGAGTTAAACTAAATACAACTCCACCAACTACTTCTACAACTCCACCAAACTCTGTCACATGAGTTCTAACTGAAGTCCTCCATCCAATAGCTCCAGTAAACCCTTAGGAATATCATAATTCCTTCTATTAGCTCCTGTGCCACATCTGTGCACTTAACTGAAGTGCTCCAAGAGAATAAGATAATTTTTAGAGTCCAAATATTATTAAGAGCTAATAATATTCGACATATCTATTTTTAAACTGGCAATCTAAAAATAGATTCCGCCCAATATGTCTAAAAATAGAAGTCCATCTATTTTTCCAACTTGACCAACCATCCACAAATAGCATCCTGAAACTCATAGAATATGATCGACATGTCTAAAAATAGACATAGTCTAAAAATAGACTTTGCGACAAAAATCACCTGTGTGGGCCCCACCTAGTTTAGGTGATTATTTCCAACTAGGATCAGGAATGATGTTTCAGGGTGCCTCCTTCACTGTTTCTTGTTGCAATCTTCAACACTTGGAAAATATTCCTCCTCCAAAGCAAGAGGAGATTGTATTGCCTTTTAATTTTCAGATTGATGTTTTCGAGTACAAGACTGAAGCTGTAGACTCAGGGTTTAAACTTGAAGATACAACTGATCAACTAGTCATTGAAGGCCTAGAAGCAAATATCATACATCATGCTTTTATTGATCCTATAGCAGATTATTTGGAGGTTCTTTTAGCTTAATTTTTCAAACATGTATTCTCTATAAGGACCAAATACATCAGCAATTTCCATTACACATCACAACTTTGATTATGTGGACAAATAATCAAGTTATACTTCTGATTTTGCTGACAAGCAGTCAAGTTGTCCATTTGTTTTTGCAGCTACTTGACTGGCTTCATTGGCATTTTTGTATTACCTGGTTCAACATAAGTTTCAGTAGTATAGGGTAGGTAGCAGTGTCCAAATAAGCTCAGTGTTTCGAGCATTTTTTTCAGATTTTGTTTCAAATTTTAGTGTGTAGAAAGTTCTGATTTCAGTTTGATATTTTCAGCCACAAATATTTTATAACAAAGCAAGTTCCAGATTTAGGATCAACCCAATGGATCAGACTACTATTCTATGGTGTTCTTGGCACCTCACAGGGAGAGTGTCATCCCCGAATGAAGCCACTATTAGGATCCTATAATCTATAGGATCTCAAGGTGATTGATTATTTCATCTCAGATCTTTCATATTGTAAATAATATTCCATGATTGTAAATTATTTCCAAAAAGGTTAAAATCTTAGGAAAAATATGCTTGCACATCCAAATGCAGCATTAGGAGATAATTAAGTATGTTTTTATTGAATTAATCACATCATTTAAATGTGATTAAATAATTGGTAATAAGGCTGGGTACTACAGGTTTTAATTCTGTCAAAATGGTCAAAACTAGCAAAGAATGGCTTATCCAAGGTTTCAGAGACCCATTATAAGTTAAAGGTGCTCAAAGGAATTACTTTAGAAACCTTTGGAACCCATCCTAAAAACCTCACCGCGTTACCATGTTTCATTGGTAGACCCACCTTTCCTTTGCATATCAGCGTATCGCAAACTTCGTTGCCAAACATTTTTGTTACAACTCCCGATCCCCGACTGCGTTGTATCAAGTGGGCCTCCACCACCTGCCACGTCATCCCTTCCTTTCCGCATTTTGCACATTGAATTGTTCATATGTTAAAATTCCTTTGTTCCCCGTTTCACTCATTCTTTCTATATGCGATGTAACTCTCGGCCTTTGACTGCGATATGAAATTCAGTCTCCACCCCCGACACGATTTCGTATGGCCCCACCAATTGTCATGCTCACGTCACGTTAACTTCCATACACTTATCCATCCATCCATTTCACTCCACTCTGATCCAATAGTCAATAAATTTTTTCAGCTCCCCTCTCCATCTGAGCTTTACTACCCGGGGGGGGTCTGAAATGGGCGGTTTTATGTTTTGACCCCACTGCAACGTGTCCTCTTTTCGTCATTTCGCACCCCCCTCCACTTATACCGCCTACCACTTCACTACCCATCCGAAAATCGTTTCCCTTCGAAAATAAAATATCTCACTACCACCGGCCCTACCACCATTTCTCTCGCCATTAGCCCCACTCCATTTCGCCTCCCGCCTCCACGTCATATGTTCATTTCATGGCTAGTTAAACTATGTTTTTTTTCCATATACAACACAGATATTTCAAACATGGTTTACCAACAACTGAGAACGAATTTTTAAAATATGAAAAGGGTTTTTGTTAATAACATCCTCATATACAAATACCTCTCTCAGATTTCTAACAACTGTTATGGTTTGGGAGATTCAGAGAAATATTTGCACCCATATTTTCCCAATTTTTCATGTTTTTAGCCAGTAGTTTCAAATACAGTTTCTGAACAGATGTAAATGAATTTGCCGAAATTGAAAGAGGTTTTTGTTGCTAACATCTTTGTGTACAAAAACCTCTCTCCATTTTTATATAGACATTATGGTTTGGGAAACTTTAAAAAATATTTGAAGGCACATTTTCCATAAATGTCCTATCTAGTTATCGTTTTGCAGAGAAGATTGTGGCCAATCAGAGATGAATCTTGCGAAAATGGAGGATTATGTGTTCCTAAGATGCAAAAATACAAAAACATATCTCACTTTGTACACAGGTATTACGGAATGAGAGATAAATGTACATCTTCACAGCCTATTTTTCGGACTGTGCAAATCTCTGTTTTACACATATTTTTGCAGAGCATATTGTGAAAAACAAGAGAAGTATTTTGGGAAACTGAGAGAGGTTTATCTCAGAAACATATTTATCTACAATAACTTATTTCATGTTTTATATATCTGTCTCAGATTGAGAGATACAAAGGTATTACTGAACCCTATTTTTCAAAAATTCAGGAGGAAAAAGCTCAAAGACAGTTAGTGACTTGGAGGCCACCTCATTAATAAGAGTTGCTATAAAATTCAAATTTCTCTTCTTTGTCACCAAAAATCCACAATATAGTGCCAAGTAGATTCATTGGTTTTGCATTTCCTATGTTTCAGTTCTATTTGTATAACACAGTTAAAGATATTTGTAAGCAAACTTGATATTTTTTCAAGATATATTAGTTTAGAATTTGTATAAATACTTCATCATTTGAAGTAATAGATGTTGGTATTTGCAATGAGGAACAATCCCATTCTGTAAATCTGTTCACTAAGTTTCAAGTGACTATTCACAAATTAATACAATATCAACTGTTTAGGATTCATGTGGTGCACGAAGTGGTGAAGTTTTCTTCTGTTTAATGTGTTTATCCACTATTTTCCTTTCTTTATACTTTTGAATTTATAATTGTAAAACAGACAATGTGAAGAATAAGATATGTTATTCAGAGCACCCTATTCTAGTTTTTTTAAATCTTTATGTTTTCCACTGAAGCCAAATCGGGGAATTCCTAATTTCTCCTCGGTTTCTACTGAATCTTACACTCTCTTCTTTTCCATAATCCATTTAAATTCCGAAATATCCATAGTAGTGCTACCTAGCTTGCCCTGTTTCACTTAAGCTTGATACTTCTACAGATTAATCACCCAAGCCTCTCTGACTCCATTGCTAATGGCATTCCCTTTCTTTTCCAACCAAACAATTTTAAAACCAAACCTCGAGCCCACTAACTATCCTAAAATTTCCAATAAAACCAAGTTAAATCTTAAAGAGAGATCCCTCTCTAAGTTTAGAAGGGTTCGCTTCTAGACTCCAAAGCAGTTTTGATGTTACCTCTGTGATTTGTCTTTAGCCTCAGAATTACGGAGTGCTAAAAAACCGAACCCTCAAATCCTCACCTCCTTTCCCTAGAAAATCTTGTATGTTGCTTAAAGTGCAAGCAAGCTCCATTCTTAATCCCATACTAGGGAAAGGGTCTCTAAGGTCACTTCACATCTATTTTTTGATCCATCTTTTATAAGTGACTTCCTAATTACCGGGTCTCCTCCCATCGGGGAAAGTCTGTAAAGAGTAGGGATTCTTAGTTGTGGTGACAGTTGGCTAAGTCTCCATCGTTGCCATTGACCTAGAATTTGCCCTCTTAGGAGCCCCTTTTAGGTCCCTTGCTGGTTTGAGTGGTAACAGGAACCAGGGTGATGGCCGTAGGTAAGGGGTAGAGCTCATGTTTGGCTTTTGCCCGCGTGCTAAATTTGTATGTCTTGGCCATCTTTTGCATTTTGTGGTACATTTCCTGTTGTAAGTGGAAAATTTATGCTTTTTCTTTCCCTTTTAGCTGCATCAACCTCTAAGGCATCGTTTCAGGCTCGACCCAAGGTGTGGGAAAGGGGAGGGAGAAGCTAACCCTATGTGGATCCATTGGAAAAATGTGGACCCAGATGGGAAAAGTGATAAATGGGATTAAAATGAGCGGAGGAGAGTGATGTATATGGTGTCAGGAAGTGGGACCAAAACCAAAATCAGGATTTCCCATGTAGTGGTTGCCATAAATCTAATAGCCAGTAAAGGAGATCCCATGGGACTAGAACACAAGGATAACCACCAAATCGAACAGAGGAGATAATAGTACAGACCCAGCCAAATCTTTCCACCGAATCCCCCCACCAATCCACGCCTAAAAGTTTCCATGATAAGTAAACAAAATCATTCAACTATACTAATGAAAAGCCATACCTTTAGGGTTGAGAGGCCCACCTTCAAACATTCATAACGGATGGGTGAGGGACCACATGGATGGCTTAGGTGGTGGAGATAGTTGCACATCAAGCTATGAAGTGGCTACAAGGGGTTGTTGGTTGCCGGCTAAGGACCATCTAGGAGAAAAAATTTCTCCTATAGATACCACCCATGGATGGTGGGTAACATGTTTCCATGATACATTGTCTGATCTTATAGTAGGGTTTTGTGTTCAAACCATTCGAAGTAGCTTGAATGGATTTTATGCGTGTAAGGGACATAGTTCCATTGGTCATATACACAAACCCTTTCACCTCCCTTACAACCTCATGATGAATGAATCCACTACCATCACACTTCTATTATGCATTGAATTGTAGTCATTAACCATGATTTGCAATATAGGCTTGAATGGCGACTAATATGAGGTCGCAATTATTGTGGTGTCTTAATCTAAGTTGCAAGTTGTGTTTTGTCTCATCTACTCCACCACCTAGTCTAGTGCAACAGTGCAGAGGCTTCAGGAGGACAATGCAGCGCGGCAGTAGCGTAGGGGAATTCAGCGTAGAGGCATCGCAGAGGAGGTCTACTTATGTAGTGCAGAGCTGCAGCAGCGCAACAACCTCTAGATGATAGCATGAAGCAATAGCCTATGGAGCTTCAGTGATGAAGATACAGCCCAACTGAATTTTCTGTCAAATATTGGATAGGAGAACTTAAATTTCTTATTCTTAGCAAATGAGTTGTAGTGCAACAGTTGGCAACACGATGCAACATATTGAGAGGGAGCTGCAGTAAATATGTGGCAGTGGTGGTGGCAGCGTTATGGGCAACAGTACGGGAGAGCAACAACAGTGCAGTGATGAAGGGCAACATGCCAAGCATCAGCACAGAGACTCACACCAGAGATCAGTCCAGAACTTTGGGGTGAAGTATTGTTGCTAGAACACATTCCTTGCTAAGAGGGAGTGTTGAGATTTTGAGGTGTTGGGCTAGCATCGAATGTGCTCTAGCTCTCAAACATTGTGGACGGACTAGAGTGCATGAGATATCCAAGACCTAGAAAGCGATTTAAGAAATTCCATCCTGTTTAAGAGATATTTAATTAATTAATCTTTTGAATTAAAGACCCTAAGTCTAACTTAGGAAAATTAAAAGATTAAAGTTAATTAAATTAAACATGTGATGAAAATGACTCAAGTCACACGGATCAAGCATATTCTAATATTAGTCGTCGATTCAAGATTAGATCACAGTTGTTGATGCTTCAACGAGAAAATTATAAGAAGAGGGCTTGGGGTCAGTTGGAGAACACACACGGTGGCAGAGCAGTGAGACTAAGCTGAAATTATAGGGCGTGGTCTGCTAATAATTTTAGCTGTAGCGAGGGGTAGTATTGGCAAGAGGGATGGTTTGATCCTAGGCCAATTGTGCAACAAGAGGTAGAGAGGTAGCAAACTGAGCAGCGTAGAGGGAGCAGTAGCTACGCAGCAGCTACGCAGAGAAGCCACAACCCAGCAGAGGCAGCGAAAAGGCTTCAAGGGCTACGCAGGGCTGACGCAGGCCCAGAAAGGGAAAAGTAGGGGAAGCACGAGGCCAGCAGGGCTGACGCAGGCTAGTAGAGCTGACGCAGAGGGCTTCAGAGTAGCGCTGGGGTTTCTGAAGGCTGAAAATGGATGAGTTCTATAAATCCCATTTAAGGGTGTGAATCAGTCAGTTTTTCTGTCTCCAAAATAGAGGTGTAGCTGCAGTTTTATTTTTCTGTCAGGTTAACCAGTTTGGTGCCCAGATTTTTTGTACTTAGAATCTACTTAATAATAAAACCCTCCAGCAGCCAGAAGACTGGTTTTCCCGCATTGGGTTTTTCCGGGGACAGTTGTCCAGAAAATCCTTGTGTGTCACTTTTTCATTGTGCATGTATTCAATTTAGATCTATATGTGTAGGCCGTTGATGTATTTACTTCGATGTGAATGCTGAATATTTCACATTAATAACTTAATGTAAGTAGGAGAAGTAAATCTGAAAATGAATAGTAGGGTTTCTGTTTTAGCATATTCAGAAATTTTCACACAAAGTGTGATGATGAGAGTGAGGCTAGGCCTCTTCTATTTATACATGTCACATGAGTTCAAAAATAAAAGTAAGAGCCCCTCATATGTCTAAAATTCAAAGTAACCCACCCATGGTTACAAGCCAATCATGATAACTCAATAAACAAGAATTAGCCTCCTTAGGGCCACTCTAGGCTGACATGGAGGCCTAGAAGGGCAAAGTTGAGGCCTCAGGTGCCAAAAATGAGAGTGAGCGCCTCAAAAATAGTGGATAAGAAGGGGATGCCTTCCAAATGTTGCAAAACATCTCAAAACCCCAATTTGGGCTATATGGGCTCCCAATGGGTCTCATGGGTCTTGAAATGGCTCAAGATTATGTCGATGCTCCATTAATGAGGGCATTGAAGATGATACATGCCCTCCCATGTCTCTTCAGGTGAGACAAATCCCCCTCTGGGCCCTAGATCAATTGCCAAGTGTCAAGTGTTATGTGTTGCCGACTGGACAATGTGGCCCTGGATCATATCCTAGCTCAATCCTTCAGGTAGCTGAAATTCTTCTTGTTTCCATTCATGTGGAAGGATGTTCCTTAAACGCATCTGGAATGTACTTTCCCTCCTTTTCCGCTGATCACTGCAAATTCTTCTCCCGCAAAAAGCGTGCATCTCCAAACTCTCCATATCTTCATTGGCCTTAGATCTGCCCTCTTATTAGTGGTTTGTCCATCTGCAACCCTCTAAACTAGGGCTCCACAACTCTACCTCGTAACAGTTCATTAGTCCTTCAAAGATCACTGTACTAGAGGCCTTCAACAAGACTGGCTTCTCATATTAGATAAGTACATATACCCACTGCATACTCCGCATGCTGGTCTAGATTTTGTTCATTGCTTTGATAGAATGTAGAAAATCCATGAAATTCTGATATGCTATAGTGCACAATTTGAAAACTAGTTTCTTTTCACTAAAACACAGAGACTCAGAGTTTTTCTACTTCAAATTTGTGGTGGAATAGGAACAAAAAATAAATACAATTCACACAATTTAAGATACAAAATTTTTGTAGGGAACCCAACAGGGAAAACCCTTTTCTTGTTTATTGATAGAAACTGAGCAATTGATCTCTTACAAATACAACTGTTTCACTTGGAGAATACACCCTTCTCCCTGCTTATCCTAAGCATGAAATCTTTGCAAGAATGTTGATCATGCTGCCCTCTTCCAACATGTGCACAAGCTCCTCTTGCACACACTTTCTCTCACAAGCTCACACATAAAAACCTATGAAATCTTCTCAAAAACCCGTGAGCTCTATTATCTTGTCTCACCAACTCGCGCTCACAAGATAATTGCATAATTTTGTGCCTTGGTCCTCCTTATAAGCTTTTCGAACAAGCTAAATTTGACAAGTTATATTTTTGGAACTCAAACTAGTTATTGATGATATAACTGAGTCTATCTGACTCATGCAACTTGTCCATCCTCAATTTAGAACTTGAGACTCACTCGCTTGTTTTTTTCCAAAGATAACTTGCATTAGAAGACAACAAACTAAGCCTTCCACTTTTGCAAATCAGTCAAACTAATTCATGAACTATCCTAACTTATAAGAATTCTCCCTAATTTTTAGGAATTCAACCTAAATTTTAGGAACTCACTTTAACTTTTAGGAACTCGTGCATGCTAAGGAAAACTGCTTCTTGGTCTCTTTGACTAAGGCACAAGTCAAATAAGGACCTTTCTCGCTACTATTTTCAACACTGGGTCATCACGCCAAGGAGGTCAGTAGAACTAGGATGTGCAAAGGATTGTGGGGAAAATAACCCCCCCCCCCCAACTTTGATGGATCAACTAGGAGTTTGACTAGGGCATGGGTGCAGAAGCTGGACATCTATTTCCATATTAACCCCATGAGGGATGCAGATGAAATTAATTTTTCCACCATGCACTGGGATGTGGATGCACAGGAGTGGTAGTACCACTGACTGATTACTCTAGGTCATGCAACAATTACTTCCTACATGGAGTTCACTCGGATACTCATAAAGCGTTTTGATAGGAAGGACCCAGAGTTGCACTTTTGGGAGTTGGCGCATTTTAAGTAGACAGGTAGTGTGAAACCTTACATGGCGGAGTTCCAGAGGCTGGTTGTGATGGTTTCAGATATTTCGGAGGTGAGGTTGATCATGTTGTTCATTGAGGGGCTGACAGACCCATTGCGTGAATGGGTGACGGCTTATAAGCCCGTATATTTGCAAGATGCTATTACACGGACTAGGGACATTCTAGATTCAATCCCTAAGACTAGAGAACCTCCCAGACCTACCTTTCCTCAGAGGGGTAAGGACACCAAACCTCCACAGAGGAAGTTGACAGGACAGGGTGTTGATTTCCGGTAGCATCGGATGTGCTCTATGTCTCAAAGTTTGCAGGGAGGCTTGGACACATGTATTCTAGAATACCCAGAAATCATTTAGGGAAATTCCACCGAGATAAGGTTTTATTAAAATAATTAATTATTTTTAATGGGAGCCTAAGTCTAAAATTAGGGAATTAAATAATTAAAGTATATTAATAGAATTGGGTGTGAATCTTATAGAAAAAGACGAAGATCAAGTCCAGTTAATCTTAGCCCTTGATTATGTTTTAATCCAAGTCATTGATTTCTTAATGAGAAGATTATAAGGACTTCGATGGGCATTTGGAAAGCACATTAGGAGAGGATCTAGAGATTGATTTCTCAAGTGAGCAACGTAGAGCAACCAGAGAGATCATCAAAGTGATTCTTGCAGTAAGGGGGAGAGATAATTTCGATTGGAGAGATTTTTCTTGAGCCAAGAATACATCGTAGAGAAGGAAGAGAGAGAACCAGAAGAGGCAGTGTAAGTGCTACGCTGGGTAGCACAAAGCCACAACGTTGAGCCTCTGAGGAGATACACTATTTTGCTGAGGGTCAGATAAGATCTAGTGTCGGGAGCCGGGGTGTGAGATCAAAGGGGCAGAGGATCGAGCATCCAACCAACAGAAAGATCACCCGAAGAGAGTGACGCAGTCCCTAGTAGTTGTGACACAGATATGCGCAGAGGCAGCGTGGGGCTTGTCAGTTCAAGGTTGGGTTAGTGCCGAATTTCCAGTGTTAGTGTGAGGTAATCCTCACGATTTTTCTTCCAGTCAGATTCTCTGTTGGATAGAAAAATTTGGGCATCCAGATTGCATTTAGAAGTTACTCCATAATAATACAAACCCTCAGCTGCTGCACTGGTTTTCTCGCATTGAGTTTTTCCGGGGGCATTAATCCAAAAATACGGTGTCATATGTATGTTATTTCTTCTTGCTGAGTACTTGTCTTCTGCATTTTATTTATTTAGTGACGGTTGCAGTTGTATTTGCTTCGAAATTTACTTGTAGAACACTGTAAATAACTTGTAGAATTTAACAAGTAGGAGAAGTAATATCAGTTTGCTGCAGTAGGAATTCGGGTGATCGAATTTCTACATGGTATCATAGCGTAGGTGAAGCAAGAGAGTAGAGCTAGAAGAGCCAATGCTGAGTAGAAGGGGGAGATCGAATAGCCGCAGGTGGCTGTGTCCCAAATCCTGGGTGACTAAGAAGTAGGTCTGTATGGTAAGGAAAGACTTTGTGCACCCTCTTTAGTGAGCTCAAAAGGTAAGATTTCCATTTAAGATTTGTTTTAAACAATAAAGAGGGAGCAAACACAAGAAACAAACTACCCAGAAAGCCTGCACTGTGGACAAGGCCACGCAACAGCTCTTGGCAATGCATCAAGAAGTGAAGGAAGAAGCATTATGAGGAATTCCGATCTTAGGAGGATTTTGCCCATAGCCTGATTTCCACAGAAGCAGCGTAAAGAACTGAAGCTATGGCTTACTCCAAATAGTAGGGAGCCTCCCACCGCGCAGGATCAGAAAGGGTAGTTCACATTTGGTTAGGTGAGGAGAAACCACCCTCTTCAAGGGATCAGATTCTGTGGGGGGAGGGTGAATCCAACTATGTAATATGGAAGGCAAGGATCTCCTTCCTTTTGGATGAGCATGATCTAAAGACCTTCATTGAAAATGTGGTAGTTGTCCTTGCAAATCTGGATCCATTGAAGGCCCACAAGAAAGATATGGCTAAATCCAAGAGATTGATCCTCGACAGAGTCAGGGATCATATTGTTTTGCATATTTCTAGCAAAGTGACTACCAAGGAGATGTGGGACGCATTGGCTACGCTATACCAGGGGTCTTCCGAACAACGAAATATGTTCTTGGAGGAGAATATGTGATCTACGAGGATGCAGAAGGGAGAACACATAGATCCGTTCCTATCAAAGATTCAAGACGTTTGAGATCAACTGGCAGCTGTAGGGTCAGCACCTCAGGCCATGAAGATGGTTAGATTGGCTTTGAATTTCGTTTCCGAAGAATGGAAATTCTTTGTCCAAAGTATCCTGGGCAGAGAAAAGTTACCGGATTGACAAGGAATGTGGGCAGCTCTTCAACAGGAAGAGATGAGGAGAGACTTATTCAAGTGCAAGCCTGAGGGCTGTAGCAGTAGTGGGACAGAGCCCAAGGAGGAGGAGGAGAATTCAACCCTTGCATCAAAGGGGCAGCAGGAGTAGCGGAGGCGGAAGGACATCTTAAATATCAAGTGTTTCCGGTGTGGTGAATTGGGTCACTATGCTACGCAGTGTCCTCTTAAGAAGAAGGACAAGGATGAGAAGCATGATCCGCAGGTTGCAACCACGAGGATCGAAGAGGAAGAGTTTACGCCAGGGAGAATTGGGGTGATCTAGAACTGTAGTTTGAAAGAGATGTAGTTGGGTAGGATCCTTGAGGAGTCCACCTCTTCGATCAATACCTTGCTATGGGAGCCCATATCAGAAGTAGCAGGATGGACCAATGTTAGTTGATGCAGAGGAGTGTAGGAGTGACAATGTAGTGGCTAGAGAGCTCCAGATACTGAGCAGCGCAGAGCAGAGTTGGCAGTAGTGTAGTTGGCACAATGCAGAGTCAGGAGCAGCGCAAAGGATTTAGAGGGTCAGCACAGAAACTAGCAGCAATAAGATCTTCAGTATCATATTCATCATGCTGAACACTTATTTTAGTATTTGGGATGTTTTTCTGCTGCAACAACAATAGAATTATAGTGCAAACTTAGTTCAGTATTTTGGATGTTTTTCTGCTGCAACAACAACAATGTTGCAGTGCATATGGGAAGGATCCTTGAGGAGTCCACCTCTTGGATTAATACCTTGCTATGGGAGCCCATATCAAAAGTAGCAGGATGGACCTGTGTAAGTTGGTGCAGAGGAGTGCAGGCGTGACAGTGCAGTGGCTAGAGAGCTCCAGAGACTAAGCAGTGCAGAGCAGAGTTGGAAGCAATGCAGTTGGCACAATGCAGAGTTAGGAGAAGTGCAGAGGCTTAAGAGGGTTAGCGCAGAAACTAGTAGCAGTCAGATCTTCAGTATCAGATGCATCATGCTAAACAATTAGTTCAATATTTTGGATGTTTTTCTGCTGCAACAACAATATAGTTGTAGTGCAGGTGCAGTTGGCAAAAACATGCAGGGTCAGTAGTAGCATAGATGTAACATTTGTGCAGTAGTTGGTGGGCAGTGATTTCAGACATCAGCAATGCAGAGGAAAATGCTACAAAGTCAAGGTGATGCTTCAACAGGTTGCATTACTAGAGCACATTCCTCGCTAAGAGGGAGTGTTTATTTTTGGTAACTTTGGATGTGCTCTAAGTCTCAAATTTTGTAGGGAGGCTTGGACATGTTGGCCTGTGACTGCACATAACAAGGAGAAGTGGTCCCTATAAGGAAATCACAAGGCAGAGGCAGAGAAGTAGTTACCATTAGTGAAGACAAAGGCAACATAGAAACAGTTAAGACAGAAAAACATCAAGGGTGGAGTCCTGAACGAGATTGGGTCCAGTCGTGAACGCTAAAGCAAGTCAAGTTGTCAATGTGGAGCAAGTATTCCATGAACAAATAAGAAATGACCGAGCGCAACCAAAGCGACATGGTCGAAAAACCACAGTAAGGGAGCAGTCGATCAACGGCAGCGATTCAAATCGCAATCATAGATCGCAAAACTTTCAGAATAGGCGCAAAGGGTAAAGGTTAAAGATGTCGAAGTGCGATGTGCAATGGCGGTGGGACCCAGCTACTCGCCACACTTCCTTTCGCTCCATTTCCCTTAAAAATCACTAAAATCTTACCTTTTCCACCTTTCCGCTTCATTTCTCTACTTCACCTTTCTCACCTCTCTATCATTTGTTTCTCCTCCGCTTTTCCCATCTCCGCAATTGTGATTAAAGTCGTCCAGTCCCCCTGACATGTCACCCCTTTCCCCCCCGCCATCCATTGAATTTCGCAAACATTACAACTTACCGTTTAGGTGCCCGTAGTGTATCTCCTTTAATTTGGGATGCGGCATTTGGCCTAACCACAATAGCTCTGCCCCCCACTTTACAGTCGTTTCCAATGCAGTCGTTTCCAATGCAGTCGGTCCCACCTTCCCTCCACGTCACCATCCCTACCATCGCACATCGATCCCCGCAAATTTTAACATTTACCACCCACTGCTTCTAGCTAAATCTTGCGACATGCAATCTGTGGGCGCGATCCCCACCACTGTCCGTGCCACCTCACCTGCCCCGCACTTCACTCATCGCAAGTCTTAGCATTTAAATTCCACCTTCTTGCACATAAACTTTGCGATATGTGCTTTGCGAGCGCGGGTCCCACCACTTTTCCATGTCATCAATATCCCCCCGTGGCCTGTCTTTCACCCACTTCAAATCTAAATGACTTCCGCTAAACCCACTCTCACTTCTGCCATCCTACCTTCAACTCCGCTCCACCCTTATGCAGTCCCTCCAAGAGCTCCATACTAAAGAATTCAGTGTACACAGTGCAACTGACCGTTCCGCAACGACGAGTGGATATCATGAGAGTCAAAGAGTGGAGGATGCCGAACAACAAGTGGAAGTACACGATGAAGTCTAAACCATCCGCCACTTCTCACCACCCCGTTGAAGATTCTAGAATTTGGCCTCCATGGCTAGCTTTTTTCTTATTTTTACTGTTAGATAATGATGTTTTGCTGGTAAAATCCCGATTTTACCCAATTTTGTTTTGATTTTTCTATTGCAGAAGTGACTGCTTGAAGCATGCTCTGATAGTTTGTTAGGATATTTTGGTTTCACCTGTGTGGATCGATCATGACAGAATATTCGATCATAAATCCTCAGGGAGAACACTATATGTAGTGAGTTCTAAGATGAAACAAAGGTTCTAGAATTTTGAAGAATTTTGCTGTAGTTTTGTATGATTGTGCTCCCTGTGCACTGAGACACATATTTGGGAGAGTTGTTTAAACTTAATATGAATGCAAAGATGATTTTTGGATTCCAAATGGAGCAACGAGCAGTATGTATTTGTTTTCTTTTATTATCAATAATCTCCTCTTTATGTGTAATCATATTTTATGCTATTCTGCTTTGATGGTTCGTGTAATGTAGCTGCCGGTGGTCTGCAATTTTATTTATGAAATTGTGTCTGTATAACGCTCAGGTGTTAACACTCTTGTATTAAGCTTGCTGCACTCCCTTAATTCACACTCCATGAACCTCTGGTGTTGTCCATATCTCATTCATATTCATTTCCTCTGATTCCATAGGGGATATATTCTTAAATATCTTAAGCCTGTCTCTCGTGGGTTCCTTCTCTGTTCTCTCTCAACACTTCTACATATTTTAAGATTTTTGTTCATTGTTTTATACTTGGCCCATTTAAAATCCATTAGTCTCACAACCTCTTGAGCCCTCTCACAGTATAAAGAATTCACATGAATCGACTCCAAGGTCTTCTCAATCGACGAACCACCAAAAACATTGTTCTCTTATTCCAGATTTTGTTAGAGGCATTTTATACATTTTTCACATTCAACCTCTGATTTTTAAGATGTCCTAGGCACTGGTCTTTTGCAACTCAAGGCTGGAGCTACAACAGGACACATGTATTCCAGAATACCCAAAAAATCCACTAGGATAAGGTTTTATTAAAATAATTAATTATTTTTAATGGAAGCCTAAGTCTAAACTTAGGGAATTAAAATAATTAAAGTATATTAATAGAACTGGGTGTGAATCTTCTAGAAAAAGACGAAGATCAAGTCAAGTTAATCTTAGCCCTTGATTATGTTTTAATCTGGGTCATTGATTTCTCAACGAGAAGATTATAAGAAGGACTTTGATGGGCATTTGGAAAACGCATCAAGAGAGGATCTAGAGATCGATTTCTCAAGTGAGCAGCGCAAAGCAGCGAGAGAGATCATCAAAGTGATTCTTGTAGTGAGGGGCAGAGATAATTTCTGGTTGGAAAGATTTTTCCTGAGCCAGGAATACATTGCAGAGAAGGCAGATAGAGAACTAGAAGAGGTAGCATAAGGGCTATGCTGGGTAGCACAGAGTCACGCAGAGGCAGCGCTGAGCCTCTGAGGAGATACACTATTTTTCTTAGGGTCAAATCAGATCCAGTGTTGGGAGCCAGGGTGTGAGACTGAAGGGGCAGAGGATCGAGCATCCAGCCAACAGAAATATCGACCAAAGGGAGTGACGTAGTCCCCAACAGTTATGATGCAGATCTGCACAGAGGCAACGTGGGGCTTGTCAGCTCAAGGTTGGGTCAATGCCAGATCTCTAGTGTTAGTGTGAGGTAATCCTCACTATTTTTTTACCAGTGAGATTCTCTATTGGATAGCCAGATTTGGGCATCCAGATTGTATTCAAAAATTACTACATAATAATACAAACCCTCAGCTACTGCATCGGTTTTCCCACATGGTTTTTCCTGGGACATTAGTCCAAAAATAACGGTGTCATATGTGTTTATTTCTTTTTGCTTAGTACTTTTTTTTTAGCATTATATTTATTTAGTAACAACTGCAGTTGTATTTGCTTCGATATTTACTTGTAGAACACAGTAAATAACTTGTAAAATTTAACAAGTAGGAGAAGTAATATCAGTTTTGCTGCAGTAGGAACTCAGGTCATCAATTTTTCACACAGGAAACTTAACAATGATATCAGGAGGGATCATTAGAAGAGGAAGCATTGCTTCACCTACTAGGATCCATGGGTCTCAAGCCACAAATGTACTAAGGGAAAAGCCCATTACATAGAGGTATTTTCAGACAACGAGCCAGAGGAGGAGACAAAGCATGAGGCCATTGGAGGGGAGGATGGGCCCCAGGATGCAAGAGAAGATGAGAGTTTCATAGTTCCCACAGGAGGTGTCATTTCTTCGCTTACAAGGGTTTCTAGGTACTTGATGTTGCGGATTAGAGGCACTATTCAGGGGCAATGAGTATCTGTTTGGTAGACAATGGGGCACCCACAACTTTATTGATGCACAGTCGGTAGAGCAGAGAGGGCTACACACATAGTCCTTTAAGGGCTTCTCATTATTGGTGCCGGGGAACCAGACCATGCAGTGTACCAAATATGTCCCCAAGATGACCATGACTATGGGGAACTATTCAGTCACTGACCATTTCTTTGTGGTGAATGTGCCAAACACCAACGTGGTGACGTGTCTCCAGTGGTTGTACTCTCTTGGGTATGTCACGGAAGATTACAGGTCACTGGAGATGGAGTTTATGGGGCCTGATGGGAAGAAGGTAGTGTCGAGGGGCATGCATTCCTATCCACCACAGACATTATCAACCAACCGAATTGAGGTAGACTTGCGATATAATGGAGATATAACGTAAGAAGTGGAGCTCATATTTTCAGAGATAGGGCCCCAGGCACGATAGCCACACCTAGACAGTCTAGCAATATTGAAGAGACTCGGCCATTTTTGGAGTTATTCCTCAAAGACATCCTCCAAATAGAGTATTTGAGCAAACTATTGAGCTGGAGGAGGGGATCCACACTGTCATCACTACCCCCTACAAACATTCCAAGGCTTATCAGGAGGAGATTAAGAGAGCCATAAAAAATTTCTAGCTTTGGGCCACATCAGGATGAGTTCGAGTCCCTTTGTCTCTTCTGTGGTGCTGGTGAAGAAGGACGAGACTTTTCGCATGTGCATTGACTATCGGGCCCTCAATAAGAAGAGACTGAAGAACCGATATCCTATCCTACATAGATAATTTGATGGATGAGCTGAGAGCTAAGTACTTATCTAAGATATATTTTCACTCGGGATACCACCGAATTTAGGTGAGGGAGCAAGACATCCCGAAGACCGCATTCCGGTGTCATTATGGCCACTTAAATTTCCTCGTTATGCCTTTTGGGCTAACCAACACACCAAATAGTTTCCAATCTTGCATGAACCATGTGTTCCGCAAGCAAATGCGCATATATGTGTTGGCGTTCTTCGATGACATCTTAATATGCATCTAGATGTGGGAGGATCATTTACAACACTTAAAGGAGGTGTTACACATGTTGGAGGAGCAACAGTTTTATGTCAAGATGTCCAAGTGCCAGTTTGGCCTGACAAAGATGTTTTACTTGGGTCGTGTGATTGGAGAGGATGGGGTACGAGTCCACGAGGAGAAGATCCAAGCTATTTTGGATTGGCCTACCCCTAGAGGCATGATAGAGCTAAGAGGATTTATGGGCATATGTACATACTACATGCAATTTGTGAAATGGTTTTCACAGGTGGCAACACCTCTCACAGATCTCACCAAAAACGGGGTGTTTGAGTGCTCCGATATAACACAAGAATATTTTGAGTGCCTCAAGGTAGTGATGAGTTCCTGCCCAGTTTAAGCACTACCAGATTTCTCACAACCCTTAATATTAGAGTGTGACCCATCAAGAGAGGGTATTGGAGAAGTTTTGATGCAGGGGGTTCATCCTATTGCTTATGAGAGCTGGAAGCTCCGGGACTATGAGAGATTATATTCTATTTATGACAAGGATATGTTGGCCATAATGCATGCATTGGCCAAGCTCCAACAATACTTGGTGGTTAACTGGTTCCAGGTGAAGACTAATCACAATAGCTTGCGGTATTTCTTGGAGCAGAAGGAGCTCAACGAGAGGCAGTAGAAGTGGGTCAGTAAGATCCAAGCTTATGACTTTGAGATAGAGTATTTCAAGGGGAGGGACAATGTAGTAGCTGATGCAATTTCCAAGAGACCCCTGACACTCATTCTCATGGATGTTGCATAGGATCGGAAGGCACAACTCCTGGTAGAGTACTCTAAGAACCAGCAGGCATGTGAGATTTTGGATGGGGCTTTTGGAGATGATAGGTACAGGGTCATGGATGATGTCATTTACTACAAGAACCGGATTTATCTAGTTCCCATTAGTGTTATGAGGACTGGACCAAACCGAACCAGTCGGCTCAACCATTTTGAGGAAAAAATTGGTTCGTACCAGTGACTTGTACTTTTTTTGACCAGTTCAGTACTAAATTGGCTGGTTTTGTAACGGAGCTAGACGGTTCGGTACTAAACCGTCCATTTTCATCGAACCATCCAATTCAGTACCAGTTCGATAAAGTCGCGTATGTTGAAATTTTGGGATGTTGGGGTAGCATCAGATGTGCTCTAGCTCCCAAATTTTTTGTAGGAGCTGGAGTACATGAGATCTCCAAGACCTAGAAAGTGTTTGGAAGAATTCCATCAGGTTTAAGTTTTATTCCAATAATTAATCTTTTTAATTAAGGACCCTAAGTCTAACTTAGGAAAATTAAAAGATTAAAGTGAACTAAATTAAACATGTGATGAGAATCACTTAAGTGACGCGGATCAAGCAACTTCTAATCTTAGCCGTCGATTAGAGGTTAGATCATGACTATTGGTATCCCAATGAGAAAATTATAAGAGAAGGGTTTGGGGTCAGTTGGAGAACACACACACTGGCAGACCACTGAAGCTAAGTTGAGATTCTAGGGTGTAGTTTGCTCAGAATTTCAGAAGTGTTTCAGCTGCAGTGAGGGCCAGTATTGGCAAGTAGGATGGTTTGATCCTAGGCCAAAAGTATAATGAGCGCAGAGAAGGAGCATTCCAGAGTAGCGCAGAGGCAGTAACTACGCAATCCAACCAAGAGCCAAGCAGGGGAAGCAGGAGCCAAGGAAGGTTGATACAGGCCCTGTTAGGGCAGTGCAGGGGCAGCGTAACCCCTTATAGGGTGACGCAGGCCCTTCCTGAACACAGCAGAGGCTAACGCAGGCCAGTCAGGTTGACGCAGAGGGCTTCAAAGCAGCGCTGAGGTTTCCAGAGACCGGAAAGGGGCTGAGTTCTGTAAATCCTATTTGATGGTGTCAATCAATCATATTTTTCTGTCTCCAGAATAGAGGTATTGTTGCCATTTATATTTCTCTATCGGGTTAACCAATTTTAGTGCCCACGATTGTTGTAATTAGAATCTGCATAATAATAAAAACCCTCCAGAAGCTAGCAGCACTGGTATTTTCCTCCTTTCAATTTCATGTATCTTTTGCATCTTTCGGGGATGAAGAAGAACTTGATTTCAGTGTCTTCTATGGAGGATAAGGGGTTTAACATCATTTTCTCAGTAGGGCAAGTGTTGATGCATCCCAGGGGAGATTCCATCACTTCATCCAAAGTGATTGGAGTCCACTCTGGGAAACTATACAGGTTCATTTTTCATTCGACAAGAGAATTGGTGAGTAGCACATCTGGTAGTGCTCACACTAGTACCACCAGCAGTACAGACTTGTGCAAGTTATGGCACCGGAGGATGGCGCATATGCATCATGGATCTTTGAGAGCTATAAAAGAGATCACTACTGGAGTTCCTGATTTTAGTGTCGAGCATGATGAGGTCTATAGAGGGTGTGCTTTTGGAAAGTACACCAAGTTACCATTCCCAGGGAATGATAACATATCTACAGGTATACTATACTTGATTCATATTGATGTTAGTGGTCGTATTTCTCATGTGTCCTTGGGTGGTTATGAGTATTATTTTATATTCACTGATGACTACTCTAGGAGGACTTGGATATATTTCCTTAAGACCAAGGGTGAGGTCTTCATTCGCTTTAAATATTTCAAAGCTCTTGTGGAAAATCAGACATGTAGGAATATTTTAGTCTTGAGGTCAAACAATGGTGGTGATTACATCGATGGTGGGTTTTCTAACTTCTGTGCATAGGAGGGCATTAGGAGAGATTTCATGGTTCCTTGCAACCCCCAGCAGAATGGGGTATCTGAAAGGAAGAATAGAGCTATTTTTAGGGTTACTAGAGCAATGATTCATCATCATGGGTTTCATTTTTTTATTTGGGCTAAGGCATGCAATATTGATGTTTATCATCAGAACAAGAGTCCTCATAGAGTATTTGGGAATATGACTCTAGAGGAGGCTTTCACTGGAGAGAAACCTCATGTGGGACATATTCATATCTTTGGATGTCTCACATATTCTTATATCCCCAAGGAGCAGAGGATGAAGCTGGAACCAATGGCAGAGAAGGGTATCATTATGGGTTACAACGAGACTTTGAAGGCCTGTCGGATCTTCATTCTTTCTAAATGAAGAGTGGTGATTAGGAGGAATGTGAAGTTCGAGGAGGAGAGGGCCTATCACATATCACGGGAGTATGATGAGAGAGAGTCACAGAATTATCCTCAAAAGGGAGTTCAGGTACAGGGAGCAGGACCTAAGGGATCTTTATCAACTGGTATAGGAAGTACTTCAGTGTCAGTGACATCTAGGGCACCAGTGGCGAGTTTTTCGAGCACTTATTTAGGGATTACACTGGTACATAGTTCACATGGCACTTCAGCTGCCACAGGCATAGGTTCTTCGAGGATAGGTGCTGGTACAGGCACACCAGGGTCAGTTGGAAAACCTTCAGGTTCACCAAACTAGAGGGCAGAGGATGAGGTTCCCTATGGGGAATATTCTTCAGGGAAGAGGAGGCCCAAGTGGCTTCAAGGAACCTTGAAGGAAGCAGAGTTTTTTGGTCCTCTGAAGAGGGTGAATAGTGAGAGTGTGCCACCTGAGTGGTTTTGCAGTTATGTAGCCTACTAGCTATGAGGAGGCTGCCAGCCAATAGGTATGGAGAGAGCCTATGGTAGAGGAGTATGCCTCTATCATTAAGAACAATTTCTAAGATGTGGTGCCTAGGCCTGAGGGCAAGTCATTTGTGACTTCCAAGTGGCTCTACAAGATCAAGCATGTTGTGGATGGAAGCATTGAGAAGTTCAAGGTGAGGTTTGTGGCTAGAGGGTTCTCATAGATAGAGGGAGTTGACTATGATGAGACATTCACTCCCGTAGCTTGGTACACTTCTATCCGGTCCCTTATTTATATTGTTGCAGAAATGGGTTGGAAGATCCATCAGATGGATGTGAAGACTGTATTTCTGAACGGAGTTATAGAGGATGAGGTGTATGTTGAGCAGCCACGGGGCTTTGAGGTACTTGCACGAGAAACCCATGTATTTCGGTTGAGGTGAGCACTCTACGGACTTATGCAAGCTTTGAGAGCTTAGTATTCGAGGATTGATACTTACTTGCAGCAATTGGGTTTCACAAAGAGTGATGTAGATCCGAACCTATACTACATTGTTGCAGGGGATGATTCGCTCATTCTTGTGCTATATGTTAATGACTTTTTCATTACTTGGACAGAGAGACTGATTAGTGGTTGCAAGGAGGATCTTGCTATGGAGTTTGAGATGAATGATATTGGGTTGATGCATTACTTTTTGGGGCTTGAGTTGTGGCAAGAGGAGGGCATATATTTCTAGGATTGGGGAAGTATGTTGTGGATGTGTTGAGCAGATTTCACATGGCAGACTGTAGACCCATGTCTACACCTATGATAACCAACTGGAAGAAGCTTCATGCTTCGGATTCTAGTTTTTTGGATCCAACATTGTATAGGCATCTTATTGGGTCCTTGATGTATCTAGTCAACATTAGGCCAGATATATTCTTTGCAGTGAACACACTTAGCCAGTTCATGGTTGAGCCCACAAGGGTGCACTGGGTAGCTACAAATCACATTCTTTGCTACGTGTAGGGGACTCTTGATTATGGTCTGGACTATAGGAGGGGAGATGGAGTGAGGTTGGCAGGTTACATAGATTCATATTGGGCAGGGTGTGCTTCTAATAGGAAAATCACTTCAGGGTGTTGCTTCAAATTGGGTTCGGAAATTGTGTTGTGGTTCAATCGAAAGAAAAATTCAGTTGTTTTGAGCTCTTTTGAGGCTAAGTATATGGCCACTAGCTAGGCTATTTGTGAGTCCGTTTGGCTTCACAAGTTATTGTATGGCCTATTTGATCAGGATTTGAGACTGACAATTTTTCACTGTGATAATCAGAGTTGCATTAAAATCACGGAGAATCTAGTGTTTCATGACAAGTCAAAACACATTGACATCAGATATCATTTCATCAGGGACTATGTTCAAAGGGGTGCAGTAAAGCTGGAGTATATGTCAACAGATGAGAAAGTGCTCAATGTTCTCATAAATTCCTTTCCAAGAGGCAAGCATGTCCATTTCAGGGACAACATGGGTGTGGTGAGAAACACTTTCCTCAGTAAGAGGGCGTGTTGATTTTTAATGTACCTTGGACAAGTGGTTTCCCACATGGGTTAGTCTCTACCTAGGGAAAAGTGTCCAAAATAATTATTTTCCTAAGTGTGACTTTATAAAGTGAAATTGACTTTATAAGTGGTAAAGTCAATGTTAAATTATAAAGTGAAAGTGACTTTATAAGTGGTAAATTCAATGTTAAATTATAAAGTGAAAGTGACTTTATAAGTGGTAAAGTCAGTGTTAAATTATAAAGTGAAAAGTGACTTTAGATATAAAGTAGAATGTGGGTAATTTATTTAATGGGTGAGTTAAAAAATAGAAAGTGAGAATCAAATGCACATTTCTTCTCATCCCTTGATCTAAATGAATCTGAGCCATTAGAACTTAGGGTTGCCCAAAATTCATTTAGGGAAACCAAAGGGGGGAAATAAAAGAGATATTGCATTCATTCATTCTTCATGAGCATATTGGAGAAAGGAGGTTGAAGGCTGGAGAAAAGTTTTGAAAGAGAAATTTGTTGCAACAAGTTGAATGAGTGATTTCTGGGCAAAGCCGAGCACAAAAATCGAGGCATAGAAGGCAGTAGAAGGTACAGTACGAACAAAATTTAATGTTGTGAGCTTCGCGTAGTTCGAGAGAAGTTTTTGAGCAAAAAAAATGAAAAAAAAAGTGTACAGTCTATACAGTAGTACGGAAATCCGCACAATCTATATAGTATAGTTTGCGTCCATACAATACATTTTTAGCTTCAAGTGGGCATGGAAATCGAGGAAAAGTGGGCACGATTTTCAAGGAGTTTTGGGCTGAAGATATAAGTTGTATTTTGTTGTTTTGTTTTGTCTCCAAATGTATTTTTCCTGAACTTGAAAGATAAATAAATTTCAAGGGCTCTATAATGGTTTTCCCTGGAGAAGATTGAAGGGGTTTTGCCTAGGTCTAAGTTGACCAAAAAAATTGTGTGTATTTTTTTATGTGTTGTTGGTCTGTTTATGTCCATATTTATTTTCACCATGTGTTGATAGCCCCATGTGTTTTAATATGAAAAATTCAATTCCATAATTCTATATGTGGCATGTAAGTTTATGGGAAATTGAATTTAACTGAATGGGAGCGATAAGGTGAAATTAAAACTGGGTTGGGATTGCAGGAAACTTTTTAGTCATCAAATTTCAACATAAGAGTCATGAGGGAAACTCAAGATTCATGGGGATATGAAAGGTCATCCCCCTTTTTATAAAAGAAACCTCATAGCTCAAGCAAGAGGCTTTTGGAGACTTAAGCTTTGGAGAGCTAGTCTTGGCTTCTATACTTGGCATAGGAGAAAAAACTATTATTTGGAGAAGCAATAAGTGACTTAATGTTCCACTACATGAATTAGTACTTCATCATTGTAACTATGTACTTGGATATTTCACCTAATTGAAATTCAATGAGACAACACATTCTCATGCATGTATCATAAATGTATTAGGACTATTTCTTGGGATGTTTATGGTATATGTTGTGTTCATATATAATGGAGAAATTGAACTATTTCAGTGGCTTTAGTACTCATATAGCTGAATCTGTCTTGTATTCTCTTTAATAATCCTTATGTGAGCTATTTCACTAACAAATATTTTCATGTTCTCGTGTGTCTCTCGTAGGTTAGTACTATTACTTCCTTCTAGGGGCTCACTTTTGTCTCCCCCTTCATAAAAGTCACCTTTTACACATTACAATTGGTGTTTCACAATTTCAACTTACTTACTTGTTCAATGGTTATGTATATAATCTCTTATGTTATTTATTGAAACCAAGGTGAACCTTACAGTTATGGTGGTCAAGTCGATACTCTGGATGGGGATCCTACTCCAAGCATTGTTAGGTCTAATTGGGACTTCACATCGAGGAGACCTCCCGTATGTTGACGGTATCCAACATCATCAACATTCTGGTGCTAGAAGGAGGGTTAGATGCCAAATTGTGCCCATTGAGTATGTTTTGAAACTCTTAACTTAAATTTTTTTTTCGCAAATCATAATCCCAAGATGCTTTTCTAAGGAGATTTATTTTACCATCCTTGCAGAAATCATTCATGACTTGTCTCAATTCAAGTTCGATGGCTAGAGTGAACTAACTATCCTTGGACACTTCTTTCAATTTATGCATTTTTTTCTCTCTAATGGAATACATTGTAAATATTTCATGGCCAGGTTGTTCACCCTCACATTTGAAGGTTGAGAAAATAAATGGTGTCATACGTTACCTATTGCTTCTATCTATTCACTCAAGCTACTTATTAAAGAGCTTCGTGAATCCTTTAACATGTATGATTATCAAGATGTTTGTGATAGAATTGATTTGCTTAGAATGGAACCTGGTGAATCTGCATAGGATTTTCTTAATCGATTTCTTCACCTTTGCTATGAATTCCATGAGGGAGTTATTGATTTATATTTCATCATGGAAAATTTTCATAAATTGTTTCTATTCTCTTTGAGATATTTTGATTCTGAACCCCTGGATGATTCTCTCTCCCAAAATTTTGCAAACCATGGTATACCTCAATCTTCTGAGGAGGAACCTACTATTCCTTTTGTTCCTTATCCTCCTCCTTTTCCAGTACCAATTTGGGTTCCCCTTGGTGATAATGTTAAAGGTGGGAAATTTGAAAATCAAGTTGTTTTTATGTCTTCACTTTCATCCCCTTATCATGCTTCATATCTTGTGGGGGATAACTTGGAATGGTTTAGTAATTGCAAGGAGTCTAAGGTCAAGGTTGGACCTGTAAGTATTCAAGGTCACATCTATATGCGTAATTCATATATTGAATTTGATTTAATATCTAAAACCCTTCAACCTCTACCACCTATGTTTCATGATTCCTCGTTTCATTATCTACTTGTTTCACCTACTTCAACTCATAATGATGTTCAACCTATTGTTTCAAGAGGTAATCGAGAACAAGGTAGTTTTATTTCACATGTAGAGAAGAAAAGTGTTAAAGATATGGCTTATCTTTCCTCCCTCTTTCAAGATGATAATCTTTCCTTTCAGGTAGATCTCCTATCTTCTGACCTTGATAACTTTTCAAATGACTTTGAACCTCACATCTGAGTTGATACTTTGGATAACCATCAACATGAAATCCTTGTTTCAATTAACACATATGGTGGTGAACATCCAATTATATCAGATGATATATTCTCTTCTTCTAAGGGCTTGGATTTGCAAGGTATCAATTCAGAATATATTTCTCACAGTTTGCAATCCCCATTTGTAAATTGGGATGCTCTTTTAATTCAAAATAATCTTGAATATTCTTCAACTCATACATCCTTGGATGACCAATCTTAAGCGGTAATTTGTCAAGTTCTTAAATATTTTGAAGATCTTGGTCAATCTGAGTGTCATATTGGTAATATTTCTATACTTGAACATTATAATAAGGACAATGATGGTGATATGTTGTTCTTTCAAGTTCAATCGGATTTAAGTACAACTGATACTCCTCCTCATGAGTCTTCCAATCCTTCTGCACCTCTAGCACACTATTAATTGTACCCATATATGTTTGATAAGTTTGTCACACCAACAAGCCCCCTAAATCATTTCGATTTTTCTGGTTGATCATGGTTGCAATCAAGTACAGGATGGTGTGATACTACAATCCAAGGATGAAAATTTTGAACCTATTATTCATGATCTATTCAACTATAAATATTTCATGAGTCAGGAGGAAGATGTTCCAACCCTGAATGATCAAATAATGTTTCCAATTGATGCATTTAAATTTTGAATCCATCAATAATATGATGTGTTTAATCTTAAATTTGATCAAACCAGTGTCATTAGTAGTATTTTCATTGGTACATTTGTTGATAGTGGTGCATGTGTACCTCTTAATTTTTCTAAGCCACCCAGATTTGATGATCCATCATCTAAAAGTTCAGAGACCTACCAGGAAGTCAAGTCACTTAATCCCATGATGTTGGTTATGTCAGGTTCTCGTGGTCCTATTAAGATATTCGAACTAAGTTGGATCCAGATTTTCACGCATAATTCTTTCCTTAACATTCATCCACTAGTTATGAGTTCATTCTTAAAGGACCCTTGGTATTTACAACTTGATCTTCATGATATCCAAAATTTAATTTATGATTAGATGAAGGATTCTTGGTTGGTTAGTCCCTTCTCAAATATATCCCTTGTGTTATACCAAGAGTTGGAAAGCACATATTTCCCTCTCTGTTAGAACCTTCTGACTCCAATTACCTTCTCATCTCTCTTGTGTATGTTTTGAAGTTAAATATATTCCTTAATACTTTCTCTTCTTGAGTATTTGCAAATGTTTTAATCAATCAACATACCAAAAACCTCATGTTGATACAAATACTGATTTTTATTTGACATATTTTTATAATATTTTGTCAAATCGGTATCCTAATTGGTTTCCTGGTTCTATGATGACAACAATTGTTAGTGCGCTAAGATTTCATATTGGTGGTCTTGCATGTAATTGGATACAAAGGGAACAAATAGAGAATCGATAACCTTGTATATTAATTGACCAATTTGATAATAATACCAGATATTCTCGTTGTGATTTGAATGCATTAACTGAAAATTCATTTTCCCATAAGTCCCTGGGTATTCAAATTGGTTGTTTTGAATATCAAGATCCAATCGATGAATGGTTAGAACAATCTTGCTTGGAAATATCCTATGCAAATAACATGTTTCGATCCTTTTTAGTGTTTGCAAGAACTGAGAGCATAGATGAATCTGTATTCACAAGAAACCTACAAGTTTTGTCTAATAAAAATTTCAAACAACAAGGTAAATCTCAAAACTGGCTCAAATCATTCCATATGGAACATCCTTTTGGTAATAAGCTAGAACTTCAGTTAGTTGTGCAAGTTTTCAAAGTTTTTATATTCTCTATTGGAAATTGTTTTATATTTCTTTTCATTTCTCATATCTTTGTGGTTGCAGGTCGGGATCGAGAATGGCTACATTAGAAGTATCATTACACTTAGCCCTGACATTCTAGTTGGTTAGGTTATGAGTAGGTTTAGTTACATTTAGTTTCCCTTGCATTGTATCCACCTTTTATCCTTCTCTCCATGGAGTCTTTGCATTTGTTTGTTTTCTTATTGTATATTTTGCATATTTTTTTAATGTTCTGCCTCCATTTTCTTGTTTATTTGGTTTCATTTCATTATTTTTTCATGTATTTTATTGTTGTTTAGTTCAATAAGACTTCGCATGAAAATTTCTCTTGTTTGGCTCAAAAGAAAAATGTAACAAAACTTGAATAGGAAAAATATGATCCACTCGAATGGAAATCCTTTAGTCAAACTATAAATCCTGTATCTATTCTAGGATCCTCATTCATCAACTCGGTATTGTAATTAAATAATGATTTTCTTGTTGATATAGTCAAGTAGAGGAAGGTAAGGGGAAAATAAATTAGCGATAAAACCAATATCAGAGGTCTATATTACCTTATCTAAAGGAACAACCTCTATAGCTCTACATAATTCAGGATCCCTCTTCCACCCATGAAATAAATAAGTTCCTAAGCATAGTTCTATAAATAAAATAAATAAAGGGTGAAACAAGTAACTTCTTCGGGGTATTGTTCAGGCTCGCTGGAAGCAAAGAAATTATTGTGTTCTTGTAGTGACTTCGTCAAATTTATATCTAGGTGTGTTGGAAGCAGTGAAACACCAGAGATGAAAATCCATACTCTAATTATCTAAAACTCACAGTTATATATTACCCTTTCCTAGATTGAAATAATTGTGATTCGTCAAACCTTGAAATGTGTTTAACTAAGTAAGGGAATGGAGGGGACTATATATCTAACCAAATTAAGTATGGAAGCAAGTTCAGTGATTTGATCCAACTCCTATACTGTCCTTCCTATCTCGTTGGTCTCGTCGGTCGTTTACTCGTCGTTGTCGTCGTTTCTTTCCAGCCCATGCCGAACCTGTTAATCACAGGTACTACCTAACAGAAAAGGGTTACCCCCTGCTTTTGGGTGAACCCTTCCACCTCAGCAAGTTCCCTAGGTATAGGTTCTTTTTATCTAGGTTGTAAATAGTCATAAGGGCGCATCATGGTCAATAGTTAGCTTTGTTTACTCTCCGAGGGGCAAGTATGAAGACAAGTTAGTTCTTCAAGTCCTTCAAGTCCCATCCAACCAGGGGCCAAGGTAATCTACAAGATGAATCAATACTTCCTTAAAAACTAAGACCTTTCACTTAGGGAATTAAACCTAAGGAGAGAAGTTGGATTTTTACCAGCTTGTCGCCAAGTGTTGACATTGCGATCAACACCCTCCAAAATTTTTCTCACACTCAAATTTTGGAGCCTATTGAGAATATTACGGTTTATCATCCTATGGTTAATCCATGGTCATTTTATTTTTCTTAAATTGTTTAAGTCTTCTTCCTAATTTTAAACTGTCAAATCACATGCACACACATGCTCAGTATTCGATGAGTTCATGAGAACACTTCCTTTATGCATGCTTGAATATCCATAGCACAGTCCATCAAGATAGTTCCTGTGTGATGTTCAACTCGTGTTGATAGTCAGTGTGCACTTTTATTTACATTCTCCCTCACTTTTTTGTGGTTTTACTTCTATTTCTGTGAGTTTCCTCAACTATCGTCTTTTCTGCACTTTCGCTTTCACATTCATAGTTGTCACTTTTTCTCATTTCACTTTAATAAGTGTTGTTTACTTGTTATTTTACCTCTGGAATGTGTCACTTTCAAGGTCTTTTTTATTTTTTAAGTGTCGTCTTATGTTTCCCTCCTATCGCAGGGGTCACTTTTGTTGATTTCACTCTTGTATGTGTCACACCTTCGCACATCACCAAAGTTATTTCTAGCACACTTTTCTACATTAGATATTCTTACATGTCATTATAATATGCACTAGACACATTCTTATATACTAGTGCACCTTTTGGTCATAGTCATCGTAATTCTTGTAACTTTTGTACTAAGTGTCGTAATTTGTTGTTTCAATTGTCGCACTTAGAAATGTTAGAAAATCATAAAGGAAGAAATATTCTATTATATTGATAATTACTTGTGATATTATTATGGACTTGTTATCTTCTCTTTATTTTCTTCTTTTATCTTTTTTTTATTAAGCAATCATTAAAACAAAACATGAATCTCAACGACACCAGATGTAGGCACTCGGCCAAGGCTAAAACCCCTCTCTAGGGGAAAACCCACTCAAACTCTTCCACTGATCAAATTGAGATAGACCAATACCTTAGACCTAACCAATTGACCTTCCTCCTCCACCAAGTCACCCTTCCATAATGAATCAACAAACTTTAGTAGTCTCTTATTGTGGAACAGCTTTAGCCCAACAAGAATCCATAATTTTGACCCAACTACTCTAGAATTTCAACCCAACTAATCTATAATTTCGACCCAGTTATATTATTGCAATTTTTTCCCTTCCAAAAACCCAACAACTTCACACGTGTGAAACAAGGAGAGAGAAAAATTGACTTCTTTTTCTTGACAAAGACTTCATTCTTCTTTATTATGGTTTCCTTCCTTTACCTTAAATTTTGCTCTCTTTTTTTTCCTCCCGCAACTGCAGATCAAACTTGTTGTGGATGTGTTCCAAATGAGTCAAGTTACTGCCCTCTTATAGTGGTTTCTACCTCCCTAACTAGGTTGACTTGTCCAAGTTAAGGCCGATTTGTCCAGGATAAGGTCGACTTGGTGGAGGAGACCTAAATGACCTATTTTACATAAAAATAAATTTATTTCTTGATTGACAAAGCCCAATAAGGTTATTTTACATTATGACATAGAAAATGACACATGAAATCAACCCTATAAGCCTACAATGGAGGATTTTACCTACAACTGTTGACCCAAGCATGAAACCCATGCTTTAATAAGTCAATTTATTTTTATAATAAAATTTATTTTTCTTTATTTTGACAAATACATTAGTCCATGACTCAAATAAAATTATGAATACCGACACTAGTTACATTCTTCAACACTCCCTCTTAACTAGGGAGGTATTCATAATTACATATATACAAAGTTACATGGAAGATATCAAATGATATACTCTCTGAAAAGTCACAACTCACACAGTGCTACAGATTATATACCTGATTAGGGTACTTTAATCGAGTCTATAATCGGGTAGGACTAAGGTGTACCCAAGCTTTAACCACTTTAGGTACCATTAGTAGTTTAAGCTCTAACACCAACCCAGGGGTCTAGGTGTGTATCTAAGGTCAGAGCTCCATGATCAACACCACCATCCCTACTTCGAAATCTATACATCGACACATAGGTCGGCCAAATGTCCTCCCAAGCATATTTTTTCCACAAGATGCTTCATCTCTCCTTATCAACTAAATAAGATATATATCCGCGGCTCCAAGCATGCTTCAAATGTTCAACCTTTTTACAAAGAGATCCTACACAATCACAACCCCAATCAGTAATAAACAATCAAATACATATTCAATTAAACACAAATCTTTGGGGTCCTCAATCATTTTGATGCTACTTATATCATCATCAACTTATCCAAGTACAACTTGTCAAAAATTTTCTTCTTCTTTCACTTCTTTGGTAGCACCAAATAAATCCTCACTAATTCTCAAATCTTTTGTTTTCAAATATATCTGTAGTAATTTAATTCATTCTTCAAGTTATTTACTAAGCCTAACATAATATTCCCTCCCTATTAACCTCGTAGATATACCCTTTATTTTATCCAAGATTCCTCTTAACTTAGGGAGATCAATAGCTACCTTATTTTATAACATCAAAGAGAATTCAACCTTTTAAGGCTTCATGGAATCAATTTCATCTTCATCCTTGTAGCTTCCTTCATCACGCTCATCATTATAATAATATTTAATTACAAACATCTTTCAACATCTTGAATACTATGTACTTGCAAAAATTTAATAGCATGTACAACCAAACAAAAATACACATAAGCATGAAGTCAAATATATCAAAATCATGTCATTTAGACATCAAATACCTAAAATGAGTTAGGTTCATTATCGACAAGGTTTACATCTCTTATATTGTATACTTCAACAATTTTCTATGGCTTTGTCACAAACCATAGACTCCATCATTGAGATATAAAGACTTAGATATCAACAACTTAATCAATCCAATCATATTTGTCTAAGGTTTCAAAAATATGATTTTAGAATTGCATGTCAGATCGTGAGTAGGTTTTGTTGTAAACCCTAGATTTTAAAGCTAAAACACATTACTAACCAAAAACAATATCATCATGTCCTAGAAAATCAATTTCCACTAGGGTTTTGTTACAAACCATATATTTCAAAATCTAAAATATGAGTATCAACAATTAAGTTAGCATACTCACATATACATATCTAGGATGCACTACCATTTCACGTCAATATCTAATAGGTAAACCCAAGATCAATACATCGAAAATTTTTGACAAGACTAGGGTTTCAATCAAACAGATGAATATACATCTAGGGTTTCATACCTAGGATCTTACTTTAGTTATTACAAGGGTTTTTTTCATAAACCCTAAATCACCAAACCCTAAAAATTTAAGGTTTATTTATATAACCTAGAAATTAATAGTATACCCTAAAGGACTAAGGTTTTTACCATGACATTATCAAAACCCTAAACTTCAAAACAATATGATTTCATTATATGTTCTAGAATTTATAAATAACCCTTAAGTAGACTAGGGTTTCATTATTAATAGTGACATGCCTTAAAAAACAAGAGGTTAGGATTTTATAGGGAACCTTAATGGTTATGCATTCACAAGAAGGATCAAATGACAATAAATAGTATAGGTAGATTCAATCTAATGAATAATCACCCTAACAAAAATATTTATGATTCTAAACACTAGACATAAAGATGTCAGTAATGTAAAGTAAATTTCAAAAGAGAATGAACATACATTTTCTATGAACAGAACTGTTGGGTGTGTGTTATATTATTTCCACGACTAGTATTAGGTGTGAAGTGGGGGGGAATATGGTGGCGATATACCCCCCTACGCTTGCATCGGGCGCAACAGGGGGCACAGCAACCCCTGTCTGGGGGTTTGCAGGGGGGTGGCATCACCCCTGCACTGGATCTGGGGCAGCGCCCTGGGAAAAAAAAATTGGACCCTATATCAAGTGGGCGGACCCGCCTTATATGGTTTTGTGCATGGGTTTGAACATGATTTTGGGCATGATGGTTTTCTTCTCATGGTATTTTGTAGATCTTTTCAAGGGAACTACGGTTATGTTCTAATCTAGGGTTAATGTATCGTGGTTTATGAATGCTTCGACATGTATATATGTGTGTTGTAACATTGAAAGGAATGTAATGAAAAATCAAGCTGGTAGTCTTGGTTTTGGGATCCAAGAGAAAATATATGGGTATATATTTTTTATGTTTTATGCTCTTGCTATTGTTTTATTTTCTGTTTTAAGAGTTCGTTTCAAGATAATTTATGTACAGGGTTAAAACCTACAAGAACCTTGTAACAAAACTTGTAGTGAAATACATACCTTGAATTGTTCTTTAACAAATCTTGTAGGACATCAATTCTTAAATGCATTGCTTTGCAACAGAACTTCTATGTTTTAACGCTTTCCTTTGAAGTCTCCTCCATAACTTGCAAGTTTTTCCTACCAAGGAAAATATATAGAAAAAAATTGTGAGTATAATACAAACAAATATCGAAGTGAGGAGGAAACCAAGCATGATATATATATATATATATATATATATATATATATATATATATATATATCTTTTGATAAAATGGTGAAGGCTCTCTCTTAATCCAATATTTATGAGGGATACCTACCACTTAGCAAAAAAACTTAAAATATTCTAACAAGATATATTTAATCAATGAACTATGAAAATAAAAACATAAAATAAAATGGTGCAAAACTTAAAGTAGGATATGCAAGGGATAGTATCCCTAAGAGTCTCTAGAAAATAAGTCTTTGACTTCGGATTCTTTTGTCTTGTTCTTCTTTGGTGGAGCTTCATCAGCAAAATTTTCATGTTCTCTTTCTCTCTTCTTATTCCTTGGAGTTTCAGGACAATGACTTCTATAATGACCCACCTTATGACAATTGTAGCATTCAATCTTGGATAGGTCAACTTTCTTCCCAGGTCCTTTAAACTTCTCGAATATACCCTTCTTCTTGTGTTGAGCAGTGTAGGAATTTGAAATGTTTTCTTCTTCATCCTCCTTTTTATCACTTACTAACGAGATACAAGCTACCTATTTACTGCATGCATTCCACATTTTTTCAAAGTTTGGAGTATATTTCCAATTGTTAATTATTGATGCAAAACAGCTCCAAGATTTTGGTAGACCTAGTAGTGGTAGCAACCATGATTTATTCCTATGGTACAACTTTATCAATCGCTTGGATTTCATCTCTAATTCTATATATCCTTAAAAAATGTGATGACATTGTATCATATTTTTTCATCTTTATTGTCCTTAGTTCTTTCTTGAGGCTAGTTATCTGACCAATGTTCTTGATGGTAAATAACTTGGATAGGGCTTCATACATTTCTTGAGAGGAATCTATATTGGATATGTATGGGATTAGATTTTCCTTTACTCCATCTACTATGAGATTCATGGCCAATATGTCGGTTTCCGTGAATTTATCCTTTAATGCATCATCTATAGGTTTCTTAAATTTTCCTTGAACAAGATCCAAAACTTTATGCTTAGAGAGAATAAGATATATCCTCTTCTTCCATGCCCTATAGTTGGAAGCTCCTTCTAGCTTGTTTTTTATATTCGTTTAGGTTGTCATATTCTCTATATATAGTAGGCTTCTCTTCTTATATGATACTTTCCTTCTTTACTCTTCTTTCAATTGACCTTCAAGATTGCTTTTCCTTCCTTCTTCACTTTAGCTCTGAAACCATGTTAGAAAATCAGGAAGGAAAAAATATTATCCTATAATGATAATTACTTGTGATATTCTTGTGGAATTATTATCTTCTCTTTATGTTCTTCTTTTATCTTTTTTTCGTCAAGCAATAATCAAAACATAACCTGAAGATCAACGACACTAGATGTAGGCACTTAGCCAAGGCTAAAACTCCTCTCTAGGGGAAAACCCAATCAATCTCTTTCACTGAAATTGAGATATACCAAGAAATTAGACCTAACCAAAGGACCTTCCTCCTCCACCAAGTCACCCTTCCACAATGATTCAACAAATTTAATCATTATCTTCTTGTCCAACAACTTTAGCCTAGAAACAATACAGAATTTTGACCTAGCTACTCCAGAATTTCAACCTAGATACAGTACTATGATTTTTTCCCTTCCAGAAACCCAAAAACTTCACACTTGTGAGACAAGGAGATAAAAAATTCGACTTATTTTAATTGGCAAAAACTTCCTTCTTCTTTGCTAGGTTTTCCTTCCTTTTCCTTGAATTTCACACCATTTTTTTGCCTCCAACAACTGCAGATCAAACTTGTTGTGGATATGTTCCAAATGAGTCGATATGCTTCCCTTTTATAGTGGTTTGTGCCTCTTTAATTAGTCTGACTTGTCCAAGTTAAGGTTGACATGGTGGAGGAGGCCTAAATGACCTATTTTCCATTAAAAAAAAATCTTTCTTGATTGACAAAGCCCAAGAAGGGCCTTTTACATTATGGCGTAGAAAAGGACACTTAATATAAACCCTAGAATACTACAATGGAGGCTTTACCCTAAGAACCATTGACCCAAGAATGAAACCCATGATTTAATAATTCAATTTCCTTTTATAATTAAATTTATTTTTCTTTCTTTTGAAACATACATTACATCATGACTCAAATACAATTATGAATACTGACACTAGTTACATTCTTCAACAAGAAATATGTGTCACTTTGATTTCGATTCGAGGTGTGATTGTTATCCATGAGTCTTATTTATTATTTTGGCTTGGTTGATGGAATTTATGTTTTTTATCCATTTTTGAGTTGTGTTCGGATGAATTTATATCTTTTACTTTGCCAGTCTCACACTTAGCCATTTTTTAGCCCTTCTTAGTCCTTCAGCCTGATGTAAGTTGTGAAGGCATCAGACCCCTTACCAAGTGAGGAGTTTAACTTATTCATGAGCCTCAATGATGCAATCCTACTCACCAATAATGGTGCACTAAGTCCTCCTCAAGATCACCCCAAAGTTACTGAACATTATGAACCTCCCAAGAGCAGTCACTTGGTCCTTGCTTATACTAACTCACTACATTGACTTTTGGTTACCTCTGCCTAAAATGACACATAGATAACTCCTAAATAGCATCATGGACCTCTTTCACCCTTTTGCAGAGGAAAAACATGTAATGAAAATACCTTCCTATCCTCTCGGTGAAGTGAAAACCCTCCTAGGAAAATTGTTTTCCTTCCTTTGACCTCTCTTGATGAAAATCACACTCTATATGTTCAAGCACCAATTCTTGGGTAAAAATACGCTAGCCTATAATGAAAAGCGTACTCCAAAGCAATAGTGACCCCTTATTGAAGAAATTTATGCTACCTTTCAAGCCTTCTCTCCGTTTGAGCGCATGGTGCACCCTTGAAGGTTGAACCCTTCACCTTCCCCCTTCCTCAATGCACTATAGGCCCAAGCCTAACTTGGCCTCTTCCTCCAAAAGGCATGGTTTAGTAGGTAAGGTTGAAAGAATCCTCCTCTCATCCTTTGACTGGTCAAAATGTGATTTCTCAAGTGTCTCCTATCCCTTTCAGCACATGGCGCAGTCCTAAAGGTTGAAGCCTTCATCATTCCCCCTTCCCCTATGCACTTTGTGCCCTATCCTTGTTTATGACCCTTCCTTTGACCACATGGCCTAGTAGGGAGGGCTGAAGGAGGTCTTCTTTTACCCTTTACTGGTCAAACTGCACTTTCAAGCCTTCCTCTCTTTTCTTCAAGGCACATGGCACAACCTTGAAGCATGAAGCCTTCCCACCTTGTCCCTTCAGATTCCACCACTGTAGTGGACCAAGGAGATTTCCTCTTCATAGTGTATGGTGCATTAAGAATGAGAAGTGGAGCCTTCCTAAGCCACTAATGAGTTTGATTGTGCCATCCTCATCAAGCCTCCTTCTTTTAACTCTTTCATAGGCCTCTCATAAGGTGATCATTCCATGAGATAGGTAGGGATAGAATAGATGATTTTAAGAATGATTTCATCTCATCATGAATTATTTTCATTGACGGGAGTACCTTTCTAGCACAACAAGGTGATTATCAACGTAGATAGCAAGGATAAAACATAAATAAATACCTACAAAGAAGAATAAAATTAGAGAGCTATCATGGTAACATGAAGCAAATCATGGACCGAGACAGAAATAATACATTGCATGATGACTCGGAGGATTCTAATATTGATCAAAGTCCCTTTGGAGGGTGAAGGAGAAGAACAAATTGGATCCTTCATGAATATGAAGCATAGATCATACCTATCATCAAGAATGCAAGATGAAGCAGTAAGGAAGATAGCTTGGTGTTTTCACCTGATCATGATGTCCATGCCATCATTGTCAAGTTTTAACTTGTACAATTATCATCATAATGGTCAATAAGTGTCCATGTGTCATGCCACATCATTATGTGGAATGTAATAATGTATATTCAAGGAAAGGGACAAAATGTAATGAGTGTAAATCCAAGAGTCATATGTGGAACATGAAGAGTCACTTAGTCATATATGGACAAAATGTAATTAGCAAAAGTCCAAAAGTCAATTATAAGTTCAATAGTTGCATAAAACTCAAAAGGTCATAATTGAAGTCCAAGAATAATGAGTGCAACTCAAGAGTCATGGGGATATGAAATGTCATCCACCTTGTTATAAAAACAACCTCATAACTCAAGCAAGAGGATTTTCGAGGCTTAAGCTTTGGAGAGCCAGTCTTGGATTCTCCTAGGTTAGTACTATTACTTCTTCTAGGGGCTCACTTTTGTATCCCCCCTCGTGAAAGTATCCTTTTACACATTACAATATGTTTTTCACAATGTCAACTTACTGTCTTGTTCAAGGTTATGTATGTAATCTCTTATGTTATTCATTGAAACCAAGGTGAACCTTATAGTTATGGTGGTGAGGTTGATACTCTAGATGGGGTTGTTACTCCAAACAGTGTGATGTTTAATTGGGACTTCACAAACGAGGACACCCTCTATATGTTGAAAGTATCCAGCATCATCAACAGGATGATAGATTTTAATTTTCAAAACATTTTCTTGAATTTTTTTGGGAAGGAAAGGAAATTTAGTTATGGTGCATTGCAAGGAAACCAAGGAAGACAATTAGCTCTAATGGAATTAAAAAACTTTTTAAAAAGAAAAAAATGGTGTAATTTCACAATTATGCTCACGAGAAGCTCAAACATCGAAATCATCTATTTCTCCAAATCTTCAAAAATTCTTGGACAATCATTCAAGGCTAATTAAGACTCTAAAAGGCCTCCCACCTATTTGTGATTATAATCATGTTATTGACTTGATTCCAGGAAGTGTTCCTCCAAACATCAGGCCTTACATATATCCCTATTCCCGAAAGAGTGAAATTGAACATATGGTTACAGAAATTCTAGAGGTCGGTATAATTCAACCTAGTCAAAGTTCTTTCTTTGCTCTAGTAGTATTGGTGCACAATAAGGATGGATCATGGTGTATGTGTCTAGATTATAGTGAGCTCAACAAGCTCACTATTAAAGATAAATTTCCCATTTATAACAATGATGAATTGTTGGATGAATTACAAGAAGCAATTTACTTCACCAAGTTGGATCTTCATTTACGATATCATCAAATTAGAATGAATATTGAAGACATTTTGAAAACAACATTCAGAACTCATGAAGGTCATTATGAATTTTTGTTCATGAATTTTGGCCTTACTAATGCACTTTCCACGTTTCAAGGTTAGATTAATTCCATTTTCAAACGCTTCCTTAGAAAATTTGTGTTAGTATTTTTTGATGATATACTAATATACAACAAGTCTTGGAAGGATCATGTTCAACATGTTAACAAGGTGCTCAAACTATTGGAGGAGAAACAATTATATGCAAAAACCTCCAAATATTTATTTGGAGTACAAGAGGTGGAATATTTGGGTCATATTGTATCTCATGAGGTTGTTAAGGTAGACCCTAACAAAAATAAATCCTTTAAGGAATGGAAAACCCCCACAACCCTAAAGCATATTCGAGAATTTCTCGGGTTGACAGGGTATTGTCGCAAGATTGTTAAGAATTATGGGATAATAGCAGTGCTTCAAACAACATTAATGAAGAAATATGCATTTTATTGGACTCCGGAAACAACTAAGGCGTTTGAATATCTTAAAGGGGCAATGTGCTAAGCACCAGTCTTAGCTACACCAAAATTCAAAAAAACCTTTATTGTGGAATGTGATGCCTCATGAAATGGAATTGGTTATGTTTTAATGCAATAAGGAAGACCCATTTCTTTTGAAATTCATCCAATCATGGGAAATTATTTACACAAACTTATTATGAGAAGGAAATATTGGCAATTTACATGCACTAAAGTAATGGTGTCCTTACCTAATAGGAAGACACTTCAAGGTAAAAACATATCAAGATAGTCTTAAATTATTTTTGGAACAAATATTATCTTCAGAAGAGAAGCCAAAATGGGTCACAAAGATGTTGGGTTATGACTTTGAAATCATGTGCAAAAAAGGGAAGCAAAATGGTGTTGTAGATGCACTCTCAAGAAAGGATGAGGATGCGGAAGAATTTCTCTGTGCCATTTCTATTATCCAACCTAAGAGGATAATGGAAGCAAGGGATCAATGGAAGAATGATGAAGAGGTGTGGACACTCATTCAAAATTTGCAGCAAGATCCCAGTACATCTAATACATTTATCTATAAAATTGATTTCATATGGTACAAATATCACTTATATCTCTGCAATAATTCCCAACTCAAACAAAATATTCTTTTGGAATTTCACCCCCCCCCCCCTTAGGAGGGAACTCGAGTTTTTTTTTTTAACTTACCACAAGGTGAAGAAGAATTTTTTTTGGGATGGATATGATATTCATAAGTTTGTGGCAGAATTTTTGATTTGCCAACAAAATAAAATTGAGGAAATTAAGACCATGGGTCTATTACAACCTTTATCCATTCCAATTCAACATTGGGAAGAAGTATCAATAGACTTTATCACAAGTTTACCCAAGTCTAAAGGAAAGAGTATCATCATGGTGGTAGTTAATAGACTCACCAAATATGCACACTTTTGTGCATTATCTCATTATTTTAAAGTCGGTACAATTTCTACATCATTTATGGAAACAATTCAAAAGCTACATCGAAACCCAAATATTATTGTAAGTGACAGAGATCCCATTTTCACTATAAATTTTTGGACAGAAATATTTTCTTGTCTTAGTACTCAATTAGTTCATAGCTCATCTTATCATCCTCAATCTAACGGGAAAACTGAGATAGTGAACAAATGTTTGGAAGGATATGTTTGTTGCTTTGTATTTGATAAAAAAATACAATGGGTCAAGTGGTTACCTTTGGCTGGATGGTGGTATAACACTTCCTTCCATATTGTAGCAAAAATCACCCAATTTATCGCACTTTATGGATATCAGCCACCATCCATCACATCATCTTTAAGAGAAATTACCATGGTTCAAGAAGTGGAAGATCACATCAAGCATAAAAAACAAGTTCTCCAACTCTTAAAGGATAACCTCACTTTGGCGCAAAATTAAATGAAACAACAAGCAGATCAACATTGCAGTGAAAGAATTTTTGATATAGGCGATTGTGTATTTTTAAGGCTACAATCATACAAACAATTGTCCCTCAAACAAGCTAAGAAGGATAATAAATTATCACCCAAGTATTATGGTCCTTACAAAGTTTTGCAAAATATTGGTACTGTGGCATATAAATTGGAGTTGCCTGCATCTTTCCGAGTACACTCAGTTTTCCATGCTTCATGCTTAAAGAAGGTTATTGGTGGCAAGCTCCTAGTTCAAACAATATTGCCAAAACTAGATGAAGAAGGAAAAATCATATTGGATCCTGAAGCAATCACAGAAAAAAGAACCCGACAACGACAAAATCGATCAATTTCAAATTATCTCATTAAGTGGAAGAACTTACCTGCTGAAATACTAGATTCACTTTATTTCTCTCCTCAAATAATAGAAACAAACAAATAACCTTTACTGCAACATAAGTCCTATTATTCTCAGCCCTCTAGAAGTATAAACAACATACTAAACCTATCTGTCTTGATAGTAATAGAAAAAATATTTGCAAACAACTAATTAATGTGTCAAACCTTAGCAATACATAGCTACCAATATACCTGGCATCAATGTGTTTTGTGCAACACACCATCTCAAATAAGACTCAATTGTACAAATTTTCTAAGAAAACCTAGCAACAACCTCTCTTAGTTCTTTTACCACACCCCTCATTTTATACTTCACATGGAATTAGTATCAATGGTAGCATACAAACTATCACTAATAGCCTCTCTCATCCACATAAAACATGAGTGGCATGCACACATGGCAACAACTATACAACATACTAGTGTAACCCGAACAAGCATACTCAATAATGATACGAGCAATAGAAGGCTTATACAGTCTAAGGAACATGTCATAATGATTCACTCAAATATTATCTAATCAATTAGAAATAATTTCATACCTTAGTTGAAACTATTGTCAATAGTAGGCCTACGGTTTCCTTCAAACCCTTAATGTTGCCTTAAGATAATTTTAGTGCAACTTCATATATTCCTTGAGTTGGCCTCAAATTTAGTCAAGAATCAACCCTTGAGATGCTTATAATAGTTTTACATTGTGGACCTATGTTATTTATTGTTGTCAATGTGGTTCTTTTGAATCTAACACATTGATGTTGCTCTATTGGATTACCATTATTTTAATATAAAAATTTCACTACAGTAGATGAAGCCCTTTTGTCTTTCAATGGCTAAATAGATCAGCCTTATATGCTCTCAAAAATGGCCTGAAGTTGAACATGGGTCTTAGGGCTATAGTGGAACAAATATAATAGTAAAATTGACCAAGGAAACCTTTGGAAATCACTTTGAAATGGTCAAAAATTAAATTCTACTACATAAGTGTAATAGCCAAAGAAATATAGCTCTAAGTTTTACCTCCACACAACCTTATTTCCAATAAACCCTTACTTTATATTGGTAAATGTTTAATGCTTAGAAAATTGAACTTCCAATGGTGCCTTCCACGCTGACAGTAATAGGTCACAAATATGCTTGTGCGACAAACTTCAAAGCATGTCTCGGATCCGAACAAACCTTAAGGTATTTAATTCAGTGAAAGACTTCTTCATGAGGAACTTTATAGAAATTTTCCCACATAGCTACTCAAGGAACTTCAAAATCTCCATTGAAATACTCATATATATCCACAAAAATGCTTCTATAAATATTCCATATCTTCCTTAGACGAATGTATTGGAATTAATGAAAATTTTCTTTACATATTGAGTCGAATTTAGGTCTCGGAAGATATGCCTCAGGGAGGCCAAGAAGATGAATGGGCTTTGCATAACTTTGATAACCTTCAATGGTGATGCTTGTAGAGATCATCAAACAAGAGTTGCCCATATTTATGTCTAGAAGATATATTTTATACTTAAGGTGTCTACATAAAAGCTGCTCATATTTTGCTCAAATATACCACTGAATTTTTCTCTAATTCAAGGTTGAAATAAGCCCTCAGGACTTTCACATTTGTTACAATATTTTAGCCTCAAATACATCCAAAAATTTCCCTGTATGTGCTTCAAATAATGTATGGAATTTTCTTTAGAACTACAATGAAGACCCAATAACCATAAAAGACAAGTAAATCCCAAACCCTCTCATAACTTTGACCTCATTCTTTAGATATGCTTGACTAATCAAGGTCGTATATTTCAGAGAAAAATCACAGATTATAGTGTTTAACCACATGCCTTTGTGGAGAAATCAAGCCTCTTTTTATAGGAATGGAGGACGGGCTTCTAAAGGAGTTGACTTGTTCAAAAGGAGGGAAGCTGACTTGATCACTGGGAGGGAAAAATTCATAATTTAAATAAAATTTTGGAGCCAAAAAACCCAATGGCCATTTGGTCCGACTTAACCTTCAAATATTAGTTAATACTCCCTTTATAAAATCCTCTTTTGCAACTAAGATTGACCTAAAAAAATATTTAATTAATTCCTTCAATAATAATTATTCTTGGCACAATGATTTGAACAATAATTTAGAAAATTGTTGAGCTACCATGTCATCTCATTTTGGGGACATTGCCCATATATTTGTTGCATATCTATTCAACCATGAGGAGTTATGGGGCATGCCACCTACCGTTGGAATTGGCACAATGAGGAGAATCAAATGATGATTGTCTCCCAATAAAAATCATTGTCCTTTACATCCATTTTCCTTAACAAGAGCAGGGCCTCCCTTCCTCTCTTCAAGGGATTCTTGACATTTGGATCTTCCAATAAATGCAAATTAGACATATATTAAGAGTGTTCAAGGACTGACATTGGCATCAATGACAACACCATTCAAGAGACAGTTGTGGAATCAAATTTAGAACATGAATAAAATTTCAAGCAAACATTGTGACACCACAATTTTTCCTACTATACAAGTGCTTTATTTTTCAGGCTCTTGATTTTTCTTTTGCGAATGATGTAAATATACTTAAAAAATAAAATGTGTACCTGGAACTCTGTCATGTCACTTCCCCACAAAAAAATTCTTCTTCTTTTCCCTTTTTCTAACACTCATTATCCTAAGCCTATCCATCCTAGGCTTTATCTTAAACCAATTTTTATCACCATTTCTATTCTTTTCTTTAGTCCAAGGAATAGAATGTTGATATCCTCATATAAAACCATTTTATTAATGTATTTACTTTTTATTCTAGTCTAAGGACTAATATATCAAAACAAAAGAGAGGAAGAGATTTTTTTTAAACTCTTTCCAAAGTCCTTTCTTAATGTATCCCATAAAAATATTTACCCAAACTATAACTATAGTGCACATACTAATGGACCCCCAACCCATTTAACCTCATACCACAAGACTTATGTTATCAAGGTTAAAACAATAACATGCATTATACAACATAACGGACTTGCATTGTTTTAAATATGGGATATTTCCTCAATCATTCCACTACCACCTAGGTGAACCATTTTTTCCCAAACACGCCAACTCGATAATGAATACCTCAATAGGCACATTTGGTCATGCTAAATGAGCACGCTTCATGTGTCGGCGGTTGCATTAGTGTGAAATTAACGGAGTAGAGTGCACAAATTATGTGCAATTATCGAAGTCTTCCACCTTACAAGGGCATCATTTTGCAGCATTGGAATTTATTGCTTTGGTAGCTCGTGAAATTTTCCATCATTATCATCCATTCAAATAGTTATTTTCTAAGATTTGGTTGAAGGGGTGAATTTTGTTGTGAATGTTGAGTCATAGTATAGGGATTATAAGGGAGGAAGTTATGGGGGGTGACATAAAATACATAGAGCTAGAAAATATCAGTTCCATCCAAATCAAACCTAAAGTTTGGAATATATTTTTAGAGGTTGGGTGGGCTAAATTCCTTAGCCAATTCCATGGGCATAACACAACTACCTTTTTGGAGTTTTTCTGAACGTTCAAAGGAGCGTGAACATTTGTAAGACAACTGACTATAATGATCAATGAGAATATGATATTTGTTGTGACCAAGCTTTCTCAGGATGGGGAATACTGGTCTAAAAATTTCAAAATCAATGGGAAATGCTAGGGTCATTTTTAACAAAGGCCATCCCCGCTACAAAATTTAAGAAAATGTGTTTGACGACAAGATTTTCTCCCTTTATGGTAGGATGTTTTTTTCATTCAAAAATGTGTGATGTGTGAGGGGAGATAAAATATGTTTTATCACTACCACGTTTAGATTCTAATGCATTTGGCAGAGCATAAACCCTAAACATGCCCTATACCTACTTAAAATTTTGGGGTTTTTCCCTATATGGGGTTTTGTAATCAAGGCTTGATCAAAATTTTGATTGACAACAAGTTGCAAAAATTGTACATACATTGGGATGTCTTTGTATGGGGTATTGGAAGTAAACCTTGGGAGAGGGTCCTACCCCAGAACATACAAATAAGCCTTGACATTCCTTCTATGAAAAATAAAATATATCTGACCAAGAGCTCAATAATTCCTCAGACTCAAAAATGAAAAGGCTTAGCACCTAGGTCTAAAAAATAGAGCTCCATGGAGGAACTAGTGTCAATAGGGGATAGAGATTTTAATATCTCAGAAGTTGTTATAGAGGAATTTAAAAATTATGTGTATGAGGAAAGTATTGAGACTTTAGCTCCACCACAAGAAAAGATCATTGAAGAAACTATTGTTGAGGAGCTACCATCAACCTTCAAGTTCAAAATTAAAAGTGGAAAATCTTGAGAAGTCAAGTGCAACAAAGGTAAGACTGTAGCTCAAAAGTCTTATCGACTTTGTAGCCATATCTACCAATCCCTCCTCAAAAAAAACAAAATGTTGATTTTAAAGAATGAAAATTTTAAAGAAAAATTACATTAACACAGGCATAAGTTGAATAATTTAAGATCCTTGCTTCATGTTATAGAAGAAGAGGAAGATCCTACAGGTAGGTATAAAATATTTTATGAGGGGTATACAGAAGAGGCCCAACATGTTATCAATGTCATTTTGGATCACATCCTTACCAACACCTATGATTTTCTCCAGTTAAAGCTTGGCATGCCACAATGGAATACTAAGGATGATTTGTTTAACCTAGGGATCATTAACAAGCAGATTCATAGATAGGTTATAGATAAGTTAAAACAATCATGGTTTTTTTAGGTATCTAGCTTAGGAGGAAAAGTGGAAAACCCAAATTTCCAAATGGAAAGACTTATATCGAAAGGAAAATAGGTTTAATGAAGCATCTTGTGAGATTGGTGTTGATATATCTACCTGACGGGTACCCTCTATGGTTTACCTTATCTAATTATATGATTCATGGGCCACCTTTCGATGGAGGAAAATCTGAGGCAATCATCCTTATGAAATAAATCAACCAGAAAATTTCATGAGTTAACACGGACCTATTCTTTGGAGGCTCTCTTGGTGGCATACAATATCTGGGAGGGGTTACCACTCTTATGGGATAGGCATCCCATGGGTTACCTTTATTTCAACTTATACCTTAATTGGGAAACAATCTATACTTACTCCTTATTTAAATATGGTTCATGATGGATAGGTCCTTGCTTCCATTATCCACTTATTTGGTGCCCCACTAGATTCTGTGGGTCCCCAATCTAGTGGAATGAATAAGAACGCTCCAATTCGGTAGAGATGGACAAGACATTAGGGTACTACAATTCAGGGAAATATTTCCACCCCAATTACAACTAGGGTGACCTACACACCAATCTCCCTGAGACAGAATAGGTTGCATGAGGACATGCAACCAAGTTGGTTGGGGGGATGGCGAGTTGTTTTCTTAGCGACATTTTTTCTTATTAATACATACATTTTTTCTAAATATATCTCATTCTCCATCTTTGACCACTTATATCTCTCATTGTAGACAGTACTTTATCTGTTTCGCTTTGATTAAAATTAAAGAGATGTTAAGCACATTTTTTGGCATGTATGGCTCCACACACACACACACACAGATATATATATATATATATATATATATATATATATATATATATATATATATATATATATATTGTTTGCAATAAAATAATGTTTGGTTGCTTGTATCATTAGAGAACTTTTGAGGACTAAAATGGGTCTCCTAAGAAAAATGTACAACAACCAAAATAAATTTTATAAGAACCAATAGGATTCAAGATGATGGTGTCAACCATGGGGGATGATTCACCATTTTTGTGGTAAAAAAGTAAAAATATTAAAAATAAATAAAACTATTTTTTCAACTTGTATTTTCAACTTCTCCCTAAGGTTTTACTCAAATTTTGAGCGGGGGTACTCCTTGGTTGCAAAATTTAATTCCTCATCCAATGAGTACCCATGTTGCATACTTTCGATGGACCCTGCTACATGAAAAATGAGAAATACATGAAAAAATATGATTGCAATCACGTTTTTTCATGTATTTATCATTTTTTGTGTATCAGGGTCCATCAAAAGTATGCAACATGGGTACTCCTTGGATGAGGAATCAAATTCCGCATCCAACGATTGTTCCCACTCAAAATTTGAGGAAACCCATAGGGAGATAAGTTGAAAATACGAGTTGAAAAGGTAGTCTGTTCTTTTTCCCTTCTAAAATTTGACGATGTAATTTAATCTTATTTTATTATTTCCACTATTATTTTGTAATTTCTTTAGGAGGCCCATTTTAGACCTCAAAATTCCCTTAATGTTACATGATGGTTTTTTATGGCCATATCCACCTCGACCAAGTATCAACACGGCAACCTTAATTATCAAACCAAGATCTATTTTAGATTACAAGGGGTCCACCATTTTGACCAAGATCAAATGTTTTTTCCAAAACCCGAGGATATTTTTGAAACCAATTATAAAAGAAATGTGTACACATTTTGTAGCCATAGGGAACAAATTCATGGTGACACTTAGACAAGGCCGAACTACGCATCAACACCAAGAATCCCAGGAATGTTGGACATATTACTTATGCACGTGATTTCCCCATATGTGAAGGTTGTTATAAAATCATCAGATTTTTGTTTAGTAGTGGATGTGGTATTTTCCTATATCCTAATAGAACACTATCATCTCAATTGATTGTTTCTGCAACTTACATCCAATACTCACAATTGCACCAACACTCGAGATTCTATCAGTTTGTTGGCTCAATCTAGAGGCATTAGAGGCCACGAATAGAAAACATTATTAACACGATTTTGAAATAATTTTTTAGTTGTTAGTGTTTGAATTATGGCTAATGTGTTGTCCTTTATGTCAACTTAGTTGTTAGATAGTCGCATTTTTCATTGTTGGACTGAGAAGTATTGTAGGTAATTTGAATGCTTGTACAAGAGTTGCAGATAATGAGGAAGTGTATTGGTAGCTTATTCACTAGTTTCGTTTGCATTAGATTGAAGAATGTGTATTTTGTGATGCATACGCTATTGTTGTGAGATAAATTCATGTGCATATGCGGATGTTAGGAATAAGAGTCGCATACAAAACCCTGCGCATGGAAAATAAAAAACCATGAACATTTTCCATGGTATTTTCGCAAGGTTTTGAGTCAACAACACCTATTTGATCTCGTCAACAATTCCCATAAACAAATACAAGGGATTTTCCTATGATATTGGCAAGGAAAATAAGTTAAAGGAGAAAGAGATCAAGTAGCTAGGTGTGCATTCAATGGGTTATTCCTTTGTTATTTGATCTGGAACAAATGTGCACCAGGGCACAAGGAGGAGGCTCAGAGTTGAGAGATCTAAAGATGTAATGGATTTCTAATGAATGTTCTTGCTTGATTTATTATTGCAAGTTTAATTGTGATAAAATTTATCTACTAATTAATTTAAGTTGCAAACAAATGTAGGATCAAACGTTACAGTAGATCTATGATTTGAATGTATGTGCAGAGATCAGTGATTTTGAAAAAATATGTTAATGTTGTTTCTTATGTTATAGGCATAAATATATTATTTTGTGCAGAGAGTAGTGTGTGTTTTGAATGATAAAATGATAGGTGGTTGAGCATAGTAATTCTTTATGAATAAATATGTCTAACATAGATTGAGAATGCATCCTAACAATGGTGATTGCAGGGTCCATAATACAACAAACAGATTTCAGAATTCCATGTGTTGAATGATTATATCTATACATGGTTTTTTCCATATAATAACACGTACATACACAAATCTTATTTAGAACAATCATGTATACCTTCTAAGTAAGTGAGATTCTGATTAATATTATTTCTTTTTGTTGGTTATGTTTATTAATTTCACTATGACGGATGAGAAGGTTTGGCTTTTGGCATCATGATCAATTTTTTAATCGGTAAATACCCTATTATTCAGTTATTGAGTGATCTGAAATTAGTATGTTGTTGTTATGTATCATAATCATGTATATATGTTTATCCCTTTAATAATAGTCATGTATATATTCTGATTTGACTATTGCACATAGTTTGACTATAAATTGAATATTGAGATTGATGATGCATTGCTCCATCAGTTGATTTGTTATTACAGAGAAAGTTTGTTGACAATGGTGTAGAAATTTTTTATAACTTGTTATTCAGTTTCAATGTAGAGTTGTTTGTTGATCAAATAGCTATTGCAGAGTGTTTGGGTTTAATGATTTGTTTCATAGAGGTTATTGGTGCTCGGCCATATGTGGGTCAAGTTTAAAACATTTTGAAAAGTGGCCTACAAGATCAGTGATTGTTAAAGGTGGTCCCAGTCTGAAAGATTGTGAAATGTGCATCACAAGAAAGTTGAGGGAGTAGTATATTCCTTTTAGTAGTAGCTAGAAAATATAGTAGGGGTAGTAGTCTCTAGCAAGTAGGAGCATATGCACTGGAAAAATCTTGCACCATTGCAAGATGTAAAGATTCATTATTATAATAAGAAGATGAAGCAGACAACAATAGCGATGGTTTTCTCCCAAATTGGATTTCCACCTAAAACATTTGATGTCCTTATGAATTATCTATTGATGTGTTGTACTTTGGCTTTATTTGTTGCTTATAATACATAGTCACTCTGCTAAATCAGTTAATAAACGATGAAAATTGTGAAAAGATAAGTAACTTGCATATATGTTGTTTGTATTCACCAAAATCACATACACACGTGTGTTTCCTGAAGGAAAGTAGCTTATAAATTTATGAATGCACATTTGAAATGAAATATTTATTCACCACCCCCCTCAATATTTCTAATAATTATAATTAAAGTGCGGGTCCTTCAAAGAGTACCTTGACCACTAGAAGGTAGATCCGACATAAAAGAGTGCGAAGGAAAAAAAAAATTCATCAAAGCCACATTTGTTCAATGGAAAAAAACTTCATATTTTGGATGTTCATAATGAGATCCTATCTACAATCACTTGGAGAAGATCTTTGGGTAGCAGTTGAAACGAGATATCAAAATTTTGGATCCATACCTATAGATGAAGCAAGAAAGAAACAATATAAGAGTAATGCCAAAGTTATCAATGTAATAATAGGAGGACTAGCAGAATCTGAATTCGTATAAGTAATGCAACCTAACACCGCAAAAGCAATGTGGGATAAGCTAGTCGATAGCTACAAAGGTGATACAAAGGTTAAAAATGCTAAGTTATAGTATTATAGAATGCAATATGAGTCTCTTAAAATGCATGAAGATGAAAGTATTTTAAACTTTTTCCTTAGAGTAGACAAAGTTGTGAACACTATGAAGGGCCTTGTTGATAAGATTGAATATTCTACAATTGTTGAAAAGATATTGAGATTGCTAGATCCTATGTTCAATGTAAAAGTTTCGGCAATTGAGGAAAAGTGGGATTTAAATCAGTCATCCATATAAAGGCTCCATGGAATCTTGACAACTTACGAAATGAGGAAAAAAGGAGGTCAATCAGAAATAAGATAAGATTCCTTCAAAGCTACAAGTAAAGGAAGACAAAGAAATAACCAAATGATGGTTGCTATATCTCATATGAAGAAGAGGTAAACGTTGTCAGCAAGCTACAAACAGGTACTAGAAAAATCAAAGGTAAACTCCCATTTAAATTTTTTTCTTATGGAAGGGTAGGACACTATGTTTCTCAATGTCCATAAAAAGAGAATATTTCAAAAGGAAAGAACACATCTAAGAAGAATTTTAAAAGGAAATTCATGAAAAATAAGAGATTTTATATTGATCATGAAGATAGTGAATGTTGGTCTAATGATGAAGATGTTGAATCTGAATCTAATCAAGAATATAAAATTTTCATGGCCTTTGAAGATTAGTTGGCAAGTGAATCAGATAAATATAATTATTTAATGGATGCATTAAGAGAGATTGATAGGCTCAGGAATATCAATAAAATTAAAGAAGGGAAATTAGTAGCCTAGTGGAAGAAATGACTCAATTGATTTTTTTCCTTGAGGAGTATAAAAGAGTAGAGGAAGTTCTAAGGAAACGATTCTAGGAAAAAAGAAAAACATTATGAGCAATTAGAATCTGAAATCGTGGGGCTAAGGAAAGAACTAGAGAAAACGAAATCTCAGTTGAATCTAAATCTGAATTTTGAAAAAAGTTCAAAAATATTAGAAGATATTATTAAGGTACAACATTCCCCTCAATCAGGACATGTCTTGGTTAAAATGTAGATCAAAATAACAAATCATCAGAATCCATGATCTTTATTGATGCAAATACAAAGAGTTAGGTCAGGGTTGTAAAAGGCGCCAGTGATCAAGGCAACAAGACTCAAAAGAAGGAAGAATCAAGTGATACAAATATAAAGAAATGGAAGCAACCAAGGTATTATTCTCATAATCAAGAACCAAGTTATTCAAGAAAATTATTTTCTCCCAGATACTCTTATTTTCATGGTTACTGCTTTGCATGTCATAATTTTGGTCACAAGGAAGTTCACTATGTAGCTTATGAAACTGTCAAGACTAGATAAGTAGGGGCCAAGCATAATTTAATTAAGTCAAGGAAATTCTCAAGTAATGTTTTCAGATCTCTTGTGTATGAAATTGAATGTACTATTTGCAATAATTTTGGGCATGACGAAAGTGAATGTGAAAGCGGGATGATTCCTTCTTGTCAACATGAACAAAAGATAGAGCCTCTCAAAATATGGAAAAGAATGATCACATCTTCTTCTAAAATATGTGGTTTAGCCTTACATGCAAGGGATCAAGAGAATCTATGGTATATTGACAATGGCTGCTCAAAAAACATGACAAGTTACAAAGATAATTTTGTTTATTTTAATGAAATTAAGAAAGAAAAGAATGTGTCCTTTGGGAATAATTTACCTACTACTATTAAAGGAAAAGGATTTGTGATCTTAAAATATAAAACCAAATTTGAGAAGGTATTGTTTGTAGATGGATTAAAACATAACTTGTTGACTGTTAGTCAAATGTGTGTCCAGGGGCATGAAGTTGTTTTCAGATCTAAAAATTGCTTAGTCAAATAATTGGGCACAGGTAAAACCATAATCAAAGGAACCAGAACTCCAGATAACGTATACATTTTAGAAGGTGACAATAAACATTTTTTCTTGAGCAAAACTGAAGAAAGTTGGCTGTTGGGCCGTTAATATGCCATTATTATTATCACTTTGAGCGCTTATTCCACCCATTTCTACCATTCTTCATCACGTCATTTATTATAATTTATTATTTAAATCCATTTTATAATGATTTATGCTCTTATGAATGAATGTTATTTATTCTCCTTTATTTCTAATAAATTGATGATTATGAATTATTTTATCAATGATAGTTTTAATAAGTTGGCTATAACATTATTCACCATTTTTAGCCTCCAAGATAATTTCCAGATTGAAGATTTGATCATTAAAAGTGCCAACTCAGAAATGCGCTGGAATAAGGAGTGACAGTTTTGCGGTTGAGATTCTGAGCAAATGAAGACGAATCTGGAAAATCCGGAACATGGGTTTTGTCCAGAATGGACCCAATTAACTTTAGCAAAGAACGGTTTGCCAAAATTCGGCCTGTGTTGAGAGATTCGCAGAGTTCTTTAAGCATGATTTTCTCAGTTCTGTTGTTGCGGCCGTCCTCCAAATCTCAGCTACAAAGCCAAATTCGACTTGCTGTTGTTGAAAGATGGATGTAAATCTATTTTCTTGTTGATCAATTGGTTGGAAGAAATCCAATATTGTTATGGGAAGATTGTATTTAATATTCAATTTCTCCTCCTTCTGATTATAAAAGGAGAAGCACGTATTGTGTAGGGGGATGATTTGGAGATACGTTTTTATGTAATTTTCTGTTAAACATCAGTTCTGATTATTGAGTCTCGTGAGAACTGGTTCATTGTACTTCTGTCCAATGCATTAATATAAGCTTGGTGGTTCTCTCATCTTTGCGTCTGGATTAACTTAAGGCGGTGTTCCCTTGGAGGCTAAGGGCTCGGCCCCGGAGGACACTTGCCGCTGTATATTATCTCTTTGATTTCTGCGTGGTTTGCTTATCAGTTTTATTTGGTAATCTGGTATGTTCTATTATTTTACATCACAGCTCTGTCACGTAATCTCATTTTCTGAGACGGAAATATCATATCGATTTTGCAACGCACTGCTATTTCTTTAAGTGTTGATATAAATGGTTTTTACAGGATACCGTTGCTATTTAATTGTGGAATGTCTGTGTTGTAACATCTGACCATTGGTATTATTGAATTCATCTTAGAAATTATATTTCCTTGCGATTGTTGACTTTAAGAACGTTGCTGCTCCATTCTAAAAGACAGTCGTATTATTTATAACTAAGACTGACAAGTGGATTACCAACATCAGATTACTATTAAGGTGTGCCGTGTGTTAAGTCATTGTGTATTTATATTTGACTTTCCAACGTTGTTTCATATTCCATCATTAATCAATGCTGTTCTATTTCCGTGTGCTGTCCTATTTATTCTTAGAGTAAAGATTGCTATTAATTTGGCTTTGCTATTGATTTCCATTAATTAGAGTTTGTTGTTCAGATTCCTTTAATTACAGTTTGCTGCCCATTTACTTTGTTGTTCCATTTCTTATCTGCCGTTCCATTTTACTCGCATTTGTTGTTTTGGTGTGAGAGACGATCTAAGGCTGTAGTGAGCTTTGACATTCACTGTCTAGCTCCCAGACCCGTGGTCTATGCTCTAATTTCCTTTCCATCAGTTTCCAAAGGGATGGGTTATCGCTGCCGAACCCTTGACTGATACATTGCTTATTTTTCCGAATGCATGATTTAAGTCTTAAAATGCTTTGTTGTAAGTAGATTTTATTTCCAGCTTTCATTTACTTTTGGATTTTAAGCACTATACTGCAAAACATTACTCTTGAGTAAATAGCTGCCTCAGACTGAGTACACTCTTGAGATAAAAAGTCGTCCCTGGGTTGATAATTAATGTGAAGGTAATTAGAGGTGAAAGAGACCCTTTTTATCGCTCTACATTGGCTATGGCACAAGAGATTCGGACATCTCAGTTTCAATCAACTATATAAACTAAGCAAGAAGGGAGTTATTTGTGACATGCCAGACATCATATCAACAAAAAATAGCATCTAGAAATCCTGTAAATTCGGTAATAAATTGAGAGTTCAATGCAAGGCTAAAGAATTCTCTTTAGGTAAACCTCTTGAACTGATTCATACAGATTTATGTGGACCAACGAAGAATAGAATGTGTTAGGTTGGTTTACTAAAATTTAAAGATCGACAAATTTAAAATATTCAAGTTTATGGTTGAAAATGAGATGGATTTAAAAATCAAATGTCTTAGGTCTGATAGAGGGGATGAAGTCATGTCCAATTAATTCTTTGATTTTTGTGATTAGCATGGTATCAAAAGACAATTCTCCATAGCCAAAACTCATCAAAAAAGTGGGGTTGCGGAATGAATAAACAAAATAGTTCAACAAATGGCATGTGCAACGCTCGATGAATTTGGAGTGTCTCACACCTTCTGTGGAGAAGTTGTACAAACAACAGTTGATATTCTCAACAAGGCCCATGTAAGAGTTAACAATGACAAAAAACCACCAGAACTATGGTACGGAAAACCCACAATTGTTAAATATTTTAAGATATTTGGAAGCAAATGTTTTATAAAAAGAAATGATGATAAAATTGGCAAGTTTGAAACAAGGGTCGATGAAGGAATTCTTCTTGGGTATTCTTCTAAAAGTAAAGGGCACAAATGTTACAATAAGAGACTTCATAAGGTTATTGAATGTATAGATGTCATATTTGATGAAGGATTTGATTGCCCAAAAATAAAAATACAATTTGATGATGAAAAACCCAGCACTGACATCAAAGAAATTGTAGGTGATGAATAAGGAGAGGCATCAAAAGAATAAAATCAAGAAGTGATCCATAAAAGACCGCATTCAGGTATGTGCCGAAAAATAATCCTAAAACTCAAATACTTGGTGATAAATAGGTTGGAGTACAAACTATAAGAGCATTTTCTAGATCATATACCCACTTAACTTTGTTGTCTATAATCGAACCTCAAAATGTACATCAAGCAAGCAAAGATGAATGTTGGATTAAGGCCATGAATGAAGAAATTTACCAAATAGAAAATAATCGTACATGGGAATTATTTCGAAGGCCACATAATAAAAATGTAATTAGGACCAAATGGGTGTTTAAGAAAAATTAAATGAAAATGGAGAAGTCAAGAATAAAGCAAGTATTTTCTGCAAAGGATATGCTCAATAGGAAGGAATAAACTTTAAACAAATATTTGCACGTGTAGCTTGCCTTGTAGCCATTAGAATGTTCCTAGAATTTATCATATTTCATTAGCTTGCCTTGTAGCCGTTAGAATGTTCCTAGAATTTACCATATTTCATAATTTTAAATTATATTAGATGGGTGTTAAATGAATATTTTTAAATGATGATCTAGAAGAAGATGTCTATATAGAACAACCTGAAGATTTTATACTCGGTAATGATAAGGATATTTTTTGCAAACTCAAAAAGGATTTATATGTATTAAAACAAACTCTTTGAGCTTGCTATTATTGTCTTGAAAAATATCTTCAGGAACAAGGTTGCGAGAAAGGATTAACAAATAGAAAATCATGCATATAAATAGACAAGGACAAAATCTTGGTGGTAATGGTATATGTCGATGATATCATATCTGGAAGCAATATGGACTTAATGAGTCAGGGGTTTGCATTAGCCATGCAAAAATAATTTGAAATGTCTCTACTTGGTGAGCTAACATTTTTTCTTGGTTGATAGGTACATTAAACTAAGGATGGTATTTTTCTTTTTCAAACTAAATATCTCAAGGAGATCATGAAGAAGTGTTGAGTAGAATATTGTAAACATGTTTGCACACCTATGGTAATAGGATCTAGTTTCAACCAAGAGGATGACACCCCAACTATTAATCAATCTGAATATAGGCCTATGATTGGTAGTTTAATCTATCTTATAGGTACTAGACTAGATATTATGCATCCAGTTGGCATAGTTAGAGAATTCCAATCAAATCCTAAAGAGGCTGATCTCAAATTTGTCAAGAGAAAATTCAAGTATTTGCAGGGAAATCAAGATCTTGGACTACTGTATCCCAATAACACAAATTTTTCATTTCAAGCCTATACTAATGTAGATTTTGTCGGTAGCATTGACGATCGCAAAAGTATAAGTGGAGGATCCTTCTTCTTGGAACAATGCTTTATCTCTTGGTTCAACAAAAAACGGAGTTTTGTAGCCTTATTAATTGTTGAAGCATAATATGTTGCAAATGTAGCTTGATGTACTCACCACTGCCATTAGTATTTCTAAGAACCCAGTTATTCATTCAAGGACTAAACACATTCCAGTAAAGTATCATTTCCTTAGAGAGCAAGTCTTGGAGCATAAAGTAAAGCTAGAATATATTCCTTCAAGAGAAAAAATTGAAAATCTATTTACCAAACCTCTTCCCTATGATTTATTTGAGTATCTTTAACAATGGTTAGGGATGATCTTTGGTTCTTCCCCCTCCTTATTTATTTAGCAAAACGGAGAAGTTTGAGCCCAGGAGGAGATGTGGCTGAGAAGAAGTTAGCACTTCACAATTTATATATGCTTCTTATGAAGGATGGATGTTTATGTACATTTTTCTCATCTAACACAGTCGTGTATTATCTTTTACGGTGATGGAGTGGAATAAATTCAAGGGAGACTTATTATATGCTTTCAACAGTTCATTATTGGCATTTTGGCTCTGACATTGGTTTGTTGCAGGAATTATTGCAGACTATTGATGCTTATCTGATGTTTGGGATTAGATAAGAGTGTGTTAATCTATGATGAATTCACAATGTCTCATTCTATATTATTATTTTTGTTGTATAAACCAGTCTTCTTACATTGTTTTTATTGTTGTTGAGGATATATATGTTGCTACTATATAGAGTTAATTGATGGTTTTGGTTGGTATCTGATATATTGTTGATATACTTGAGAGGATTTTAGATGCTACAAAAGGTCTTCACTCATATTGATGAGAACTCCACATATGTTTCTACTAAGATATTTTTTATGCAGAATAACCATGTGCTATCATGGATTGTACTTCTATTGTTGACAAATGACAAGTATTTGTTATCACTCATTTTATTGATCGTATCTAAATGAGAGCACTTGTGTGTGCATTTGAACATTATTTACTCATCATTGTATTGGTTAAGAAGAGATCTGTGTTGTAACCATTATCACATTTAGTCATATGTGGGACATTGGGTGTCAAAGCCATGTCATTGATATAAAACTAGGTTAACAAAGTCATTAATTGGTATATATCAATTGGTTGTGTCTATGCACATCCATGTGTTTGCTACATAAAGCCTTGTACTTGTATTTCATATCATTAGAAGGTCCAATATATGCTCACGGGGAGCATGGTCAGTATGATAAGTTATCGTCATATCTTACAATCGAATTCTTTGTTTCACATCAACAGATCAGATTTATAGTGTTGAGCATTCCAGGGGGAGTACTTCTCTCATCTTGGTTCTTCCCTTTTCCCTTGGTGTTAAAGGAGGAGAGCACTTGGTGTTTTGCAAGAGGTTGAAATCAAGTCCAAAGAGGGATATTTTTAGCATTATGGCTAATGTGTTGTCCTTCATGTCAACCTAGATGTCAGCTTGTCACATTATGTCAATGTTTGATTGAGAAGTATTGAGAAGTACAAGTGTTGCAAAGGATGAGGAAGTGTATTGGAAACTTAGTCACGGGTTTCATTTGCAATAGATTGAAGAATTTGTAGTTTGTGATGCATATGCTACTACTATGAGATAAAGTTGTGTGTTGTGAAAATTCTGAAAACCGAAATCCTACTGCAGAAATTGATATTATTTCTCCTTGTTAATTTAATTTAACAATTTATCTGCATTTTTCTATGGAAAATACTGAAATAATTACACTACAACCTTCACAAATAAAAATTTCGGAAGAATAAATGTTGGAATAAATGCTAGCACACACACATAAAATAACACAATTACTTTTGGACGAAAGTCCCCGGAAAAACCCAACTTGGGAAAACCGATGCAGCAAATGAAAGTTTTAATATTAAACAGCAGTGAAATAATATGAGTACAACTAGATGTCGAAACTGGAAATAATACAGAGAAATATTGGGAAGAAAAATATAGTCAGGAAATTTCCTCACCCCACATGAAAATTTGGGTTCTGACCTCAGTTCTAGGTGAGCCATCCAAATTGGCTCTATGCACCTACTGTGTCACACTAGCGCAGTCACTTCTGCACTCATATTGAACCAACTTCTCCTGAAGTCACCTGGTATGATTTTTTCTGGGAAAATGTCTCTCCTAGTCTAACTTGTCTTTCCCCAACAGAATCGAAATTGCCTCTGGAGGCTATTGTCTTGCCTCTGCGTCAGCCTCTCTGTGGCTCTTATGCCTCTCTGCAAATGCACTCACCAGATATAGAATCCTTCCTCTGACTTCATTATCTCTACCACTCTTCCTCACTGCTTCGATCTCACTAGCTCTCTTTCTCCAACAACTGATTGTTTCCATCCTAGAAATTGATCTGCTCATGAAATCAAACCCCTGAAGTGTCTTCTCCATCACCACATCAACCTCCTCTATAATCCTCTGTTGGAGCACCAACGACCAAGATGAAAACAAAATCAATGGCTAGGATCATCTTGGAGTCGATCCATGTGAGTTTCTAGATAATTCTCGCCTTTACTTAATTAATTCTGATTAATTAACCATATTCCCTAAGTTTAGACTTAGTAAATATTTAAAAATTGGTTAATAATCTAATTAAGCCACTTCTGGGCAGAATTTCTAGATACAGTTTATGGGTTTTGGAGAACTCATGTATTCTAGCCTCTCCACAAATTTTTGTGGCTAGAACACATATGATGCTACAAAAAACTAACACTCCCTCTTAGCTAGGAATGTGTTTTCGTGTTGCACCTGCTTCCACAACACCCTGTCTCTGCATCATCTCTTGTCACATTGTTGATGTCTAGCTAATGTTTCCCACCAAAAACTGCACAACTTTGATATGAACTCCATTTGTGATCTTTTTGATCTGCATTGCAACTCCCTCTCATTTTTTGTTGCTTCCACTACAGCTACTGCAACTGAGAAGTATCTGAAATATTGAACCAACTGTGTTCAATATGATGCATCTGTCACCTGACTCCTAACTGCTACTAGCCTTTGCATTGTCTACTGAAGACTCTGTGTTGCTGCTAACATTTCTTTGTGCTCACTACACTGCTTCCAACTCCGCACTGTGCTCCCCAACATCTAACTACTAGTAGGCTGCAACTGTCACTCTGGCATCTAACTGCATCAACTACCACTAGTCCATCCTACTAATGAATATTTTGGGACCCTGTAGCCAGGTATTGATCCAAGAGGTGGACACCTCAAGGATCCTACCTATCTGTAGCGCTCTAGGGCTACAAAATCAAGTCAGCCCACCTCACTCCTGGAGGTATGTCGATGAACATCGCGAAGTCTTCCTCCAGCCTAGAGGAAAGCCTATCTATCTTTACAAAAGTTGCATGATGGTCCTACTTATCCTCCTTGTCCTTCTTCCTAAGAGGACACTAGGTACTGTAATGGCCTAGCTCATAAAATTTGCAGCACTTGACCTTTGACAAGTCCCTCTTCTTCTCCCTCTGCTCCCCCTACCCCTGATTGGGACCCTTAGATGCAATAGCCACATTCTCCTCTTCCTTCACCTACTTCGATTTGTTGCTGCCACTAATGGAGCTCTTCAAGAGAGCTAACCTCATCTCCTATTACTGCAATTCATCCCACATTTTATCCCATCCTGGTAGCATGTATATTCCCAATATAATTTTGACAAAGACTTTCCAATCCTCTGATACATTATTGAACACCAACCACACCAACTCTAAAGCTTGAGGCATTGCCCCAACAGTCAAAAAATGATCTCGGACCTCCTGAATCTTGGTGAGTAAGGGATATATGCCTTCCCCTTTCTGCATCTAGATGCATCTTAGCTTCTCCTTGAGATACATCTTCCGTTGCTTGTAAGTACCCCGATATAATGTGGTTAAAGCATCCCACATATGCTCTGCAGTATATTTGCCAGCAATATGCGAGACCACATGATATCGAACTCCACCTAGGATCAATATCTTTACCCATGCCGTCTCCTTTCTATATGCCTGTAGTTGATTTGCATCCATGGGAATCGCTACCACAACATAAATATATGTTTTCAAGCCAAACTCATTCAGAAGGAAAGACACCCTTGCCCTCCAAATGACGTAGTTGGAATCCCCATCCAATTTTTCCTGATCATGAAGCCCAGTAGTGGCCATCTTCAACAAATGTCAAAAATATCCTCTTCTCTTCTACTCAGTGGTTTCTCATCTATAATCATTCCCTTTGGAGTGAGACACTCTACTCACAACGACTATTGATTTTCAAGGGAAATCGAACTTCTTGAGACTAGAAGTTCCCTAAGGAAAATTTTCCCTCATTGTGTGCTCTTCTTCCTTCCACCCGACGCTAGCTCTGCTCTAGAAAACTGCTGCAAAACCATTGTGTTCAGAAGATATCTGCTCTGCCAAAATACTAGGTTGCTCCCTCTACCTTTGGAACTACTCGGTCTGGAGAGATCGAATTTTTTTGTTGCTCTCCCAAAAAAATCGACTCTCCTCAAGTGACTCGGCCTCTTGGAAAAGTGACTATGTTGCCTCCTAGGGTTTTGATCTATTGCCCATAATGAAAAACAACACACCTTATGTCTTTGCTATTGAACTCTCTAACTGATCATCTGTGCTATGATACCATGTGAAAATTCTGAAAACCGGAATCCTATTGCAGCAACTCATATTATTTATCCTTATTATTAATTTAATTTAACAATTTATTTGCAGTTTTCTACAGCAAATACTAAAATAAATACACTACAACCTCCACAAATAAAAATTGCATAAGAAGAAATGTTGGAAGAAATGCTATCACGCACACATAAAATAACATAGTTATTTTTGGACGAAAGTCCCCTAAAAACCCCAACTTGGGAAAACCAGTGCAATAGATGAGGGTTTTAATATTAAGCAGCAGTGAAATAATCTAAGTACAACTAGATGCCGAGACTGGAAATCCTATGGAGAAATACTAGCAAGAAAAAACTAGTGAAGAAATTTCCTCACTCCACAGGAAAATATGGGTTCTGACCTCAGCTCCATGTGAGTTGTCCAAACTAGCTCTGCACAACTACTGCATCACACTAGCACAAACACTTTTGCACTCAGATCGAACAATCTTCTCCTCAAGCCGTCTAGTCTATTGTTGTCTAGGAAAATGTCTCTCCTGGCCTCCGAACCCACTCTCTAGATTTTGGCACTGAAACTCGTCTTTCCCCAACAGAATCGAAAGTGCCTCTAGAGGTTACTCTGATGCCTCTGTGTCAGCCTCTATGTGGCTCTTCTTCCTCTCTGCAAATGCACTCACCAGATCTGGAATCCTTCCTCTAGCTTCACTGTCTCTGCCCCTCTTCCTCGCTGCTTCTATCTCACTATCTCTCTCTCTGATAACTGACTGTTGCTACTCTGGAAATCGATATGCTCATGAAATCGAACCCCTCGAGTGTGTTCTCCATCACCACATCGACCTCCTATTATAATCCTCTATTGGAGCACCAACGGCCAAGATTAAAACTTAATCAATGGATAGGGTCATCTTGGAGTCGATTCATGTGAGTTTCTAGATGATTCTCACCTTGAATTAATTAATTATGATTAATTAACCATATTCCCTAAGTTTAGACTTATGAAATATTTAAAAACTGGTTAATAATCTGATTAAGCCACTTCTGAGCAGAATTTCCATAAACGGTTTTTGGGTTTTAGAGAAATCATTTATTCTAGCCTCTCCACAAATTTTCGTGGCTATAACACATTCGATGCTACAAAAAACTAACACGTACATACGTAGATTTTAGGAATAAGAGTCATGTACACGATCTTGTACATGGAAAATAAAAACCATCATAATTTTTACTAGTATTTTCTGAAGGTTTTGAGTTGACAACGTCTATTTGATCTCCTCAACAATTCCCATCAACAAATACAAGGGATTTTCTTATGGTATTACCAAGGAAAATAAGTTATAAAATGAGAAGGAGATTGAACAACTAGGTGTGCATTCGATGGGTTATTCCTTTGTGATTTGATCCGGAACAGGTGTGCACCAAGGCACAAGGAGGAGGCTTAAAGTTAAGAGATCTGAAGATGTATTGGAGATCTAATAGATGTGCTTGTTTGATTTTCTTATTTCAGGTGTAATTATGGGCACATGAATCTACAGAATTATTTTTAAGTTGTTAATAAATGCAGGATCAAAGGTTACAATAGACTTATCATCTAAATGTATGTGCATACATTAGCGATTTTGACAAAATCTATTAATGTTATTGTTTATCTTATAGGAAAAAATTTATTATTGTGCTTTGAATGACATAATGAATATGGTTGAGCATAGTAATTCTTTATGAATAAATATGTTTGGAAAGGATTGAGAATGCACGGTAACAATGGTGATTGCAGGGTCCAAAATACTACAAACACAGTTCAGAGTTTCATGTGTTGAATGATTAGATCTATACATAGTTTTCGCTATATAATAACATGTACATACGCGGATCATATTCAGAATGGTCATGTATACCTTCTGAGTAAATGAGCTTTTGATTAATATTGTTTCTTATTGTGGGTTTTGGTTGATTATTTTCACTATGATGCATGAGAAGCTTTGGTTTTTGGCATCTTGAGGAATTTGTTAATCAATAAAGGCTCTAGTATTCATTTATTTTGTGATCTGAAATATGTGTGTTATTTTTATGTATAAAAATCATGTATATGTACGTGTATCCCTTTAATAACAGTAACGTATATATTCTGATTTGACTATTAGACAGAGTTTCACTATAAATTGATATTGACACTAATTATGCATTTCTCCATCATCTGATTTGTTATTTCAGAGAAAGTTTGTTGACAATTGTGCAGAATTTTTTTTGATATTTTGTTATTCAATTTTTTAGAAGAGTTGTTTGTTGATTAGAGATCTATTGCAAAGTGTTTGGGTTTAATTATTTGTTTTAGATAGGTTATTGGTGCTCAATTGTATGTGGGTCCAGTTTGACACACTTTGAAAAGTGGCCTACAAGATCAGTGATTGTTAAAGGTGGTCCTAGTCTGAAAGATTGTGAAACGTGGATCACAAGAAAGTTGAGGGAGTAGTATCTTCCTTCTAGTAGAAACTGGAAAATATAGTAGAGGCAGTAGCATGTAGCAAGTAGCATCATGTGACTGGAAAAATCATGCACTAGTGCAAGATGTAAATATTCCTTATAATAATAAGAAGACAAAGCAGACAACAACAGCGGTGGTTTTCTCCCAAATTGGATTTCCACCTAAAACATTTGGTGTCCTTGTGTATTATCTATTGATATGTTGTTATTTGGTTTTATTTGTTGCTTATAATACATATTCACTCTACTAAATCAGTTAATAAATGATGAAATTTGTGAAAATATAAGTAACTTGCATATACGTTGTTTTCATTGACTAAAATAGCATAGACACACATGTTTCTTGAAGGAAAGTAACGTATAAATTTCTAAATGCACTTTGAAATGAAATAATAATTCAACCCACCCACCCACCACCCCCCTCTCAGTGTTTCTAACAATTAGATTTATTTATATTTTCACCTTTGCACAGTTCACCAAGAAGAAACATTATCGTTACTTGTTCTAAGTTAAGACTTGTATTTTTATATATATACTAGCACTTTGAAGCGCAAGAACAATCATATATATACTATGTTATAATTTTTCTTGGTTAATATACTACTATGTATGTTACTTTGCACTGTTATATTTTTTCATGCAATCTATGAGCTTGGAAGTTTAATTTCTCACTTGTGTTGAGTGTTTAAGTGCTTAGAGGAATAGGTTAGCCTTGAGAAGGGGCCCACTCAAGGTATGAATCTATGTCAATATTTTTCTTGTTAAATATATAAGTAGGTTCATATTGTCACTTTTGTTTTATGAGTATTTTGAGTTTAGTTGATTTCCAATTCATGTACATGTGGTATTTTAATTTCAAACAAGTGTGGTATTTTATTTTCTAAAGTGTTATATTTTATTTTTGAGCAAGTGTGGTTGTGTGATTTATGGTTCGGGGAACTTTTCAATCTAATCTACGAGCAGGAGCTACATTGAATGCTACAGAATTGAATAAAATATGAAATACACCTGGTGACGCTGAGCTAGTCACCCCTAGGGAATTTTGGGTGCTTGAGGTGTCACGTAACCATGACATGCATCATCCATAGGTAGATTTTTCCATTAAATCACAAATTCCCATGCATTCCCTTGCCCATGTTATACAACTAAGTATGAGGACTTGTCTCATGTGTATACAACACAAAGATCCTCGCAAGTCTACCAAGCCTTGTCCGAAAATTAAAAATAATTGTGTATCCTAAACCTTTGTTGAAATCATCAATAATTTTAATATAACATAATACTCCCAAGAACAATAAGGAGGGGGGTAGCGTGCCTCCCCCCCCCCCCCCCTCCCATGCACCAAATGAAATTTCACCTGAAATAATGACGCGTCAACTATTTCTCTATCTCTCGATCCTTCATCAAGGTTGTTTGCTTGTGACATTTGTGCGGGATATCCAAGGGGCATGGGGGGGCAACGCTACAAGCCTAGTTTTAAGTATTGTTAGTGGAAATTGTTGAAATGAGTGGAAGTATACATTGGGAATTATCAGTTGGGAGAGGAAATCAAGGAGTTTTCTGTTAGACAAGCCTCCCAAAAGTAGAACCTTTCTATTTCTAGAAGCTCAAGGCCCCAACTTTTACAAGGAGAAAAGATCAAAAAGCCAAGGCTTCTAGCTTGAAGAAGACAAATAACTCTCACGTAGAGCCTGGCATGGATTGGAATGATTTGAAGGTACATCACTCAAGTGTGGGTTCGTAGCAGGGTACCTTCAGTTCATACAGGTTGCAAGTTGAGGTAATTTTGTGCTTCTAGCTTTTCCTACTCTGCTCTTTCATTTTGGTTGGTTGTTGGGTGATTCTAGGTCTTCAATTCCCCTCTCGGATTAAGTTCATGGGTTGTAAATTTCATTTTCCCCATACAGTTTTTCTCTTTTATGTCTACTTCAATTTGCTATGATGCATCCCTCTTTTCTTCCTTTCTTGTTCTATGCTTTCTCATGTCTATAGATGTTGGAATCGCAATTTTCATTACACCAAAACCTGCAAGTGTTAGTAAACAGACACATTGCTAGAGCTAATAGATTCACAAGAGGCAGTTAAGCACATGTCACAAAACACGCGGGGAGCGCTAGTTTATCTAATGTCTAATAATATCCCCCCTAGCACAAGCTGAGTGTGATTCAAGCTCAAGACCTTTGGCTTTGATACCACTAAGTGGAATCACAATTGACGTTACACCAAAACCCGTAGGTGTTAGTAAACAGACGCAGCGCTAGAGTTAATGGATTCACGAGAGGAGGTTAAGCACATGTCGTGAAACACGTGGGGAGTGTTGGTTTATCCAATGTCCAACAATGGAATTGGTTTATTGGAAGCATTGTGTGTTTTCTATTCTCACTACATGTGATAAGGAGGTTTTATTTTTTCTCTAGTATCGTGGAAATGGAGGGTGTGAGTTCCCTATTTGCAGTCAGACTACTCTGTTAGACCCTTGGGTTACGGGGGTATTTCACTCGTTGTATTCTAAAGGATTGTAATGTTTGGTTGATAGTCTTGCTCACCATGCCATGTCAATATAGTCATAGTTGACAAGGCACCAGGGAGCATAGTCAAACTAGTAGGCCTTACCTCGAGCCTCAAGGCCAGGATGTGACTGTTACTTACCAAGATACGACCCTTCCCAACACTCAAGTTGACATTCAATGGCTTGAAAGGATCATTCACAGGGAAAGATAAACCTTTTCATATTTTGAGCTCATGGATAAAGTTTTTGATTGGCTCCTAGACCCTAGGCACACAAGGGGGAGGAGAAATCAGTACATTCATTTGATCACTCTTCACTAGAAGCTGAACGATATAAATGAAACCATATTGTTTCTCAATGATCTACAACAAAACCAATGGCAAAGAAAGATAGCCTTGATCGCCCGACACACATGTAGAAGTACATACACTGTGAATTCAAGTTTTTTATACACCAAGGCACTAGACCAAAGCAACCTCATCTGACTCTTAAATGGCTACCTTTTTTGCTTTGAATCGGTTGGTTTTTGGGTCATCTAAGCATCTTTTTTTTTTCGACAGCACAATTACTTTTTTATGACATAAAACTCTAGGGGATCACATACTGGCCAACAAATCTAGTAAGAGTGAGGCAAGTATAATTTTGTGAAAATTGTGTACAATGATGTTTTCTTTTTCTTAACATAAAACTACTGAATGAATGAATGATGATGGATTAGGGGGTGGGGGTGAACTTTTTGTAATGTTGTAGCCCTCCTAGTTTTAAGGTTTTGGATAAGGCTTAATGCCCAAACCCATTATAACATATAATTGATATGAATGTTAGACATGCATTCAACTTAAACATAGAACTACTCTACTCGTTAGGTTTTTCACAACTAATACATGAGATAAAATGAAAGCACACACTCTAAAATTTACACAATGATTTGGCCTAATGACCCTGCAAAATCCCACAAGGGGAAAACCAGTCTTCAAGGATTTTATTAATTGCTCTTAAGGAATTTTGTACAACAGAGAGGAATTGAACCTTATCTCCCCTTTTTATGGAAGATGCCACTGTTAGGTTACAACAAAATTTCACCCCCCACAATTATGAACTCAAACTAATACATGCATCAAATTTTGTGCACAGAAACACTGATAAAGCCTAGGAACGTGTGCCAGTTACAACAGATATATGACAGAAATTTCTGCCTACTCACTCCCTCGAAATCTATGTTGCTAGAGTCCCGAAATTTTTGTTGGTAATCTCCTTAAATATTGGTATAAACTGAGAAAAGTAAACATGGTTCAAACTACACTTTTCACACCTGAAAATTTGTTAAGACTTGATCTTAGATCTCCAACCAAACAATACAAGATTTAACTCAAATATCAACCCTAAATTCATTAAAACTTGGCCTAAATATTCTCCTTGATTCTTAGTTTGATTCCTCTTGGAAACTCAACCTGGGATCCCTTATGTCTCGACTTGGAATCTCTCTTGAAGTTTCGGTCTGATGTCTCCTTAAATTTCAGCCTAAACCACTTAGAAGCTCAACGTGGAACCTCTACCCGAGAATCTCGAGATTTGAGCCCGTCTTTTAGTTGGAAACTCGGGCTTCCCTTGAACTATATGTTTCCTCCTTTCTCTGCAATCAATATTTGCCTCCTTTCTCTCCTTTCCCTTCTGAAGTCTCATGAGAATGATAATGAGTCTCCTTTCTCTCATTTTCCCTTGTTTCCTCTTGACAATATGAGAACCCCAACCCTTGGAAATCAAGGGCTAAGATTAAATCTCAACCCACGAGATCAATGGATGAGATCAAGTCCCCCACTTGACCCCCTCCCTCATGTGATCCCCCTCAATTATTGATCCTCCTAGTACTTTTTAATGTTTTGTACCATGTGCACTTCCTCTCCCTTAAAGTCACTTTTAATAATATAAATTTTACCTAATACGTTTCTCATCAAGTCACTTTCATAACACATGTGACTTTAGTAAAATAAAATACCCTAGGGCTCGAGGGCTGAAACCCTAGCCACCACAACCCTCATTTTTGTTTTGTCATTTTCTCCTTTCCTGGTCCATGGTGTCGCCTCCAACTAGTGTGTGGTGGTGCGGCCCTTGGTTTGTTGTTGTTGCATCGCCTGTCTATTGCCTTTGGGTTTTGGTCACAGTTATCTTCAGGGGTTCTCCATTGAGGGGAGTAAGGGCTCAAAGTTTGGAACCCTAGCTGTCGTATCCCTCATTTTCGTGTTATTTCTTCCTCCTTGTCAGATCTATGGTGCCACCTTTGTTGTATTGGTGTGAAACTCATTTTGTCGCTACCACATCGTCTATCTATTACCTTTGTTTCGCAACCGTTGTTGTTTTTCGCTGTGGCAGTTCCTCTGCAGTTTTGTCTTATTGCTCAACTTCCTTTCCCCATGGTTAGTGGGCTCTACTTGGCTTGTTTTCCGGAGTTGCATGTGTGATGTTGTTACTGCTTTTGGATTTGGGTTTGCCAAGTTAATGTATGTGGATTTGTCTGTTCAACTTTGTTGTGAGGTTTTATGATCCTCGTGGTTTATGTATACAGACCTTTGCACCCTAGTTTGTATCTTTTTGGATTTTTGTGAGTATGTTTGTCTATGAGTGTTTCAACCTTATTGTTGACATTTGTCCATGGGCTTTTTTTTTACCCAAGTTTTTTTTTAACCTTGTTTCTCTACTAGGGTTTTTTTTTAGCTTTTGAATGATTTAGTTGAATCACTAGTAATACATTTATTCAAAATGTATATGCAAAATGTAATTTTATATATTCTACATTCAATAAAATTACATTTTTTTGTTGAGAAAAATAGAAAACTTTTGACTGACAAAAAATTATTAATTAAAATCTTAATTTTTAACATAATTATAGTAATTATAATAATATAAATTGCATTTATAATAAAAATGTAATATAACCAAAATTATTATTTTTTAAACTTATTTTCATTTAGTTACAATCAATTCATATTTCAAAAAATCAACCATTGTAATAATCTTTTTAAAATACAAGTACAATTACAATTAGATATATAACAAACACAACACCAATTATAAAGTACAATTATGATGGGATTGATAACAAACACAGCACCAATTAACATTGAAATGCATAAATCCTTCACATTTGAAATCATTCTTTCATGGATTTTCTACCTCTTTCTATCATAAACATGTTGAAAATGTCAAATGAAGAACTTAGTCTTGTTAAAAATTGTAAAGTCTCGTCAAATAAGTAGATTGGAAATCCATTTTTTATATAATTTTGTAGAGTACAAAATTATTTTGCGTGGCTATTTCAAAAATAGCCAAATTAAACTTTGAAACATCTTCCCAGATTAGAATTCTTTTTGCACAGTTATTCCATAGATAGCCGATATAAACTTTGAAACATCTTCTCAAATTGATGAGAGACGCAGCACCAATTGACATTGACAACCCACTTTCCATTCTAACCATTCTCTCTTAAATTATTTGTCTGCTTCCCTATCACAAATATGTAGAAAATGTAAGATGAATGAAATTGTCTTAAATAAAAGCTGCAACGTTTCAAAGTTTCACTAAATATGTGAGTGGTAAATCTATTTCTAATATTGATTTTATCTTTGATACGTAAATAATAATAATAAAAATCTTTACAAAACAAATGCACAAACAGAAGCTTTCTAATAATAATAAAATAACTTTTAAAAAAATCATTTTAACAAATTATGGACTTAAAAATCAATAGATTTATATATATGAAAACAATATTGTTTATTCACTTCTTATAAATTATGTAATAAGGAGTTAAATACTGTATTAACTAGTTGAATATTTAATAATGTGCAAAAGTCACATGATGATTGATTGGTTGTATTTCACATACATTTGAACTTACATGTATTATATACAACATTTTACATATAACAAACTACGTATCTATCTAATTCAAATATAGTTAGATTCAAACTACGTATCTATCTAATTCAAATATAGTTAGATTAAAGTAAAAAACTATGTAGATTTGGTAAAATGGAAGCTTACATAAATGCATGCAAAAACATAAAACCAAAATTAGAAGAAAAATAGATAATATTATAAAACAAGAATTATAAAAAAAATGGAGCTATAATTAATTATACATAGTCAAAATCTATAATGATGTCTTATATTTTTTAAAATATTAGAAATAAATATTTAGGAAAATTATTTTATGACTTTAAAAAGCACCCTTCACAAGTCATGGTCAATAAAAAAATTGTCATTTGATGACCAAAATAAGCCATGAATTGCAATTTCACTACAAAATTCCACCTTTCATGGAGATATTAATTTTACATTTAATTTGAAATTTTTTTTAATGAATGGTTTTGGAACAAGTTATGCAATTTGTAAATTTTAAAGATTTGATAACAAATTGTTAATTATTTTCCCTTTATAAATATGCTCATTTTATGAATTTTCTTTTAAATACAAATTTTGGCTTTTTCCAAAAAAAAAAATTTAATTAGACCACCAATAAAGTTTGTTCAAAGTTGGACTACACTAATGTGTTATGTTGATATTGCTATAGTCCCACATAGATGAAGAATTTCACATAAATGAAGTAGCTCATAAATGTATTTTAATGTTAATGTCCATTTCTATGAACTACATGTATGTGAAGTATATCCAAGTGTTCTTGGATAATTCATCTATGAAGGTCACATAGTAGTGGTATATGCTTAGGCACACTACTAACATGGGCCCACACACACCTTATTGAATTAGGTCCAAAATTCCCTTGGCCCTAATATCGTTGCTCGGAAAGGTGTGTTGAGAAACCAATGCTAGTATAATTAGGGTTTGATTACTTTTTCTTGAAAATTACTTGTGAATTATGTGGCCTCTTTTACTTCTTTATTAGATTATTTTTCATCAAGAAATTACCAAATTATGTGTATGAAGATCACAAGAAGAAGAGACACAAGATATAGGCCCACAGCTAGGGAAAAACCCCAAAGTGGGGAAAGCCCAGTCATAACACTTCCTTCAGTAGATTCATAGGACAAGATGAGAATATCCAAGACTCTTTGACCTAGACAAATAATTCCTCTAACTACCAAGTCAGTCCTTCCTTCTTCTTCAGATAATAACTTCCCAGTAGCAACTTCAACCTAGAATTTCGACCTTACAATAGCATAATTTCGGCCTTCACTGCAACAAAACTTCAACCTGCAGTGAATTTCATATTTTTGACCTCTGCAATTGCCGAGTAACTTCGCAAGTGTGAGAGATAGATGACCCAATATTTTGATCTTGTCTTTCCCTGCAATACTCTTCCTTCTCTTACAACTCTACACTTTTCTGCCTCTTTTGTGGGCTGAGTTTCCCTAATGTAGGTTAACTTCATCAGGTAAGATTCGACTTGGTGTGGAGGTGTCAAATGACCTATTTGAATCAAAAATAATTATTTTTACAGGATGCAAAAGCCTAAGAAGGGTCTAATAAAATGGACAATGACTCTAATGACTCAAGACAAAACCTAGAAGTCCTCAATGGGGATTTTGACCTAGAAAACATTGACCCAAGCATGAAACCCATGCTTTAATATGTCATTTTATTAATAATAAAATTTCTTTTGAAAGATATATTGTATTGTACAATTATGAAGATCGAACCTAGTTACATTTTTCAACAAGGTGGTCCTGACATACTTGCCCAATGCGCAGTCCTTGCACACATCATGTTGCTCAACCCAAAAATTTGGCAATCCTATGACAATATCCTTAAGCACATTAATTGCTCCATCGTGCAGATAAGTTATCCTCCTATGCCACAACTCACCTAACTCTCAGTTAAAACTTACCAATATTTGAGCAGGCTTGAACTAGAGTATGAATATGTTACCTTTTCTGACTCCTATCACCTTAGTTGGTATGGAATATTTAGGTTGAATAACTTTCCATCCTCAAATGTCAAAATATAGCCCTTATATTTCAAGGTTGCAAATGAAATCAAATTTTTGGTCATTCCCAGAATGTACAACATATTTTTCACTAGCAAGGGTTTACCACACTCCCTCTTAAACTTGACAGTGCCCACTCCAGCAACCTTGTACTTGGCAATGTCCCCAAGCTCTATGTAGAAGTCCATTTCTTCCTCCTTCAGGCTAGTGAAATACTCCTTAACTCTAGCCATGCGGCAAGAAGCCCCACCATCAATATATCATATGTTGGTAGCTGCTAAACTCGAGAGACAAACAATGAGTGAAAACTCATTTTCGAATCTGGCTACTAATTCATCCACTATAGTTGTAGCAACAACCTTCTTCTTCTGCTTGCCCCTTTTATTATCAGGGCATTTGCTAACAAATTGTCCTTGCTAATGAAAAGAAAAATGATTTATATTACTAGGGTCCCTCCTCTTCTCTCTTTTAGAAGTCAACCCATTATTTATCCCTTTCTTTGCCCTCATCTTACCCTTACCAACTAGGGGAATATTTTCTTCCTCCTCAAATTTCTTCTTTTGGGCACCACATTAAGACCCTTCTCTGATCTCTTCTTGAATGAAATTTTCCCACGTCCTTTCCCAAGTTGGAAGGTGCTCTTGACCCACGATACATTTGATGAACACATCACACAAGGGTTTATGCACTAGTTCTAGTTCAAGTATTATTTCTCCTACAGTCACCAACTCATCTAGTGGTTGAGTGATTTTGGTCAAATAAGATGCTACGACTTCACCCTTAGACATCTGAAAGCTATGTAGTTGGTCCCTTAGAACACTATTTTTTGACTTTGGTAGTCACTCTGGTACAACTTGGTGAGGGCATACCACATTTCTTTTTTTGTCTTATTCTCGAATAGATGTTGAAACAAGTGGTCATTAACTCCATCTAGAATCATCCTCTATGCACTTAATTATTTCACTTCATGTAGGTCTATCGAAATTGGAATTGAAATTGGTGGAACAATTGTGGTACTTATGATGCTCCATACTTTATTTTCCTTGAGGCCAGTTGTGAATCGAACCCTCCATTTTAAATAATTTGAGGACCCTTCCAATCTGTCTTCATACTGGAAACTAGCAATTAACTTTTTTTATACCGAGGTTCAGACGTTAAAAATTTTACAGAGCGAATTCGAAATCTTTTGGAAAATCTTGTAAAAATTTCAGATCTTGGTTCGCAATATTTTCGGAGATATGATCTGTGGAAGTTAGGGTTTTTTCAGGCTCCCGAATTTCACCTAAAACAGGTCATTGTGGAATTTGTGCTACATGTTTTTTTCTAAGAAGGTTTAGAAGCTGAAATTTTTACAGAGAGAAGCCAAACTTTGGAGGAAATTCCTGTAAAAATTTCAGTTCTTGGTTCACAATATTTTTGGAGATATGATCTGTGGAAGTTAGGGTTTTTCAGGCTCCCGAATTTCATCTCAAAGAGGTGACCGGGGGAAAATCGTCATAACTCTCTCTCTGAGCGTCAGATTGGAATTCTGTAAAAAGTGGCCGCAAGTACATAGACTATAGTTTCCTTTGTATCAATTTCAAAGCCGAAGGAGGGAACAATGACACGTGAGACTTCATACAAGTTCACTCTACTAAACTAGTCCATAATTAGGTCATTGTGGGAGATTGGGCATAACTTTGTCTTGAAGAATCCAAATCAGGTCAGACCTACGCCATTCGAAAGAAGATTCAGAGAGGCTACTACAGAGCTGAATTTCCGATATTGAAGATCTGAAATAGCAAAGATAATTCAGTTTCAATATCAAGATCCTCAAAATAAATAAAAATGTGTGTCGAATTGCACAAGTCTTGTGATCAGTTTGAAGTGATTCCAAGGGCATACTGAAGCATAGATATTAGTATTGGGTTCTAAAATGTCACCTAAAAAGAATTCAACACCCATTAAGCATTAAAAAGGCTTTATTATGACTTATGAAGAGGAAGAAGCGCAACATGACATATCAAAATTACAAGAGCAAGTGCACCAAATTACGCTCTCGCAAAGAGCAACAAAAAATGAGATGGAAGTTTTGAAGAAAGGCGTGGAAGATAAGATGGATAGTTTGAAGAAAGGCGTGGATGGTTTGAAGAATGACATGGAAGATAAGATGGATGGCATGGAAGCTGGGCTGGAAGCTAAGATGGATGACATGGAAGCTAAGATCGGTGAAAAAATGAAAGACAACATGGAAGACATGAAGAATGATCTAAAAGCATACATGGAAGTTTTGATGACAAGGATAATACAAGAAATGAGTCCTAATGGCGGAAAGATAGTAGAAGAAACTCATGATGAGAACAAAATAAATGTTAATAGTGATTTCATAAACTCTAATGTTGGATTGAAGAACCACCATATTCCAAATATGGATATGAGGAAGTTTGATGGCAACGATCCCGTAACATGGATACTACAGATGGAGCAATATTTTGATCTCAATAATGTGCAAAACACACAAAAGGTACGCATTGCAACTTTACATTTAGAACAAATACATTTGTATGGTATCGATGGCTTTGCTCCCGTAAAAAAATTGTCACTTGGTCAATTTTTACGGAAGAAATGATAGCACATTATGAGGATACAAAGAGCAACACCTTCTTTAGCCAATTCATAAATCTCAAACAAAAGGGTTTAGTGGGGCAGCACATTGAGGACTTCCAAAAATTGAATATAAGGGTAACTGGTATTCCAGAGGAACACATGATTGATCTCTTCATAGGCACTTTAAAGGATAACATTCAACATGAAGTTCGCGTTTTGGAACCTGATTCATTGGAGAAGGCATTGGTTGGCAAGAAAAATTGAATGTAAAATTATGGCGACAAGGAAGCCTACCACTCACTTCTATAAAGAGGGAAGTGTTGCTACTCCTAGATTTCAACAACCTACAAGGTTGACACCACAACAATTGGAAGAAAAAAGAGCAAAAGGGTTTTGCTACAGTTGTGATAACAAATACACTAAAGGTCATAAGTGTGCTAAGAAGAAATTATTTTACATAGATTGTGAAGAGGAAGAAGAAAATGAACAAGAAGAGGATATACACCAGGAACCAACCCTAGAAGAGGAAGAAATGAGTCTGACCATATCGTGTAATGCATTGGCGGGAATTACCACTCCTAAAACTCTCAAGATAGAAGGACATATCAAGAAGAAAAAGGTAATAGTGTTGATTGATTTAGGTAGTACCCATAATTTTATTCATTGTAAGGTAGCCAAGGAATTGAATTGTTTCCTAACCCAACACCAGAATGTCAAGTGATGGTTGCAAATGGAGGAACTATAAATTGCTCTGAAAAATGCCATAATATCAAGCTAACCATGGGGGAATATGTATTGACTAGTCCAACTCTTTCCATTCCTATGGGAGGTGATGATGTTGTACTAGGAGTACAATGGTTACAACCTTTGGGGACGGTAGCTTTTAATTTTCAAGAAATTTTCTTGAATTTTTTTCATAAGGAAAGGATGTCAAATTACGGGGTATTGCGGGGAAGCCAGGAAAGATAATAAGCTCTAATTTCATGACAAAGCTTCTAAAGAAATAAAAACGAGGCGTAATTGCACAATTATGGTCACTAGATGTTCCAACATCAAAATCATCTATTTCTTCGGATCTCCAACAAGTCTTGGACAATCATTCCAAGGTGTTTGAAACTCCCAAAGGACTCCCACCTATTCGTGATCATGATCATGCTATTCATTTGATTCGAGGAAGTGTTCCTCCAAACATCCGGCCTTATAGATATCCTTACTTCCAAAAGAGCGAAATTGAACGTATGATTGCAGAAATGTTAGAGGCGGGTATAATTCAACCCAGTCAAAGTTGTTTCTCTGCTCCTGTAGTATTGGTACACAAGAAGGATGGATCATGGCGAATGTGTCCGGATTATAGGGAGCTCAATAAGCTCACCATTAAAGACAAATTTCCCATTCCTGTGATTGATGAATTATTGGATGAATTACATGGAGCAATTTATTTTACCAAGTTGGATCTTCGTTCAGGGTATCATCAAATTAGAATGAAGACTGAAGATATTCCAAAAACAGCATTTCGAACTCATGAGGGTCATTGTGAATTTTTGGTCATGCCTTTTGGCCTTACCAATGCACCTTCTACATTTCAAGGGTTGATGAATTCCATTATCAAACCCTTCCTTAGAAAAAAATTTCTAGTATTTTTTGATGACATACAAATCTATAGCATGTCTTGGAAGGATCATGTTCAACATGTTGACAGGGTGCTCAAACTATTGGAGGAGAAACAATTATATGCAAAAACATCCAAATGTTTCTTTGGATTAAAAGAGATGGAATATCTGGGTCATATTGTATCTCACGAGGGTGTTAAGGTAGACCCTAACAAAATAAAATCCATTAAGGAATGGAAAGTCCCCACAACCATAAAGTAATTGTGAGGATTTATCGGGTTAACATGGTATTATCGCAAGTTTGTTAAGAATTATGGGAGAATAACAGCACCTCTAACAACATTATTGAAGAAAGATGCATTTTCATGGACTCTTGAAGCAACTAAGGCCTTCGAACATCTTAAAGAGGCAATGTGCCTAGCACCAGTCTTAGTTGCGCCAGACTTCACAAAAAGCTTTATTGTGGAAAGTGATGCCTCTAGAAATGGAATTGGTGTTGTTTAATGCAATAAGGAAGACCCATTGCTTTTGAAAGTCGTCCAATCAAAAGAAAATATTTACAGAAAGCTATTTATGAGAAGGAAATGTTGGCAATACTACGTGCACTAAAGAAATAGTGACCTTACCTAATGGGAAGACACTTCAAGGTAAAAACTAATCATGAGAGTCTTAAACACTTTCTGGAACAAAGAATATCTTCAGAAGAGCAGCAAAAATGGGTCACAAATATGTTGGGTTATGAATTTGAAATCATCTACAAAAAAGAGAAGCTAAATTTTGTTGCAGATGCACTCTCAAGAAAGGATGAAGAGGTGGAAGCATTGTGCCATTCTATATCCACTTAGGCTGGATGCTTAAAAACAAAGAGATGGAATGAAAAGACGAAGAAGTGTGGACACTCATTCAAAATTTGCAGCAAGATCCTAGTACATATGATACATTTAGTTGGAAAAATTATTCCTTATGGTACAAAGATCGCTTATATATTTGCAAGAATTCCCAACTAAAATAAAAGATACTTTTGGAATTGCACACTTCTCCTTTAGGAGGACACTCAGGATTTTTAAAAACTTACCATAGGGTGAATAAAGAATTTTTTTGGGATGGCCTTAAATCTGACATTCAAAATTTTGTGGCTGAATGTTTGGTTTGCTAGAAAAATATAGTTGAGACAATTAATACCCCAGGTCTTCTACAACCTTTATCCATTCGTCAACGTTGGGAGGAGATTTCAATGGATTTTATCACAGGCTTACCTAAGTGCGAAGGAAAGAGTGTCATCATGGTGGTAGTTGGTAGAATTACAAAGTATGCACACTTTTGTGCATTATCTCATCCATTGAAAGCAAGTACAGTTGCTACTGCATTTATGGAAACAATTCAAAGCCTACATGGAAACCCAAGCTGTATTATTAGTGTGAAGTCCCATTTTCTTGGAAATTTTTGGACGGAATTATTTTCTTGTTTGGGTACTCAACTAGCTCATAGCTCATCTTATCATCCCTCGTACGATGGTCAATGAATTAGTGAATAAATGTTTGGAAGGATATCTTAGTTTGTTTGGTATCGATAAGCAAACACAATGGATTCAGTGGTTACCTCTTGTTGAATGGTGTTATCTGCTGCACTTCCTTCCATGCGCAGCAAAAATGACCCCATTTATGGCACTTTATGGATATCATCCATTGTCCATCATCTTCTTTAAGAGAAAATTCTAAGGTTCAAGATGATCACATCAAGCATCAACAAGAACATCTCCAACTCTTAAGAGGATAACCTAAATTTGGCTGAAATGAATGAAACAACGGCGGATCAACATCGTGTGAGAAAAATTTTTGATGTAGGAGACTAGGTATTTTTATGGCTACAACCATACAAACAAATGTCCCTCAAGCAAGATAAGAAGGATAATCAATTATCGCCAAATTACTATGGTCCTTTCAAGGTGTTGCAAAAGGTTGGTACTATGGCATACAAATTGGAGCTTCCTACTTCTTCGCGAGTGCATCCAGTTTTCCATGTTTCATGCTTAAAGAAGGTTATAGGAGACAAACTTCCAATTCAAACAATATTTCCAGAACTTGATGAGAAAGGAAAAATCATATTGGAACATGAAGCAATCACAGAAACAAGAACTCGACAGCTACGAAATCGATCAATTTCAGAGTATCTCATCAAATGGAAGAACTTACCCACTAAAGATTCTAGATGAGAGGATGAGAATTTTATACAGAAGCATCCAGAGCTACTCAAGTGTTGAGGACAACACTTTGTTTAAGGAGAGGGGCATGTTAGGTCCCTATATTAATATTATAGGCCCTTATTGTTGTTAGTGTAACCCCCTTATTGTTATTGTTGTACCCCTGTAACCCCAATATTTTTATTATTGTGTCCTTACATTATTATTGTTAGGTTGGCTAGGATTATATTGTGACCCCATGGACTCCTATATATAGAAGGAGGTTTTTTCATTTGTATCATCCAAGAATTGTTCATTTATGTAATGTAAAGGAGGTTTCCCCCTCGAAGTGGCTTATTTCTAAGGCGTTAATCTCTCTTTTCTTCTATTTTGGAGCTGGTTTCATAACAAACTAGTACATGTGTCAAACATCCTTGGTCATACTCAAATACTATTTCTTTGATACCATGTTAGTTTTCTTGAACTCACAAATCTTATGTCCAATAAACTTATACACAAAATAGAATTAAAAATCATTTTATTTAGATCTAAATTTTGTGGCAAGAAATACATTGGGTTCCTAACTCAGAATGCATAGCAAAAATAACTAAACAAAAAACCAAGCACATGAAAATTGTTTGACACAATTTTACGCTAGAAACCCAAATGTGGGGAAAACAAACAAATTTAGGCTTCTTATTCATCTTCAAAAAATTGATTACAGTAAGCACACTACAGGAATTTAATTACAACAACAAAATCACTTCAGGAATTTCCCTATACATCCCAACTTTGTGTAGCCTCTTCAACTCGACCAATTCGTTGTACGACCCTAACACAATTTGGCCTATGTGGCCAAGTGGCTTTTGCCATGTATGACCCAACAGAATCATTTAGTACGACCTAGCTGAAATCAGCCTATATCGCCCAACTTAGTTGACTCAACAATTTTTCCTAGTACAACCCAATCAATTCGACCCAGCTCAGCCCCCTGTAATCGGCCCAATTCAGCCTTATCAAAATGGCCTAGTTCTTCCCAGTTGAATCGAACTATACAACCTAGGTAATTTAGACTCCTCCTAGCCTACTCGATACGCGTGAAATTAACCTATTTGTTCCCCTCACTTTGATGTCAATTCAACCTTATGGTCTCACGAAATGCCCAGTTCGTGTGCCAATCGATCTACATCTGCAACAACATATTACCTCTTTTATAATTTTCTAGCCTAATCTCCATAATGATGGAAGGTTGAGATTTCATCTCCACACTTGAGATCTATGGTAATGGTATAATCTCAAGCTACTCCTTTTAACCTTATAAAAATTGGCCAATAAAGTCAAAAATTAAATTAATGACTTTATGCATAAGGTCCAAACATAGAAAATAATTAAATAATTGTTATCAGAAAATTCTTGGTGATTTTCTACATGTCATGGCACTTGACCAATGCAAAAATCACCTTCCAAGCTACATTTTCAACATTTCCAATAATGAAAAGAACCTTCAATCTCCAACCCATATAGAATTTATATTTTTGAAGGTGTATTCATAAATTGATTCACCACAAAATAATTGATTGAACACTAACATTATGTTAGTTAGTATAATCATAGGTCCGACTATACACTATGTATATTGAATCTATAATGGCGCAATAGAACAATATATGTGAACATTATGTGAACATTTTGATTGAAGTGTTCCTCACTAAAGCAATATTCTTCATTGTGGAAAAAATGAACTATGAATCCAAAATTCATAAAATTTTGATTCCATTTTTACAAGGAAAAAAAAAAAAAAAACATCCTTCCAAGTTCAAAATTTAATCAATACCAATAATGGGATCCAAAGCTATATCAACTTTAAAATCTCAAATGGCAAATAATTCTAGGTACCTGAATCCACCATCATTTGAGGAAATTCCCTAGCACTAAAAAAAAAAATAACGAAATTAAAACCATAAATCCATTAGGATTTGAAAAAAAATCTCACTAAAAAATATGTACAAAATTAAAACCATGGATTCATGATCATTGAAGAACTTCCATAGCACTTAATGATGCAGATTTGATAAATATTTTGTATTGTTTTAGTACGCCATTTTTACTGTAGATTGTGACTGTCTGATGGAGTCACTAGGATGACTGAGAGGTGAGTTTTTCGGATTTCATGTCTATTTTCTATGGGATTATCTTATCTCCTCTGGTTGTATATCCCCTGGTATTATTTGACGTTTTTATCTATTCACAATGATACAGTCACATTTGTACGTCGTTGGTGGAATCTGGGTATTACTCTCTGCCACTGTTGGGGGGAACTTATATCGGTTGCTTTCTTCGAGGTGTTATTTTGTGATATTGGGTCTATACTCCACCTGATTCTCTCTTCAGGATTGGTCTGGGACTTTGTTTTTACATATTTGTTTGGGATGCTACCCTCCCTGATCCCTGCGTTAATACATATTTTGGACTTAATTTTTACATATCTGTTTGGGATGCTACCCTCCCCAATCCCTGCGTTAATACATATTTCATTATTGTTTCCATTTGCAATATATATTCTCTACCTTATACTCATAGAGCATCTGTGGACACCCCGGCGAAAACCCCATATTTGTTAAGAATATGTAGTGTGGAAATTAAATTTCTGGGGATGATAAAGAATCTAGGGTTCAACCTTCTATGGAATAAATGGCTAGCATCTATTAATCTCACGTGCATTCAAAGACCTCCGTTTTAGGTGTTGTTATAGATGGTGGCGATGATTGGGATGTTCGTGTTGTTCGTGTTGCTAGAACTCTACGTCCTTTACAGGTTGGTGTGTGAGCCGACTTTGTTATTAGAATTATATTGGGTTACGGTTGTTAAATTAGGTTTCCACCACGGTGCATTGATTCCCCTGGTTTGTATTTGGGTTGAGGATGTTAATTTTTCATATTTTATTATGTTGGCTAAATTATTTTAGCCCAAATTACTTCTTCATAAAATAATGGTTTCAAATATAAATAGTGTAAATAACTATAAATTGTAACTGAAGATAGAACAATGCATGCAATGATACAAAAGACAATAGCTCAACCATAAGAGACAACAGATTCGTCCAAGATCAGGGAAAACCCCACTATGGGGGAAATCCTTTCAAATCTTATTCTTCAATAGGTCGTCATAAAACGTTTTCAGCAAAGAGTGCAACGAGCCCAATACATATATGTAGCGGAAAAAAATATATCAAATCTATGGATCTACAGATCTACAACTTCAAAAGTGTGGATCTGATGTATCGCCAAAACCAAGTGATCTCAACTACCAAGTCCTAGATCTGAATCCAGGATGTTGTCGAATATTGTTCTCAAGCAACTATGACTGAGCGACGGATGAATGAAGACACTACACAAGCTACTGAATGTGACCCAATCCAGATCTACCCATAAAACCCCTTAGCCGTGGCCTTAACACTCTCAGCCCGCGGCTGAAGCCTCCTTAACCGCGACCTAGACACCCTGTGCCCATGGTTGAGGTCTTGATCAACCTGGAACCCTACCAACGCCCTGAATACAGTCTGTCCGCGGCTCTGGCTCGAAAACTACAGTATTGTGCTCGCGACTCAAGCTCAGAAGACCCAGATCAGAGCAAGCCTCTTACCTGAGATCCCGAACCCTTGCGCGAGCTTCTCTCGACGAACCTGTGCGAACCAAAATAGAAAATATAACCCAAAGAAAAAGGTGCATGAATGAAATTCTCATGAGCGAATGTGTGAGAATTATCTTGGGGTCGCTTCTATTTATAAATTTTTGAGGGACCGCTCGGGGCTTTGACCGAATCCACATGTGTTGAGGTCGACGCTTAAAGTAATAAAATAATTCATAACTTAACTTATGCTTAACCGATTGCGGCGATCTATAGGTTGATTTTGGTTCTCTTGAAAAGAGAAATCTAATGAAATTATAATATTAACCATCTTAGTTTTCCAAAGTGAAATTTGACACTAGTTGCAAAAATTAACACTCCCTATCAACTAGGAAGAATTCCACTTGGTAATATTTGCTTGTATATCTTTACATCATGGTATCTTCATGGCTCAACTCCATCTACAAAAACTTTCTCGAATCTAGAAGAAGAAGAATCGGGGAGAAAAATCTTCCACTCGTACCTAGCAACAGGATAATACATCATACAGTGGAGCACATCTCCAACCCTAGAATCTCATCGGGAAGTCCATTCTTAACCTAGAATCACAAAAGGGGAACAAATATCAACCCAATTTTATATACTACCAATCTTCCCATCAATGACTCTCATCATTCATGTGGTAGAACACCTGCATCATAATCAACTTGGGTTGTACACCCCAATTACACTCTCAACTTGTTGGCCAAACGAAGAGTGGTATTCCCATCAAGCCTTGCTTGAGGATATGATGCCAACTAGGGTATACTCTACATAGACCAGATAGGGGAGAAGCATCTTCAACCTTATGAAGATAGGGGAGCAGCATCTCAACCCTAGGTAACAGCTAGGCAAGTGCCATATTATCCAGAGATCCCTCAACCCCAGGAGCCCTTTATCTTAATTCCTCACCTCGAGAGCTCAACCAGGGTAGGAAGAGCTTGCTTAGTGTCCTCGATAAGTGTTTCCCCTTATCGGGAGGGGCTACATCCATCAATCAAAGTTGTTCTCTGAAGACCAAGAACTTTCCTTTCGATAGTGCCTTGGTGAGAATATTTGTTATCTTCTCTGCAGTCGATATGTGGTGGAGTCTAATAGCTCCTCTCTGCACCATGTCATGAATAAAGTGATATCGAATCTCGATATGTTTGGACTTGTCATGAAATACAGGATTATCTTCCAAACAGATCTCGCTCTTGTTATCACAATATATCACTATAGCATCTAAGACTTGACCAAAGAGCTCACCAAAGAGCTTCCTTAACCACAAAACTTCACAACAAGTTGTGCTAGAAGCAATGTATTCTGCTTCCGTGGTGTTCAATGCTACCAATTTTTTCTTCCTGCTCATCCAAGATATCATGGCAGAACTAAGACTGAAACATCATCCAGATGTACTCTTTATGTCGGTGAAATTACCTTCCCAGTCAGCATCAGTGTATCCATGAATTTGGATATCTCCAGCAGAATATTTCAGACCAAGTGTGATTGATCCATGTAAGTATCTCAATACATGTTTGGTTGCAATCCAATGGGCATGAAGGGGCTCAATCATGAACTAACTGTTAATTTTGGGAAACTAGGTCCAAAATCCATGTTGCACTGCTCATATGACGATGGTCATATTTTCCTTGGAGTCCTCTTTCGGAGACGTGCAAGATTGATCTAAAGATCACTTTGATGGGATGAGAAGAACATTTATTTTGAGTTTTTTTCCACATGTGCAAGGTCGGCGAAATTGTAATGTAGGCTCACATGCCTAAGAGATGTGTCACACAACCTCATTGATGGACATAAATTGGAGAGACTTCGAGGTCATTTCATCATAAATTCATCACACATTCTCTCATTGTGATCTGATTGGTTTGATATCCTTTGGAAGCCCTTTTCCCCTCACACGTGTGGAGCGAAGCTGCTGATTTCTACGGATCTGTTTAGGGCTTTCTACTGCAACGTTGACCAATGTTGACCGTGGTCAACCCTTGGTCGTTTGACCTCCAACTTCTGCCAAAAATATGATTTTAGGAGGTCGTACTGTTGGGCACTAAAATTGAGGAATTCCAGGTTGTTTGACCGAAGCCCTAATTTGTTGCATTGACTTTTCTGTTATTGCCTGCGTTGACTTTGGGTTGACTAGTGTTGACTTGTGATGAGTTGTCTTTGAGGGTTGTGGGTGTGACACATGAAGGATTGGTTGACCAAGAAAGACTTTGCTGGCTGAAGCATCCTGTTCACTGTCGTAACACAACAATATCTCATATCTTTGCTGGACAAAAGGAATTGTAAAACTTATCTATATTTGGCTTGTCTTCTATTGATCTATTATTGTGTTCTATCGGCATTTTACTTTCATGTTGATATGATTGGTATTTTGTATCGAGCCTAAGAAAGATTGAAGTAAAATAGCATCAAGCCTAGAACACCATGGTTATCTAAATTTAACATGGAATCAGAGCTGAGGTGAAGACAAAGTCCAAGAGACCAAGCTGGTGTTAGAAGCAATCTCTGAAGGAAAAAATCCTATCAAGGACAAATGGCCTCCTCAGCCTATAAGGGTTTCAAGCCTGATGATAAATTGACTGATAAGTCTGATTATCATGCATGGAAGATGTCCTTGGATTTGGTGCTAAAAGATCAAGATGTCATGGACTATGTGCAGGGGAAGATCCAAGAGCCTCCATCAAATGTAGTTGCTACCACAAAAACGAAGTATAGAAAAGGGGAAATCAAAGCAAAGATGATTATTCGTGATTCTATTCATAAGCACTTGGTTGCTTACATTTCTGAGCTGAAGACATCTAAGGAGATGTATGATAAGTTGGTGAGCATGTTTAGGTCTAGCAATGCTAATCAAATCCTCTTCTTCAAGAATCAATTGAAGAAAATCAAGAAGGGTAAGGATGAATCTATTCAATCCTATTTTATGAGGCTCACTAAAATCGGGAATAACCTCCTAGCTATTGGGAAAGCAATATCTGATCAAGAGATGTTTCTTATTTCACTTGGAGGTCTCCCTCGTGATTGGCATGTATTCAATACCACTATTCTCAATAATAATGTGATTCTTGATTTTTATGAAATATTGACGAGATGCACTCAAGAGGAAACAAGAATTATGGAGTATGCCTATAATGGTAATGTAAGTGACCCTACTTCCTTCGTCGCTCATGCAAAGAAGAAGAACCATGCTGGCCCAAGAAATCAAAACCATGAAAGAGTGAATCCCAAAGGAAGGAAGGGAAGATGTTACACTTGTAACAAGTCTAGTCACTATGCAAGAGAGTGCCCTAATAGAAGGGAATCTCCCAAGGATGATGACAACAACAACTCGAGAAGGAATGGCAGAAACAACAAGTTCCAAGGAAAAAGGAAGGCTCCCTCTGATCGTAGTGGAAATGGGCACCCTTTCAAGAGGTCAAGAAATTCTAGATACAATGAGTCTAATGTTATTGATAATAAGAGAAATGAATTTATTCTTGTATCTTCCCTCTCTGCTACATCTCCACTTGACACCCTGGATGTCTGGTTGATTGATAGTGGTGCTTCAAGGCATCTCACTAGTTATAAAGAAGCCCTTTTTTATTTGGTTGAGAAGGATACTAATCTGAAAATTATCCTTAGAGATAATGCCACCTATCTTGTGAAAGGGACAGGGATTGTGACCCTCCATCTACCTCAAGGTCAAGTCCTTCGATTACAAGATGTGTTGTACGTACATGATTTGAATAATAACCTTGTGTCCATTTCAGAAATGGAAGACAAGGGGTTCAAGGTGGCATTCGTTGATGGAAAGGTACTTATCTGGAAGAAGAACTTCAAGGAAGCTCTTTGTATTGATTTTAGAGTGGATACACTCTAGCGGGTCAGAGGAAGTCCATTCGGGGCTATGACATGTGATACAAATTTTCAAACCGAGTTATGGCACCGGAGGTTTGCACACCTTCATTACAAAGCCCTTCCCAAAGCAAGGAAGGTGGTGTCATGGATGCCCGAATTTAGAGATGATCATGAAGGTATATGTCAGGGTTGTGCCAAAGGAAAGCATACAAGGGGACCATTTCCCTCAAGGGTCACAAAGACAACTGATATCTTGCATTTGATACATTCTGACTTATCTGGTATGCTTCCTGTGACAACCTTGGGAGGATGTTCCTATTACATGATTTTTACAGATAACTTCTCCTGCAAGACATGGATATATTTTTTGAAGAAGAAGGACGAAGCATTCAAATGGTTTTGTACATTCAAGGCCTTGGTGGAAAATCAAACCAAGAAGAAAATCAAAGTTTTGAGGACAGACAATGGGACCGAGTATGAGTCAAATGAGTTTAATGACTTTTGTAGAGAAGCTGGCATTAAGAGGGAGACCAGAACTGTGTACACTCCTGAGAAAAATGGTGTTGTTGAAAGAAAGAACAGGACCATTGTGGAAGTTGCCCATGCCATGCTATGTGACCAAGGTCTTCCGAAGTTTCTATGGGGAGAACCTGTGAACACTGATGTGTATGTTCAAAATAGATGCTCGCATTCAGCTCTGGACTCAAAAACTCCCGAAGAAGTCTTCTCTGGTAAGAAACCTAATGTTTCTCATTTTTGAGTTTCTGGTTGTCCTATTTACTTTCATGTTCCGAAAGAAAAGAGAAGCAAGTTGGATTCTTCTAGAAAGAAGGGAATGTTTGTGGGCTATAGTGAAACTTTGAAGGCATATAGAATCTATGTTCCTGGTCAAAGATAAGTGGAGATATGCCACGATGTCACCTTAGATGAAGATGTTGCCCTCAAGAAAGTGAGAAATCTTCCTAGCTCCAAGGAAGACAAAGAAGATGAAGAAGTAGGGAAGCAGGAAGAGCCGAAGGATAACCTGATGCCCGATGTTGAAGGACCTATGGATCCCATTGATCCACCTCCTTCAAATAAGAGAAGACCCTCATGGATTAGGGATACTCTCGAATATTTCGAGAGACATATTGCCCCAAGGGGGACATTCCGTGAAAGCAAGAAGTCGAAGAGATACCAAGGGTATCTAGAAACCGTGAGTATGACCGTACAATCTAAGCCTAGATCATTTGAAGAAGTTGTAAAGCATCAAGTTTGGAAGGATGTTATGGACAAAGAGTATGAGTCCATTATGAAAAATGATGTTTGGGAAATGGTCCTGAGACCGGAGGACAAATCTATTGTCACCTTGAAATGGATCTATAAGATCAAGCATGGATCTGATGGTAATGTTGAAAAGTACAAGGCAAGATTTGTTTCCCGAGGTTTCTCTCAAAAAGAAGGCATAGATTATGATGATATATTTGCACCTGTGGCCCGCTACACCACCATCCAATCTATTATTTCCCTTGCTGCTACACAAGGATGGAGTCTACATCAGATGGATGTGAAGACCTATTTTTTTCATGGATCTATAAAAGAAGAGGTGTATGTGGAGCAACCTCTCAAGTTCGAAGTCCGAGATAGAAACACCCATGTATGCAGGTTGTATAAAGCCCTCTATGGGTTGAAGCAATCCCCTAGGGCTTGGTACGAGAGGATAGATAGCTACTTGATGAAGTTTGGCTTTACTCGAAGTAATGTTGATCTGAACCTTTATTTTAAGGTTGATAGAGAAAGGCCTCTCATTTTGGTTCTCTATGTGGATGATCTCTTCCTGATAGGTACTAACCCTCTCATTCATCAGTGTAAGAGGGAGCTAGATTTTGAGTTTGAGATGAAAGACCTAGAACTAATGCACTACTTCATAGGATTGGAGGTCTGGCAGAGGCCAGGCGAGATTTTCCTTTCTCAAGGAAAATATGTCGTGAAGCTGCTGGAGATATTTGGTATGGTGGACTATAAATCTGTGTCGACACCGATGGAACTCAACTTTAAGAATTTGAGTGGAAAAGTTGTTGGGCCTGTGCTAGCAAATCCTACCGAGTATCGACAACTTGTGGGGGGCCTAATGTTCTTAGTGAACTCCCATCGGGACGTATGTTTTGCAGTGAACACTTTGAGTCAATATATGGTTAATCCTCATCATATTCACTAGATTGGTGCCAAGAATCTATTGAGATATCTTCGGGGCACAATCAACCATGGGTTGAGATACACTGCCAGGAGTTTGAGACTCCATCAATATACTGATGTCGATTAGGCTGGCAGTGTGGTGCATTGCAAGAGCACATCTGGATGTTGCTTCACCTTGGGTTCTGCTTCGATATCTTATATGAGCAGGAAGTAAAATTCGGTGGCTTTGAGCACCGCTGAGGCCGAATACATTGCAGTGAGTATGGCCTGTTGTGAAGCTATTTGGTTGCGAAATCTCTTCAGTGATTTGTTTAGGAAAGTTCTAGATACCACTGTTATCCTTTGTGATAACCAGAGTGGGATTCGTCTTTCTGAGAATCTCGTGTTCCACGATCGATCCAAACATATTGATATCAAGTACCACTTTATCTAGGATATGGTACAGCGAGGCGCCGTAAGGCTCAATCATATAGGAACTGATGAGCAGGTCGCGGATATTCTCACGAAACCCTTGGGGAAGGTCAAGTTCCTAACCTTTCGTGAGAAGCTTGGAATCGTGGAAAGACCCTATTCTAAGGGTCCTTATTGACTTGGGCTATGAGCTCTGGGAGCTCCAGGGGGCTTGGGGATAACTTCTTGGAGCTATAAGCACATACGGGGCTAGGCTTGCTGAACCTTGTTGTGCTTCTACCCCATTATTATGATATTGAGTTGGTTCGCCTCTCTTTGATCTGTGCCCCGCATGCATCCTCCTACCCATGGAGTTTTGGACTCATGGGAAGTACCTCTCATTTGGCTAATGAGGTGGGAAATGTGGATAGAGAGCAATAGCAAGACCAATGGAAGCTTCAGATATTTTCGTACTCTCTATGTCTAAGATGGCACGTGTCCAACACCTTGATCTAGGATCAAGTATAATGAGGTTTTTACCTCTAAAATGACTTCGGGTCAGTAAACTAACTTCGGGTTAGTAGGAGACTATTTTGAGTCCAAGAGAGGTTTCTACCTCTAAGCTGACTTCGGGTCAGCTGTGTGTGATGTCTTTATGACTCACCTTTTGTTCTATCTGAAAGAAAGAGCCAGAAAAGAAAGTTACGGTAGTATGACCCACGATGTTTGGTGAAAGTACATGATGGTACTAATGGATGGCACTTGTGGACAGATGGAGTTCTCCCTAGTTGAGAGGGAGTGTTAATTTTGGGCAACTAGATCCAAACTCCATGTCGCACTATTCATATGACGATGGTCATATTTTTGTTGGATTCCTCTTTCGGAGAGGTGCAAGATTGATCTAAAGATTATCTTTATCGGATGAGCAGAACATTTTCTTTGAATTTATTTTCCACATGTGCAAGGTCGGCTAGATTTGTAATCTAGGCTCACATGCCTAATAGATGTGTCACAGACCCTCATTAATGGATATAAATTGGAGATACTTGGAGGTCATGTCATCATCAACTCATCACACATTCTCTCATTGTGATCCGATTGGTTCGATAGCCTTTGGAGGCCTTTTTTCCCTCACACGTGTGGAGCGAAGCTGCTGATTTTTGTGGATCTGTTTAGGGCTTTCTACTGCAGCGTTGACCGTGGTCAACTCTTGGTCGTTTGACCTCCAACTTCTGCCAAAAATTTTATTTTAAGAGGTCGTACTGCTGGGAACTAAAATCGAGGAACTTCGGGTTGTTTGACCGAAGCCCTAATTTTTTGCGTTGACTTTTCTGTTGTTCCCTGCGTTGACTTTGGATTGAATAGCATTGACTTGTGATGAGCTATCTTTGAGGGCTATGGGTGCTACACATGAAGGATTGGCTGACCGAGAAAGACTTTGTTGGCTGAAGCATCTTGTTGACTGTCGTAATGCAACAATATCTCATATCTTTGCTGGACAAAAGGAATTATAAATCTGATATATATTTGGCTTGTCTTCTATTGATCTATTATTGTGTTCTATCAGGATTTTACTTTCATGTTTATGTGATTGCTATTTTGTATCGAGCCTAATAAATATTGAAGTAAAAGTGCATCAAGAATAGAACACCATGGTTATCTAAATTTAACACTGACTCAATGCATTAACTGCATAACATACACCTGGACGGGTGTTCACGAGGAACATCAAAGCCCCAATAAGCTTTCTATACTCGGATGGATTTTCCATATCAAGTCCAGCTGCTTTTTCACACAGCTTCTTAAAATTCATCTCCATTGGAGTAGTCATGGATTTGCACTCGGTCATGCCAAACCTTTCCAACAGCTTCACTACATACTTTCCCTATGAGAGAAATATCTCGCCAGGCCTTTGTCACACCTCAATGCCCAAAAGTAGTGCATAATACCAAGGTATTTCATCTCGAATTCAGAGGCTAACTTGCTCTTACATTCGATCATCAGCGGTTCACTTCCAGTTAAGAATAGATCAACATATAGAACCAGAATCATTGGCATACCTTGGACAACCTTAAATTAGAGGTAGGGATCAGCAATGCTTCTTGTGAAACCCAGTTTCATTAGATAGTTTTCAATGCATGCATACCAAGCTCGAGGAGCCTGCTTCAATCCATACAATTCTTTCTTTAACCTGCAAACATGCAGTCTGTGATATTCCACTCCAAATCCCTGTGTCTGTTCAACATACACTTCTTCATGTAACATACCATGGAGGAAAGTTCTCTTTACATCAATTTGATAAAGGGTCAAACCTTGACTAGCAACAAGGGAAACTATCGAACGAATAGTTGTGTATCGATCCACAAGAGAAAATATGTCATCGTAATATCCTCCCTCTTTCTGAGAGATCCGCGAGCTACGAACCTTGTTTTTTATTTCTCAATTCTCCAATCGATTCCATGTTTGATCTTAAATAACCATTTCGAAGTCACAACAGACTTCCCATGTTGTCTCGACACAACATCCCATAGATCATGTTTTGCAATAGATTCATATTCCTTGGCCATAACATCCTTCAAAACTTGTTCTTTGACTTCTTCGAATGAGGATGGTTCATCTTGAATCATGGTGCTCATAGCAACAACATATCCCTGATACCTGCATGGTTCCTTCCTTTCCCTGAAATATCTTTGAATGGGAATGCTTCTTTCATTGTCCTGTAGAGTTTCGTGAAGCCAAAGTGGTATTTTCTTTGAAGGATGATCACTAGGAGGTGGATATAAAGGATCCATAGGCTCCATAGGAATATCAAATTCATCTGACTCAGGCATAAAAGGACCATCTAGAATATCACTTTCATCATCATCTTCCTTGGGAGGCAGAGGAAGGTCTCTTGCTTTACAAAGTGTTGCATTTTCATCGAAATTTATGTCTCTGCTAATTTCAACCTTCCTTTGACCAAGAATTTATATTTTTTATGCCTTGGAGTTTTCACAGCAACCCATAAACATACCTTTTCTACATGTATCTTACAGCTTGTTTGTTTTGTCTTTCGGCACATGAAAGAATATGGGACATCCAAATATATGAAGATGATTGATGTCAGGTTTGTTGCCTGAAAATATTTAATCTGGAGTCTTGTTTCTCAATGCTTGATGAGGCACTCAGTTTTGAACATATACAGCAACATGTATCAACCCACAAAAACTTTGGTACCTTCTGATCATGAAGCATGGCGAGAGCTGTAATGTTCCTTTTTCAGGAACTTGCTACAACTATGAGAATATCTCAAGATATTCTAGAGTTGGAGCTCCTTTTTCTGAAATATCACAAGTCTATTCCAGAGATAGACTGTGGGGGCATTTTCTGAATATGTCACCTTCACAAGGAAGGGTGAGATCCAGAGGCTACCTGGCCCTTCACAGACTCTGTCTATAGATAAGTGAAATTCCTTCCTCAGGAATTGCCCAAAGAATGGGGCTGCAACAATGTAAGCACATGTATGAACATACAATGGAAAGATAGCATTATTCTATTGAGCCATGGCACATGAAGAAGTAAATAGTTGATCAATGAATAATATAGCAGCAAAAATGTACAATGCTTTGAGGATCCAATCACTCAAGCTTGGCAATGAAAGCCTCAACAAGACAAGTACAAGAAATGAGACAAAACATTGTTATGTATCCAGGCCCTAGCTATGACTGCGCAGTTATGAATGGAGACTGCAGGATACAATATGTAGATACAATGATATATCAATATTATCTCAAATAAAGAGGGGGAGAAAGCTCTCAACCCCTGAAAACACTAATACAACACTGATACACAATCCTTAGAAGGATTGGTTGCAATACATGTACAAAATATGAAAATACAATAATGTCGGAGTTGCTGGGCAACAGCAACTCATAATCAAAATAGGAGGAAATGGCTGAATGAGATCCTCAATCTGAAATGGCCTCCTCCAATGAGAAATCTGAAGTGAAAGATTGATTCCTTCACCTAATATTTCACCCTCCAACTATCTGCAAACCCCTCACAGCAAATGCTCTCCAAGAATAACGTTGTCTAAGAGATGGATTGCGCTGCATATGATGGAAAGTGGTTGGCCTAATGCCAAAGATGGTGGAATAAGCTCAGAAAACACCTTTGTTGATCTCCCAAAGAGATGGAATCTTCCTCCTCTGAAAAACAAGCCAAGGATGGTGTTGTAGAAAACCTCCCCAGCAACACCTAGCAACAATGCACAATCTCCAGCTAAAACTGCGCTGATGAAGATAGATGGTGCTTGACCTCAATGTCTGAATATGGGGAAATAGAGTGCAATCCTCCAAGAGCTACTCAAGAAGGAGAGGAAATCCTAAATAGGAATTTCCTCGGCAATTCTTGCTAACCAGCAAGATGTTGCTGCAAGTCCACCGGACCAAAGATGAATAATACTCAACATGATTTTCAATGGTAGCCTTGCCCTCCTTTTAAATAATGTGATCTCCCTCTCAATGGACCCCACTCATTAGGGTTTCCTTCCTCTAGAATCTTCCCTCCTTATCCCACTACGTTGGCCCACAATGTGCTCTCCACCTCATGCTACTGCGCAGTTTGACTTGGTCAAAATTGACCTATCCTTCTTGCAAAAGCCCCTTTTCACACATGGAGGTGTGAAATCAAGCTCCAAAAGTGATCCTCCCTCATGCCAAGGGGATTTTTATTCTCTATCCAAGGAAGAAATGGGTCTCCTACCCATTTATTTATCTCCTATGTGAAAATGGAAAACTTAATGTTCCAATTTTCTTCATGAAAATTTGGGAACATTACAGTCCTCCCCTCTCAAGTATTGCTTGTCCTCAAGCAAGTGCAAGGATAGACTGAGTTCTTCTCTTCTCCTCTCCCTGTAGCATCCTTGTATGATGATCTCCTCCAAGGAAAGTGATGCTATCTCATCAATCAAATCTCCACAATGCTCCTCCTCAGCATGTAAGTCAGCTATCAAGCCATCATCATGTAAAGGTGAAATGCTCAAGAGGATAGCAAAGTGATGTCTAGAGGTCCCCTTGAAGAATGGGATCTGCAACAAAATGGGAACTATATTTCCCATATGGATTCTCCATCTCCAAGCTATGAGCCATGCAAAATGAGTCACTTTCCAGCTAGGCAACTCCTGAAAGTTGTCATCCACCTTTGGCTCCGGCAAAGTAGGTGGAATTAAAATCTTCACATGGTAAGCAATGTAGCCTACCCCATGTTGTCCATCTCTCCACTTATGATAAGTGTGGAGTGCTGTTTGTCCATGGACTGCAATAAGTTTTCCCTCAAGTGGCAAGATGAGGACTAGACCTCCAAGGATCTCTCCCCCAACACTGCAAATCAAGCTGGCCCAAATAATTCCATATATGATGAGTTGGAAGTCATCATTATATGGCATCATATCCATAATATGGCTCACCTCATAAGGAAACAAATGTGCTGTCAAGGTGACCATACAATATCCCATGCTCCCCTTAGAACATGTAGTGCAAATAGTGGGAGGAATTTCTCCCTCCAAGGACACATTCACCTCATGTGTCTCTCTCCCAAATATGCTCCTCATAAAGACAAAAACAATAGAACCATAGGGAGAGAAAATGAGAATCATACTTGCTGCCATATGCAACAAATGAGAAGGACAATGGTCCCTCAGATGCAACCAGCACAGCTTGACCCTCAATTGTAATGGAGACTGATAAAATAAGTGGCTTCTCAACCACTTTCCTGCTGCTCCAATCTCCTCATAAGTATGGAGGAAGTGAATGATGTAATGTGTGCAAAGAGCATGTCCTCCATAACTCCTCTCCTCCTGGCCAAGTCCTCCTACGGAATGGCCATCAATCATGCTTATGGCCTCATCTAAACCATGTGGTCTAGGAAAAAGAGTGCTCCTCCTTGGAGCAACATCCTGCACATGTATGGTTAAGGGACATATACATACATCATATAAATACTCATGTAAACAACAATGAATACCCTCACCATACTTTCTGCTCATACAAATGGAGTGGCTTATAAATGAGTCTCCTCTCATCCTCAAAGTGGAAAGAGGTGGCTGTGATAACTCTCTCAAAGAGTCATGTCTCTCCTCCATCTCTATGTGATCCATGCATCTGCTCATATGCTGACATATATCCTCCTCGAGGCCCGTCCAAAAATACCCCTCCATGAAGGTGTGGTATGCTCCCATAGAATAAGTGGGACTGAAAAGGAACTCCTCATGAGCTTCGTGTAACAACTTCTCCTTGAGCTTGGAAGCTCTAGGAAAGAAAATCCTGCCATGATAAAAGATGACCCCATCTCTGACTGAATATGCCTCCTCATGCAACTGGCCATCCAAGATCATGCAAGTAAAAAGATCCTTGGAATACTCCACTAACAGCTGGGAGTTCCAATATGGATCCATCCTCCAAAGTGACAGCGCTAATGATCTCTCATGAAGAGTAGTTGTCATACGATCATCCTCTTCTTTGACATATCCTATGCCAAAGATGCAAGCTGGAAGGTTGTTTTCCTTCCCCAACTGCTTCTACCACAGCGCAGAATCTGAAATGGAAGTGGGTACTGATGATGTCGAGAGAATGCTCTCTCTCTCCTTGAGTCTACCCCAGACTCCCAACGTTGTATCAAGCTCTTTCCAGGTTTCCACCCTCCTGAAATCTATGATTGATGCCTCAACATGTGAAACACCCATCCTCCTCTGCTGATCCAGTGGTCTTCCCGGAAAAATTTCTCCATGAAATTAGACATCAACATCAAGAGGTGACTGAATAGATGAATGGAGATAACCCTCCATGCTTCCACTGCACAATCTAATCACCTTCTCAGGTGCATCAACCTACATAGATGAATAGGGATGTGTACTCCTCATCTCATGATGTTGGGTCTTCTCCCTACTTCATCCTTATGTCTCCATGGTTCCACACCTCCTCAGCAATGGCACAGGTAAAACATGAGATGTGCCTTGATCTCTATACATAAGATCCTGGGGACTTCCTTGCAAAGATGCAAGCATCCCTCTATGTGGAGTAAGAGCTCCTCCTCCCTCTGCATGAGGTGCTAGATCAACTCCAAATCTAACAGCGTTGTTGCCCTCAATATCTGCAACATGAGTGGGCAACCTCCTAATGATTGGATCCTCCTTTGAAAAAGAGATCCCCATGCTCCTTTTCTCAAAGGTGTGAGATGAAAACCTTCCTTCCGGCAAAGTATGGTGCAAGTTTTCAACTCCTTCTATGGTTTTCTGCAATGGTATTGTGTTCTTATGCAAGGGTTTTATTTGAGTATTCTTGTTTAGATCCACCATGTGTGTCTCATGAATCCTTCTATCAAATCTTTCCACTAATGCCTTAGTGAAATTTGCATAAGATGAATTGTTTACATTTTTCAAAGAAAATGATTCAAAGATCCACCAGGCATAAGCCTTACCTCTCAAATGCAGCGATGCAACTTTGATGGCTTCATCCTCCGGTATTTTGTGCTGCTGCAAGAAGGTCTCTAACTCTTCAACCCAAGCTTTGGCTGAACATATAGGTGAACCCCCAAAGGTAGATAGATGAAATCTATCCTGCTGATCCTTCCCATTCACCTTCATCTTGCAAAACTCTGAAAAACTGAGATGATCCCGGTATTTCTGAGTTTGGGACTCATACTCCTCCAAAAAATCACTAAGGGTTTCCCTCCTAGCAATTACTTCTTCTCTTTCCATCTCTCTTCCGGCAATCCTGGGCATGTGACTGCGCTGTACAAGATGGTGTGTAGCTACATGCTCATACTCCTCCAATCTAGAGTTTTATTTTGAATCAAACCCTCTAGGAGATTCTCTATACTTTCTTCAGATCTCCTCAAACTCTTCATGGATCATATGTACAGATTTAGGAAGAAGCTTGGTAAGCTTATCCCATTTTTTTTTTGTTCTCCAAAAGATGGAGTCTTTCTCCTGCTTATTTCTCTGTCTCCTTGATGAGAATAGGAAGTGCAGGGCTCTTCCTCTTCTTTCTGCATATCCTCCTTGGGAGGCTCTTCTCTACTCTGAAAATAGATGATATTAAGCTCATATTCTTCATCATCTTCTTCAATCTTCTGATCTTCTTGGCGAAGACTCACAAGCTGAGCCAAGAAAGTTGCTCTAATACCACTGTAATATCCCTTTTTCAGGAATATTGCCTTGTTTCTCAATAGGAACACTGTATAAGGAAAAATATGCAAATGAAACATAGGCCAAGGCTGGGATCCTCTTATATATGTTGTGGGGTACTTATGTATGCACTTTCATCATAAAAAAATGGGTTTAGATGCCCTAAACAGATCTCCCACAAACTGGTATCAGTGAGATATTTCCTCCTAAGATATTAACAATCAACAATCTGATCTAAACCAGAGATTGACCAAAGAGGAATTTACTGAATATGTCACCTCTAAATAGAGGGTGAGATTCAAAGGCTATCTGGCTCTTTTCAGACTCTGTCTATAGACTCTTATCGAGAGGTAATATCCCAAAAGGGTTTACTCAGCAAATCATGCCTAAAAAACGAATTCTTCAGGTATGATGGCTTCAGCTACCATAGAATATGTCTAATAACGCTCAGAAACCAATAGAAAGAACAGCAGCACTCTTTACTCAGCTTTTATCATCAGAAAGATGGGGAAAAGCAGCATTTTATGCACTAAATAGGAGTATAAGAAAATATGCATAAAATTAAGGGTCAAGGTTCTGGAATATGTTAGATTAGGTTAAGAGGGAATCCCATGCCAAATTTTAGCTCAAAAAAATACGTTTTTCTATGTTAAAAAGTTCCTCCTTCCCGACTAGTCAAGAAAAACACTGATTTCCCATGACCTAAATTATGCAGAAAAGTGTTGAAGCTTGGGCAGCATAATTTCTGAAGGGTATGACTGAGTTTAGGAAGAAAGGGTATGACTGAGTTTATGCAGAAATTTCAGTATGCAGGTTTAGAATAAGATTCATTTAGCTTTCGCATGGAAAAACAAACATTTCTATGAAGAAAAACCCTGCAATGAGTTGCTGCAACACATAGGAAAAAGACTGCAGACTATATCAGCCTTATTTTTCATGGGTTTCAGCTGCTGTAAGTGAAAATTCAGATCTATGACAGATCTATTGCTGAAACATCATATTTATACCAGATGTGGAAACTACTCAGCCTTCTCTACAAGATCCCTTTGGAATTTCATCAAAATAATGCCGAAATAAGTGTAGATCTGACATATAAGCTACAGAACTGCAGAATGCTCAGAATTTCTAAATATGACTTTATTATAACAGAGATCAGATCTGAAAATAGTTGGAACATTAGCTACATCAAATATTTACAAAGTGAGAGGCAAGCCTCAATCACTGAAGATCATCTATTGCACAAAATTGAAATAACAATAAAACCCTCAAGTGTAGAAACGCAGTTCTTTAGAGAGACTGCACAGTAGCTGTATAAAAATGAAGCAAATGCTATAAATTACAGATCTAAATACAAAATAAGAGGGAGATCCTCTTCCGGGTGGTCACAAGACACCCTCCCTGAGAGAAATCTCCTCCAAAACACTAGATCCTTGCAGATCTAGACTACCACTTGTTGCAACTCAAGCAGCTGCAAAATCCTCAACAGGACCAGCGCTGCTAATAGATGGAGCTTAGCCAAAATTTCGGAGAGTGGCTCATTTCAGTACAATCTCCTCCAAGAGCTACTCAAGGAAGGAGGGAGGATTCCTAAACAGGAAATCCTCTTCCCTTAGGCTAAACAGCCAAGAGAGCTAGAGTTGCTCAAGCAATCTCTATTTCGAAAATACTTCAACAACATCTCTTGAGCCCTCACCTCCTTTTTATAACTTGAAGGGGTGCAAAAACCCTAAACCACTTCAATGGACTTAACCCCTTTCACATTGGAACCTTCATCTAAAATTGCGCTGGTTCTCCAAGGTGGTCCAATTTTTGTTCACACACAAGTGGATTTTTGTTGCAAAGGCCCATATTTATCCTTTTTCACATTGGGCATGTATTTATTCTTTGATTTAAGGAGCTTTGCAAGTCCTCCTCTACATTTTATTCATCAAACAATAAGAAAGAAACAAAATGAAGTATTCCTATTAGCTTGGGCTAAATAGGAACATTACATGAGCAGCTTCCAATATCAATAGGTTCTTCCTTTCAACTAAGCCCTTTTGTTCGGTGTATAAGGCACAATAATTTCCTTCTTGATTCCTTCCTTCTTGCAGAATGCTATGAATTCTTTTGACATGTATTCTCCTCCATTGTCAAACCTGAAAAATTTGATTCTTTTCTCTGATTGATTTCGACCAAAGCATTGAATTCCTAGAATTTTTCAAAGGCCTCATCCTTGTGCTTGAGGCAGTACAACCATGTCTTTCTTGAGAAATCGTCAATGAAGGTGATGTAACAGAGATGACCACCAATAGAATGCACATGCATCACAGCACATATATCTGGGTGGATGAGATGGAGGATGTCATTTTTTTTGTTCTTACTGGAGGGGAAATGCCCCCTAGTTTTCTTTCCACTTGCAACATGGACAAACTCCATCATGCTGAGATTGAACATTGGGAATACCTAAGACTAGTCTCTTCAATTTCGAAATAGCATCATACTGTAGATGATCTAGCCTGCGTTGCCACAATTCACTGAGATTATTGGCGTTATGAACCAATGCTAGAAGTGGCCTTCCTGTCACTTTGTAGAGTCCATCATATCTCAGACCTAATGTGAATGCATATTTCATATGTAAATCAATAGGCCAAGATATGACCTTTCCATTGATGAACGCAACCCTCATCCCTTTATCTTCTAATGCAGATATAGAAAACAAATTCTTCATTAGACCTAACACATACATAACATCATGCAGCAATATTGATTCTCCAGAGTTCAACCAAAACTTAATATATCCAAATCCTTTTATGGGATGAGTGGAGTAATCTCCAAGAATGATTTTCAACTTAGTCTCCCTCTCTACCAAATTAGAGAGGACTTCTTTGTATCCAGAGAATTCATGAGTAGCCCCATTGTCAAACAACCAACTATCCCACGAATCTAGTGGAGAACTAGTAAGTGCAGAAATCAGAATATATTCAAATTTATTCACAACATTACTTTCATACCTGGGAGCCCTTGACTTCTTTTGAGAATGATGTTCTTCTTCACAATCGCTTGAATAATCTCTTCTCCTTTCATACTTTCTATAGTGGTTGTACCTTTGATTGTCTCTTCTTATTTTATCATTATTGCTGCTTCTAGTGTTGTATCGTGGCCTCTCTCTCTTCTCAGGACAATAACGAGCATAGTGACCTTTCTTGTGGTAGTTGTAGCATTCGATATGAGATAGTAATTTGGAATTCCTTCCTTTTGAGCTTTGAGGAGGAGGTCTTCTTGAAGGGCATCCTTTTGACCTCTTCCTATTGTTATGGGCGACATATGCAGCATATTCTCTCTCTTCATGCTTCTGAATTCTTCCTCTTGTGATCATCCTTGATTCTTCTTGAGTAATATTTCCAAAAATTTCATCAAATGACGGGAGAATGTTTTTGTTATTGATTGTAGTAATGAATGTTTTTCAAATAGAAGGGATACCTCTAAGAGTCACGAAAACCAGCTCTCTGTCAGGCACATTCTCTCCAACCCTTTGCAGTTGAACTCTAAGACGAGAGATCCTCATAATGTATGACTGAACAGCTTCACCTTTTTTCATCTTCATTTCCTTGAGTTGATCTTTCAATGTGATGATAGCATTTAGATTGTTGATTTCATACATGTCGGATATCTTGTCATACATTTCTTTAGACTTTCTTAAATTCCCAACATATGCAAGTAAATGATCTTGTAAACCATCAACTATGATTTGTTTTTCTTTGGACTCACCTTTCTTATATTTGTTCTTGACAGAAGAGGAGGCATTTTCTGGAGGCTCGGGCATCCTTCCTTGTATGTATTCTAGCACAGCATTGTTGTCGGCTATGATCTCCAATCTGACTTTCCATGCAGCAAAGTTTGATGCATCACCCAATTTCTCATGCTCCTTGAAGATAGAGGAAGACATCTTGACTTTGGCTTGTAGATATACTTTCTAATAATGAGGGATTCATTGCTTTGCCTTCTCTTGGGCTTGTCCTTCAACTTGGATCTCATACCATGTTAATTTTTCATATTGTTTTATGTTGTGTCAATTACTTTAGCCAAAATTACTTCTTGATAAAACAAAGCATTAAAATATAAGTAATGTAAATAACCATAAATTGTAACTGAAGATAGAAAAAAGCATGCAGTGACGATGAATACAATAGCACAACCATAAGAGACACCAAATTAGTCCAAGACCAGGGAAAAACCCCACTATGGGGGAAACCCTTTCAAATATTATTCTTCAATAGACTGTCATAAAAAGTTTTCAGCAGAGAGTACAATGAGCCCAATACATATATGCATCAGAAACAAATAGATCAGATCTATTGATATACAGATCTACAACATCAAAGCACGGATCTGATGTATCACCAAAACTAAGTGATCTTAGCTACCAAGTCCTAGATCTGAATCTAGGATGTTGTCGAATATTGTTCTGAAGCAACTATGACTGAGCGACGAATGAATGAAGACACTATGCAAGCTACTAAATGTGATCCAATCCAGAACTTCCCATAAAATCCCTTAGCCGTGGCCTTAACACTCGTAGCCTGCGACTGAAGCCTCCTTAGCTGCAACCTGGACACCCTATGCCCTCGACTGAGATCCTAATCAGCCTGGAACCTTAGCCTTGCCCTGAATACGGCCTGCCTGTGGCTATACCAGCTCAGTCGCGAGCTTAACATGGCATGCCCGTGGCTCTGGCCAGAAAACTACAGTATTGTGCTTGCAGATTAGCCTCAGAAGACCCATATCGGAGCAAGCCTCTCACCTAAGATCCTGAACCCTTGCGTGAGCTTCTCTCGACGAACATATGTGAGCCAAAACAGAAAATACAACCCAAATCAAAAAGTGCATGAACAAAAATATCATGAGCGAATGTGTGAAAATGATCTTGGGGTCGCTTCTATTTATAACTTTGTGAAGCACTGCTTGGGGATTTGACCGAATCCACATGAGTTGAGGCCAACCCATAAAATAATAAAATAATTCATAACTTAACTTTTGCTTAACCAATTGGGGTGATCTATAGGTCGATTTTGGTCCTCTCGAAAAGAGGAATCTAATGAAATTATAATCTTAATCATTTGAGTTGTCCAAAGTGGAATTTGACTCTAGTTACATAAATTCACAAAGGAGGCTAGTTTGTTGGATGGAAATAACATTGGCTCTCTAATATTCTCTTCATATGATGGTTGGTATGTGAATTTTGTGATACTATTGCATGGTGTCTCTAGGGTGGAAAATTTCCATGGTGGCCTCTTTTTCAGCGATATATTTCTCGATGACTTTTGAATTTTCTCCGGCGTTATGATCTGTGGAAGTTAGGGTTTTTCAGGCTCCCGAATTTCATCTCAAAGAGGTGACCGGGGGAAAATCGTCATAACTCTCTCTCTGAGCGTCAGATTGGAATTCTGTAAAAAGTGGCCGCAAGTACATAGACTATAGTTTCCTTTGTATCAATTTCAAAGCCGAAGGAGGGAAAAATGACACGTGGCACTTCATACAAGTTCACTCTACTAAACAAGTCCATAATTAGGTCATTGTGGGAGATTGGGCATAACTTTGTCTTGAAGAATCCAAATCAGGTCAGACCTACAGCATTCGAAAGAAGATTCAGAGAGGCTACTACAGAGCTGAATTTCCGATATTGAAGATCTGAAATAGCAAAGATAATTCAGTTTCAATATCAAGCTCCTCAAAATAAATAAAAATGTGTGTCGAATTGCACAAGTCTTGTGATCAGTTTGAAGTGATTCCAAGGGCATATTGAAGCATAGATATTAGTATTGGGTTCTAAAATGTCACCTAAAAAGAATTCAGCACCCATTAAGCATTAAAAAGGCTTTATTATGACTTATGCAGAGGAAGAAGCGCAACATGGCATATCAAAATTACAAGAGCAAGTGCACCAAATTACACTCTCGCAAAGAGCAACAAAAAATGAGATGGAAGTTTTGAAGAAAGGCGTGGAAGCTAAGATGGATAGTTTGAAGAAAGGCGTGGATGGTTTGAAGAATGACATGGAAGATAAGATGGATGGCATGGAAGCTGGGATGGAAGCTAAGATGGATGACATGGAAGCTAAGATCGGTGAAAAAATGAAAGACAACATGGAAGACATGAAGAATGATCTAAAAGCATACATGGAAGTTTTGATGACAAGGATAATACAAGAAATGATTCCTAATGGCGGAAAGATAGTAGAAGAAACTCATGATGAGAAAAAAATAAATGTTAATAGTGATTTCATAAACTCTAATGTTGGATTGAAGAACCACCATATTCCAAATATGGATATGAGGAAGTTTGATGGGAAGGATCCCGTAACATGGATACTACAAATGGAGCAATATTTTGATCTCAATAATGTGCAAAACACACGAAAGGTACGCATTGCAACTTTACATTTAGAACAAAATACATTTGTATGGTATCAATGGCTTTTCTCCCGTAAAAAAATTGTCACTTGGTCAATTTTTACGGAGGAAATGATAGCACATTATGAGGATACAAAGAGAAACACCTTCTTTAGCCAATTCATAAATCTCAAACAAAAGGGTTTAATGGGGGAGCACATTGAGGACTTCCAAAAATTGAATATAAGGGTAACTGATATTCCAGAGGAACACGAGATTGATCTCTTCATAGGTGCTTTAAATGATAACATCCAAAATGAAGTTCACATTTTGGAACCTGATTCATTTGAGAAGGCATTAATTTTGGCAAGAAAATTTGAATGTAGACTTATGGCGACAAGGAAGGCTACCACTCACTTCTATAAAGAGGAAGTGTTCTACTCTAGACTGCAACCTACAGAGGTTGACACCACAAAAATTGGAAGAAAAAAGAGAAAGAAGGGTTTTGCTACGGTTGTGATATAAATGCATTACAGTCATAAGTGTTAAGAAGAAATTATTTTACATAGATTGTGAAGAGGAAGAAAATGAACAAGAAACTTCAAAAGAAGAGGATATACACCAGGAACCAACCCTAGAAGAAGAAGAAATGAGTCCAACCATATCGTGTAATGCATTGGCAGGAATTACCACTCCTCAAACTCTCAAGATAGAAGGAATTATCAAGAAGAAAAAGGTAACAGTGTTGATTGATTCGGGTAGTACCCATAATTTTATTCATTGTAAGGTATTTGAGGAATTGAATTGTTTCCTATACCCAACACCAGAATTTCAAGTGATGGTTGCAAATGGAGGAACTATAAATTGCTCTAGAAAATGCCATAATATCAAGCTAACCATGGGGGAATATGTATTGAATATTCCAATTCTTTCCATTCCAATGGGAGGTGTTGATGTTGTACTACGAGCACAATGGTTATAATCTTTGGGGACAGTAGCTTTTAATTTTCAAGAACTTTTCTTGAATTTTTTTTCGAAAGGAAAGGAAATCGAATTATAGGGTATCGCAGGGAAGCCAGGAAAGATAATAAGCTCTAATTACATGACAAAGCTTCTGAAGAAAGAACAACGAGGCATAATTGCACAATTATGCTCACTAGATGTTCCAACATCAAAATCATCTATTTCTCCATATCTCCAAAAATTCTTGGACAATCATTCCAAGGTGTTTGAAACTCCCAAAGGACTCCCACCTATTCGCGATCATGAGCATGCTATTCATTTGATTCCAGGAAGTGTTCCTCCAAACATCAGGCCTTATAGATATCCTTACTTCCAAAAGAGCGAAATTGAACGTATGATTGCAGAAATGTTAGAGGCAGGTATAATTCAACCTAGTCAAAGTTCTTTCTCTGCTCCTGTAGTATTGGTACACAGGAAGGATGGATCATGGCGAATGTGTCCAGATTATAGGGAGCTCAATAAGCTCACCATTAAAGACAAATTTCCCATTCCTGTGATTGATGAATTATTGGATGAATTACATGGAGCAATTTGTTTTACCAAGTTGGATCTTCGTTCAGGATATCATCAAATTAGAATGAAGACTGAAGATATTCCAAAAACAACATTTCAAACTCATGAGGGTCATTGTGAATTTTTGGTCATGCCTTTTGGCCTTACCAATGCACCTTCTACATTTCAAGGGTTGATGAATTCCATTTTCAAACCCTTCCTTAGAAAATTTGTGCTAGTATTTTTTGATGATATACTAATCTACAGTAGGTCTTGGAAGGATCATGTTCAACATGTTGACGGGGTGCTCAAACTATTGCAGGAGAAACAATTATATGCAAAAACATCCAAATGTTTCTTTGGAGTACAAGAGGTGGAATATCTGGGTCATATTGTATCTCACGAGGGTGTTAAGGTAGACCCTAACAAAATAAAATCCATTAAGGAATGGAAAGTCCCCACAACCATAAAGAAGTTGCGAGGATTTCTCGGGTTAACAGGGTGTTATCGAAAGTTTGTTAAGAATTATGGGAGAATAGCAGCACCTCTAACAACATTATTGAAGAAAGATGCATTTTCATGGACTCCTGAAGCAACTAAGGCCTTTGAACATCTTAAAGAGGCAATGTGCCTAGCACCGGTCTTAGCTACGCCAGACTTCACAAAAAGCTTTATTGTGGAATGTGATGCCTCAGGAAATGGAATTGGTGTAGTTTTAATGCAGGAAGGAAGACCAATTGCTTTTGAAAGTCGTCCAATCAAAGGAAAGTATTTACAGAAACCTATTTATGAGAAGGAAATGTTAGCAATACTGCATGCACTAAAGAAATGGCGAACTTACCTAATGGGAAGACACTTCAAGGTAAAAAATGATCATGAGAGTCTTAAACACTTTTTGGAACAAAGACTATCTTCAGAAGAGCAGCAAAAATGGGTCACAAAGATGTTGGGTTATGACTTTGAAATAATCTACAAAAAAGGGAAGCTAAATGTTGTTGCGGATGCACTCTCAAGAAATAATGAAGAGGTGGAAGCATTGCTTTGTGCCATTTCTATTATCCAACCAGATTGGATAACCAAAGCAAGGGATGAATGGAAGAAGGACGAAGAAGTGTGGACACTCATTCAAAAGTTGCAGCAAGATCCTAGTACATCTGATACATTTAGTTGGAAAAATGATTCCTTATGGTACAAAGGTCGCTTATATCTTTGTAAGAATTCCCAACTAAAACAAAAGATTCTTTTGGAATTGCACACTTCTCCTTTAGGAGGACACTCAGGATTTTTAAAAACTTACCATAGGGTGAATAAAGAATTTTTTTGGGATGGCCTTAAATCTGATATTCAAAAGTTTGTGACGAAATGTATGGTTTTCTAGTAGAATAAAGTTGAGACAGTTAAGACCCTAGGACTTCTACAAACTTTATCCATTCCAAGTCAACGATGGGAGGAGATTTCAATGGATTTTATCACAGGTTTACCTAAGTCCGAAGGAAAGAGTGTCATCATGGTGGTAGTTGATAGACTTACCAAGTATGCACACTTTTGTGCATTATCTCATCCATTGAAAGCAAGTACAGTTGCTACTACATTTATGGACAGAATTCAAAAGCTACATGGAAGCCCAAGGGTTATTGTGAGCGACAGAGATCCCATTTTTACTGGAAATTTTTGGACGGAGTTATTTGCTTGTTTGGGTACTCAATTAGCTCATAGCTCATCTTATCATCCTCAATCTGATGGTCAAACTGAGATAGTAAATAAATGTTTGGAAGGATATCTTCTTTGTTTTGTATCTGATAAACAAACACAATGGGTCAAGTGGTTACCTCTTGTTGAATGGTGTTATAACACTTCCTTCCATACTGCAGCAAAAATGACCCCATTTATGGCACTTTATGGATATCATCCACCATCCATCACATCATCTTTAAGGGAAAATTCGAAGGTTCAAGCAGTGGAAGATCACATCGAGCATCAACAAGAAGTTCTCCAACTCTTAAAGGATAACCTAAATTTGGCACAAAATCGAATGAAACAACAGGCAGATCAACATCGCAGCGAGAAAATTTTTGATGTAGGAGACTAGGTATTTTTACGGCTACAACCATACAAACAAATGTCCCTCAAGCAAGATAAGAAGGATAATCAATTATCGCCAAATTACTATGGTCCTTTCAAGGTGTTGCAAAAGGTTGGTACTATGGCATACAAATTGGAGCTTCCTACTTCTTCGCGAGTGCATCCAGTTTTCCATGTTTCATGCTTAAAGAAGGTTATAGGAGACAAACTTCCAGTTCAAACAATATTTCCAGAACTTGATGAGGAAGGAAAAATCATATTGGAACTTGAAGCAATCACATAAACAAGAACTCGACAGCTACGAAATCAATCAATTTCAGAGTATCTCATCAAATGGAAGAACTTACCCACTGAAGATTCTAGATGAGAGGATGATAATTTTATATAGAAGCATCCAGAGCTACTCAAGTGTTGAGGAGAACACTTTGTTTAAGGAGAGGGGCATGTTAGGTCCCCATATTACTATTATAGGCCCTTATTGTTGTTAGTGTAACCCCCTTATTGTTATTGTTATACCCCTGTAACCCCAATATTTTTATTATTGTGTCCTTACATTATTATTGTTAGGTTGGCTAGGATTATATTGTGACCCCATGGACTCCTATATATAGAAGGAGGTTTTTTCATTTGTATCATCCAAGAATTGTTCATTTATGTAATGTAAAGAAGGTTTCCCCCTCGAAGTGGCTTATTTCTAAGGCATTAATCTCTCTTTTCTTCTATTTTGGAGCTGGTTTCATAACAAACTAGTACATGTGTCAAACATCCTTGGTCATACTCAAAGACTATTGCTTTGATACCATGTTAGTTTTCTTGAACTCACAAATCTTATGTCCAATAAACTTATACACAAAATAGAATTAAAAATCATTTTATTTAGATCTAAATTTTGTGGCAAGAAATACATTGGGTTCCTAACTCAGAATGCATAGCAAAAATAACTAAACAAAAAACCAAGCACATGAAAATTGTTTGACACGATTTTATGCTAGAAACCCAAATGTGGGGAAAACAAACAAATTTGGGCTTCTTATTCATCTTCAGAAAATTGATTACAGTAAGCACACTACAGGAATTTAATTACAACAACAAAATCACTTCAGGAATTTCCCTATACATCCCAACTTTGTGTAGCCTCTTCAACTCGACCAATTCGTTGTATGACCCTAACACAATTTGGCCTATGTGGCCAAGTGGCTTTTGGCATGTATGAACCAACATAATCATTTAGTACGACCTAGCTGAAATCAGCCTATATCGCCCAACTTAGTTGACTCGACAATTTTTCCTAGTACAACCCAATCAATTCGACCCAGCTCAGCCCCCTGTAATCGGCCCAATTCAACCTTATCAAAATGGCCTAGTTCTTCCCAGTTGAATCGAACTATACAACCTAGGTAATTCCGACTCCTCCTAGCCTACTCGCTACGCGTGAAATTAGCCTATTTTTTCCCCTCACTTTGATGTCAATTCAACCTTATGGTCTCACGAAATGCCCAGTTCGTGTGCCAATCGATCTACCTCTGCAACAACATATTACCTCTTTTATAATTTTCTAACCTAATCTCCATAATGATGGAAGGTTGAGATTTCATCTCCACACTTGAGATCTATGGTAATGGTATAATCTCAAGCTACTCCTTTTAACCTTATAAAAATTGGCCAATAAAGTCAAAAATTAAATTAATGACTTTATGCATAAGGTCCAAACATAGAAAATAATTAAATAATTGTTATCAGAAAATTCTTGGTGATTTTCTACATGTCATGGCACTTGACCAATGCAAAAATCACCTTCCAAGCTACATTTTCAACATTTCCAATAATGAAAAGAACCTTCAATCTCCAACCCATATAGAATTTATATTTTTGAAGGTGTATTCATAAATTGATTCACCACAAAATAATTGACTGAACACTAACATTATGTTAGTTAGTATAATCATAGGTCCGACTATACACTATGTATATTGAATCTATAATGGCGCAATAGAACAAGATATGTGAACATTATGTGAACATTTTGATTGAAGTGTTCCTCGCTGAAGCAATATTCTTCATTGTGGAAAAAATGAACTATGAATCCAAAATTCATAAAATTTTGATTCCATTTTTACAAGGAAAAAAAAAAAAACATCCTTCCAAGTTCAAAATTTAATCAATACCAATAATGGGAGCCAAAGCTATATCAACTTTAAAATCTCAAATGGCAAATAATTCTAGGTACCTGAATCCACCATCATTTGAGGAAATTCCCTAGCACTAAAAAAAAAAATAACGAAATTAAAACCATAAATCCATTAGGATTTGAAAAAAATCTCACTAGAAAATATGTACAAAATTAAAACCATGGATTCATGATCATTGAAGAACTTCCATAGCACTTAATGATGCGGATTTGATAAATATTTTGTACTGTTTTAGTACGCCATTTTTACTGTAGATTGTGACTGTCTGATGGAGTCACTAGGATGACTGAGAGGTGAGTTTTTCGGATTTCATGTCTATTTTCTATGGGATTATCTTATCTCCTCTGGTTGTATATCCCCTGGTATTATTTGACGTTTTTATCTATTCACAATGATACAGTCACATTTGTACGTCGTTGGTGGAATCTGGGTATTACTCTCTGCCACTGTTGGGGGGAACTTCTATCGGTTGCTTTCTTCGAGGTGTTATTTCGTGATATTGGGTCTATACTCCACCTGATTCTATCTTCAGGATTGGTCTGGGACTTTGTTTTTACATATCTGTTTGGGATGCTACCCTCCCTGATCCCTGCGTTAATACATATTTTGGACTTAATTTTTACATATATGTTTGGGATGCTACCCTCCCCAATCCTTGTGTTAATACATATTTCATTATTGTTTCCATTTGCAATATATATTCTCTACCTTATACTCATAGAGCATCTGTGGACACCCCGGCGAAAACCCCATATTTGTTAAGAATATGTAGTGTGGAAATTAAATTTCTGGGGATGATAAAGAATCTAGGGTTCAACCTTCTATGGAATAAATGGCTAGCATCTATTAATCTCACGTGCATTCAAAGACTGCAAACTATATCAGCCTTATTTTTTAGGGGTTTCAGCTGTTGTAAGTGAAAATTCAGATCTATGACAGATCTATTGCTGAAACATCATATTTATACAAGATGTGGAAACTACTCAGCCTTCTCTACAAGATCCCTTTGGAATTTCATAAAAATAATGCCAGAGTAAGTGTAGATCTGACATATAAGCTACAGAACTATAGAATGCTCAGAATTTCTAAAGATTAATTTATTATAACAGAGATCAGATCTAAAAATAGTTGGAACATTAGCTACATCAAAGATTTACAAAGTGAGAGGCAAGCCTCAATCACTGAAGATCATCTATTGCACAAAATTGAAATAACAATAAAACCCTCAAGTGCAGAAACGCAGTTCTTTAGAGAGATTGTGCAGTAGCTGTATAAAAATGAAGCAAATGCTATAAATTACACATCTGAATACAAAATAAGAGGGAGATCCTCTTCCGAGTGGTCACAAGACACCCTCCCTGAGAGAAATCTCATCCAAAACACTAGATCCTTGCAGATCTAGACTACCACTTGTTGCAACTCAAGCAGCTGCAAAATCCTCAACATGACCAGCGCTGCTAATAGATGGAGCTTAGCCAAAATTCCGGATAGTGGCTCATTTCAGTACAATCCCCTCCAAGAGCTACTCAAGGAAGGAGGGAGGATTCCTAAACAGGAAATCCTCTTCCCTTAGGCTAAACAGCCAAGAGAGCTAGAGTTGCTCAAGCAATCTCTATTTCGAAAATACTTCAACAACATCTCTTGAGCCCTCACCTCCTTTTTATAACTTGAAGGGGTGCACAAACCCTAAACCACTTCAATGGACTTAACCCCTTTCACATTGGAACCTTCTTCTAAAATTGCACTGGTTCTCCAAGGTGGTCCAATTTATGTTCACACACAAGTGGATTTTTGTTGCAAAGGCCCATATTTATCCTTTTTCACATTGGGCATGTATTTATTCTTTGATTTAAGGAGCTTTGCATGTCCTCCTCTACATTTTATTCATCAAACAATAAGAAAGAAACAAAATGAAGTATTCCTATTAGCTTGGGCTAAATAGGAATATTACACGAGCAGCTTCCAATATCAACAAGTTCTTCCTTTCAACTAAGCCATTTTGTTCAGGTGTATAAGGCACAATAATTTCCTTCTTGATTCCTTCCTTCTTGCAGAATGCTATGAATTCTTTTGACATGTATTCTCCTCCATTGTCAAACCTGAAAACTTTGATTCTTTTCTCTGATTGATTTTCGACCAAAGCTTTGAATTCCTGGAATTTTTCAAAGGCCTCATCCTTGTGCTTGAGGCAGTACAACCATGTCTTTCTTGAGAAATCGTCAATGAAGGTGATGTAATAGAGATTACCACCAATAGAATGCACATGCATCACACCACATATATATGGGTGGATGAGATGGAGGATGTCAGTTTTTTTGTTCTTACTGGAGGGGAAATGCCCCCTAGTTTTCTTTCCACTTGCAACATGGACAAACTCCATCATGCTGATATTGAACATTGGGAATACCTAAGACTAGTCTCTTCAATTTCGAAATAGCATCATACTGTAGATGATCTAGCCTGCGTTGCCACAATTCACTGAGATTATTGGCGTTATGAACCAATGCTAGAAGTGGCCTTCCTGTCACTTTGTAGAGTCCATCATATCTCAGACCTAATGTGAATGCATATTTTATATGTAAATCAATAGGCCAAGATATGACCTTTCCATTGATGAACGCAACCCTCATACCTTTATCTTCTAATGCAGATATAGAAAACAAATTCTTCATTAGACCTAACACATACATAACATCATGCAGCAATATTGATTCTCCAGAGTTCAACCAAAACTTAATATATCCAAATCCTTTTATGGGATGAGTGGAGTAATCTCCAAGAATGATTTTCAACTTAGTCTCCCTCTCTACCAAATTAGAGAGGACTTATTTGTATCCAGAGAAGTCATGAGTAGCCCCGTTGTCAAACAACCAACTATCCCACGAATCCGGTGGAGAACTAGTAAGTGCAGAAATCAGAATATATTCAAATTTATTCACAACATTACTTTCATACCTGGGAGCCCTTGACTTCTTTTGAGAATGATGTTCTTCTTCACAGTCGCTTGAATAATCTCTTCTCCTTTCATACTTTCTATAGCGGTTGTACCTTTGATTGTCTCTTCTTATTTTATCATTATTGCTGCTTCTAGTGTTGTATCGTGGCCTCTCTCTCTTCTCAGGACAATAATGAGCATAGTGACCTTCCTTGTGGTAGTTGTAGCATTCGATATGAGATATTAATTTGGCATTCCTTCCTTTTGAGCTTTGAGGAGGAGGTCTTCTTGAAGGGCATCCTTTTGACCTCTTCCTCTTGTTATGGGCGACATATGCAGCATATTCTCTCTCTTCATGCTTATGAATTCTTCCTCTTGTGATCATCCTTGATTCTTCTTGAGTAATATTTCCAAAAATTTCATCAAATGACGGGAGAATGTTGTTGTTATTGATTTTAGTAATGAATGTTTGTCAAATAGAAGGGATACCTCTAAGAGTCACGAAAACCAGCTCTCTGTCAGGCACATTCTCTCCAACCCTTTGCAGTTGAACTCTAAGATGAGAGATCCTCATAATGTATGACTGAACAGCTTCACCTTGTTTCATCTTCATTTCCTTGAGTTGATCTTTCAATGTGATGATAGCATTTAGATTTTTGATCTCATACATGTCGGATATCTTGTCATACATTTCTTTAGACTTTCTTAAATTCCCAACATATGCAAGTAAATGATCTTGTAAACCATCAACTATGATTTGTTTTTCTTTGGACTCACCTTTCTGATATTTGTTCTTGACAGAAGAGGAGGCATTTTCTGGAGGCTCGGGCATCCTTCCTTGAATTTATTCTAGCACATCATTGTTGTCGGCTATGATCTCCAATCTGACTTTCCATGCAGCAAAGTTTGATGCATCACCCAATTTCTCATGCTCCTTGAAGATAGAGGAAGACATCTTGACTTTGGCTTGTAGATATACTTTCTAATAATGAGGGATTCATTGCTTTGCCTTCTCTTGGGCTTGTCCTTCAACTTGGATCTGATACCATGTTAATTTTTCATATTTTTTTATGTTGTGTCAATTACTTTAGCCAAAATTACTTCTTGATAAAAAAAAGCATTGAAATATAAGTAATGTAAATAACCATAAATTGTAACTGAAGATAGAACAAAGCATGCAGTGATGATGAATACAATAGCACAACCATAAGAGACACCAAATTAGTCCAAGACCAGGGGAAAACCCCACTATGGGGGAAACCCTTTCAAATATTATTCTTCAATAGACTGTCATAAAAAAATTTCAGCAGAGAGTACAATGAGCCCAATACATATATGCAGCAGAAACAAATAGATCAGATCTATTGATATGCAGATCTACAACAAAAAAGGACGGATCTGATGTATCACCAAAACTAAGTGATCTCATCTACCAAGTCCTAGATCTGAATCCAGGATGTTGTCGAATATTGTTCTGAAGCAACTATGACTGAGCGACGAATGAATGAAGACACTATGCAAGCTACTAAATGTGATCCAATCCAGAACTTCCCATAAAATCCCTTAGCCGTGGCCTTAACACTCGTAGCCTGCGACTGAAGCCTCCTTAGCTGCAACCTGGACACCCTATGCCCTCGGCTGAGATCCTAATCAGCCTGGAACCTTAGCCTTGCCCTGAATACGGCCTGCCTGTGGCTATACCAGCTCAGTCACGAGCTTAACATGGCATGCCCATGGCTCTGGCCAGAAAACTACAGTATTGTGCTTGCAGATTAGCCTCAGAAGACCCATATCGGAGCAAGCCTCTCACCTAAGATCCTGAACCCTTGCGTGAGCTTCTCTCGACGAACATGTGTGAGCCAAAACAGAAAATACAACCCAAATCAAAAAGTGCATGAACAAAAATATCATGAGCGAATGTGTGAAAATGATCTTGGGGTCGCTTCTATTTATAACTTTGTGAAGCACTGCTTGGGGATTTGACCGAATCCACATGAGTTGAGGCCAACCCATAAAATAATAAAATAATTCATAACTTAACTTTTTCTTAACCAATTGGGGTGATCTATAGGTCGATTTTGGTCCTCTCGAAAAGAGGAATCTAATGAAATTATAATCTTAACCATTTGAGTTGTCCAAAGTGGAATTTGACTCTAGTTACATAAATTCACAAAGGAGGCCAGTTTGTTCGATGGAAATAACATTGGCTCTCTAATATTCTCTTCATATGATGGTTGGTATGTGAATTTTGTGATACTATTGCATGGTGTCTCTAGGGTGGAAAATTTCCATGGTGGCCTCTTTTTCGGCGATATATTTCTCGATGACTTTTGAATTTTCTCCGGCGTACGGGCCACACTAATGCTCTCTGGTTTTGATGGTTTGAGTTATTGATTTTTCTAATACACTGGGAGCTATCTTCAGGATGTTTGAGGCATGGGATTTCTTAGGATGATCCATCTGGAGGTCGTCTCTTAAATCCTAAAGCTACATTTTCCTTAATTCTAGAGGTGCTCAGGAATATCATATTCAAATGGTCTGGGTAGGTGGGTTCTCTTATCACGGTGGGTCCTTGGATTAGTGTGCACGAGATTGCTATATATCTCTCTCTTTAATTGTCTAACATATAATTACTCCACCTGGAATATATTTTACAAAGTGATGGCATACAAAATCATGTTAGCAAATTCGGTGGGTAATTTCCTTATTTATTATGGTGTAGTGATACTCCCTTGAGGTGGTTGGTATGATTTTTCTTGGATAGGGAGCAATATTTTTCTACTACATAGCCCTGGATGGGGGAGTTGGTGATTATTCCTTGACATTTCTCATTTATGTTGATGCGACTATTTCGTCTGGAGTGGCACCTTTTCCCAGGAAGGAGTGTTTATTGCCTTTTCAGACTAGTATAAGGTTGGGTCTGTCTTTTTTTATTTTCTCAGTGTCTGCCTGGCTTGTCTCCGCTGAGGTTTTACGTTGATCTGGATGCCATATTTGGTTGGCATCGATCACATATAAGGTTGTATTGACTCATTAAATGCTGACATATCTACACATGAGGCTTTCATACATGCCACCTTAAAGGCCGAAAAGACATACCTAAATAATCAAAAGATATTGGATGATCCTGGCCCGTCGAATTTCCCGACCTTTCACCCTTCCTTAGATCTTCCGACAAGTGGCCAACATGCGGAGCTTTTGGATTCAGGTTATTCATCCCAAGCCAAGGGGCATCAGACAAAGAAAAAGGACCGTGGTAAAACCATCATTCTTACCTCTAATACTAAACTCTTGAGCTTTGGATATGATGTTCTCTAGGACGAGGTTACTAGCTTGCATAAGGGAGCTCTTTTCGAGTGTTGGGAATTTTTCGATATTCCTAAACAGAACATGCAAGACTAGGTGAGGTCATAGTGGGCTCCCATCTTAGGATATTCTCCAAAGGCGAGTTGACTCATGAACTCTTGGTAAAGCTTCCATTTTTTACATCAGGACGACCTGGAGTGCATTATGAAAATTCCTTGGGTGTGAGGGAGAAGTTTCTTACAGCTCCATAGATGGTATGTGGGATCCACTTTGCAACACACCGAGGAACAATATTGTTTGGGTAAAACTCTCGGGTTTACCATTGGAATCCTGGACTTGGCGAGTCCTGGCGGAGATTGGGGATGTTAATGGTCATTATATATATATATATATATATATATATTGAACTGAGTGGTCTAGGTGCATGGGATAAGATGGTGGCGTGGATTTTGGTGGAGCTTGGTTTTTCTCGAGGGCTTCCAGAACATATTAATTTGGCCTGGGGGGAGATTCATCAAAAACAACGACAAGACTACTTAGGCATTTTTTTTAGATGCCTCCTATGTCATCACACGTGACACCTCGTGGAGCGATGCCCTCGTGGAATAATCAAGGTGGTGTGTGACATCCTCGTGGGGGATGGAGACAAGGCCGAACTACTGTGCATAAATTTGTTCAAAATCTGGCTTCAGGTACTGAGTTTTCTTTTCAGAAATCTCATATCAATTATGATTTTCTAGCTTTCTTTCATTCCACTTCTCCTCGCCACTCCCTAGCCACTATTTCGTCCCCCAGAGAGGGCGAGGGTTATATATTTGTACAGGAGGGTTCTCATATTCCCCATATTGCGACTCCTCGTCCTACACAGGCATCACTTCCTCCTTCTAAGTCTCCTCCGTTGAGGCCTTTCTCAAATATCCTTGATAATCTATCTCTTCTTCTGTGCCCCCTTTCAAACTCGACGCATCATGACACTCCTCTAGCTGATTCCTCTTTCTCACCATTTAATATTTCCTCCCCTACATCCATTGTCGTCCCAGCCATTGAAAATTCCCCGCACAATTCAGTTAGGAGTGACACTAATTTTTTTATGGTTAATCCAACCATGGATCTTGTCACTCTTACCATCCAAAAAGGTCTATATCTCTCATCCCCTCTGGTTATCAGTCCCAACTCTGCCCACAACATCACCGTAATACATAAAGGGGGCAAGGGTGCCCGACACTATAAACAAGTTCGTCATCCAAGTCTCTACGCTTTCTAAACTCTTCTGAACTATGAGATATTCCCATTATCACTTCTTATAATTCTCGGGACCTTGAATTTCATGCACCCGATTCTAGGACCTCATGATGAATTGTCTTTCTTTGAATATGCAGGGCTTGGGGGATTCAAAAAACTATTGTCCCTCAAACATGTTTTTGGGTCAATTCGACCTTTCCTAGTTATGTTACAAGAAACTATGGTTGTATATGATAAATTCCTTACATATTTATCTTCTATATTCCCAGATTGGTATATGGTGGTTGTAGACTCAAGTGGACAATCGGGGGGCACTGTCGTTCTTTGGGACCCCATATGGGCCTCACTGTGTGCATATAAATTTTTTGTTGGAATTTTATTGACATGACATATACGTGGGGTATTTTATAGAATACATTTTCTCAACATATATGCCCCATATAAGGATAAGGCTACATTTTAGGACCGTATGGAGGCTTTTGATATTCTTAAGATAGGATCCCTCATTATGGCGGGGGATTTCAATGCCACATTATCCAGGGGGGAATGTTGAAGGGCACATGGCAGAAGGGATCCTATTATCCATAGATTAAATCTTGTTTTTTTACAAATCCCCTGGTGGACATTCAGCTTAACCTTCTCTCACCTATGTGGCATAATGGAAGATCGAGGGAGGACCATATCGGGAAGAGACTGGACCACTTCTTAGTACACGAGAACTTAGTTGAAAGACTGGGTAATTTGAGATCCTGGGTTGATAGGACTTTTATATCATATCATCTTCCCATTGTTCTAAAATGGCAGACAAAGCATATTCGATTGGGTATTCCATTCAAATTTAACATGATCTGGTTGGAGGATATGAAATTCAATGAACTGGTAAAAATTTCTTGGCTCTCAGTGACGAGGGAGACTGATATATCTCTGATGGCACATACCTCTGAGAAATTACACTATATCAAGAGTTGTGTCAAAATTTGGAAAGAAAAAAGAAAAATTCACTTTCTTTAGAACTTAAGGCTATTATAGAAGAGGTCACCAAACCTAGCAGGAAAATTAATCGGGGATTTCCTACAACCTTCATGTGGGAGAGGTTGAAAGGATTGGAGCACAAAAAGAGGCACATAATCCAGATATAAGAAACTGCTTGGTGCCTGAAAAGCAGATCTTTATGGCTCCGTGAGGGGGATAGAAACACCCACTTCTTCCATAAATATGTTAATCACAGAAAAAATATTTACACTCTATGGAATATACAATGGAGGAATGGGGAGAAGGTATACTATACTTAGGAGATACAAAATGAAGCAGTACTTGAGTCCTTCTATTGGGGCTCGTTTGGGTGTTAATATTGAAGACCAAATTTGGGTATGATGGACTACCCTCTCATGTTTAATGAGGAACAAAACGAAGCATTGTACAACTCAATTACAATTGAAGAAGTTCTTAGGGTGTTGAAATCCTTTGCTAAAGATAAATTTCTGGGCCCAGATGGTTTGACAGTGGATTTTTTCCTCCATTTATTTGATTTCATGGGTGCGGACCTTATGAATATGGTCGAAGAATCGAGGATATATGGTATGGTATCTGGCTGCATAAACTCCACTTTTATTGCACGGATTCTGAAGGTCACTATCACTTCTTCCTTCTCAAACTTAAAACCAATGTCACTTTGTAAAATTTGTTATAAAATCATCTCTAAGATCGTAGTGGAGCATATGAATATCACCCTCTCGGCACATATTTCTCGAGAAAAATTCGACTTCCTACATAACAGATTGATTCATGATGCATTGGACACTACACAGGAAACTATACATTCCATCTACACATAAAAATTGAGCCTTTATTCATGAAGGTGGACTTGAAGAAAGCATACGACTATGTAGATTGGTCGTTCCTACGCCTCATTCTGGTGAACATTGGTCTAGCAGTCCATAACGTAGAATGGATAATGGCTTGTGTCACATTTGTACATTTTGTTGTTCTGGTAAATGGTTATCCTTCTAATTTTTTCAAAGAAAAGATAGGGTTGTGAAACGTATGTTCACTTTTACCATTACTCTTTATTTTGGTTATGGATGGTCTCAGTCAAAAAATTATTGTTGCTCGATCCTCACGCCTCTTCTGTGGTATCCGCTTGGGAACTCGTATTGATATAACCCACAGTTTTTTTGTGGATGACATCCTTACTTTTGGGATGGTTTCTAGACAACAATGGTTGACACTACACTATATTATTAAGAGATTTGGCGAGGCCTCGAGAATGATGGTTAATGAAGACAAATCGTTAATCATGTATTCATATGGTGATCAAGAGGAAATAATAGTATTGCATATCTCTTTATCCTAGCCCTTGTGTGAAGGCTTTTCTTACCTTGGCTTTCATCTCAAGCCAAATAATTATAGGCTTAAAGACAAGCAATGGATTTTGGATATAGATCGCCATAAACTCTATTGTTGTTCCCATCGATGGCTTACTCTGAGAGGAAGATACTTTTTTGCACAGGAAGTACTCCAGTAGATCTCAGTGTATTGGGAACATCTATATATTCTACCCTCGGCCATTATTTCAAATATCAAAAGCTTCATGGCACATTTCATCTGGGCAGGTTCGGATATGAAAAACAAATACCACCTTATTAAATGGGAAGAGATCATTGTTCCAAAAGAATTTGGTGGATAGGGAATGTAAACATTTTTGGATGGGCACGCATAATCAAATCAATATGGCGCACTCTATTCTAAGAGGGTATCTGGAAGGATATAATCACGACAAAGTATCTACAAAACAATAAAGTTGATGATTGGATTAGAGAAGGGCACATTGGGATAAAATCTGGTTCTTCCATATGGACTAGCTTCTACAAGGTTAAAGACTGGTTTCTCCAGCGTATATATGGTCATTTTGAAAAGGAAATCACATCATTATTGGTATTGATAAAATACTGGTAGTTGATGGTGGCAATCCCCTCACAGAGGACATCCTGGTTAGATTACAATCCAGAGGTGTTGATTTTTGGGTAGCATCGGATGTGCTCTAGCTCTGAAACTTTGTGAAGGGGCTAGAACACGTGAGATATCCAAGACCCAGAAATCGGTTAGAGAAATTTCACCCGAAGCTTAAATTATTCAAGTAAATTATTTATTTTAATGAAGACCCTAAGTCTAACTTAGGGAAATTAAATAATTAAAGTGAATTAATTTAGACATGTGGGTGATAATGTTCTAAGTAACGAGGATCAAGTCTTTTCTAATCTAATTCGTTGATTAGAGATTAGATCATGGTCATTGAATGTTCAACATGAAAAGTATTAAAGGAAGGCTTGGGGTTAGTTGGAGAACACACATAGAGTGGCAACATTTGAGCTAAGTCGAAATTTTGGAGCGCGGTTTACTGAGAATTTTCGAGTGGGCTTGCAGTGTAGTGAGGGGCAGTTCGACAGTGGGATTTTAGATCCGAGACCAAGAATACATTAGCATAGATCCGTACCAAAGGAGAAGCATAGGCCCAACAGGGGTGACATGGGCCCAGACAAGCTCACGCAGAGCCAACGCAGAGGCTCACGCTGGCCCAGAGGGGTGACGCAGAGCCATCAGAGGCAGCGTTGGGGTTTCAGTGGGCTAGATAGGGCTCGATATTCAGCAGATATGAAAGGGTGACATAACCACACTAGAGGGTGACACAGTGACTACATAGGCACCTGTGGGGTTCTTCATCCTTAGCTGAATCAACCATATTATCTATCTCCGAAGATAGAGGTACTTATTTCAGGATTTTCTCTGTTGGGTAAACCATTATTGGTACCCTAGTTTGTATTTAGAAATCTGCATAATAATAACAACCCTTAAGAGTTGTTGCACTGGTTTTCCCGCATTAAGTTTTTCCGGGGACATTTTTTCGAAAAATCGTGTGTGTCCTTTGTCGAATGTGCTTAATTCTTTAGTACTTTATTTGTATATTTGTGTAGGATGCAGTCTGTTTACTTCAATATTTTCTGAATATTTTTGAAAATAACTTGTTAATTTAAAAACACAAATAGGAGAAGTAAACTAGATTTCGGTAGTAGAATTTTTGTTAAGTGAATTCAGAAATCTTCACAAGAGGTTACTTTTTCTTGGAACATGCCATACTGCGATGGAGGCAAGTTTCATGTTTCGAGAAATGCAGAGGATATTCGTATGATCGGTCATTGTGCAAAGGAATGGAATGGCTACATACAGGAACTAAAAAGGGCATGCCTTTGTAGAACTGAGGGAGATTACATCACACCTAGGCAAGGAAGTTACAGTCTAACTCAGTGGAGGTAGCAGACACCTACAGTTCCATTATGTGCATACATTTCTCATTTTTTCATCCTTGTTGATTCTATAAGATCTGGAAACTGAATGTCCCAATTAAGATAATTCTTTACAAATGGTTGGATTGGCACAACAAAACACTGACCAAGAAAATCTTTGAAAGAGAGGTATACTTGGGCCTGGTAGATGCCCCCTATGCAAGGATTCAATTGATACAAAAATACATCTTTTATTTGAGCGCACCATGGTGTTACAGGTATGGAGAAGAATTCTACTACAACTCAACAAAACTTTTAGAAGTTTTCATTCCATAGAAGAATGTCTATTTTGGTGGATCGAGCATGGGGGTAAACATCATACCACTCCACTATTCACTTTCTGGGAAATCTGGCGAGCCAGAAACGGTTATATATTTGAGGACTTCCCGATTGATATTCACTATATATCTTTCAACATTGAGAGGTGGATGGATGAGTGTTAACAAACTGAAGGATAAATATCTATCACTTTGGCTCATCACTCCTGAAATTCATTATCCTATAGGTTATTTTTATGGAGTGGCTCATAGAGATATATTTAGTTGTGGTGTATCGCTCAGGATAAATCACAGGTTACAATACAAGATTTCATTAAATGTCAATGCATATACAAACATGCAGGCAGAGATGCTGGCGCTTTGGGGACTTCTATGGTTTTCCAAGAGATTTTCTACTAATAATATTCATGTATATGGAGACTCTAAGTCCCTCATTGAAGTGGTTTTGGCCAACACATATTTATCACCTCCAAACCTTAGTGGATGGATATCCCACATCAATTTCCTCAAACAGTCCTTTAATTAGATTACCTTTCAATATATCTTCAGGGAGTCAAATTTTGTAGTTGATTCATTGTCTAAGAAAGGCCTTGCACATGATATTGGCTATATGCACTTCGTATATCTGGAGGAAAACACAATCAGGGACGAAGGCTCAATCTTACTCCCTTAGCTTTAGAATCTATGTTCTTTTTTTTTAAGTATTGTTGATATCACTTGCTAATAGCTATTGTTTTATTGATAATATTTTTACACATGGGTAGCATATGTGAGTCTATCCCTAGATCTCTTTTCTTGATCATAAAGTCTCATTTAAAAATACTTAGACTTACTCTCTAATTTCCATATAGCATTAGACTATTAATATGAAAATCTTTATAAAAAAAAGGTTATTTAAACAAAAAATAATAATAATAATAATATAAAACCATAAATAAAACTAAATGTCTATTTAATATAATTGAAACATGAAACCATAATATAGAAATACCAACCAAAATTAAAATGTAACTAAAAGTTAGCCTATCATATAGAAATGAAGATAAAATTATATTAATAAATGTAACTAAAACATCAAACTGCATACCAATAAAATTATATTAATAAGAGTAGAACTTATAAAAAAAAGCAGTGAAAACATTATTTATAATGACCCCATGTCAACTTTATGCAAGTAAAATAAAAGAGAAAAACAAAAAAACTACATAAATTCATTAATAATATTATTATTAATAAAATCACTCATAAATATTCAAATAAAATAAATCATTTTGTGATAAATATAATAATAGATTATTGTCAATTAGGTTGTTTAGGGTGGTTGTTTGAAATGTTGTAGTTTTTTTCAGCTAAGTTCAATTTTGTTGTTTAAAAAAAATAGTCTCTTGAATACTTAAACATATATAATCTTCATATAAAATATAAAGGTATTTTCCATGTAAAATAAATAAATAAATAAATATATATATATATATATATAACCTCCCATGAAAAGTGCCTTCTTTGGACCACCCATGCGATGATAAACCTTCCCAATAAACCAGCCATGCAATAATGATTCTTCACAATCGGTGGTAAGCTTGTTTGGCACAACATCAGACTTTTCTTATATTTTGGGTAAGTTTCCCTTGTCTCTCTCAAACTCTTCATTCCTTTTTGCATCCCTATTCAATATTTTTTCTAACTCAATTTGTCAAGAGGCCTCCAATATTCAACTTCCCCGATTTTATCCTTTGTAGTTCATATTCCTTTGTCTCGGCTTTGGTTTTATCAAAGTGCAACTAGGACCCAACGTGGCCCATTCCACTAGGAACCAACAACCTCATGTGGTTATCATGAGAGACATGGACAAGCACCTTGTTCCTCGCTCAAAAGCTCATGCCAATGCAAAGGCCTCTGTTATACACTACTAAGAACACACCACTAAAGTTTCAAAAGAGAAAACTAATATAACAAAAAAAGAGGCACAAGTGGAAGGGCATTTCCTATCAGATATAAAAGTTGAGAAAAACATCAAACACACTATTAACCTATTAACCTCAAGGTGATCATCATCGCCAAAAGAACAAGAGACTTAGAATTCTTAATCGACAATAAAGAGGAGGTTGAACTTTCAACCCAATGAGAAAATTCCCCTTAACATAAATGGTCAAAGCAATTTATGTATCAAAGCAAGACGTCCAACCTCCTCATTAGCTCCAATGTTAGACCACTTCATTTAGTGACCATTACAAGCTATATATTTTTGTTAGCATAGTTAAGTTAGTCTTTTTAACAAAGATATCAAACCTATGCTACTAGTTTATTGGTGGGAGGACAAGGAGGCCAATAATTTTAGGATTAATATTTTTTTAACCATTACAAACTATATATTTTTGTTAGCATAGTTAAGTTATTCTTTTTAACAAAGATATCAAACCTATGCTACTAGTTTATTGGTGGGAGGACAAGGAGGCCAATAATTTTAGGATTAATATTCTTTTATTTAAAAAACATAAATTTGAAACCAGTGATAAAATATAAAATAGATAAATATCAATATTGAATTTATGTAAATATAAAACAAAAATTTTAAAACATAAGGATTCAAAAACATTAAAAATAGGTGATTTTTATATTAAAAAATAATTAAATATTCATGCGTAGCTTCATAAAAAATAATTACAATTTTGCAAATAATGTTAGATATTTGAAATATTATTTGAAGTGTTTAAGGAAATTTATGGATTGGATAGACCCAAAAGAGTGATAAAGGCTAAGATACCCAACAAAATTTTTAAAAGGCTAACTTTCATTAATAGAATACATTTCTATATTTACTTTAAAATAATGTTAATAATTTCCACGTTTCACCCAAATTCTCATGATGCTTATTATAAAAATATTATAATTTCATTTTAATATTTTAAAATTTTTGAGATTGTTTTTCTGCTGAATTAATCACATGATTAGTTTGGTCAACATTTCAAACCAACTAATATAGTTCATCCCTAGGACAAAAATGAGAAATCTGACCTATTCACATGTTTAAATAGACGAGGTGCATCAAGTTCCAAATATAAAGATTAGAGAAAGTCAAATGAGATTAATAACATGTAATTAATAAATAAACGTTATGATTTAGAATATTTGGTAATTTTTAAAATGCTATTATATAGGGAAAATGTAATAATGTATAGTTAATTAAAAAAAAATAAAAATAAAAAATAATTATTGGACACAAATATCTATAACAACAATTTATAATATCTTATTTTATTCTACTATATAATAAATTTCAAATTTTATTAAAGCATATAAAATCCTTCAAAATTTGAATATTTCTTTAAACATATCTTCAGACATTTTATAAAATTAACATCAAATATCCATATATAATTAACATGAATATAAAATCAATATATTGTATAAAAGTTAAAAATATACATGTGAAAAATACAATTCTCAAAGGGGTGGCAAGAGGAGGAGGGATTCGTTTAAATCCTGAAGAAAATCATGAAATCAAGTATTCTTGGGAACTTGGAAAAAAGACAAACAACCTCGTGGAAACGTATGAGCTTCTGCTTGCGAGCCAGTTGGTTAAAGAAAGAAATCCCTCCAAGATATTTATCCTTAGAGACTCCCTTCTCACCATTCAACACTTGCATAGAGAATCGCTACCTAAGAACAACCATCTAAGTCTTCTTCTCAGCAGAATCCTCAGTACACTAAAAATTTTCCCTCATAAATCTTTTATGCAACCAGGTCACAAAACAAAACAAAATATAGATCAATGACTTGAAAATTAGCCTCTTTAAAGGGGAAACCTCCTTTACATCACATAAATGAATAATTTTTGGATGATTCAAATGAGAATACCTCCTAGGTATATATATGATTCTAAGGGGTCACAATATAATCAGAGCCTACATAAAAAAAATAATGGAAGGGCACAACAATAACAATAGTGGGCTTGTATGGGGCACAACAATAACAATGTCGGGGCTATATGGGCACCACAGTAACAATAAGGGGGCTACACTAACAATAACAATAAGGGAGGTACACCAATATTATAGGGACTTAACATGCCCCTCTCCTTCAAAAAAGTGTTTTCCTCAATGCTCGAGTAGTTCCAGATGTTTTTGTATAAAAAAATTATCCTCCCATGTGGAATCTTCAACGAGTAAGTTCTTACACTTAATGAGATCTTATAAAATTGATCGATTTTGTAACTGTGAGGTTCCTGTTTCCGTGACTACTTCAGGCTCCAATATGATTTTCCTTCATCGTCAATTTCTGGCAATATTGTTTGAACTGGGAGCTTGTCATTGATAACCTTCTTTAAGCATGAAACATGGAAAATTGGGTGTACTTGGGAAGATGCAGGAAACTCCAATTTGTATGCCATAGTACCAATATTTTGCAACACCTTGTAAGGACCATAGTGCTTGGGTGATAATTTATTATCCTTCTTATCTTACCCGAGGGACATTTGTTTGTATGGTTGTAGCCGTAAAAATACCTAGTCGCCTATGTCAAAACTTCTTTCACTGCGATGCTGATTTTCCTGTTGTTTCATTTGATTTTGTGTCAGACTGAGGTTATCCTTTAAGAGTTGGATAACTTGTTGTTGATGCTCGACGTGATCTTCCACTGCTTGAACCTTAGAATTTTCTCTTAAAGATGATGTGATGGACGGTGGATGATATCCATAAAGTGTCATAAGTTAGGTAATTTTTGTTGCAGTATGGAAGGAAGTGTTGTACCACCATTCAGCCAAAGGTAACCACTTAACCCATTTTTTTTGTTTATCAGATACAAAACAACCAAGATATCCTTCCAAACATTTATTTAGTATCTTAGTTTTCCAGTTAGATTGATAATGATAAGATGAGCTATGAACTAATTGAGCACCAAGACAAGAAAACAATTTTGTCCAAAAATTTCTAGTGAAAATGGGATCTTTGTCACTTACAATAATCCTTGGGTTTCATGTAGCTTTTGAATTGTTTCCATAAATGTAGTAGCAACTATATTGGCTTTAAAAGAATGAGATAATGCACAAAAGTGTGCATACTTGGGTAAACTACCACCATGATGACACTCTTTCCTTCGAACTTGGGTAAACTTGTCATAAAATCCATTGATACCTCCTCCTAACGCTGAAGTGGAATGGCTAAGGGCAGAAATGTGAAGCTGGGTTACACTTTTGTGAGAATCGGAGGCGGAAATTTTTTTCGGCAATAGTTCGGCCGAAATTTTTATAAATTTCAGTCGAACTATTTGATAGTTCAACCAAACTTTATGAGAAATTTCGGCCGAACTCGTGCTTCTGTTTAGATTGACGGCACACTGACGACGTGGGCAAACAGAATTTTTGTCGGAGATGGGAAAATCGGCAACAAAAGTTCGGTTGAACTTTTACTCTTAAAATAGTTCAGCCGAACTAGTTCTTATAAATATATCGCCCGCGAAGTTCATTTGTTTACCACGTCTATGTTTTCTTTGATCTGTTTGTTCGCGCGTTTTTCTGTTTCTGTGTTGCTGTTGGTCTAGGGCTGCTTCTGTCCGTGTTGTTGGTGATTATCTGCAGCGACTTCAAGCGAGTGAACTACCAGGTATTTCTCCTCCTGCTCCTCCTCTGTTAAACATATGTTACGCAACATGATACATTTAAATCTGCATGAATTATTCATTATTAATTATGGTATTTCTTCTCCTGCTCCTCCTTTGTTAAACATATGTTACGCAACATGATACATTGAAATCTGCATGAATTATTCATCACCAAGTTCCATTAGTACTAATTAAGCCTAGTGCATGTCATGCCAAGTCCAAAATGTTCTTTTTTTTCATATAAATTGTTTTCGACAACTTTGGTATCACTAATGTCTTGATTGTTAAGATGATGCTTGGATGCCTAAGTCAGTCCCACATATTTTAGGGCACTGTTGAAAAAAAACCTTTTTTGAAATGAAAAAAGCTCGTTGAAACATAAAATTTCCACTTTGTGACCTCTCTTGAATCACAAGTTCCAGGGAACAGCTGCTTCTCGGTCTCCTCTTCCGGTTCTCCACCACTTGGTGGCTGCCACCTTGCTAGAAGAAGCCTCACTGGATTGTTGTCCACTCTTTTTCTAATCGGCGCTGCCATGCAAGCCCACCTCTCTTGCGGCCCCGAATCGCACTCCACTTCCCTTCCACGTGTAAGAAGTAACCCTGGGCTTTAGGGGAGTCCATTAGATTTGGGGGTTCACTTGCGTATATAGGGATTTCCTTTTCTATGTTAACTTTGGACTGTTACTGCAAATGCGCCTTTTGGAATTATTGGTTTTAATTTGAGTTGATTGGTGTCATGTATAAGTCAAGGCACTCATTGTCATAGAAATTTTGTCTTTACAACCAAGTGGAAACAAGAAACCCCAAAATTCCAAACAAAGCATCTATGTTGTTAATTATACTTTAAATTTCATTACCTTTTGCTGTAAGGTGTATGTTGAATTTTTGGTAGTATGATATGCATTCGGTTGCTGCAGTTGTTACTGTTCCTGTGGATCCATCAATTTCATCCGCTCTAGCTGATTCTCGCCTTGTGCATGGAAGTTTACTACCACTGTTAAGCTTATGTTGTTACTGAGCCTTCTCTCGATTCCTCAACGCTGGAATGATTGAACTAGAATTATCTACTGCTGTAATGTGACTACATATTGTCTTTTATACTGTTGTAATGTATTTCTATAATGTGACTACATATTGTCTTTTATACTGCTGTAATGTATTTCTGTATGAGACATAATCTGATCTTTTATACTTGATAACCTGTTATGGGTATATCAAGAGGATTTTGTATATGAACTGTTATCAATATATGAAATAGGGTTTTTTCTCCTTTGAAAAAAGAGTTGAAATCATTCTAAATTCACATGTAATGTATTTATGTAATGTGACTACATATTGTCTTTTATATGTGACTACATATCGTCTTTTATACTGCTGTAATGTATTTCTGTATGAGACAGAATCTGATCTTTTATACTTGATAACCTGTTATGGGTATATCAAGAGGATTTTGTATATGAACTGTTATCAATATATGAAACAGGGTTTTTTCTCCTTTGAAAAAAGAGTTGAAATCATTATAAATTCACATATGTTCAATGGTGTCATTGTTTCACTTCTGATATTATGTTGCTTACCTTGATGAACAGGTGGAACTCTGCTGGGAGGCCTCTCTGTTTTTTAACTCTATGCTCATACTGTGAAAGGTCGTTATATGTTATATGGGCTAAACTGTATAGTTATTAGACTACATATCTTCATACTATTCTGCAAATAGTATGATGGAAACCAAACATAATAATGTATTAGGGCATCACAACTTGCTAATTAGTTATTAGACTACATATCTTCATATAGAACTTGCAAATAGCATGATGGAAATGTGAACCTGCAAATAGTATGATGGAAATGTGGATCTCAAAGAAAAGTCATGATTAATGCTTCTAGAAACCAAACATAATAATGTATTAGGACATGCTCCTTTAACTTGCAAATAGTATGGTCTAAATGTGGATCTCATGACTCTTCATGATTAATGCTTCTAGAAACCAAACATAATTTAATGTATTAGGACATGCTCCTTTAGGCTTGGTGGAATTACCTTTCCTTTTTATTTCTCTATTACACACACACACATATATATATATATGAAGAGATGATCCCATTTTATTTTTTATTCATAGATCAAATGTCATTTAAATACAAGATTTATCATAATGTACAATGATTCATTCCATATTATTCATAATTTTTTTCATTAAAAAATGAACCCTTTAAATGATGAACCTAGTTAATGCTTATTCTTCATGAAGAAGACTACTTGATCTTTCAATTTGAATTTGATGATGGTCCTTTGTTATCTTTCTTGACTACTTCAAATTATTGACACAATCATATGCTTCTTGTTACTCTTTTTATTCCTTCCTTATATTTTATTCTCCCCCTTAGATATTGTGTACTCTCCCACAAAGATATTGCACTCAATTTTGATGGTCCTTTGTTATCTTTCTCGACTACTTCAATTTATCAAATTATTGACACAATCATATAGATATTGCACTCAATTTTGATGGTCCTTTGTTATCTTTCTTTACTTCAAATTATTGACACTTGATCATATAGATATCATATAGATATTGCACTCAATTTTGATGGTCCTTTGTTATCTTTCTTGAGTACTTCAAATTATTGACACTTGATCATATAGATATTGCACTCAATTTTGATGGTCCTTTGTTATCTTTCTTGACGACTTCAAATTATTGACACAATCATCCTTATATATATTCTCCCCCTTAGATATCGTGTACTCTCCCACATAAATATTGCACTCAATTTCATAGGCTCTTCTTTTGAAGTCAAATATATTGTATTCTCCCCCTTAGATATTGTGTACTCTCCCACATAGATATTGCACTCAATTTCATAGGCTCTTCTTTTGAAGTCAAATAAGTGACAATAATTTACAAGAACTATCCCTAATTTGTTTCTCGCATGTTCAAATGGTTCTCTAACAAGATAATTTACAAGAACCATTCCTAATTTGTTTCTCACATATTCAAATGCTTCTCTAACAAGAGGCTTTGTGGGTATGTATTCCATATTCACTATTTTCTCAAAGACTTGTTGTGTGAGGAAGTGGTACTTTATGATGATATGTAAATAGTGATTGAAGGAAGTAGAATATTTTATTTTTGAAATTATTATTACACTTATATTGAAACACTTAATAGATATATAGATTTACCTTAATATCTTGTAGAGTCCATTTCATCCAAAACACTCAAAAAGAAATTTACCTTACCTTAATATCTTGTAGAGCCCATTTCATCCAAAACACTCAAAAAGAAGTAACTGTACTATGTACATTCCATTTCTACTCACTCAAAAAGAAATTTACCTTAATATCTTGTAGAGCCCATTTCATCCAAAACACTCAAAAAGAAGTAACTACTATGTATTCCACTTCTACTCTAGATAGAGAAAGTAACGAATCTTTCTTGCTTAACCATTAAACCAAAGACTCTTCTAAGTAGAATTATATGTTGTCCACTTGTACTTTTCACAAGCCTAGTTGAATCTCTATATGTTGTCAATGTAAATTTCTCACAAGTAAATTTGTCAATGTAAATTTCTTAACTTCTACAAGTTTTATAGGCAGAGTCTGTAAAAGGCCAGGTAGCCTCTGGATCTCATCTTTTATGAAAGGTGACATATCTATTAAATGCCCTACATTCAATCTCTAGAATAGATCTAAATATAAGTTCTTCATTTTAATATCCATAAAACACAACCACTTTAAGGTAAATTGTGTACATGTGTCATTTCTCCCACAAACTAAAGGCTTCCTCCCATTAATTTTAGATGTGAATTCTAGACCATAAAATTTTTAAGTCAAACTTTAAGATAAACCACGCATATGTCATTTATCTCGTGATCTTGTGTCATTTCTCCCATGTCATATATATATTTTTTATTGATTTTTTTTTCAGGGATAAGAAAACCATTAAATATGGTTGAAAAATGGAAATCATGCATAGAAGTTTCTTGTTATCCCAATCCAGGAAAAGCAGTGATTACATATGTGCTTTCCAATATTGCGACTAGCAAAGTCGTCCAAAGGAAAATGAATATATCGGGAAAAACAACAAACAACGAGGCATATTATATTGGATTGATAAAAGGCTTGGGAACAATGATGGAGTAGGGATCAAATGGAATTGTAGTTTTCACCAATTCTAAACTTGTGTGCAACCAGATGAATGGTGTGTGCCAATTTAAGAAGGAGAGGCTAAAAGAACTGCATGGAATAGCAAACAATATTGCTAGCCAATTTCAATTTTTTAGTATAAGGCATTGTACAAATGTGAATAAGATGTCTGTTAATCTATTGCGTGGGGCAATGTCAATTCATGATTAATCTATCAAAGATGAATTAGAATTATACAGAGAAATTCCAATGCAAGATTCATCTCTCAAATATGAATTGGTTTTGAGATGCTCTTCTTCAAAAATTCAAGATTCATCTCTCAAAGCTGAATTAGTGTTGAGACGCTCTCCTTCAAAATTTATTGATGGACATTGTAACATATCTTGGATATGTGTGTGATGTGTACTTATAAATGCGTCTTTTTTAATGACCATGTGCTTTTTTCAATTATATACCAAGTGTGCTCCCACCACACCATGTAAAGCGCAACTTGGTGAATTTCACATTGGCAACAAGTGGTGAACTTCACATTTTTATAAAATTAAAATGCGGGGACTTCAACAAATTTTTGTTTAAATGGAGTTTGTTTAAATGCAGTTTCACTTCTTTTTTAATGACCATGTGTTTTTTTCAATTTTATACCAAGTGTGCTCCCACCATGTAAAGCACAATTTGGTGAACTTATCATTTTTATAATTTCTTTTTTGCTTAAATTGAGTTTCACACATCAATTATTGCTTTGAAAGTTGTGTTCTACATAATTTGTGTACACTAAATTACAAATTGATTTTCTGAAATTTATTTTGTGTAAATGTCCACCAATAGATATATATATCATGGAGGATGAACGACAAAGATCAACAGAATCCCATATGGGGGATCAGGGATCGGGAGATGTTCACGGTATTTAAATATAATCTTAAATCTCCATACATGTGTGTACATATGGAATTGATTTTTTATTAACTTTGTGAGTTAAATTAGTTGTTAATAAGTTTCATTTTTTAATTTTTAGGAGCTAAGAAGAGAAGGGTCTCTACTCCATCCATGGAGCATGCCCATGGTTCACCCAGTCGTGGTATGGTTCACGCAATTTAATCAATGAATATGTACATGTATTTATATGTACACATGAATGTATTTTTCAATTGATTATAAATTCGTATTTGTTTATGAAGCTTCTCTCTCATCTCGAGAGGTTGGTGGTGGTTCAAATCCCCTTAGAGGGCCATCAATGAGTGGTAGTAGGTTGCATGAAGGTGGTGATATTTATTCCCTCAAAGGCCAATCAACAGCTTGTGGTGTTGGTTCTCAGTAGGGTCATTCTGAGTCTGGTTCTCAGCAGGGTCATTTTAGGTCTCAACAGTTTCAGGGTGGAGAAGATGCTAACCAAGCACGTCGAGGTTGCCATCAATTTCAATATTTTTTTCATTGAATTTGTACAAATTTGTTACATGTGTTTTTTCTAATATACAAAATTTTATATATATTGATGCAGAGGTTGAAAATGTTCCAAATATTGGTTAAAATAGACTCAGGGTAGAATACTACATTCAAGAAGAAGGTTGTCTACCCACCACAACTTATCCGGCCGACATTTCTGATATACCATGGGAAACAAACATGGTGCAATGCACCTTACAAAGGTGTCAAAATATTCATGCAAAATTGCAGAGAGATATCGTGGTTTTGACTCTACCTGCTGAGAGTCGACAAAGCCTCAAAACAGTTACACATTCATTGGGAAAAATTGTAAATGTGTACAAAAATCTTGGGCCAACGACTGATACATTTGTAGAAGTGATGAGAAAGAGAAAGGAAACAGTAATGGGTCCCGATAAATGGGAGGATGTAAAACAAAGAGTTACAAAAGATATGGCGAAGTCAATGTTTAATTTCAAGGAAGAGCCAAAAAGAAAAATGTTCAAGGTGCAATATTTCAAGCACCCAAATATCGCTCACTATTTGTATGATAGGCACCTTGCGGCCTATGGAAGGCTCCCATGGAACGACGAGGTTCCTGTTTATTTTGCACAATTGTTTTACGCAATTTTTTTTTTGAATATGAAACCCAACTACAATGACCTTCCGTCAGAATTTTTTGGTCCGAGGAAAGGTCGATTGTATGACCGTAAGGGTGATAAGCGAGATGTGGATTTGCCTCGCCCTGAGCCGCCATTGATGAGTTGACCTTTTCGGGTCGAAACTTTGCGGTCAGATATGGATGCGACTTCTCAAATAAGTCGAGAAGCAAGGGATGTTATGATCGACAATGTTTATAGCGAATTGGGTGGAGTCGATGTTTGTCTAAATCGACAAAGAGCACGTGAAAATGAACGTGCCGATTTTGTGTATTGTACAGATGAAGAGATTGACAAAATGAATGTTGAAGATCTCCAAATATATTCAAAAAATTGTCGCAATGGTTTTCAAAACCTAATTCTTCATGAGGAAGAGGGCACGAGAATGGTATGTGTTAATGACCTTAGGGTTCAATTATTTTAACATGTATACATGTGTACAATTTGTAATAAATACATGTGTATTTACATGTATACATTTATTTGTATGTCCATTAATCTAACAAAAATGTATCATTATATGTTAAAACACCATTTGCAGTTGTCATGCATGATGAGTGACGAAAATGTTAATATCACGTTCGGGACCTCTGGTTCAAACAATGCAGATGTGTCTCACCATCAAGATATGTTGGCAAATGTTAGTGTTTTTTAAGTGATATTTTTAAAATAAATGATTGTGCACACATGTAAATGTATGTATATATAATGATAAAATGTTTTAACAGATTCTGATTCCGTCCGATGTTTTTGGAATGGCGGTACCTTCTTCTTCCTTGGGAGATGTACCTTCTACTTCCTTAGGAGATGTGCCACATCCACAACAAGTATGGACAATTTTTCACTTTTAAAATTTATGTTTAAGTTATATATATATATATATATATATATATTCCACCTCAAAAAGTTCCATTAAAAATTGAGATATATATATATCTATATCTTGAGTTATTTTAAATTTTTTGAATTTAGGTTCCTATAGAAGATTTCTTTAATCCATGGACTCTAGCGACGGAGATAGGAACATCCACACCATTTCAACCATTTGAACAAGTTGTCTTTAACTTTTTTTTTAATATTATTGAAAATAAGTTTATATATGTACACGTGCATTTTCATTTGAAATTTTTTAATATATATATATATATATATATTTAACTGTATTTAACTGTACATGTATATTGTACAGTTTACCGTTGTAGATGTTCCCAAGGGGGGGAACTTATAGCAGGTGAACAAATGGAGAGGGAACCTCATGAGGTATTGCATGATTTTTTTTTATTTTATTTTTTTTTACATGAAGTTCTATATATATTCTCACTCATTTTTAAAACATCAAATTTTAATGTTCAAGTACATGTGCATTGTGTACAGGTTTCCCATGCTTCGTATGATAGTGCAAGGATTGACACCCTGATAGGAAAGACGCTACATCCATCTCTATTTGATGGACCTGATTTGTAGATTTGATTTCAAGATTTAGATACAGTTTGATACTTGTGAGATCTACAATTTTTGGACATATTTTATGAGATCTACAATTTTTGGACATATTTTATTACAATGTTAATATAATTTGTTTTGTTCCAAAAAGTTAAGTTTTGGATGGTTTTAGTACTTTTGGCATGTGAATGTGAAGTAATGTTGTTATATAATTTGTTTGGTTTTTAAAAATTTTAAGTTTTGGATAATTGAACTACTAGTAATGTTGTCATCTATAAATTAATGTTTTGCTTCTATAAATTAATGTTTTGCTTCTGAACTACATTTGGCATGTTATGTAATGATGTGTTATAATTTGTTTTGTTTTTAAAATTTAAGTTTTGGATGCTTGAAGTACATTTGGCATGTGAAGTAATGTTGTGATCTATAATTTTTTGTTATTTATTAAAAGTTAAGTTTTGAATGGTTTTAGTACTTTTGGCATGTGAATGTGAATTAATGTTGTTATAAAATTTGTTTGGTTTTTAAAACTTTCAAGTTTTGGATAGTTGAACTACTAGTAATGTTGTCATCTATAAATTAATGTTTTGCTTTTGAACTACATTTGGCATGTTATGTAATGATGTGTTATAATTTGTTTTGTTTTTAAAACTTAAGTTTTGGATGCTTGAAGTACATTTGGCATGTGAAGTAATGTTGTGAACTATAATTTTTTGTTAAATTAAAAGTTGTTTTGGATGGTTTCAATCTACATTTGGCACATGTGATATAATGTTAAATGTTTCTATTGGATAGTTGAACTATAATTGTCATGGCATGTGAAGTAATGTTGCATGATATATTTAATTAAAAAGTTTTTAAAACTTAAGTTTTGGATGGTTTCAATCTACATTTGGCACATGTGATATAATATTAAATGTTTTTATTGGATAGTTGAACTACAATTGGATGGCATGTCAAATAATGTTCTGATATAATCAAAAAGTTTTTAAAACCCAAGTTTTGGATGGTTGAAGTACATTAATCATGTGAAGTAATGTTGTGATATAATCAAAAAGTTTTAAAACTAAGTTTTGGATACCATTTTAATCTACATTTAATGTAGATCCCTTTAATTTTGATTTAATGTTAAATGTTTTAAATGTAAATCCCTTTAATTTTGATTTAATGTTAAATGTTTTAAATGTTTTGATATAATGTTAAATGTTTTGATCTAATTTTTTGATGGTTTCAATCTACATTTGGCCTATGGAAGACTCCCATGCGTAGACATCGGATGCGTTGCAGAAGGGGAGGTGGGGGTAGGGGTGGAGGGGGCAGGAGTGTTGGCTCTCGCTCGCCTCTTTCAATCCATGACACAGGTGAGCACCCTCCTCTGGCAAGCAGTGTCACACACTTTCACTTCACCAGTGCTATGGTCAGACCTCGAATTACGGCGACCATTTCTGTGTTTTTTCAGGAGGATCCCCAAGATGAAGGTGCCTTTGGTTCCAAGTCCACCATCCCAACCCATCAGCCCCAAGACACCAGCAGCGGCAGCTCGGCCCGTGTGGAGAAAAATCTCAAAGACGACTCTGGCTCCTCTTCCGCTTCGGAGAGCTCCTCCCAGCACTCCAAGGGAGTAGTTGATGATCCAGAGGACTACAGTTGTCCAATTGTGGAGGAGAATCCTCCTACACACATCGATAGCTAGCCTGATGTCAGGTCCTCTTTAGCTTTTTTGAACTTTTGTCATGTTTTGAAATCACTGTGCTTTTGAACACTCTATGTCTGATGGTTTCCCGATATTGGGCAGCATCTTCCGGGCTGGTTTCCCGGTTATGGGCAGCCCCTTTTCTGTTTTTTTAATTCAGACCCCCTCTGATTGTTTTGATTTAATCAAAAAGAGTAAAGAAGTAGTTATATGTATTTATCCCTTTAATTTTGATTTAATGTTAAATGTTAAATGTTTTGATATAATGTTAAATGTTTTGATCTAATTTTTCAATGGTTTCAATCTACATTTGGCCTATGGAAGACTCCCATGTGAAGTATTGTTTTGATTTAATCAAAAAGAGTAAAGAAGTAGTTATATGTAAATCTCTTTAATTTTGATTTAATGTTAAATGTTAAATGTTTTGATATAATGTTAAATGTTTTGATCTAAGTTTTGGATGGTTTCAATCTATATTTGGCCTAGATGGAAGACTCCCATGTCAAGTATTGTTTTGATTTAATCAAAAAGTTTTTAAAATTCAAGTTTTGGATGGTTGAAGTACATTTGGCATCTTAAAATTGCTTTTGATCTCTACATACTCTTGTTTGAGTGAAAAAATTTCCAATAGGAAGAACATAGATTTTCAATGCAACTAACCATATCAATTGAGCTCTAATTGAAAAAAAAGTATAGTAGATATATGTATTTATCCCTTTAATTTTGATTGGAAATATAAGAAGTACATATATGTTTGTTGAATTCGGGTCAATGTCATTAATGCACTCAAATAGGTAGCATTGTTGATTTATAAATTGGTAAATTGATGACATTCAATTAATTTCATTCTAGAACATAGAACATATCCGACCATTGGACAGACAAATTTTGTACTATATTTTCAATTAGGAATAGAGATGTGGGTCAAATCCCACCAAAAGTCGGAGAAGTGCTCCAAGTCTCTTGTCTGAAAGGAATCTTCATACAAAACTATATTGTGGATGATTTATTTACATTGTGGATAATTTTTATCAGAAAAGCCCACAAGAAAAATTTGGCGCATTCAGTTCGTGTATATATCCAGTACGTGCAACATTTTTCATCAATGCACATAGAAAAACTACTTTCAGTTAATTGCATTCTAGAACATATATATTGAGTACGTGAATCGTTTTTCATCAATGCACATAGTAAAACTACTTGAACAATTGATTGCATTCTAGAACATGTGTATATATATATATATATATATGTAACATTTTTCATCAATGCACATGTATAGAAAAGCTACTTTCAGTTGGTACTACAGCACGTGCATGTACCAAAACAATTTGTACATGTGCAAACACTTGCACAAATAACATAAGCAGCTCAATTTTTAGTTGAGTACTGGAAGTTATAAAACATATTTAATCCAAAGAGAATAAATTGTTGGACAGTTCAATCAAAAAAATTCCAATGGAATGCCATCTTCAATAATCCGTTCATGATCAGATTTTGACATTTTCCATTTCTTATTTTTCATTTTTTTTATTTGATTGAACCTCCATCAACTTTATGTGCGCTGCATACACCAAGTGACTATATTGACAACTTATGAAATCAGGTTCATAGTCTTCAAAGTAAACAAAATCCCCACTTTGATTAGTTTGTCTGAAAAAATAACCTTTCAGAATAATAGATCCTCTTTCATATTGAAATCCATGATCATTATAGTATTCTAATAATTTCATTTTTCGTTCAGTGCAACGCATCAAATAATACTTCACATTTTCATCGTTGTCAATAGGTGCAATTACAGCAAAAACATCTCCTGCACAATAAAACAAACTTAACAAAATTATACATATTTAAATTTATTTATAGATCTTTAAATCATTAGAAAGAAATTCAAATGTTACCTTCTCTAACAAGATCAGAAACTTGATCACCATCGGATGATATTGTAGTTTCCTCTGATTGCATTTCTTCAAACATTGCATCCCTTTGTATTTAGCTCTGTATGTTTCCAATCATTTACATACATATTATTTTCACAAACGTCATTGGATTTTGTGTTGTCTATGCAAACATGACAAAAACAAGAATATTTTCTTTTATCCAATGCAAACACATTTCTGGACAATTTTGTTTTAATTGAATGCAATTTTCGAGTCCCTTTTATTGTTTCATCGTCATTTCCAATCGATCTATCTACGTCTTCGATCCCAATATGCCAGAAAAACCTTTATATGGAAAATTCAAAGAAGAATGTAAATATGATATCAAAATACAATCAAAGATAATCATTGCATGATAAAATTAGATTTCCAATAAAAATTAAATTGAATGTACCTTTGCACTTCTCTTGATGGGTTAGTCTCATGGCTTAGAGCAGCGATGCACCATTGAACAACTTCTTTCGCGTCCACAAGTCGGCTTGCAGAGGGGTTCATTTGATATCTTTGAAGTGCTCTTTTTATGCATGCCCCTGCACCGTTATGTTCTCATTTTCCATGGCCAGTCTCAAAGAAATTCCAACAATGTTTAATGCATGTTTTCTTATGAAGACAGCACAACCAAAATAATGATCGTGCATATTTGAATTGACATGCGCATCCGTCTGACCATATCCAATGTTCATTGAATGTTATTCCATGATTTTTCAAGGAATCATAAATTTTTCCAAAATAATGTTGTACAAAATATGTATCATGTGTACGATCGTCACTGATATAAAAGTGATATTCTTTAATGATATGTCGATTTTCACTCGTGCTTTCTATATGATCGATGTTTTGTTCAGCATGTCTATATAGAATATGGACGAGCATGGAGACTTGGTCAGAATGATAGTATTCACTCTGAATTTCTTTTTGTGGAACAAATGTGTAGTTTTCTGCAAAATAAATCACTGACAAAATGGTCCCTAGTGGAAAAACTTCACGAGATTTTTTGAATCGCAAGTCTTGCCATCAAGCTCTATGGGAATGCTTGGTGTATTTGTAAATTTCTGCCTCAAACTTTCTCAAAAATTCTATCACAAAAATTTCGTTTTCTCGTAATTCAATTCTTTTAACACTATTTGCACCTTCAATCGATGTATGGATATATTCATATCTCCTCCATTTCACTTTCATGTTGGACAATGATTGATCATTTATATTAGTACGATATTTGTTTTGAAATTTAGTCAAATTTCCACAATCATCGCATTTTTTACCACCAACACATTTCTTTTTGTAAAATAGTTCATCGTTCTCTCTTTCACATAGAATTTGAGATATGAAATCACGGATAGTGGAAGGAGGAGGTGAATCCTTCCATAATGTTCTACCAAAATCAAGGAATGTGTCATAATGTAACTCAAATTCCACATGATAACGGCAACAACAAGTCTCGCGTACGATGATAGGTTTTACATACCATGGTTTTTGTTGAACAAAAGCATTGATTGAAACATGAATTTCACGATTCTCTTCTTTGAACTTGTTGAATAACTCTATCTGAGTGGTTTCCAAGAAATATTTTTCATGTTCTTCGTACTGATTTCGTGCTATTATTCTTTGCATCACATGCTTTGCAGTTGGCGAAACATGCGAATTGTTCTTCCAATATTCATATATCATTTTTTTAACATTTTCTCCAAGTTTATCTTTGTATGGTTGCCTACAAATAGCTCTCCAACAAGCGAGTTCATCATTTACATTTATTTGCAGCCGAAATTTCCGATGTTTGTGCAAAGTTTTTCGCGACGTTCCTAATGCTCGTGCCATAGATGTTACCAAACGATTCTCTTTAGTACTTGATGAAACCACTGCCATATGTATTCCTCTACGTACAATTGAAACATTTTTCTGTCTAGATCTCCTAATTGAATTTATAGCACTACTTGTATTTTGTATCACATTTTCTTTCATTTTTTTATCTTTGGTTGATTTTTTAATACCCAGTAGTGTCATAGCTTCTTTTAATTTCCTTAATGATAGGAGACCTTTCAACATTTGAGCTTGAACTGTCCCCTGCTCCTTTATGAAATACATTTCAAAAATGCGGTTAACACGATATCGTATATAATGGTCAGGTTTTTTATCTTCATATGTGTGAGTATCAACATTTTCTAACATCTCATCATCGACACTGATTTCATCTGTACATATTCGAATAAATAGTACATAATAAGTTTACATATTCAATAAATAACTAAATTAATAAATATATGTATAATTTCAATAATACGTGCATGTGTTCAATATATATATATATACCTTGTGATTCAATTTCTTCACTTGAATTTCTTTCAATATTTTCACCATCTTCAATCATTGGTTCAATATCTCTTTCACTTTCTCTTTCAAAATTTTGTATTTCATCATCAATGTTTTGAGGAATATTTCTCTTTGTTTACATTGCAAAATATTTTTCTTGAATTAGTTCATCAAATAAAAATTAAGCTTCACATTTTACACTAGGAAAATTTTAAATATATCAATAGATCATAATATTTACATTTACATACCTGCTTCAATTTCTAGTTGAGGTTAATTTTCCCCTTCAATATTTGAGAGTGCCTCTATCTTTCTTTTGCGAGATTGTCTCGTCTCTTCCTTTTTAAAGGTGCCTCTATCTTTCTTTCTTTTGAGATCGCATCTGCAACAGTATTTTTCTTCCTTTTTTTTGTATATGATTTCAAAGTCATAACCCAACATCTTAGTGACTCATTTTTGTTGCTCTTCTAAATATAATATGTGTTCCAAAAAGTGTTTAAGACTATCATGATATGTTTTTACTTTGAAGTGTCTTCCCATTAGGTAAGGGCGACATTGCCACAGGGCATATAGTATTTCCAACATTTGCTTCTCATAATAGGTTTGTGTAAATACTTTCCTTTCATTAGACAAATTTTAAAGGAAATGGGTCCTTTTTCTTGCATTAAAACATCACCAATTCCATTTCCTGAGGCATCATATTCCACCATAAAGGTTTTTGTAAGTCTAGAGTAAGCAAAAATCATAGCTTGGCACATTGCCTCTTTAATATGTTCAAAGGACTTAGTTGCTTCTGGAGTCCAAAAAATGCATATTTCTTCAGTAATGTTGTTAGAGGTGTTGTTATTTTCCATAATTCTTAACAAAATTGTGATAATTCTCTGTCAACCTGAGAAATCATCAAAGATGCTTTAGGGTTGTGGGGATTTTCCATTCCTTTATGGCTTTAATTTTGGTAGGATCTACCTTCACACCCTCATGAGATACAATATGACCCAAATATTCCACCTCTTGTACCCCAAAGAAACATTTGGAGGTTTTTGCATACAATAGTTTCTCCTCCAAAGGTTTGAGCACCCTATCAACATGTTGAAAATGATCCTTCCAAGACTTGTTGTAAATTAGTATATCATCAAAAAATACTAACACATATTTTCTAAGGAAGGGTTTGAAAACAGAATTCATCAAACCTTAAAATGTGGAAGGTGCATTAGTAAGGCCAAAAGGCATGACAAAAAATTCATAATAACCTTCATGAGTTATGAATGATATTTTCAGAATGTCTTCAATATTAATTCTAATTTGATGATATCTTGAACGAAGATCCAACTTGGTGAAGTAAATTACTCCAGGTAATTCATCGAGCAATTCATAAATGACAGGAACAGGAAATCTATATTTAATAGTGAGTTTGTTGAGCTCCCTATAATCAGACACATATGCCATGATCCATCCTTCTTGTGTACCAATACTACTGGAGCAGAGAAAGAACTTTGGCTAGGTTGAATTATACCTGTCTCTAGCATTTATGCAACCATATGTTCAATTTCACTCTTTTGGGCATAGGGATATTTGTAAGGTCTGATGTTTGGAGGAATGCTTCCTGAAATCAAGTGAATAGCATGATCATGATCATGAATAGGTGGGAGGCCTTTGGGAATCTCAAATACCTTGGAATGATTGTCCAATATTCTTTGGAGATCTGGAGAAACAAATTATTTCAATATTTGAACATATAGTGAGCATAGTTGTGCAATAAAACCTTCAAAAATTGAATATTTCTTTAAACATATCTTCAAACATTTTATAAAATTACATCAAATATTGATATATATATATAATTAACATTAATACAAAAACAATATACTTTATAAAATTTAAAATATACATCTCAAAAAAACAATTCTCAAAGAGGTGGCAGGAGGAGGAGGGATTCAATTAAATCCAAAGGAAAATCATGAAATCAAGTATTCTTGGGGACTTGGAAAAATGACAAACAACCTCATGGAAATGTATGAGCTTCTACTTGCGAGCCAGTTGGCTAAAGAAAGAAATCCCTCCAAGCTAGCTATCCTTAGAGACTCCCTTCTCACCATTCAACACTTGCATAGAGGATCGCTACCTAAGAACAACCATCTAAGTCTTCTTCTCAGCAGAATCCTCAATACACTTAAATGTTTCCCTCATAAGTCTCTTATGCAACCATATCACAAAACAGAACAAAAGATAGATCAATGACATGAAAATTAGCTTTTTTAAAGGGGAAACCTCCTTTACATCACATAACTGAATAATTCTTGGTTGATTCAAATGAAAAGACCTCCTAGGTATATAGGAGTCTAAGGGGTCACAATATAATCAGAGCCTGCATAAAAATAACAATGTAAGGGCACAACAAGAACAATAGTGGGCTTCTATGGGGCACAACAATAACAATGTGGGGGCTACATGGGCACCACAATAACAATAAGGGGGCTACACTAACAATAAAAATAAGGAAGGTACACTAATATAATAGGGACCTAACATGCCCCTCTCCTTCAAAAAGGTGTTGTCCTCAACGCTTGAGTAGTTCCAGATGTTTCTGAATAAAATTTGTGTCCTCCCATGTGGAATCTTCAACAAGTAAGTTCTTCCACTTAATGAGATCTTCTAAAATTGATCGATTTTGTAAATATCGGGTTCTTGTTTCCATGACTACTTTAGGCTCCAATATGATTTTCCTTCATCGTCAATTTCTGGCAATACTACTTGACCTGGGAGCTTGTCATTAATAACCTTCTTTAAGCATGAAACATGAAAAATTGGGGGTACTTGGGAAGATGCAGGAAGCTCCAATTTGTATGCCATAATATCAATATTTTGCAACACCTTGTAAGGACCATAGTGCTTGGGTGATAATTTGTTATCCTTCTTAGCTTACCTGAGGAACATTTGTTTGTATGATTGTAGCCATAAAAATATGCATTCGCCTACATCAAAACTTCTTTCACTTTGATGTTGATTTTCCTATTGTTTCATTCGATTTTGTGTCAGAGTGAGGTTATCCCTCAAGAGTTTGATAACTTGTTGTTGATGCTCAAATTGATCTTCCACTGCTTGAACCTTAGAATTTTCTCTTAAATATGATGTGATGGACGGTGGATGATATCCATAAAGTGTCATAAATGGGGTCATTTTTTTGTAGTATGGAAGGAAGTGTTATACCACCATTCAGCCAAAGGTAACCCCTTAACCCATTTTTTTTGTTTATCAAATACAAAGAAACGAAGATATCCTTCTAAACATTTTTTCACTATCTCAATTTGTCCTTCAGATTGAGGATGATAAGATGAGCTATGAGCTAATTGAGTACCAAGAGAATAAAATAATTTCGTCCAAAAAATTCTAGTGAAAATGGGATCTCTGTCACTTACAATAATCTTTGGGTTTCCATGTAGCGTTTGAATTGTTTCCATAAATGAAATAGCAATTGTATTGTCTTTAAAATGATGATATAATGCACAAAAGTGTGCATACTTGGTAATTCTATCAACTACAACCATGATGCCACTCTTTCCTTGGGACTTGGGTAATATTGTGATAAAACCCATTGAGACCTCCTCCCAGCGTTGACTTGAAATGGATAAAGGTTTTAACAAACTTGGGATCTTAATTATCTCAACTTTATTTTGTGGGAAAACCAGAAATTCTGCCACAAACTTCTGAATAACAGATTTACGGCCATCCTAAACAAATTCCTTCTTGACCCTGTGGTAATATTTTAAAAATCCTAAGTTCCCTCCTAAAGAAGAGTTGTGCAATTCGAAAAAAAATGTTCCCCATCCCTCCTTGAGAGCGCATCTGCAACAACATTTTTCTTCCCTTTTTTTGTAAATGATTTCAAATTCATAACCCAACATCTTAGTGACCCATTTTTGGTGCTCTTCTGAAGATAATATTTGTTCCAAAAAGTATTTAAGACTATCATGATTTTTTTTACCTTGAAGTGTCTTCCCATTAGGTAAGGCCACCATTGCTTCAAGGCATGCAGTATTGCCAACATTTCCTTCTCATAAATAGATTTGCATATACACTTTCATTTGATTAGACAATTTTCAAAAGTAATGGATCTTATTTCTCGCAATAAAACAACAACAATTCCATTTCCTAAGGCCTGAAATTCTGCCATAAAGTTTTTTGTGAAGTCTGGAGTAGCTAAAACCAAAGCTTGGCATATTTCCTCTTTAAGATGTTCAAAGGACTTAGTTGCTTCTGGAGTCCAAAAAATGCATCTTTCTTCAGTAATGTTGTTAGAGGTGTTGCTATTTTCCCATGATTCTTAACAAACTTGCGATAATATCCTGTCAACCCGAGAAATCCTCAAATATTCTTTAGGATTATGTGGATTTTCCATTCCTTGATGGATTTAATTTTATTAGGATCTACCTTAACACCCTCATGAGATACAATATGACCGAAATATTCCACCTCTTGTAACCCAAAGAAACATTTGGAGGTTTTTGCATACAATAGTTTCTCATCCAATGGTTTGAGCACCCTGTCAACATGTTGAACACAATCCTTTGAAGACTTGTTGTAGATTAGTATATCATCAAAAAATACAAACTCAAATTTTCAAAGGAAGGGTTTGAAAATAGAATTCATCAAAGCTTGAAATGTGGAAGGTGCATTAGTAAGGTCAAAAGGCATGACCAAAATTTCATAATGACCTTCATGAGTTATGAATGATGTTTTCTGAATTTCTTCAGTCTTCATTCTAATTTGATGATATCTTAAACGAAGATCCATTTTGGTGAAGTAAATTGCTCCATGTAATTCATCTAGAAATTCATCAATGAGAGGAATGGGAAATTTATCTTCAATAATGGTAATTCATGTTAATGCATTAAAAGATATGGTCGAATTCATTTATTCTTTCTCTGGGATTGATTCCTGGCGTATATCCTCTTCTTTTGATGTTTCTTGTTCATTTTCTCCCTCCTCTTCATGATCTATGTAAAATGAATTCTCTTGAGAACACTTATGACCCTTGGTGTATTTTCTGTCACAACTATAACAAAGCCCTTTTTCTCTATTTTCCTCTAGTTTTTTTGGTGTCAACCTTGTAGGTTGTGAGAAGCTAGGAGCAACAACACCTCCATCTTTATAGTTGTGAGTGATAGACTTCCTCGTTGCCATTATTTTGCTTTCAACTATTGCCACCTTGAATACCTTCTCCAATGAATTAGGTTCCCAAAGGCGAACCTCATGTTGGATGTTATCATTTAAAGTCCCTATGAACAGATCAATCGTATGCTCCTTTGGAATATCATTTACCTTGATTTTCAATCTTTGGAAGTCCTCAATGTGCTTTGCCACTGAACCCTATTGTTTGAGATTTATCAATTGGCTAAAGAAGCTATTGCTCTTCGTATTTTTATAATGTGCTACCAATTCTTTAGCAAAAAAATTCCAAGTGACAATTGGTTTGCGAGAACAAATCCATCGATACCACATAAACTGATTTTGTTCTAAATATAAAGATGCAATGCGCACCTTTTTTGTGTGCGGCACATCATGTAGATCAAATAATTGTTTCATCTGTAGTATCCATGTTACCAGACCCTTGCCATCAAGCTTCCTCGTATCTATCTTTGGAATGTGGTGGGTCTTAAACCCAAAATTGGAGTCTCTAAAATCATAATTCGTATTCTTTTTTTCCTCATCATGATTTGTATGGATTACCTTGTTACCACTAGGAAGCCTTTCTTCTAGCAACTTTTCCAAACCTTCCTTCAACCCTTCCATCTTGACATTCATTATCGCTTCCATGTTTGCTTTTAAACCATCATTCAAAACTTCCATGTCCCTTTTTATATCATCTATCTTAACATTCATCATGGCTTCCAATTCATTTTTTGTTACTTTTTGTTAGAGCGAAATTTGTCACACTTGGTCTCATAATTTTGATATATCATGTTACATTTCTTCCTCTTCTTCACACGTCATAGTTGAGCATTCTGGTTTCTTACTAGGTGTATCCATTTTTTTGTTTCGAGGAATTTTGGAATCAAAAAAAGATATCTATGTTTCATTATTCCCTTTGAATCACTTCAAACCGATTTTTCAAACAAAAATTATGCAAAACTTTAAAAAAAAAAAATACACACTTTTTTCTTGTTTTTCGGATCTCGATTTTGAAATTCTTAGAACTTTGTAATTTCGGCGTCCCAATGTCGGAAATTCTGTCTTGTGGTAGCTCTCTTAATCTTATTTCCAATGCCACAAGTCAGACCAAGAATTGATTCTTCAAGGTAAAGTTATGCCATATTTCCCATGATGTCCTAATTATGGACTAGTTCAGTAGAGCGAACTTGTATGGGATGCCATGTGTCATTGTTTCAGCCTTCAACCCTGAAATTGATACACAAGAAACTATAGTATGTGCACTTTCGGTCACTTTTTACGAAATTTAAATCTAATGCTCGATGAGAAAGTTATGTCGATTTTCCCTAGGCCACATGTTAGAGACTGAATTCTAGAGCATGCAGAAACCTTAACTTCTTCGGACCATATCTCAGAAAATATAGTGAACTAAGATCTGAATTTTTTACACGAATTTCACCAAGATCTAAATTTTTTACACGAATTTCACCAAGATTTATGTCCACCTGGTCGAAATTTCAACTTATGAAGCCTTACGGAATATTAAAAAAAAAAATTATCACGAAAATGCCAAGATGATTTGTTTGACATAGTGAAACCCTAGAATCCAAAGCTTTGATACCAAATTTTATGCAACCAGGTCACAAAATAGAAGAAAATATAGATCAACAACTTGAAAATTATTCTCTTCAGGGGGGAGACCCCCTTTACACACATAAAGGAAAAATTCTTAGATGATTCAAATGAGAAGACCTCCTTGGTATATATAGGAGTCTAAGGGGTCACAATATAATCAGAGCCTGCATAAAAATTATAATTTAAGGGTATAAAAATAACAATAGTGGGCTTTTATGGGGAACAACAATAACAAGATGGGGGTATATGGGTACAACAATAACAATAAGGGAGGTACACTAGTATTAGAGGGACCTAACAATGCCTTTCTATCACATCCTGAGGAGTCAAAACAAGGGAGTGAATGTGAAGGTAAATCAAGCGTGTCTTCTTGAGGCAGGTCATCTTGTCACTAATGGTTTATTAGGATGGAAGACAATTCCATAAGGTATTCTCCAATTTTTTAATATCATAGTATCAATAATGGAAATGGATATGTATACAAGGGACTATTTCTTCAGCAAAATATTTTAATCTTCGCCCCTAAAAGCATTGGAAATTCCATGGTGAATGTAATGAATGAGGCTTCTAACATAATGGTTGGTGTTGCTAGCGTAGGGCATGTTGGCCATGCACTCGCTAGTTCCTTTAGATCTTTGCATGTGACATCTCCTCCTTCCAGACTGTATCACAAGCCTATTGCCTCTAATCCATTAAAGGCTCCAAGGTGGTGGAAATTAATGGTATTCAATTTTTGTGAGATTACTGTAGCATGTGGGCCTCCTTGAACATGGATTGAAATGAAGAGAAATAACATGGCGAAATGCATCAAGGCCTATAAAAGTCGTGATTTTTTCAAGCGCCTAGTTATTTTCTCTTGCCGTGGAGAGGTTCACCATGTTCATGGGAAAACAAGCCAAAGTCTTGCTCCAAAGAATAACTAGAGTCTTTGTTCACGTGTTGTGATAGAAGCCCTCCCTGGAATTACGCCGTTGTCCCAGCTTGAAAGGGAGACAAAATCTTTGGGGTGGAGTGGAGAATTCTCTATCTCTGGTTTGGTGGGAAGTTTGTCATGGGTTTGCCAAGTCATTGTCCCTTTTATCTCATGGACCCTTAAAGTTTTATTTTCGTATTCTCTAAAGGCTCCAGGGACTCTTTATTGATATTATGGTATATGGTGGTGGCCACATGGGATTCTTCTAGGAGATCTTGGCCTATTGACGCTACACAGGTATCCCTCCTCCTTTTCTAAAGTTTTTTCTAGGAGAGTTGATGGCTTGGCTCTACTCTGGTCTCTCTAGTGTGGAATTTCTCTTCTCTTCCTTTATCAGTCATGTTTTCGGTGCCTACCACTTTATATCCCCCCTTCTGCCCCTCCCTCTATCCTGAGAACTTCTCGTCCATTGAACCCTAAGTTTGAAATTAGTTTGATGTCGATCCCTTTGCTTGTTTGTACACTACACTCTGTGATGCCACTTATGGAGCATTGATTGCCTTCCTCTGACACTTTTGGATGGGCCAATTCCTCTCATAGTTGTCGGCACCCTCCAGTTGATAATCATGATCAATTCCTGGACCTTCAATGAAAAATCCAAGAGCAATCCAACACCATTTTACTCCTGGCCAAAGAATTACAAAGACTAAAAGCTCAAGTGAGCAGACAAGATGACAAAATTGGATCCATTCGAAGCCAACTAAAAGATTCTCAAACTCAGCAGAGCATTGGTGAACATGTAAAGTTAAATTTTTGTTTGGTCAATTATGTAAGACTTTTAGTTGTAATTTGGTTGATTATATGTACGTCGATAAAAGTTTTCTAGATATCAATTTTAGATCTCCTCTCATGTACTTTTCTGAAAAACCAGTAATTAGGAGCTCATTGTAATCATTTCCCATTTACTTTTGTTGCTTTTAGGCAAAGTAAACTTAATACAAATACTACTCATTTTTATCTTGAAAAAAAATACAATTCTCATTAAATTTTATAGAATTTCAATTATTTTATTTCGTATATGACAAAACTACAAGATTGATCAACTTATATAAATCTAACCAGTATTAACTATTAAAAAAATTAATAATATACATCATGAAACTGCAATTCTCAAATTAATTTCATTTTTTTATTCTTTAGAAATAAAAAAACCTGAACGCCTATAAAATATATTCACTATCACTGAATTCCCATTTGTACTTTAAATTCATTTATATATATATTAAAAATATTTTGATAATTTATTAAAAACAAAAACATAGAAATCAACATTGTAGGAAGGAAATCAATTTGCACCTGTGTCAAAATCATTATCGGTCTCTGTTTCTGTCATGTGCTTTACACTCCTTTAATTTCCCCTGCCACATTCAATAACCATCTATAAAAATCAAAAGCAATTAAACTTTAAAAATAAAATATCAAAAATGCTTTAATAATGAAAATACAAAAAGAATACCAAATTTTAAAATAATACAAACATAATATCAGTAAATGAAAAATGAATATATGTTAATAATACAAACATTAAACTTATTAATATAAAAACTTTGAAACCCGCTTCAACCTTCAACAAATATCTATGAAAATCGAAAGTAATTAACCTTGAAAATTAAAAATTAAAAAATTTGTAATAATACAAACTTTGAAATTCAATATTAATAATACAAAATTAATATCAATGTAAAAATAGTAAAAAGAAAATGTGTTAATAATACAAACCTTAAACTTCAATTTAATAATATTTATATTCAAAACTTATTAATATTAATGTTTAAATTTAATTTAATTGCAAACTTCACTAAAATTTAATATTAATATGAAAACTAAACTTAATAATATAAAATATTAATGCAAAAACTAAACGTATACAAAACTAACGGTACAAATATTTTAATAATACAACTCAATGTAAAACTAAAGATGTGAAAATGCATTTGTATTATAAATTTTAATGTATTTATATAAATGTATTAATAATTTTATTTTTATTTTTTCGAGAAAATAAATCAATTTTTTTCTCAGCTTTATGATTATAGTAAAGTTGTGAGAACCAAGTCATACTCACTTATTATAAATATTAATGCATTAAAATAAATGTATTAATATTTTTTTTTTCATTTTTTCGAAGAAAGAAATTAGTCTTCCTTTCAACGAAACAGTTAGAGTGAAGTTGCTAGTACCAGGCCAGCTCACAAGTATTCTTACTTAAGAGTTCACAAGACCCAAAACCAATGCAATAATAATGATAAGCAAGAAGTCATTACAACAATATTCACCAAGGCATTTATCTCATTATGTCACGAACAAATATTTAAACCTAACTAGGGAAAATAACAACCAATCCACATGAGATAACCCCATATACATAAATACATTAATAATACAACACGAGATAACCCAATAACATAAATACATTAATAATACAAAGGTATTGAAACTTAATTTGGAGGATGTCTAAAAATGGGAGGTATTAAAACTGAAGATATTACTACCATGAAGGTATAAAAAGTTAATATACCTAAGGTATCGAAAACGCAAACTTAATGAGGGGTAGATCTACATGATCAACTTAGGACTCTAAAGGTATCAAAATGCAAACACAATACAATGAAGGTATCGAACATGCAAAGGTACCCTCGTCAACTCAATACTGTGCACATATCGAAAATGCAAAGTTATCACAGCGAAGGTATCGAAAATGCAAAGGTACGAAAATTTAGATCTCTAAAACTTAACACTGTGAATATATTAAAACTGAAGGCATGCAAAGATAGCAAAACTTAAGGTCTACCCTAATCAACTTCTTAAAACTTAATATCGTGAAGATATCAAAAATGAAAAATTGCTATAGCAAAAGTATCGAAAATGCAAAGGTACTGAAAGTTAATACTGTGAAGATAAAGGTAAATATGGAAAAGTTATTAAAACTCTTAAAAATATATTTTTGATATTTCATAGGAAATCAAAAAGTACAATCATTTGGTTGCATAACAACGCACTTGATAACTTTAAAAAAACTACGTTGAAAATAAAATCCCACGCATAACAACGCACTTGATAACTTTAAAAAAACTACGTTGAAAATAAAATCCCACATATATTGAAACTAAAGGTATATTAAGATAACAAAATTGAAGTATGAAAAATTGGGTTCAAAACTGAAGGTGTGAGAAATTGGGTTTAACGAGATTAGGTCTAAACTTTTAAAGTATTGATGTAATGAAATTGAGAATAAAATCCCATATATATATTGAAATTAAAGTATATTAAGATAACAAAAATGAAGCATGAGAAATGTTAAAATTTGGTAGCTCAAAGAGAACTTCCCTCCATTGGGAAGTCTTCCTCATCTAGGGAAGCCCTTACTTGCTCTTGGAAGAATTTAATTTGGTCAAGGAAAAATATTATTTGGATGAGAAACCCACATGTGCACTAAAGTACAAGTCGGCCAGAGGCAAGGAAATTTGACCCCATGAGACACATATTAATAGACCATATGTCACATCACTTTAGAGCATCATCACACACATCTCTCTTGATTTGATTTGTTCGTACAAGTCTGAAATTGCAGAGTCCGAGCTCACACGTGCGAAGAGGAGAGAAGAAATTATGTTGACCAATTTTGACTTATGTTTTGACACCTTTGACTAGCGTTGACTTGGCATGTTTTGACTTGTTTTGATTTGGTTTGACTTTGTGAGGCTGAGTTCAGGGACAGTTTGACCGAATTTTTCTGAGCAAGTTTGACCAGCGTTGATCGTAGTCTTGTAGTTAGGGATCCGCAAGTCAACAAGTTGACTTTGACTGATTTTAGTGAGACTTTTGTTGACTATTTTGATTGGACTTTGACCAGCTAATGAAGTTGATGATGAAAATTGGACTAAACTGAGAGGGGGGTGAATCAGTTTTGTATATTCATGGACATTAAAATCATTTTCATTAATCTCATTAACCGAAACATTACATGAGCATCTTAATAAATAATGACCAGCAAATTGAATATGTGAACAGCAAGTGATAAGAAAACCAAAACATCACATCAGCGCATAATAACAACACATATTGACACCAGATATATGTGGAAACCCATAAAGGGAGAAAACCATGATTTTGTTATTGTTGTGATGCAAAGGCAAACTCCTACTCCTTATTACATCTAATCTTATGTAGGCTCCAACCTACAGTAGGTTGCTACCTCAATTTTTTGCAAGTTGCAACATGCAAGGAAGCTCCAACTCCCATATGTTTTATGTGGTCTACAACCCATAGTAGTCTCCTACCTCAACATGCTCCAACCTGATGTTTTTCAAGCCACTACTTGAAAGGAGACTGCAATCCCCTCAGGCAAACAAGAAACAACAATGTGTACCTAGTCATAAATTCTACATATCTCCATCTTCATTTCTGCCTCTTATTCCCTTCAAATATGCTTCACATAAGCTTCATATGTTCTAGGTAACTAATACATAACACCTCAATCAGCTCCCACACATTTTCCAACTCACTAACCTCATCTTGCTTCCAAAAACAACATTTTTTATACAGGAAATTTGTTGGTTGTTTGTATTCCACATAAGAATATGAAGTGAACAGGCTTGATTATTTACCTTCCACTCATTCGTTTCCAAACTCTTCATATATTGAATATTAGAACAAAAAAATAAACAATCCACCCAATATTGATTTTGGCCACATGTAATGATTAAATGCATCAACCTAATACAGACATCAAATAACAATATTTATCATTAATGCATCACGATAACCGTTGCAACATCTTTGCCTTTGCCTTGGACTTGCACCACAACATCTTCATGTCATTTTCTCAACCTCCTTGAGTCTTTTCTTGTTTTTATGTCATGGATTTTTGTCGTTGTTGTCATGGAGTCTTTCTTTTGCCTTGCATTGCAACAATTCAGCTCAACCAAACCAGTCTTCAGATCAGCCTTATGCCAACATCAATGTTCTACCAAACCATCAAGGTATTTCTTGCTCCTTTGTTTTGTTGTCATCGAGCATGCCAAGAATAAAATATGTAACATCTAGCATCAACATATGTGCCATCAACATATAGCATTTGTCTCACCAACATGTATTACATATGCTCCTTTGCATACCTTTGGTGATCCTGATCTGCTCCTTTTTCCATTTACTAACCCTGTTACTACTCTTTCCTTGTTGCTCCTTTGTCATCACATATTTGTTGATTCTTGGCCTTGTTGTTTCTCCTTTGTTCCTTGCTCCATCATACCTTGTTGTTGCTCCTTGCCATGCTCTTGCTTACCTTGTTGTTGCTCCTTTTCTTGTTGCTCCTTGCCTTGTTGCTCCTTTCATTGCTGCTCCTTGTCTTGTTGCGCCAAGTTGCTCCTTCATACCTTGATCCTCCTTTACTGCTCATTTTCCATCAATGACAACATTGCCAACAGCTGCATCTTTTGACTGTTGACTGAGCATTTAAAAAGACTTACCCAAAAACATAAAAGTGGAGTTTGGAAAATTAGATCCAGGCATGGAAATGGACCATGAACAAAATACACTGAAATTTTATTGTGCGAAAAACATGAACCCCATAAATGATAAAGAAGGAAAATTGACCAAAGCCAACAAATCGAGGATAATTAACAAAAAAATCACTCTTACTTTACAGATCCCCTAGAAAATGATGGGATTCAACTAACCTAGAGATCATTTCCAAGACTGAGAATTGAAAATTATCAATCCCAAAGGAAGACCCTAAGAACCCAAGTAAGAAGCAAGTCATGATGGTAAGGGGAAAAAAGCAATCTAGAACAAGGCTCTAGAAATTCAAGTGACCACCTACCAAGAGTTATCATTGTGGTGTGGGCTAAAATCAAAATCAAGATAAAAAATGAATGTCATTTCATGGAAAGGTATAATACTACGATAAGTTCTTAAAATTAATTGAGTGGTGTGGGTAAAGATCACAATCAAGATAAGAAATGAAAGGCAATTCATGGGAAGGCAGAGGGCTAAGATCAATTGCTAACAACAATAAAGTTAGATAGTTGATCAAATATGAAAGATCAACACTTGTACTTTTGCAAGAAAAGAAGCTACTTTATGAATATTTTATAATAATTAATGCTTCACAATGGAAAAATATAGTTCAATTCAATATGTGAGGGTCTTAGAGAGACTTAGCTTCTAGATAGAAAAGCATATGTTGGCTCTACACAAAAAGAAAACATTCCAATTCTTAACAAGAGATATCAACTTCCTTTTACACTGAAGGATAATAGGTAAGGCTCGTAGCTCAATATTTAATCATGGACCAATCCTTTTAGACCAATGTTGAAAAAATATAGATTAGCAAAAAATTGACTAGGGCATAGAAAACCTCTTTTCGGAAACATTGGCAAAAAAAGAGCAAAAATCAGAAAACTACAACAAACATTAAAGAATACAAAATATATTCATTTTTTTCATAATTTTAAACATTTAAAGCAACAACAACATCAAATAAACACATTGGCACATAAATATGGAGAAAGCATTGATACATATGATGTAGTGGATGCCAAATAAAAATGATACATCAAAGATGACACTAAATCCTACTAAACCCTAAAAATTTTCCAATCAAGGACTCAAAAGTGGAGAACGAATACAAAATAACATCACATATATAATGTATCCCATCATCATGAGTTATATATACAGTGGAAAAAAGAAAAAGAAAAAAGCAAAACTATCAGCTATTTATCTGAGACAACGTAGTCACCCCATTTTACATGAAAAAAAAGATGACAAGTTGTTTGCCAAGCTTTCCCTAATAGCAACAGGCCTTAGCCTTGCACCAAATGTCGAACAATGACTGATGGGTATAGAACTATGCTCATTAATATAAGTAGGAGGTGGTGTTGATGCTAGCACATTCTCCTCCTCCTCCTCCTCCCACTCCTACTATTGTACGTGTTCTTCCTCTAACCATGAAAGTGACTCCTCCATGATGGAGGAGCTTAGACTCCACCCTCCACTTCGAAAATGCATCAATATTGTCTAAAAAAATTGCATCCACATCTGGTGTTCTCTCCATTTACTTCATCGGTAATCGGAGATTGTAATGGACATACACCAAGTCATTGAGACATGAGAACTCCACCCTCTAAGAGTGTCATAAAAAATTTAATGAGTCTTGACTCTTGAGGGTCATATATTACAATAAATGTAATTGTTCAGTTGAAGTTCAAGGTTCTAACCTATTGTGTTTCTTTGAGTGTGTTTTTTCAACTATACTCCAATTGTGCTCACATCCCAAAGCGATACAAGGCTAACTGAACATTTTGATGGCAATTTTTTGTAAATGTTATATCCTTGCACCATAGTTTCGCCACCAAACATCTACAACAAAATAAAGAAAACATAATTAAACTTTCAAATCAAATATAATTGAATTTAAAAAATCTAAAGTTATAAATTCTGATCGCTTTTCACTTACATGGCATCAAGGTGGTCCTTTCACAAATAGCATCATCAAAGCAAAAGAGTCCACTACCATCCTGATCCCTCTCTATCTTATGATTGATGGTGATATGAATTTCAAGATCAGGTACCATCCGATGAAGACAAGTATGGAGGCTTTCCATCACCTTGCCATCAAAATCAAAGTTGTATTTCTGGGAAAAGACTGGGGTTGAGAAAAAAATGTTGTTGCATGAATGATTTAATGAAGCATCCTCGTCCACCAACTATCAATCAAATCACATACCATCATTTTTTTATTAAATCCGCGGTACCCTTGTCCACATAATAAGCTTGAATAATATCTTTGACCATATACATGACCTCATACAAATAAGTCATTGCAAGCTTATCACTATCAACCAATCTTAGAACCTTTACTAAAAGTTCATTAACTAAACACACTTCTTCTACACATTGCCAAAAGGGTTCAGTGTACACCAATTTAGCAATGGCGCTCCCATCCTCTCTCATGTAGTATGTAAAATCACACCACTCATTACAAACAAAAATATGATTCAACTCAATCTAATATTGAAGAAAAGACTAAAGAGTAATGAAGTTGGTGCCAAAACAAGTGATTACAAGACACTACAACTCCTTGTTTCGAGTGCATCTTCTCGCGTGGCTAAGAACAAAAGCATGATTATATATGAACTTGAAGATGCTCTTAACCATATCAATCACCTACTTGGTGAAGGGGAGTTCTACCATATTCTCAAATATCAAATCAATACAATGTGTATTGCATAGAGTCCATAATAAGTGATGTCTACCCATAAGCATTCTACCAGCAACCACATAATTAATTGCATTATCTGTTATGATTTGCACCACATTGTGTAAACCAAACTCTTGCAGGAACCCATGCCTCAACTCAGATATCAATGCTACATATTTTACATGTGTTGATGCATCCGCTAATTTAATAAACATGGTACCTCGAGAAAAATGTACCAAAAAATTTAGAAGGGTCCTACCCTTACCTATATATCCAACGATCAAATGTTGTGCATCTGAGACATCCCATCACTTCTTCAACTCTCCCAATCTAGAGTTGATGTCTAGCCCACAAAAACAATGACATCACACATTGGTTGCCAAAATGGATTATTTTCGATGATGTTGAGAGGTAAGTCACTCTAGAAAAGACATCTCCCCATAACCTTGTCTGCTTCTTGCTTCTCCCTCTTTCATCGCTAGCTTAATGGAAAGTTGTGGTCCAACTGCGGTTCATGAAACAAAAAATGATGACCTCTTGGTAGGTGAAGCCATGGAGCCCTTTCCACTACCCTCAACCTCAAAAGTAGATAGCCCCGAAGATTTACCTACACGTTCGGCCCTATTTGCAATTGCCTCTTTTTTTCATCCTTTGCATGAATTGCATCATGTGCTTCTCTCATAAGCTCTGAGCTAGAAGACTTACAAATCTCAACATTATGCTTGGTGATTTTCTCTAAATGGTATTTCAACCTGCTAACCCCCCTTGTCATATATTGGCCACGCAATTTGCAATTCAATCATTGCTAGTTTGTCACATCTTCAAGTTCCCCATACTGCCAAAATGGGTCCAAGGCCTTTGGAATATTTTTGTAGTGCAAATGGACAACTTCAAAATTCAATCATAGAGCACCAAAAATACAAAAAAATGGCATTAAATGCCCACTCGACAAAAAATAACAGCCTATTCATTAAAAAAATCAAAACTTTAGAAATTTAGATTAGATTATTTACAATGCAAAATGGCACTAAGAGGTTGTATAAAAAAACTAAAATCAAGTTTGTTGTCCCATTATAGAAAAAAAAAACAAAACAAACAAACAAACAAAAACAAAAAACTTACATTGTTTTATGGGCATCAAAATCATGGCAAAATAACAAAAACAAAATGGAAGGAAAATGTAAAAAAGCAAAGAGACAAGCAAGCATGCCTAATTCTATGGAAAAAATCATTAACATGGTGGGTTTTAAGAACATAACTACGAATGGAAGATGGAAGATGACAACATTGTTGGGCTACTTTGGCAAATGAACTTGAACACTTTCTCCACAAAAAAAAATCTTTGTTGATGATGATGATGATGGTTGTTTGGCCCTCAACCCCTCCTTGAATATGACCACAAGCTCTCCTCCTTCCTTCTCCAGTAGAAAACAAACAAAAATGAGGAAAAAAAACATAAATTCCCCTTAATACTTGGTAGATCCATCAGTCAAGCGATTTTTTATATCGCAGCATGAAATTTCAACAAAACTTGCATTTTTTTCAAAAATATCATGGTGATTTTTTCGAAGTTCAAAAAATCACAAATTTTGACTAGCAATTTTCAAAAAGGGTTAAATGTAAAATCACCAATATTATCAACAATGTTATAGACATTAGAAATGTGAGAGGTGGAAGCTATGCCATTTAGGCTTGAGCTTAAAAACTTTAAAAACTAAAATCATTCATCTAGAAACACAAAATCAAAAGACTGATCTTAGATCAAATCAAATATATAAAATACCATACTTAAATGAGAGACAAAGACAAAATTAAGTGAAAATCAATCTGAATTTGAAAATGTAAAACAACCCAAACATTAACAATATAAATATAAATATAAATATTAAAAAAAAAAAAAACAACCAAACAAAAACAAAAGAAACAACTGGCTAAAGAAAAAAATAAAAATAAAAACTGTCAGAAACAACTCCAAAATAAAAAATAAAAATAAAAAAGCCAAAGACAAGTGAAAAGCAAGCTATAAGCTTAGCAAAGCAAGTAATGAAGAGAAAGCACACTCAAAGCTTACATCCAGAGTTCCAGCCATCATAAGAACATGAAATATTTTCATAGTAAGGGAAATCCATGTACAGCTCTCGAAACAAAGCAAAATCACATCTTACTTTAATTGATGAGGACTTTGAATTGATTATTTCCCTTAACTGTTGGGATATTGTTGTGCAATTTAAGCTTTGAAGTGTGTTTTGTGTTTGTGCTATAGAGACAATTGCTACTATAAGTTCATGTTTTTAGCAGTGATAAATGCGGAGCAGAGAGCTTTGAATTAATCATTTCTTTGAACTGCTAAGTTCAACAGGGCACTATGGTTGTGTGATTTGCGTCCATTCCCTGTTTTCTTTAATGGCTATAGACAACTGAGCGAAAAAGAACATGTAGCATGTAGTAAAAGAACAGCATTTAGTTTCTCTTTAAACCGTACCATTGGAAACAATAAAATCAATGAGAATGCAATCTAATTTGTTCAGAGAGCATAACCGTTCATTAAGTTGAACCAAAAATGTACAGCACTCTGATCCATAAATATTTTAACAAGCGTTTATGAGAATAAAATGCTGGAAAACCCCAGATTCTGACAACAGACTGCAGGGAGGTTAATGAAAGCTGAGACATGCAATGGGCTATTTAGGGGCACAATCATGACATCCTGACAAAATGGCATTCCTATATATATCTATTATAAATAGTTTTGATTATAAATAGTTCTGTTTAGGATTGGACCACAAAACTTATTATTCTAGGCTTTTAAGAGGATGCCTATTTATTTTTTAAAAATAATCATTCCAATATTGAAAATGCAATTGAGAATAATGAAAGTTGAGACCTACAATGGACTATTTAGGGGCACAATCATGATATCAATGGCATCCCTATATATATATATATATAGTTCTGATTATGCCTATTTATTTTTTAAAAATAATCATTCCAATATTGAAAATGCAATTGAGAATAATGAAAGTTGAGACCTACAATGGACTATTTAGGGGCACAATCATGATATCAATGGCATCCCTATATATATATATATATAGTTCTGATTATGCCTATTTATTTTTTAAAAATAAACATTCCAATATTGAAAATGCAATTGAGAATAATGAAAGTTGAGACATACAATGGACTATTTAGGGGCACAATCATGATATCAATGGCATCCCTGTATATATATATCATAAATAGTTCTGATTATAAATGGTTCTGTTCAGGATTGAACCACAAAACAAAAAACTTGTTATTATAAGCTTTTGAGAGAATGCCTATTCATTTTTTTAAAATAATCATTCCAATATTGAAAATGCAATTGAGAATGCACACTTTGGTGACTAAGATGTTGATTCAAAGGGATTAAATTTCTTAATAAACTCTGCTCCGGATTAGACCACAAGACCTTTGATCCTAAGCCTTTGAGAGGATGCCTATTCATTTTTTAAAAGATACCCATTCTGATATTGGGAATGCGCTTTGGCGGCGAAGATGTTGATTAAAGGTGCTTAAATTTCCTGGTAAAACCTAAGTTTATATGGTGGCTGATTCATATATAATAGCAGAACATAAGTTGCAAAATCAATGCCCGGTTCTGCATAGGTTTTGCTAGCACTTGTTACTTTGACAAAAGGGTTGGCATAGTTTTCAAAGGACAACTACTTTCTTGTCGGTAATACAGTAAAAGCTAAAATCGTGGCACCATTCCTTGGCTTCTTCCTAAATATCCAGATAAAAAGATGTAAAGATTTGCAGCCAGACACACTTACAAGTTCCTTCTTTTCAATTCTACCCATTCCATAGATACAGCTCTGCACAGCACAATTCTCCAGTATCTTTGCCTCTTCCAACTGTGCAGAAATAATAAATTTCTGTTAGAATAGCGCTTAAAAATAAAATATAAATAATAAATTTCTGTTATAAAAAGCAAATATAAATAATAAATTTATGTTAAAAAAAATTCAAGACAGTGCCAACTAGTTCTATCCATAAAACTTGTGGCATTTTACCTCGATCCCAAAAGTCCCTGGTACAAACCGCCATGGCGCCATGGATTTCAGAAATGGAAAGTTGAACGCTTTTAAAATTTGAAGAATACTGCTGCAAAATAGAAAAGTGACATACGGATTTCGGTGTTAAGAACACTGCTGCAAAATAGAAAAGTGACATACGGATTTCGGTGTTAACAGTGAATATAACAGAAAACGGAATGAAGAGGCAGAGGTAAAAAGGAAATGAGATTAGGGCTATCCATTGCTAACCTGGTTAGTGACACGAAACAGCATGCATGCCTTTCGCGCCATATCCGGCATGCGTGCTCGTAATTATAACGGATACAGATGTCTTTAATCTTTTCGAATTTCAGAAGCAACACTCCACCCGTCGGAGGCTCACAAGTAAAGTAGGCCTGCAACGATTTTATTTTATTGCTATTCAAATTTAATACAATTTGACTGAGCCTAAAACGTTAAGAGTATGTTTTTCTTCTTAAGAGGCAATCTTAGTGGTGGGGGAGCCTATTCCTTGAGCCTGAGGCAATCTTAGTGGTGGGGGAGCCTATTCCTTGAGCCGAGGCAATCTTAGTGGTGGTTCCTTGAGCCGAGATCAAGGCAAGACAATATACTCAATGGGATTTGAACTGCGGTCTTGTGGGTTTCACCTAGCAAAACTTATCGTTTAACCATATAGCACTATAGAGTATGTATGCTTTTATAGACTTAATTCTCAAATTGTTGTGGGGAGGTGGCTCCCTTGTCCCACAGACAAAGGGGTCTCATACACCAATTTGGTGTCTACTTTGCCCTTAAAAATGGATCATACACCAATTTGGTCTCTTCTTTGCCCTTAAAAATGGATAATAATATTAATGGTTAAATTTGCCAATTTAATTGATGAAGTTTTCAATGACAACTATCTAGTTGTGTGCATTTCCAAACTTACCTTATAACAGAGTGAACTTCCATTTCTATACTTTATTATTAGCATTTGTAAATGATTGAAGTAATTAGTAATTAAGAGTGGATTCCTTTTGTTAGATATCTTGAAGTTTCGCATCATAATAGGAACGATTGGTTTGGTAGGATTTAATACTTGTTTCCGAATTAGTAAAGTAGTTCCATAATTTTTGCCGAATGATTCATTTATGTTTGCATCTTTAATTTAGTATTTTTGAAAGTATTTCTTCATAGCCTTTCCTTCGTATTAGTCTCACATATGCTCTTGTAATTTAAAGCATTATCCATGCATAGACTATGCCAACAGCCTTGTAACAAAAAGACTAACTCCAGGTTGACATATTAATAATAGAGGATTGAGTTGATTCCTTAGGAACATATTAGCACCCAATAGGCACATACAAAAGCTATAAATAGAGGCGACCTCAAGCTCATTCTTACACTTTCTCAAGTGATATTCAATTTGCATCCATTGGTTTTTTTCGTCCATTTTGTCTTGGCTCGCACAGGTTTGTCAAGAGAGACTCGCACAGGGTTTGAGATCACAGACGAGAGACTCGCATAGATTTGGGTCTTTTGAGCTTTAGTCACTGGCACAGTGTTGTATTTTTCGGGCCAGAGCCGTAGGCATGACAAGTTAAGGTAGCGACTAAGCTAATATATCTGTGGGCTGAGGGAGTTAAGGTCGCGGCTAGGGTTCCGAGTTGATCAGGACCTCAGCTGCAGGCACATAGCATCCAAGTTGCGGCTAAGGAGGCTTCAGTCGCAGGCTAAGCGTGTCAAGGCCACGGCTAAGGGATTTTATGATAAGATATGGGTTGGATCACATTTAGTTTCTTACGTAGTGTCATCATACATCTTTCGCTCAATCACAAACGCTTCTTATCAGTCTTTGTCAGCATCCTGGATTCAGATCTATGACTTGGTAGTTTAGATCACTTGGTGATCCATCATATCCTACTCTTTATGTTGTAGATATAAAAATTTGTAGATCTTCTCTAGGTATTTTTGTTGCAAGATGTATCTACAATATTCACTCAATATCAGCAGCATTCATCAGTATGATTCAGCCAATGTCATTGCATGTCAGTTCTCACAATCATTTTCCTTTAGCATAGATATGTGTAAGGTCACATTATGCATGTGCTAGTTGTTTTATTGCATCATGAAGATATATATCTATGGATCATTATACTCTTGTTGCTGAATCATTTGATGATTATCTAAAAAGAAGAATTTTCAAGGGTTTTCCCCATAGTGGGTTTTTCCCTGGTCTTGGACCAAACCTGGTGTCTCTATGTGTTCATGCTTCTCTTCTCTTGTTCCTTTTCATTCCACTACTTAGATGATGATGATGATGTTTTTATTTCTACATAGTTTCATATATTGATGGTTAATAATGCAGATATGTATAATGATATAATTATTTGGGGTGAAATTAACATGTTATTGAAGAAATGTAACTATCAAAGCAAAGAACAATGTAGCTTTCTGGAAAATTAGCATGGTATCAGAGTTGGGTTGAAGGAAATCCATGAAGATCACCCCCACAAGAGGCACTTTTATGGAAGCAAACATAGGATGGTAGAGACCCAAAAGAATTCTAGGGTATGAAGAAAACCCTAGGTAGTTCATGGATAAGGATATGACCGTGAGGGTTTCAGAGAAACCCTGGTTTATGGTAAGAGTCTTGAGACGTGATTTATGTGAAGCACTTGGGATCGATTTGACAAATGACCTCGTTGTTGATAAATATGTTGATTGAGGGCAACATTGTTTTATGGTCTATGGATGCCTTTTGACGGTTGGTTCAAGAGGGAGAGGATCATCTCTCATTGAAGATAAGTATTCCTTGACTTGTGACCTTACTCTTATTTATACTTATGGATCTGATTACTATGATTATTGTTTCTAGTCATTACTTCCTGCATGTATATTTGAGCACCTGGTTATTTCTAACCTCCTTGATGAGATGTGATGAGTGTATCCCACTTGAGGATATTTTGAAATGCGGGAAAGATGGCCAGATCTGGAAGAGGTAAAGAGGCACTTGAATACTACAAGTTGCCTATGTGAAGGTGCACAAGTAATACCACAAGGCATGCATGGTATATTTTTTTAATGTTATGTTTCAGCTATAACATTGGATCGGTAGGTAAGCCCTATGATATGTTGAGAATGTCTCCTTCGCAAATGGCTCATGCATGCATATGAGAGTGATTGGGATTTTTGTTTCCTATGATGAAATGATGCACTGGTAGTGAATGGTTTGATCATCTTCTTGTTTCTGTAAGGCTACTTATTGTTGATTTTAGATATAGTGGCATGCTTGGTGTTTGGCTAACATATATTGTTTTTTTTTAGATCTTGATTCTCACTCTAGTAAATGGTACTCTTGACTCTTGATATGCATTAAATTTGTTGGATCTCTTATGTAAGGTTTCCTCATTGATATGGTATTGATAATGCTTTTGATAAGCATGATGAAAGCTCATGGAAACAGAGATTGTACTTTGTTGGTTTATTGAATAACCTAAATTGATCCTATTGATCATAACAATGTAAACTTTTAAAGGCAAACGAAAACGAGTACCTGCTTTATTGAGGTAGCAAAAAAGTAATCTGATTTTGAAAATTTCTCATCCATAATACACTTTTTTTTGGGAGCATATTTTTTACACTTTAAATTTTCTTATTTTTTTATGTTCTTATAACTTCGGTAGAAGTGCGTAGCTAGTTCCAATTAGGGAAACATCCAAACATATTAACATAGATAGAAAATGGTTAATGCTTGATTAATACAACTTTGGTAGAAGTGTATAGCTAGTTCCAGTTAGGGAAACATCCGAAAGTATTAATATAAATAGAAAATGGCTAATATATGGTACTCAATCAACTAAGCATGGGTGTTATCTACTTATTATTTTTCTGTGCCTTTCTTTTTCTTTTTTCTTTTTCTCAATATATTTTTTTGTTTTTTTCATGTTTTTTAATTTCTTTTTGTTTTAATATATATATTTATTTACTTATTATTATTATTTTGTAAGTTGAGTAGGACTACATCTTCATCATCATGTCCAAATACATTTGTTAGGTCCCTATATTACTAGTATAGTCTCTTATTGTTGTTAGTGTAACCCCCTTATTGTTATTATTGTACCCCTATAACCCCAATATTATTATTATTGTGTGTTTACATTATTATTGTTAGGTTGGCTAGGATTATATTGTGACCCCATGGACTCATATATATAGAAGGAGGTTTTTTCATTTGTATCATCCAATAATTGTTCATTTATGTAATGTAAAGGAGGCTGACTGCTCAAAGTGGCTTATTTCCAAGGCGTTCATCTCTCTTTCCTTCTATTTTTGAAGCTGGTTTGATCACATTTGGTATCAGAGCTTTGGATTCTAGGGTTTCGCTGCTCCAAACAGGTCGTCGTGGAATTTTCGCTATAATTGTTTTTCTACGAAGGTTGAGAAGCTAAAAATTTTATCACGTGAAGCCGAAATCCTGAGGAACTTCATGTAAAAATTTTAGATCTTGGTTCGCAATATTTTCGGAGATATGATCTGTGGAAGTTAATGTTTTTTAGGCTCCCGAATTTCATCTCAAAGAGGTGACCGTGGGAAAATAATCATAACTCTCCCTTTGAGCATCGAAATTAAATTCTATAAAAAGTGGTTGCAAGTACACAGGCTATAGTTTCCTATGTATCAATTTCAAAGATGAAGGAGGAAACAGTGACACGTGGCACGTCGTACAAGTTCTCTCTACTGAACCAGTCCATAATTAGGTTATTATGGGAGAGTGGGCATAACTTTGTCTTGAAGAATCCAAATCAGGTCATACCAGTGGCATTAGAAAGAGGATTCAGAGGGATACTACAGGGCCTAATTTCAAATATTGAAGATCTGAAATCACAGAGATAATTTAGTTTCAATATAGAGCTCCTCAAAAGCGAGAAAAATGTGTGTATTGTTTTTTGAATTGCATAAGTCTTGTGTCAAAAATCAATTTGAATTGATTCTAATGACATATTGTAGAACAGATATCAGTATTTCGTTCTAAAATGCCCCCTAAAAATAATTCAACACCCATTAAGCCTTTAGAAGGCTCTACTATGACTCATGAAGATGAAGAAGTGCAACATGACATATCAAAATTACAAGAGCAAGTGCACCAAATTTCACTCTTGCAAAGAGCAACAAAAAATGAAATGGAAGTTTTGAAGAAAGGAATGTAAGCTAGCGTGGAAGCTAAGATGGATGACATGAAAGAAAACATGGAGAACATGAAGAATTATTTAAAAGAAGACATGGAAGGTTTGACAAAGTTGATACAAAAAATGTTTCCCAATGGCGAAAAGATAGTAGAGGAAACTCATGATGAGAACAAAATAAATTTTAATCGTGATTTCATAAACTCTAATGCTGGAGGGAAGAACCACCATATTCCAAAGATGGATATGAGGAAATATGATGGCAAGGATCCCATAACATGGATACTACATATGGAGCAATATTTTTATCTCAATAATGTGAAAAACACACAAAAGGTACACATTGCAACTTTACATTTAGAATAAAATAAATTTGTATGGTATCGATGGCTTTGCTCCCGTAAAAAAATTGCCACTTTGTCAATTTTTACGGAGGAAATGATATCACATTATGAGGATACAAAGAGCAACACCTTCTTTATCCAATTGATAAATCTCAAACAAAAGGGTTCAGTGGTGGAGCACATTGAGGACATCCAAAAATTAAATATAAGGGTGTTACACATATTTTGTCACCATGACATTTTACTGTCTATATGGGTTCATCAATACCTATATAATGCTCCATTATAAGTCTACAACCCTAAAGTTCCTAAACCAAGTCCTGAATTTGGAGAAAATCTTGTAAAAATCATAAAAAAACACTTGTACCGCACTTTTCCTAAGCCTTACCTGCGGCACCGCACCCTTTTGCTCTAAGAACTATGGAGCCAACCGCACGTTTTCTTCATTAACGGTGCGGACCCCTGTAAAAGGTAAATTGAAGGTGAAAGTAAATTCTAGAAGCCTAGCTGGTCGAATATTCTCCCAGCTGGAAGCTTCTAGAAGGTGTTATCAAATTGAAGCCTCACTCCCTCCATTCATGAACATTCATTTCTTCATAAAAGGAGCCTAGTCCTTGGTCTTTGGAACTTAATCCCTTGATAAAAGGACTCTATCCCTTCCATTTTGGAGTTTTCACCACTTTCCTTCTCCTATAAATTGAAGCTTTGGTTCAGTCTCAAGGGTACATGCTAATACGTAAAACTTTTCTATACATTTTGTATACACTTAGTACTTGCTTTGTACTTGGTAGCTACGATAAAGAAGGGAATTGCTGAAGAAACATACTCTTTTTGCTAGTTGTTATCCATACGAGAACGATTACACACTCGTATTTAGGTTGGTTCAAAGAGTGAAAGGGCTTGTCAGACCAAAGGAAAACGCTTGTTCTGGACCCCGGAAGGACCTGTACGACATCAAGGTGAACGCGGTTGTAAGACTCCTTCTTTTATTTAAAGATAATACAAATGGATCATGTTTTCTCAATAAGTTGTTTATGTGTTTACTTGAATAACTTATTTCTTAAATTCCTTGATCATTAAGATAGATTTGTGAATTTTGAATTAGTATATGTTGCAGGTGCTTTTGATTCTCTTCCATGTCTTTGTTTGCAGGTCTTAAAAGGTGACTTCTAGGAGCGACGAGAAAGAAGAATTCAACTAGCATTGGATCACAGGTAGGTCCTTTCTTCATCATAGAAAATTCTAAATCATATATAATATAGAGAAAGTAGTTTACATTTGTCCTATTTGTTTCTAGCTATCCTTGTGATACTAGGGAGATCTTTCTTGTCCGCAAGAACAATTTATCCGCCTAACAAAATGGCGACTCCGTTGGGGAATTTTGTTTTTTTCTTGAACTTAGTTTTCTTGTTCTTTGAGTTTGACTTTTGAAAGATTTTTTCTTTTTTTTCCTTTTTTTTATTAGTCCATACTTGCTTGGGTAAATTATCTCTGTTGAATCCCTGAAAAGTACTTAGAATTTTTTATTTTTCTTTAAGTTTTTTTATCTCCGCACTTTTTCTTTGAAAACAATGTGGTCACCTACACAGTTTCTCTGTGTAAAAAGTGTGGTACTGCACCTTTTTACACTTAAACCTGCGGACCTTGAGAAAATTTTGAAAAACTCAAAATTCTCTTTTCTGGTGTCAGCTTACAAGATTCTCTGTGATTACCCAGAGTTGTATTCACTGTCAAAAGCCTCTTGTGAAAGTTTCTTCTAGCATTCCTAAGTTTTGAGTGAATTTCTAAAGATCTGCATTTTATAAGTGATTTTTTGCTTTGTCTTTATGTTTCTCAAATATCAGAAACCTTTATATACCTTAGATCACTGGTATTTCATTGTTTTTTTGCTGAGACTTTGACTTTATAGCAGAACTTGCTTCTATGAGAATTAGATTTTTTTTTTTATTTGCAAATATTAAGAGACTTTTAGTTCAATAAGTTTTGATTTTCACTTTAAAACCACCATTGGATGATTTTGATCTCTTGCTGGGATAAGCAAAGGTTTTCTTGGTTAGATTACAAACTAAGCAAAACATCCTCAAAAATTTTAGAGTTTTTAGTCTTAAAATTTAAATCTTTAGAAATTTTTAGAGTTCAAAATTAGTGTTTTGAGTTTTGAATTTTGATTTCTAAGTAATCATACTTTTCTTTTGGAAACTGTTTTATTTGTAGTTTAAGACTTGAATGATTAAAATAGATTTATTTTTGAGCAATTAATCATTGAGTTCTCATGAAAAAGATTTATTTTCATATATTTTTGTTTTAAAAGGAAGGATAGATGTTTTAAAAGCAATTGCATCCCTCAACTCTTTCTTTTATATAGGTTTCATTGAAAAGGAATGAATTGTTTCTCATATAGATGCATTTTAGTGTTTTTTGGAGTCGAGTCATTATACATCATTGAAGTTTCACTTTCATGCCCATTGTTCTAAGAAACAACCAACTAAAATTAACGCTTAATTAAAATCAATCTAGCAATTTTTTATTTTTCTAGGGCTCTTTTCCACCAACATAGCTTAGGCTATTGTCTTGGAGTAAGGTTTAATTAACTCTCCAAGACAGTTAGAACAAACAAGTAGTCAATCTTGCAGTAGGAAAACCCAATAGTAGCATGTATGTTCTGGGAAGCTCCTCCTAAAGGAGTCAGGCATGAGATCATATCCGAACCAGTGAGGTAATCAATCCTTCCTCATTGGGAACGATAGAAGCTATACACGTATTAACAATGGTAAACTTCAAATTGACCATTATCGAGGAGCCTAGGGTCACTTTTCGGTAAACCTTGGATTAATTCAAGGAGCCTTCAAGGGGATTGAGCTTTGTTACTCTGCCCTTGCGTGTGTATCGGATCGTAGACTGTTCCCCCAGGTATATTTGTTCATGTTGGTGACCTTTGTGGCCATAAACTTTAGGATTCTTTCCCAAGGTGATGGTGGAGGAAAGATCCCACTTTACCTGGAGCAGACGTTGACTAGACTCACTTGGACTCTCCGAAGGGTTATCTTCACTTGAGATGATTTAAGTGGAGAAACTTGCACCAGTCTATTTCATTACGCAGGTTGTCGGGGTAACTGTTCCAACCGCTATTTCTACATTAAAATACTATGATGTTGGATTTCATCACCAACTAGTGTTTTTAGTGCAGGAATCTATTGTTTGTGTGTGGTTTGATCTCTTAGATTTTTATAGGTGTGTGATCATTTGTTTGTTTCTTAGCGACTTTAGGAATTTTTTATTGAGATTTTCTTTGTTTTCGTGTGTTAAAAGTTTTAATCGTGGTAGAATTACCCAGACGATCACGCAAAACTCAGGGGAAACCCCCTGAGTACACACCAAGCCAACTAGAAGTACTTAAATCTCTGATACCAAATGTTATCAGTAGAACCGGATTAATGGAACAAGGAGAATCATCTATAATCACTCATCCATGATTTTGAAGTAGATTAATCACAAGTAGTGGAACATACTCCACAGACGGTTTCAATTTCCGAATTAACCGAAGTTGCTTCTACAACAAGTGAATTATCACCTGAAGAACTTGAAATTTCTGAATCAAAAACTGAACCTGCTACATCAGAACCTACTTTAGAATTCACTACTCCAATTCTTGATTATCTTGATTCACGCAGAGTGAAGAATCGGATCACAGAAGATCTTCCTCCTGGTCTCATTAGTTTTGAAGAAATCACTGATATAGAAGAAGAAGCAATTCTCCCTTCAACTCAGGAAAATTTAGAACTTAGATAACGTGAATCAATTTTTTACAGTCCTTTTAGACAAGACGCTTGGTATTCTTCATAGACATATTTTCTACAAAATGTAGGTCTTCAGTATTCGCCACCCCGAATACCTTTTTACTCTACACCAATAGGTTATAGACCTCAGATAAACATGTCAAGTGAGTCATATATGTTTTCTGAATTGCCAGAAACATTTCTCTATGGTGGTCTATCTATTCCTGTAGGCTATCAGTCGCTCTTTGGTACGTTCTCAGGAGCATCTCCTTTTCCAAGAAAACCAATGTCATCATCTGGCCTGAATGAATCAAATACTGGAACTTTGAACAATGAGCAAGTTTATATGATGTTTGGAAATATTTCGAACCCCACATCTCAAGGTAGTAATATATAGCCTGGGGGGCAACCTTAAAATAGCCAAATACAGCCTAGGGAGCAACCCCAAGGACAGTACATACCTCAAGGTCAATATCAACCCCAGGGACAGTACATACCTCAAGGTCAATATCAACCCTAGAGTCAGTACATGCCTCAAGGTTAATATCAACCTCAAGGGCAGTATCCTGCTCAAGGATTGAAACCTCCTTTAGCACAACAGTTCTATCCATAACAACAAATGTTACAAGGAGGTGGAAATTATCCAGCTAATTATCATCCATCTATTCAACCCAATTATGGGCCATCTTATGTAAAACCTTCAATGGGACCCTCATATCTTGAAATGGTGTGGGATCCATCCCAAGTCCAACAGAATTTACAACCAAACATTCAAGTACTTTATTATCAAGCAGGACAACCTGTTGGTTATAATCCACCCCAACAACCAGTCCAGCCTTCAATTCCAACACCTGCATCTGGTCTTGCTCAGGAACCTGATCTGAGTTCACCTAGTACTCCACCACAAACAGTTGTTCAGACTTATGTTCAACCTATCACACCTATTCCTGCAGTGTCTACAGTTCCTGTTACATCTGCCCCTCAAACATCGATACAGATTCCTCAGGTTTCTATTCCGCAGTCTGGACCGACAATTCAGACTACTGTTCAGATACTCGCAGGAAAACCTGGTACAAGTACGGTGATAACAAGTCAACCTCAATTTACTTATCAACCATATCAGGCGCCGTACCAATATGGACCCGTTCCACAAACTCCAGTCTACCCGCAACAACCGTACCCTGGGTATACATATCAAACACCTGTTCAACCTCAGTATGGTCCGATTATTCCTAGTTATACAGGGGGTAATATGATTCCAAATGCACAACCTATTCTAGGTTATCCTGGATATACTCCTCCTGGGACTGGTTTAGTTTCACAAGGTCATCCACAAGACCCTACACGTTGATTTCTATTCATAGCAACTTTAGATTTACTAGATTTATCTCACCTTACGAATGATCCCATCTACTATCATCTGTATTGGCCACAAATGCCTCATAATTTTCCCAGTGATATCCCAAAATTTGAAGGAAAAACAGGAGAGGATCCTTCCAACCATGTTATGACTTACCACCTTCGGTGCGCATCTAACTCATTAATCGACGATTCTATTCGACTTAGACTTTTTCAGAGAACGTTAATATGATTAGCTTCTAAGTGGTACATTGAACTGCCATGAGGCTCGTTTAACAATTTCAATGCCCTAGCAAATGCCTTCTTAACTCATTTTCAGTTGCCAGTCAAATACGACAATGGCACGGAAGTATTAACTTCACTAAAACAATCTACATCTACATATATATCAGATCATATTCATGAATGGAGACGTAGAAGACGTTTGGTAAAAGTTTTTATCCTAGATCAAATATTGGCAGAATGGTTTGTTAAATCATTGCTAACAAAAATCACTGAAGATGTAGCCAAACCAGGAGTTGTCACGGAAGAACAAGTTATTGCTCAAGCTCAATATCTAGACTTGGTATATACCCAGTCCGGAACTTTGTACGAAAAAATTCTTGATTTACCGCGTCATGGTCAGGTAACAACAACTCCTTCAGGGTCTCATGCCGTTGATGGTGTAATCGGTTCGATTACTAAAACTAAGAATAAGAATAAATCTTCAAATGTTACTTCTCCTATAATAACTTTACCTGAATCACCAAAAGGAGAATATTCCTTGGAAACTACTGTTGATATTCACATTGTAGATTCATCTACTAAGTCAAAATCCGGCAACAAGAAAAAGGGGAAGAAAAAGAATAAATAGACCTCAACTCCTAAAGAAAAAACTGATAAAACTGAATCAACTGATGACAAACGAAAACCTCGTTATCCTTGTCTTATTTGTGACGAGGATCATTTCACCAAGGAATGTCCACATAGGGTTGAAGTTTCTAGGTTTGTCAAAGGTTCACCCACACCTGTTGTCTTGAAGGATCCTTTTCTTGTTCAAGATAGCAAAATGATTGGATCTTCTTCTAATACATCAGCCGATATTTTGATGATGTCACAAGTAATGTTTGCGACACGATCACATGACTATGGTAGTAAAAATCCCGTTACTAGTAAAGAAATAGAAAATTCTAATTCAACACTAGCTACATCTCCCTCGTTTTCGGATCCTCTTCATATCGAGAAACCAAATCCTAACTTAGTAATCAAACCGCCTGCTAAAGGTGTGCTTCGTAAATCAGCTTTCAATCCACATGCAAGGGCTGCTCAGAACTACAACATTGTTGAGGATTTGGAAATTTCCCCTTCAACAATGTTGGCCTTGGAAGTGCTGCAATCATGTCCAGCACAAAGGAAATTACTATTGCCAGTTTTAGGAGCCATAGATCTGCAGGATTCAAACCTTATGGTCTTCGATTTAGAAAATTTTACACCTCGCCTACCCCATCAAATGGCTTTCCAAATTCCAGTGTTAGTCAAAAACAGACGTTGCTTTCGTACTATGATTGATGAAGGGGCATCTATGCGTATCATGTCGTTTATTTGTTGGAAATCACTTGGTTCTCTGACGCTTAACCAATCTCCAACCATCCTCAAAGCTTTTGGTGGAAGAGGATTCCATCCGTATGGTATTTTATAGGATCTACCTATAGAGGTCGAAGGAAAAACTGTTAATCTAGATGTGGAAGTAGTTGATGCCCCTATAGATTACAACCTTCTGCTAGGTCTAAGTTGGTCTTATGCTATGATTGTTATCGAATCATTGGTCTTTCGGTTAATCATGTTCCCTCACAAAGGAAAGATCGTTAAAATTGACTAGCTTTCATATTATTCGTCCGACCCAGCTTCTACAGATAGTATCCAACATGTTGGAAAATTGACTATCCCTTACGAAGATGTTGGGATAGGCTTAATTAAAGACTCTGCTTTATTAGGGACTTTTTCTATGCCTAAACCCAATGTACCATATACTATTGCTAATATAAATATGATTACATCAAGCACTATTCCATTTGATGATCCTTGGATAGTGCCTTCAGAATCAGAGTTGGATTCTTTCGATGGAAAGATGCCTTTGAGTCCTTTTGAGATAGCATATCAAGCGGTACAATCATTTTCTACCCCTTCAACTGCATCTAATCCAGTGAATGTGATCAATGAAGAATTATTTTCGACATCAAGCTCAGCCTTGACATCAATTCCTGATCCTTTTTAACAAGTATTCAATACTGATGAACATATTCGTGAATTTTTGTCTATGGATGAATTACCATGGGGAGATCTACATCATAGATCTTCGTTTGTAGCTAACCTTGATCGATTTGAAAATGATTTTTCATCGATTTTTACTACTGAATATGTCACAGAACCTCAGAATCCTATATCGATCACAAATTCGGATTCTGAAATGAATTTAGAAAATATTTATACAACGGTTCCCATTGACATCTCATTAAAACCAGGAATTGTTGAAAACATTCATATAGACACTTCTTGTACAAAAGATGAAATTGATATATACAAAGCCCTATTTCAAGAATTCTGTGACATTTTTGCCTGGTCCTATGAAGAAATGGCAGGAATTTATCCATCCATTGTCATTCATGAAATTAAAACATACCCGGATGCTAAACCTATCAGACAAAGATTACGTCAGATACATCCACGAAAAGCTGCTGCAATCAAAGCTGAAGTTGAAAAATTACTTCAAGCAGGATTTATTTATCCAATCCCTCTCACGGATTGGGTATCTAATATTATTCCTGTTAATAAAAAACAAGGAACAACCAGAGTATGTATCGATTATAGGGATATAAACAGTATGTATCGATTATAGGGATATAAACAGAGCTTGTCCAAAAGACAATTATCCAACCCCTTATATCGATCAAATCATTGACGATTGTGCCGGAAGCGAAATGTTTTCATTTATGGATGGATTTTCCAGTTATAATCAAATAAACATACTCCCTGCTGATCAACCAAAGACAGCATTAATTTTTCCGTGGGGAACTTTCGCTTACCGTAAAATACCATTTGGACTTAAGAATGCTGGTGCAACTTTTCAAAGGGAATTGTCTTATGCATTTCATGACATTAAACACATTGTGCAACCTTATCTCGATGATTTACCTGCTCACTCATTACACAGGAAAGATCATCCTACTCATTTACGAGCAATATTTATGAGATGTAGGCATTATAAGATTCGTCTGAATCCTCAAAAATGTGTTTTCTGTGTACAATCTGGATGATTGTTGGGATTTATTGTTTCAAAGGCGAGCATTCGTGTTGACCCGTCGAAGGTTGAGGCCATCATCAGTTTACCTCCTCCTTCCACACTCTGCGAACTCCAAAGTTTGCAAGGGAAAGAAAACTTTCTGCGTAGATTCATTCCTAACTATGCTAAGTTAACCAAAGGTTTTACCAGGTTGTTGAAACAGAATATTCTTTTCATTTGGGACGAGATCGCTGATAGATCTTTTGATGCTCTAAAACACGCATTGACCCATGCACCATTATTGCATCCACCCAATTACAACCAAAATTAATTTTTATACTTAGCAGCCTCTAATTCCACGACCATAATGGTATTAGTTCAGGAAGATGAATTTCACAACGAACATGTGATTTACTATCTCAGTCGCAATTTGAATCTAACTGAAATCAAATACTCACATGTGGAGAAATTAGCTTTGGCAGCAGTTCAAGCTGTCCAAAGATTTCGTCATTACATAATGTTACGAAAAACAATAGTGATCTCTGATTGTAACCCTATGATGTATATTTTGACCAAACAATTACTAGGGGGAAAATACTCTAAATGGATTTTCATCCTACAAGAGTTTGATTTAGAATTTGAAAAATCTAAGTCAAAGAAATAATTAGTGTTCGTCGAACTTATGTGTGACTTCCCCAATATTGAGACAGAAACTGTCGTAGAACATCCGATCGCCGATGAATCTTTGTTTCTTATCAGTATAATTGATCCATGGTATGGAGATATCATCATTTATCTCCAAACCCAAAATTTTCGGCCTGAAATCTCACATTCACATAGACGAAAAATCTGTTTCCAATCCCAGCAATATAATATTGTCGGCGACACTCTTTATCGTCGAGGTGTGGACTCTGTTTTTCGGCGATGTCTTACTCATGAAGAGGCTGAAAAAGTTTTAAATGATTTCCACTCTGGAGCATGTGGCGGTCATATGTCTGGGTATGCCCCAGCCTAAAATATATTGCGCGCTAGTTATTTTTGGCCTTTGTTATTTAAATATTGCATTCTAGCAATCCGAAAATGCCACAATTGTCAAATATTTGATCGTAAAATGCGTGCACCACCAGCTCCTCTTCACCCAATAATTGATGTCGGTCCTTTTGTAAAATGGGGCATTGACTTCATTACATGTAACCCTCACTCAACCGAGGGGCATGGGTATATTATTCTCGTAGTAGATTATTTTACCAAATGGGCCGAGGCGATGCTTACATTTGCGGCAGATGGAAAAACTGCAACTAATTTTGTATTCAATCACGTGATTGCTCGATTTGGTGTACCCCAAGCTATCATTACTAACCATGGCAGTCATTTTCGAAACATAATGATGACCGAATTGACTGATCAACTTGGCTTGCGCCACGATAGCTCTAATCTATATTACCCGCAAGATAATGGTCAGGTTGAAGCCGTTAATAAATTTTTAACCACCATGATCAAACGGATTATTGGAATTCATAAATCGAATTGGCATACCATGCTTTTTTCAGCACTTTGGGCATACCGAACCTCAGCAAAAACTGCAACAGGTTTCACTCCTTTTCAGCTAGTTTACGGTTTAGAAGTTGTCTTACCGATTGAATGTGAAATACCGTCACTCCAATTAGCCATAGAATTACTACCAGCTACCTCTGAGGACGAGAAACACTTTTTATACTTAGCTCAATTAGATGAGACTCGGCGCACCGCTGCATTAGCTACCGAGGATCATAAAAAATGAATGAAAGCTCAGTATGATAGGAGTGTTACACCTTGTGTTTTTTCAGAATGTAACCTAGTCTTAGTATATGATCAAGCTAACGATAAGCTAGGAGCTGGGAAATTTGAACCCATGTGGCATGGCCCTTATATTCTCAAGCGAGTGCTTGCAAAAGGCGCCTATGAATTGACTGATTATGACGGGGTCTCTTTAGATAAACCAAAAAATGGGCTTTATCTGAAGAGATATTATGCTTAAATCTTGTGTGGAGATCTTACTTGTATATTAAATATTTTCGTAGCTAGTGTGTCTTAGATTAGAAGAGTGTGCCTAGTTTATGTTTGTTTTTACTACTATCCCTGCTTATCTGGATTACTCTTGATATTGCAGATGTCGACATCCCTTCAAACGTATATTGGTTTTGTTGATGGTGCTTGTCGTAGTACACAAAACATTTCTTTCACAGCCTGGGTTATTTATTCACCCACTGATGAGTTAATATCTATGCATGGGGTAAGCCTCAGTCAAACAACAAATAATATCACAGAATATAGTGTAGTGATTGAGTTATTATCTTAATCCATTTCATTTGGAATTCGACGTTTGATCATTAGGTTAGATTCTGAACTCATTGTATTACATTTAAATCGAGTATACGCAATTAAAAATCCTGTATTATTGAGATTATTTTTGAAGGTACGTCTCTTGGAACGAGAGTTTGATTACATTGAATATCAACACATTCTGAGAAATTTAAACACATTGGCTGATGCATTAGCTACTAGTGTTATAAACAGACATTTACAACATTAAAGAAATAAATCAAAGCAACATTTGATAAACATGTTGAACAGATAGTCGGAAATAGTAGTAATATCATAGAGTAAGAGTAATGTTTTCAAAAAATATTACATCATCCTTGATTATAGGTTTAAAACACCTTATGATCGGCAAAAATAGTGATACAAAAAACAAAAATGTCATAGTCTGCACAATCATCCACTATCCGTGGTGGTGATCATGATATTACACGACAGCTCGCGCTACTCTATTCAGGAATCTCCTGAACTGACCAGGAACTCCAATAACATGTCTCTGAAGATGGAGAGGGATATCATCTATCGAAGTCTTCAGGATATCCAAGGTCAACCGTTCTAGGTTATGTTCTAGGTCAGTAAGAATCTCAGCTGCCTGATCCTGTGGTGCTGCAACGAACTCTCTTTGCTTCCTGTCGAAGCGACGGAGCGTGGCTGGCCTGCGTGGACCAACATCTACATTTTAAAATTGTTGTCATCAGTATTGGACGATTTAAACAAAAACAAAATAAAAATTAGAATTTAGAACATGTTAAAATGATTCTTACCTGATTCATCCCACTGTGTTCCCGGAGGAAGGGACATCTCTCGATCACCACGGAAGTCCATCCCGGAATATGGGAAATATTTTATGGCGAAGATTTGGTTCTCCAACCAATGGAAATAAGCTGGAGTGAAACGAACAATCTCAACGCCCTCGCTATGACGGGCCACCAGTGCAACCCATCGGACCATCCGAGGCTCCATGATTGTACCAGGATCAACTGAGATAAGCTGCGGGGCAAGTGAAGGAATTCTCTCCAAAGCAAATGTGACAAAAATAGCTCCATACCCAAAGTTTTTCAACTTTGAGTTCTTTTCCCGGGTCAATTTGTCTTTTATGTTGGCCAATAATGCCTCACACCAATTGAAGATGGTGCCTCTGAAACAATCAACAGCAGTCTGCATCTGGGATCTAGTAGCAACATGTGGAGCTACGCTCCCACACAACCGGGTTACATTAAACGCAACCACTTTGAGTTCAGGACGGATGATTGTTTTTATATCAATGCGCTTGTCTTTGGGATCCGCTTCCACATTGCAGAACTCTTGCTGAAGGCTAGTGATAGATTGGCCACCTGCCCTAGCCCCAAACAAAGAGATTGGTTCACCTCTCTTCGATAAACCAATAAGAAAATATATATCTTCCAGCTCAATTTCGAGCTGGTGATCTCCAATTATGAAGCACTGTTCCTGGATGTCCCAATTGTTTACTAGCCATGTGAGTAAGTCTACTTGGGCCCTCATACCCTGAATAGCCCAGAATTTATATAAACCACATTCCCTCAATACACGCAATGTGGGTGCATGTACTATTTCGGCCTCATCAACCTCTTCATGTTTGCGTTCCCTCCACTCGAGCATTGTAGATATTCTGAAATGGGCAAATTAGAAGATTAGAAACAATTTGAGTGAAAAATTTTGGTTTATTTTGGGAGAATCTATCATTTTATTTTCTTCACAACGTCTCTGCACCTTTTGCATAGAGACAGTGCAGAGGTCCGCACACGCCCTGTACAAAAAGTGCAGGACCACGACAATTTTCTCTTTGAAAAATTGTCAGGGTCTGCAGGTGCCATGTGTATTACCTGCGGAACCCCGTGGGTGAAATTTTGAACATATTTTTCTCCTTAAAAATGAATTTAAAACCTAAAGTAAGAAAGTGAACAGACAAAAATGAAGGCAAGGATGACGTGGATTACGTGTAGCTGATGATTTTCGATTTTGACGGTCGAATTTTCCGTAATCTCCTCTGGAACGTTTTTCACCAAAAGCTCTCAACTTTCACTCTGGAATCAAATGGTAAAAATGATTTGAAAAACTCCTTTTTATAAGATTTTTTGAATAAATGAAATACAATTTTGTTTATTTTCCACTTTGAAAAGTTGTTTTTTGAATTATTTTTATTAATCATAAACAGGTATGTTTAATTTTTGAGTTTTTGTGCAGAATAAAAGATTTTTTTGGGTAAAATGATCATTTTGACAGAGTATACTTTTTATCAATTTTTCAAACTTGGTAAAAATTATGAAAAAGAGAAACCTAAGAGTACAATTTTATCCCTTTTTCGAACTCGTTAAAACTTACGAAAAAAAGAAAACCATGAGTACATTTTTATCCCTTTTTCGAACTCATTAAAACTTACGAAAAAGAAAAATCTTGAGTTCTCTTTTAAGCCCTTTTGAGACTCTTTCAATATGAAAAGATCGTCGAGTACTTGACTATTCGAACTTGTTAAAAGAAATGAACAGTCGTCCCTTCAGTATAATTTTACCCCTTTTTCGGACTGAAATGGACTATTTACGAAAAAGGTATACGTTGACTAATCATGGTCAATAGAGTTCTCTCCTGTATTATTTTATCCTTTTTCGGGCTTGAGAGACTAAATTTACAAAAAAGTACACCCACGAAGTTTTCTTAATTTTTTCTTCTAACTCCCTAAAATTGAAAAACACCAAGTTTCTCCTATACTGGACTCGTTAAAACTTAACAGTAAAGGACCCGTCGATTGCAAACAGGAACGAACCACTCCTTCTTAGGGTTCGATTTTATACTAAGGTGGACTCATCTGAAGGATGAGCTTATATAACAAGAAAATGTTATCCTCCTCAAGCTTATCAAAAAATAAAGAGGTACTTGCCAGAAATGGTGGGGGAAAAAGAGAGAAAATGTATCCAGTTGTCACACTTTGATTAAAAGCAGTGTACCACTCTTGAACACGACACTTTTTGTCACACTTCTACCTGGGTTAGGAAAATTCTTTGCCTATCAGTTAATCAAACCACATTGAAAGTCTTCAGTCGGTTTCTGGGTATTAGCTTAGGTCAATAGTTACCAAACCATATGTAGTGTCGTTATGTGTTCAAGAGGACAGTTCAAACAAATCATTCATCTGCAAACATATGTCTCCATTCGCATTGACCATCCCTGAGTCAGTCCTTGCAAAATATTTCTTCAAAACTTGATCTAATGGTTTCATGTCGTGGGTTTTCCTACGACGGATCACTTTCTATCGACGACAACTCATCCTCTAGGAAGTTGATCTAGAATCCTATCAGTACCTTGGAATCTGCATGCCCTAATGGCAGATTTCTCGCTTTTGATGGTAGGTTACATCATTGACCTCCGATCATATGATTCTATGAAGTGTTCGACTTCAAATCATTTATTCACACTTCATGGATTGTACTGAGTACTTTGAGAGCCATTGTCATTATTGGTGGTTTCTCTCACACTTGTTAATAGTTCACATCATTGACTGGTAATCAAGTGGTTTCTACCATTTTCGAGTTCGACACAATCAATCGCATGGATAGAATCGTGCTAGTTCGAGAAGCAGAAATCAAGACCCTTGATCTATTTTCCACCATCCAGGCTGCGAGGAGTTTTATTGTTAATTATGCAGTAAACTATTCATGACAGATGGTTGCATCCATACTGTGTCTACTATTGATGTAATATTAGAATCATTTCTATACCAGAACATTTTAGTTAAGATTTGATTTAGTTAGTTTTTTCTCTAAGTATGGGAATTCCTACCTCAACGATGATATATATATACATATATATATATATGTATATATATATATATATATATATATATATATATATATGTTTGCATTGAATGTTTTTACAGGTTCCAACCGGCATCCACAAGCCAATCCTCGGAATGATAATGCACTTAACTCTTCGAATTATCTCAGACTTCGCGCTGCAGGGGGAAATATGTTACACATTATTTTATCACCATGACATTTTACTATCTATATGGGTTCATCAATACCTATATAGTGCTCCCTTAGAAGTCTACAACCCTAAATTTCCTAAACCAAGTCCTGAATTTGGAGAAAAGCTTGTAAAAATCATAAAACACTTGTACCGCACTTTTCCTTAGCCTTACCTGCAGCACCGCACCCTTTTGCTCTAAAAACTGTGGAGCCAACTGCATGTTTTCTTCATTAAAGGTGCAGACCCCTGTAAAAGGTAAATTGAAGGTGAAAGTAAATTCTAGAAGCCCAGCTGGTCGAATATTCTCCCAGCTGGAAGCTTCTAGAAGGCATTATCTAGTCAAAGCCTCACTCCCTCCATTCATGAACATTCATTCCTTCATAAAAGGAGCCTATTCCTTGGTTTTTGGAACTAAATCCCTTGATAAGAGGACTCTATCCCTTCCATTTTGGAGTTGTAACCACTTTCCTTCTCCTATAAATTGAATCTTTGGTTCAGTCTCAAGGGTACATGCTGATATGTAAAACTTCTCTATACATTTTGTATACACTTAGTACTTGCTTTGTACTTGGTAGCTACGATAGAGAAGGGAAATGTTGAATAAACATACTCTTTTTTCTAGCTTTTATCCATGCGAGAACGATTACACACTCATATTTAGGCTGGTTCAAAGAGTGGAAGGGCTTGTCAGACCAAAGGAAATCGCTTGTTCCAGACCCCGGAAGGACCTATACGACATCAAGGCGAATGCAGTTGTAAGACTCCTTATTTTATTTAAAGATAATACAAATGGATCATGTTTTCTCAATAAGTTGTTTATGTGTTTACTTTAATGACTTATTTCTTAAATTCCTTGATCATTAAGATAGATTTGTGATTTTTGAGTTAGTATATGTTGCAGGTGATTTTGATTCTCTTCAATGTCTTTGTTTGCAGGTCTTAAAAGATGACTTCTAGGAGTGACGAGAAAGAAGAATTCAACTAGCATTGGATCACAGGTATGTCCTTTCTTCATCATAGAAAATTCTAAATCATATATAATCTAGAGAAAGTAGTTTACATTTGTCCTGTTTGTTTCTAGATATCCTTGTGATACTAGGGAGATCTTTCTTGTCCGCAAGAACGATTTATCCGCCTAACAAAGGGTAATTGATATTCCAGAGGAAAAAAATATTGATGTCTTCATAGGGACTTTAAAGGATAACATCCAACATTAAGTTCGTGTTTGGGAACCTGATTCATTGGAGAAGGCATTCAGGTTGGCAAGAAAAATTGAATGTAAAATTATGGCAACAAGGAAGCCTACCACTCACATCTAAAATGTCTTGGACAATCATTCCAAGGTGTTTGAAACTCCCAAAGGACTCCCACCTATTCGTGATCATGATCATGCTATTCATTTGCTTCCAGGAAGTGTTCCTCCAAACATCGAGCCTTACAGATATCCTTATGTCCAAAAGAGCGAAATGAATGTATGATTGCATAAAATTTAAAGGCTAGTATAATTCATCATAGTCAAATTTCTTTCTCTCCTCCAGTATTATTGGTGCACAAGAAGGATGGATCATGGTGCATGTGTCCGAATTACAGGGAGCTCAATAAGCTCACTATTAAAGATAAATTTCACATTCCTATGAATGATGAATTATTGGATGAATTACATGGAGCAATTTATTTTACCAAGTTGGATCTTCGTTCAGGATATTATCAAATTAGAATGAAGACCGAAGATATTCCAAAAACAACATTTCTAACTCATGAGGTTCATTATGAATTTTTGGTCATGCCTTTTGCCTTACCAATGCACCTTCTACATTTCAAGAATTGATGAATTCCATTTTCAAACCCTTCCTTAGAAAATTTGTGCTAGTATTTTTTGATGATATACTAATCTACAGCAGGTCTTGGAAGGATCATGTTGAACATGTTAACAGGGTGCTCAAACTATTGCAGGAGAAACAATTATATGCAAAAACATCAAAATGTTTCTTTGGAGTACAAGAGGTGTAATATATGGGTCATATTGTATCTCACGAGGGTGTTAAGATAGACCCTAACAAAATTAAAGTCATTAAGGAATGGAAAGTCCCCACAACCATGAAGCGGTTGTGAGGATTTCTCAAGTTAATAGGGTATTATCACAAGTTTGTTAAGAATTATGGGAGAATAGTAGCACCTCTAACAACATTATTGAAGAAAGATGCATTTTCATGGACTCCTGAAGCAACTAAGGCCTTTGAACATCTTAAAGAGGCAATGTGCCTAGCACCGGTCTTAGCTACGCCACACTTCACAAAAACCTTTATTGTGGAATGTGATGCCTCAGGAAATGGAATTGGTGCAGTTTTAATGCAGGAAGGAAGACCCATTGCTTTTGAAAGTCGTCCAATCAAAGGAAAGTATTTACAGAAACCTATTTATGAGAAGGAAATGTTAGCAATACTACATGCGCTAAAGAAATGGCGAACTTACCTAATGGGAAGACACTTCAAGGTAAAAACTGATCATGATAGTCTTAAACACTTTTTGGAACAAAGACTATCTTCGGAAGAGCAGCAAAAATGGGTCACAAAGATGTTGGGTTATGACTTTGAAATAATCTACAAAAAAGGAAAGCTTAATGTTGTTGCAGATGCACTCTCAAGAAAGAATGAAGAGGTGGAAGCATTGCTTTGTGCCATTTCTATTATCCAATCAGATTGGATAACTGAAGCAAGAGATGAATGGAAGAAGGACAAAGATGTATGGACACTCATTCAAAAGTTGCAGCAAGATCCTAGTACATCTGATACATTTAGTTGGAAAAATGATTCCTTATGGTACAAATATCGCTTATATATTTGGAAGAATTTCCAACTATAACAAAATATTCTTTTGGAATTGGACACTTCCCCTTTAGGAGGACACTCAGGATTTTTAAAAACTTACCACAGGGTGAAGTAAGACTTTTTTTGGGATGCCCTTAAATCTAATATTCAAATTTTTGTGGCAAAATGTTTGGTTTGCGAGCAAAATAAAGTTGAGACAATTAAGAGCCCGGGTCTTCTACAACCTTTATTCATTCCAAGTCAACGTTGGGAGGAGATTTCAATGGATTTTATCACAGGTTTACCTAAGTCCGAAGGAAAGAGTGTCATCATTGTGGTAGTTGATATACTTACCAAGTATGCACACTTTTGTGCATTATATCATCCATTTAAAGCAAGTACAGTTGCTATACTGCATTTATGGAAACAGTTCAAAAGCTACATGGAAACCCAAAGATTATTGTAAGTGATAGAGAGCCAATTTTTACTAGAAATTTTTGGACAGAATTATTTTCTTGTTTGGGTACTCAACTAGCTCATATCTCATATTATCATCCTCAATCCGATGGTCAAATTGAGATAGTGAATAAATGTTTGGAAGGATATCTTCGTTGTTTTGTATATGATAAGAAAACACAATGGGTCAAGTGGTTACCTCTCGCTGAATGGTGGTATAACACTTCCTTCCATACTGCAGCAAAAATGACCCCATTTATGGCACTTTATGGATATCATCCACCATCCATCACATCATCTTTACGAGAAAAATCTAAGGTTCAAGCAATGGAATATCACATCGAGCATCAACAAAAATTTCTCCAACTCTTAAAGGATAACCTAAATTTGGCACAAAATCGAATGAAACAACAAGCAGATAAACATCGTAGCGAGAGAAGTTTTGATGTAGGAGATTGGGTATTTTTACGGCTACAACCATACAAAAAAATGTCCCTCAAGCAAGCTAAGAAGGATAATAAATTATCTCCAAAGTACTATGGTCCTTACAAGGTGTTGCAAAAGATTAGTACTATGGCATACAAATTGGAGCTTCCTCCTTCTTTGCGAGTGGATTAAATTTTCCAAGTTTCATGCTTAAAGAAGGTTATAGGTGACAAACTTCCAGTTCAAACAATATTGCCAAAACTTGATGAGGAAGGAAAAATCATATTGGAACCTGAAGCAGTCACGAAAACAAGAACTCGACAGGTATGAAATAGATCATTTTCAGAGTATCTCATCAAGTGGAAGAACTTACCCACTGAAGATTCTACATGGGAGGATGAGAATTTTATATAGAAGCATCCGGAGCTACTCAAGCGTTGAGGACAACACTTTTTTGAAGGAGAGGGGCATGTTAGGTCCCTATATTACTAGTATAGTCCCTTATTGTTGCTAGTGTAACCCCCTTATTGTTATTGTTGTACCCCTGTAACCCCAATATTGTTATTATTGTGCCCTTACATTATTATTGTTAGGTCGGGTAGGATTATATTGTGACCCCATGGACTCCTATATATAGAAGGAATTTTTTTCATTCGTATCATTCAATAATTGTTCATTTATGTAATGTGAAGGAAGTTGCCCACTCGAAGTGTCTTATTTCCAAGGCGTTGATCTCTCTTTTCTTCTATTTTTTTATTTGGTTTCATAACAACATCACCCCGATCGGGGTGGGGAATTGAATTGGTGACTTCATATTAAGAGTGCGTAAATAGCCCACCCAATGACCGTTTATTCAAGACCCCGTGAACTTTATTTGCTTGTTATTATTTTTTAAACTTTTTGTGTTTTTTTTCCAATGTTTTAGTTTTTGTTTTCTTTTATATTTTAATTTTAATAAATTTATTTGTTATTTTATTTTATTTAATTTTCTATAGGGCTTGTGTCGATCCTTGGCTAGCAACCTCATCTCATTATGTGTCATTTTGATTGTTGATTTTAAATTTTTCGTTGTAAATGATCGAGTCTGCTCGCACAATGTGTCAATTTCATTATTGATATTTAAGTTTTCATTTCAATGGGTCGAGCTTGCCTATATTTTGTGTCAATTTGATGGTTGCCTTTTAAATTTTTGTTGTAGTGTGTTAGGCTAAGATTTTAAATTCATCATATTTTTATCATTTAAAAAAGAAACTACTACTGGAATATTGACTCTTTCATTCAGGTGTTCAGTTTTAAAGTTTTTTTAGTCAAAAAAATTTCCATAATGTGATGGTTGAAAATTTGTCAAAATTTTAAGGTTTTCAAACATTCCAGTATTCCAGCATCAACATTTTTTGTTTTTATGTTTTTTTCATGTTTTTTTGGAGTTTTTTGGCTAGAGTTCCTGTTTTGAGTTTATAGTTTTTGTTTCAAAGTTTATAGTGTTTCATGATAAGCATGGTATTGGTGACCATGATGATGAAGGCATATATAAGAGATTGATGTTGTAGATATTCCACTACCTGTGGTTATGGAATTTGGTGAAATAAAATGCTCTAACTTGATGTATTGTTATTGGGTTCATAAGGTTGTGTTGTCACATTAGCCTGTTGCCCTGATCTTTCAAGTCGAGCCCTTGATGAAAGATTGATGACATAATGTTGATGATCATGATATTTATGTGTTTATGATCTAACAAGATCTGTTGTTGCATGACTCTAGTAAAGAAAGACTGATGACATGAATGAAAATGAAATTGCGTGTGCTTCTATGATACATGAGTATCTAACATTGATGATCTACAACAAAGGTATGAGCCTCACTCGTGCAAAGGAAGGATCATAGATGTGACTATGCCCGATAGACAAAGAATTGAAGTTATGTACAATTAATTCGGTTTGTACTCCGAATCAAGGGATATCTGACATGTCTTTCCATTATAAATTGATTTCTAGAATTGCTGGAATTGTGCTGGAATTGAGCATGAAATCAGATGGTCACTTGGAAGATGACAGTTCTAAATATGTGTTGCAGATACCAGTAAGATATTTCAGCAGGGAAAGTTCGTATGATTGAACCGAACTTGTGTTTACAGGTGACCGAGACATTCATATGGATATGTCATTATGTTTGAGGATTGTGCTACATGTTTTGGCTTATTGATATTAATAAACTCTATTTTGAACTTTTGACATGATTCTTAATGATTGAGATATATCTATAATTATAAATCTTACCATAATCACACATTTCAATTTGACATGATTTGAATTGGCAATAGTTGATTTTTCCCAGATGACAATGCTATGTGGACATAGGGACCTTCAGTGTCGTATGTGAGTATACATAAGTATGGTTTTGTATTGGCCTCCTTGTTCCTAGCACAATGGTTGTTGTGACTTAGTTTGAACATGCATGACTTAACCTTGACGTATTTGGACTTGCATCTAGTGACGGAAATGACCTGTAATGGCATGTTAAATGACAAGCTTGATACGAGCTCTACCTGTCACCCAGTCAAAAGAATTGATATTGTGAAATCAATTTCTCTGATAACATTTTCTGTTTGGATTCTAAACTTTGATGAGCTAACTTTGTTGACAAAACATTGATTTATGTAAGGTTGACTATGTTGGCTTGGTAAGACATTATGCTTACTCAGAGAATTATGTGATGCAACCTCCCCAATTCAAATTTGTCTATATTTGACAGCTATTTGGTGAAGTCATGATAATGAGTTCCAAGGTATGGCCTTGATTTTGATTATGGTTTTGATTATACATACTGATAGTATGCCCTTGACATGTAATAAGCCTCTAACAATATAAATAAGAGGGAGATGGCTTCTGAATATTGTAATGATGTATCATGGCATGATGAATCAACTTCTGTAATTTGAAAATGAATCTCATGTTGCAAGACTGTTGAAATATCTTTGTGTAATTTAAATCCTTGGACACTCTGATTTAAATTTCAAATGTTGATTGAATGTGACATGACCTCTGTTAGTTGATTGAAGCATTGATGTTTCATTTTGAACATCCATCCATATATGGTGTGTATAGAACATGATTAAATTCATGATTGAGTTGCTTCATTCATAATTGCCACCAAACATATTTTGAAATATCTCCATGAAATTTTCTACTTTTAAAAATGAGACATTTCTCTCATGATATGTAGCTGCATGGATGAACTGATGATGTTTTGGATTATTATTGATGATCACAATTGGATGTTGCCTTAGTATGAGATCTTCCATAATATCTTGGACGAGAGATCCATAGCACGACTGAGGTTGAATATAATACTGCTAGCAAGGCTAGCTATGAGGCATGATGTAGAAGCTCCTTAGAGAGCTATCTGAGAATGATCTGGATCAGACATGGATACACTACGATGACAAATAACCCCATATACATATAGTTTGGACTGTGATTTCTCCATTTATTGAGACAGTGCAGTTATTCGAGACAAGCATAGGCTTGTGATTAACACCTTCGTGATAGGCAGGATGATTATGGCATCCATGTGTGATTAACACCTCCGTGAGTGGGAGGATGATTACGGTATCTTGTTGTGATTTACATGATTATGTATGTTCTAACATACCACTTGATTTGATGTCCTGTATGAACAGGAATCAACAGATACCATATGAGAGTAGCATTGATTGAGGGCACTGAGCCAACTCCTCCTCCCTGTCTGAGCTCCTAGGAAAAGGAATTGAGATAGAGGGCTCTTGGGATTGATGAAACTCTAGACAATAGGGCATATTCCCTATCTGTTACCCATAGGTTTTAGATGCTTCTCCCCTATCTTCATAGGGTCGTAAAATGTTTCTCCCTTGATTGGTCTTTGCAGAGTATACCCTAGTTGGCACCATACCCACAAGTAAGGCTTGTCGGGAATACCACTCATCGTTTAGCTAATGAGTTGAGAATGTACTTGGGGTGTACAACCCAATTCGATTATGATGCAGGTGTTCTACCACATGATTATTCAGGGTCATCGATGGGAATATTAGTAGGCAATAGGATGGGTTGAGATAACCCTATACGATTTTGGGTTGAGAGTGAGCTCCCCGATGTGATACCAAGGTTGATATGGGCTCCCTTGCATGGATGGATATCCTATTTCTAGATATGGGGTTGTAGAGGTATAACTCCCCCATGATTTTTTGGGTAGAGATGCACTCCCCGATGCGATTACAAGTTGAGGTGTGCATTATCACTGCAATAATTCCTAGTGTTGTTATTATTTTTGTTTTAAAGAAATATTAGAGATAACTATAAACCTACTTTAAAACTTAGGATCTAGCCTTCCTAATCCTCAGAGAGGGCTCTCTCTTTATGATTTAACTTTGTTGTTTCTAGTTGATTTTAGGCTACTTATGTAAGATTGATTGGTTTTTTATTTTGGTTTGGTTTGGTGGTGGAATTACTGATTCAGATGGATAGGTGTAGGTCTATTTTTCATTGGGATATGGAGTCAATGTATCAAGAAACATGTCAGAATCAAGTTCTAAAGGAAGTGTTCATAGGGCAAGGTAGCTGAGTAAATTCAGATCTTTTAGGCTAGGTGGTGAAATGGTTTTCAATTGGGATCAACGAGAAGTTAAGGATTCCTCAAACCGGATATTGAAGGAAATGAGAGAGGTCAATAGAAACTGAGAAATGAAGAATTCCCTAATTGGATATCAGAAGAAAACATTATAATGAATAACAATTCAAAACAGAGTGTACTTAAACAATTTCTACAATATTATTCTTGTTATAACATTTAAATTGGAAAACATATAAGTCTATGAAAAAATTAAGGAAAAACATGAACAATAGAAAGATACTTCACTGAAGTGGCTCAAAACATGAATCATGTAATGCAATTCCTTTATTACTCAGTCCCGACCAATACAACTATATAAATGTTCAGAAATCCACACACCCTCAATACTTCGAATTATGAAGTATTTATACAAAAACTATTACAAAATATCCTAAAACTCATTTAGGATTTATTCAAGGAAAAATAAATATCTTCATGCAAGAAGATAGAGACACGTAGGAGACTAAATGCTAGTTGTCCCTCTTTTATTTGGATTTGTGCTTTGATATTTTGTTTCTTTCTCTCTTTTGATGCTGTTGTATGTTGGCTGCATCTTTACGCTGGCTGATCTTTTCTAGTTTATCTTTTAACTATGCTTTTCATTTTAAAATCTGTCTTTCATCTGATACTCTTTAAACTCTGTTACTGCTTTACTTTTAACCTTCATGCTTTGTTTTAACCTTGACTGCTCTTTTACCTTGTTTTACTTTTACCTTTCAAAGTAAATCACATAAATTTTCCCAAGCTTCTACATCTGGTAATTTAAATTTTAACATTCTTCTAAAAATTTCATCAGCTTCTGTGTATTTTGCAAATGTAGGCTTTTTGATGAAAAGATGATTTACCTCATGTTGCAGGTAAAAGATATTTTCAAAACTCTGATAGAAAACTTTTCTTGTAGGTATTCCTTTCATGGAGGAATTGTTGGACTGCTCTTTGGCTACTTCTCTGATTTTCTTGTCATAGTCTTCATGTTTCATCAATCTGTCATTGATAACCAAAGGATTAGGCAGACATCAAATTTAACCATGAATCTAGCTATTGCAAGTTCCATGTTTTGACACTTATCTTCAAGTTGTGTCATTAGGTTTCTCTTTGGAAATTACCTTTCTTACCTCAAGGATTGTTTCAGTCCTGTCACTTATGCCAATTTCTTCCAATTCCTGTTTTTTTTTAATTAATAAACTTAATGATATCAATGGACTCTTCTGGTTTTTTACCAAGTTCTTCCTTGAATTTCTGAATGGCTTCACTTGCTGCTTTAATCAAATCCTTCTTCTCAAATATAACTTGGATAGATGGCCAAATATCATTAATAGAGTTAATGATATTGGCCCATAATTGTTGCTTTTCTTGGGCAAGTGGTCCTTTTGGTGTCAATTCTTTCTCTAATTTTTGTACTTTCTCAGTCAATCTGTTTGACTTTTTGTTTCATTCTTATGCATGACTTGAACTAGCTTCTTCTCATCCTCTAGACTTTTTATTTGTTCTTTAAGTCTATTTATTTCATTTGTTTGGATGGACATATCCTGCATAGCTTTAATCAATTTACATGCTTCATCACTAGGATGAGTTGTTGCTGTTGTTGAATCTGTAGCTGATGTAGTTGTTGATATTGAAATTGTTGTAGCCACTGGAACTGTTGTTACCACTGGATCTGTTGAAGTAGAAGGAAGTGTTGTAGTAATTGTAGGAATAGTTGTGACAATTATTGCTTCCATGCTGGCCTTTTTCTCTTGCACCAATTTATCCATCTCATTCTCCATCTCTTTCAGTTGAGCTGTCAAGTGAATGATGAGATTCGTCATTTCATCTTTTTATCCTTCATTTTCTAATACTTCTTTTGCTTGTGAATGTTCAGTGGGAGGAAATTTTAGTTGTTTATTCAATGCAACAATGTCTGCATTCTTTTTCTTGATGAGATCTTCTGCAACTTTAATGTTTTTGGTATCATATGCTACCTCTATGACCAATTCTTCTAGTGATTTGATTCTGTTGTCCTTGTCTTGTGAAGATGCTTTCTCTAGTTTTAATTGTCCTCTAATGTTTTCTAGATTATTTTACAGTTTTTGGACACTCATAGCTTTGTTGGTCATTGTGGAGTCTAGCATTTCTCCAGCTTGCTTATGAAATTCTATTTGGTCTATAGGATGAACATCTTTGGTTTGAACTTCAAATGTTGTCTTTCTATAATTAGATAATGACTCTAGATGTTGTTGTACTATGGGTTGCAAGAAGATCATATGCATCTTACTGGTCTTGTAATCAAAATTAGAAATCAACCTGTTCTGGTCACTAGGTGTCTGCTTCCAGAATTGGGCATAAGTGACTGCTTTTAATGCCTCATTCCTAAGTTTGATTTCCTTGTACTTCTCCATGATATCTTGTTCTTTATCTCTTGGTTTACTTGATGAAGATACTTCAACACTATGCTTCTTTTGAATGATTTGAGTATTAGATGTTGAAGGCTGGTGAGTTTCCTTTGAAACTACTGGAGGTGCATTTTCTTTAACCATTGTGTTTGTATAAATAATTTCAATTGTCTCAACTTGTTCATTTACTGGATTTATCTTGGGTTTCTTCTTGTACATTAGTTTGAATTTAGTTTCAATGGTGGTTTGAGCTGAATATGATCCTTCTTCTCTTGCTCTGTTGGAGTTCATGTCTTGTAGGGTTGGAGTTTGCAAGATGGAACTAGTATCACCTTGCTTCTCTACTTCTTCCAAAGTATTCTCCAACCACTCTAACTGGTTGGAGTACTTTTCTATCTCTCGTTTGGACTCATGGACAAAAGGAGTTAATTTAAATTTGATTCTTAACTTGCTGATAACTCCTAAAGGATCATAATTCCATTTGAAACTTTCATTGAACTTGAATTCCCTGAAGACACTTTTCTGCTTGTTGACCAGCACCTCTATTGTTGCAAATAAAAGGACCGGTCTAGTTTTTTATCTTAAACTGTGTTTTCTTCTTGGCTGACAGGAAATTCACTTCATCATAGTTTAGAATCTTCCTGATATATTCTAGTGCAAATAAACTCATTGGGAGGTATTTGGGCAGCTTGTATGGAGAGAGTTGACATCCATACACCCTAATCTCAGTGTGGTTCTGGTATAAATTCCAATCTCATGTTATACTGTGTTCAGACAACTGCGATACTTTTCTTATTTCTTCATTGACCCAGGTTCAGTGCTACTTAGCATATTGACAATTGGATGAATAAATTAATCAATGAAGTTGTTGTAGGTAAACTCTGTGGAATATTTCCTGATTAAGGAAGTTTAGAAGACAACAGATTATAGATTACCCTCAGTGTCCAGTTTTTGAACGCTAACTGCAAACCTTTCAGATTCGAAATATAGGAATAAATGAAACAACACTGAAGAATACTTGAAGACTTCTTCTTCTGGTAATTTAACAAGTTTCTCATGGATTTCATCTGATAAGTATTGAGATAAGTTATATGTGAAGGCTGGAGACTCTCCTGTGAAAAAAATAGACAAAAAACCTAGGATTGAAGAATCTACATACTCATCTGTAAAATAGCCTAAAATTCAAGACAACATTGTGACAATATGTCTTGTTCTTTCTGAGAAAATTGAGGCTAAATAGGGAGGGTTTCTCTTTGGGGTTTCAACTAATGAAGGCAGAAAGGTTTGGAAGATCTGAAACCTCTTTGGAAATTCAAGTTTCAAATATAACTCAGTCAGGATTTCAATTGACAAAGGGGCTTCATCAGGCTTGGGTTGAATTTGAAGCATTTGGTTTATGGATTCTGCAGTAATGGTGAACAAAATTTCCTTATTGTGACTTATTAGGGCTCTTTCATTTGGCAGATAGTTAACTTGACAGAATCTGATGATTTCTGGGAATTAAAAGTCTGTGGGAGGATATACTTGGGTAAATTTGATTCCCAAAGGCAGATATCATCATCCCGGTCCATGAATTTATCATGGCTTCAACAGTGGAGCTCAAGGAGGTTGAAATCAGTGACAGGGTCACTGATTTTGAAGTCTTTGTCTGCAAGGGGGGAATTTTCAACATCAATAGTAGGAGGTTGCAGGGGATTGACTGCCACAATGCCTTGGGAAGCCATAGATTGGTTTACTTTATTAAATTTATTACTCTCTGGCTCAAGAAATAGTTTCAGGCCCTCAAGAATAATCTGAAAATATGATTTCGGTTTGCAGAAAGGGTTTGGGAGGCAACAGTGACTTTCCTTTCGTCTGCAAAGCTTTTAAACTGGTTCAATTGATTAAATTGTTACTTTCTTGCTCAAGTACATGTCTTGGCACTTACGAATACCTGGAAGGGGTAATTTATGTTCGCAAAGAAGGTCCTGGAGGCAGCAGAGGCTTTTTGGCAGTGAAATAGGCTTCAATGGTCTTTATAAGGCTTCAAACTGGTTCTACATCAATTTTAGTAGCAAAAGGCTCGAATTCTGATGTAATTTGATCTCAAAATAGTTGGCAGCAGTTGCTTTTGCTTAAAAACAGGTTGGCAAGGCTTCTTCTTCGCAGACTTCAATAAACAAACGGAGAAAAAGGCTTGAAAGGGCAGTCTTTATGTTTTTAACCAACAGTGGCTAAACATATGGGCACGAGGTCAAATTCAAATGAGGGTGGTAACATTGCAATGGGCGGAAAACAGCCCAGTGGTTTTGGCATCGCAAAAATATGGTAAATGGTTTTTGGCTTGGGAGTGCGATGAGTCGTGGGGCTGCCACATAGCAAGGGGGCGAGGTTGCGAAACTACTTATTTCGCAACCCTCTAATGGCGTTAATGGTCGGGCAGTCGGGGGTGCGAAAGCATCTATTGGTCACAGGATCTAATGAATTGTGATCAAACAGATGGAAAGTTGGGGGTGCTTTAATAGGCGGTTCCCATGAATATTTTATGCGATTGGTTTAATATATAAAGGGATGGGTTATGTAATATATGCGAAAAGGTTTAACACATAGGAGTGGGGTTAAACTATAATAGGAGGGTTTATATGAAGCGGGGAGTTGAAAGGATAGTGGGACCTGAGATTTATTATAAAGCGGGGTTAGAATGGTATATATGTGGGTCGGGGCTTTACAATGGTGAGGTTTAATCAAAGTGGGCTCAGGATGATATATAAACCATAGGTTAAAGTAATGTACAGAGGTTAATATAATATGGGAGTAGGGATATATATACATCGGGGTTTTTTAATAGAACTATATGTTATAATAAAATAAGGGGTTGGGGAAATATATATGCGAGAATTAGTATTATATGGGATAAATGTGTATGTATGCGGGATTAATATATAATAAAGTAAGTAAGTTAAAAATGAATGCGAGATGTTTAAAAATGATACCGGAAACGGATTTTACAATGGGGCTCAATATTCTTAACCTTTATAACTAGAAAAAGCAAATTTTTCATGTTTATTAATGAAAAGAGGAGTTAATAAAGGGAATTCTACTTTTAAAAGTAAAATGTGTATTTAAACTAGGGAAAGGGGTTTAAAGGAGGGGAAATGGGTGAAATAAGGGGAAAAGGTTAAAAATTAAGGGAAAGGGATATTTTTACAAGGGAAAATGCCTTTTAAGAGTGGAATTAGGGTTTTAAACAAGGGGAAGGGGATTTTGGGGGATATTAGTGATATGAAATGACCAATTGATGCTCTCCATTTCTTGTGAAAGTAATCTACCTACCCATCATTAACCTTACATTTTTTCTTCATTTATTGGGTGCATTTGAGCTTGTTGACCCTTTAATTTTTATTTGATAAGAAAACTATCTAATTCTAACCTTATGACTTCCACTGGCTCAGATTAAACTAATGAGCTCATTATTATTTTCTACCTAACTATTGATCTCCCAAGATTAAATGGTTTGGCTAGATCTTTATTCACTAACTATCACCATGAAATTTAAAACATGAATGAGTCAAGATTAAGCTGTTTGATCATCATGGATTGTGGCATTTTAACAAGTTGCACACAATCTTATTTGCAAAGTAAAGTAAAAGTAGTGGCATTTTAATTTGCAGCACTTTCAGGATCTATTTTTATCTCTTTTTGGGTGGGGTTCATATTTTATCTTCTTTTTTTATCTTTTTCTTGTAGTCTTTTGATTTTTCTTTTAGGACTTATCCTCTTTAAAAAAAAATTAATATGGGAAAAAAAATTATAGCCTAAGCAAAGTATGTACAATATTACAAGACTAATCATAGTCAATTCAAAATTATGAATCCTATTATTATAGGACCCTAACAGGAGCTCCACTTGGGGATGGAATTTCCTAGTGAAATGTCAGGAACTTTAAGATCAATGGGCTTTGAACTTTGACTGTGCTTGCCTTGAAACTATTTTCTGAGCTCTGCTTGATTCATACTTATGATATTATGTCTTTCAAAGCTTAGGGCCTTCTCTTCGGGCTTTAAATTTGCTAGAAAAACATCCAATCCAATCCAAACTTTGAAATGTTATGTACAATGAGCAAAGTAAAAAAAGTGAACTAATGGTTAGTTTGGAGAAAATTAATGCTTCAGCATCCTACCATTGACTAGTCCACATAGTAGATCTGATCCATCTAACTCTTTCAACAAAAATGCATTATTACCTCTGTAACCATAGATGATGTAAGGGCCTTTCCAAAGAAAATCAAATTTACCATCTTTCCGTTTATCTTCTCTTATAGAATCTCATTTGAGTACTTTATCACCTATGTAAAAATCATCTTCTTTTGTTTTCTTATCGAAAATATTTTTTATTTTATCTTGGATCACTTGTGATTTGACATAGACTTCTTCCCTGGTTTGTTGCAAATGTATAGTCTGATTTATCCTTCTCTGGATATCATTGGGTTCTACTTGCAACTCCTGAATTATCTTCATCACTGGTACTCCTAAAGAGGATGGAAAAACAACATCCATCCCATATATTAGTTGATAAGGAGACATACCAATGGACTTCTTTGTAGTGATTATGTCTGCCCATAAGGCATTGACTAACCTTTTGTTCTAGGTCTTTTTGTTGTCTTCTAACATTTTTTTTATGATATTAACCATGATTTTGTTTGAGGATTCTGCAAGTCCATTACCTTGAGGGTAATAGGCAGTGGAATGGCCAAGGTTGATGTGGTATTTGTTACATAATTAAATAATTTTCTTAGACTTGAAAGCAGCTGCATTACCAGTAATGAGTTTTTGAGGGCAGCCAAATCTAGAAAGTATATTGTTTTCAAGGAATGAAATAATGACAGAATCAGTGACTTGTCTAGAAGGAATGGATTCTATCCACTTGGTGAAATAATCAATGGCTGTCAAAATCCATTTATGTTGGGCTGAGGAGGGTGGGTGAATTTCACCAATGAAGTCTAAACCCCATTGCTGAAATGGAATTTCTGTGGAGATGGGTTTAAGGGGTAAAGGTAATATTTTTTTCTTCCCTTCAAAGATCTGGCATTTGTGAGCGGAGGTCACATACTTTCCAACATCTGCAAAAAGAGTGGGCCAGTAAAAACCTTCCCTCAATATTTTATCAGTAGTTTATTTCCAGTAAAGGTGTCCTCCACAGTCACCTGTATGAAATTCTTGCATAACTTTATCAGCTTCATTTTTCAGTAAAAAGTTTAATAGAATGCCACCATGATCTTTCCAAAAAAAAGCATTATCTATGATACAATATTTCATTGCCTTTAACTTTAGGAATCTACTTTTAGTTCTAGACAAATCAGGAGAGCTTGTAAGTTTAGTAAGACAAATGTGATATCTGCATACCAAGGTGAATCTAAGAAAGATTCACTGATCTGTGGAGTCGCCATCTCTTCCTGATCATCTAATTAAGCAATAAAATTTATATCTAAGGCTCGACAGTTCGATTCAACCATGAGTTTGGCTAAACCTTGGCCTTTAATCAATTTAGTGGGCTTTATTTCAATATCATATTACAAAATAGTGGCAATCCATTTTCCTCTCTTACCATCAGGTCCATTCTGATTCAGAATGTCCTTTACTACTAAATTTGGGACATATGCAATAATGTGTGAGTATAAAATGTACACTCTGAAATATTTAATAACCTTCACTAAAGCAAGAGCTTGTTTTTCCATTATGTTGTACTTTAGTGTTGCATCTCTTAAGGATTTGCTGAAAAAAGCAATGGGTTGTTCATAACCCTGATCATTCTTTTGCAACAAGACTGATGAAATGGTATGTTCTAAAGCAAAAAAAAGAAAAAAAAAATCTTTTTTGAAATCAGTACTTATTAGGACTGGTGTTCTTGTAAGGGATTGTTTGATTTATTCAAAGTACTGTTTAGCCTCTACTGTCAATTTAAGTGTTGAATCTTTCTTTAACATGTTATTCAATTCTCTAAATAGTTCTGCTAAATTAGAAATGAATCTTCAAAGAAATTTAATTTTACCTAAGAATGCATGTAATTCCTTGATGTTTCTAGAATGACTTATGTTTAAAATTGCCTCTATTTTAGTTGAATCTATCCTAATTCCCTCTTTTGAAATTATGTGTCCTAAGATTTTACCTTCTTCAAGTCCAAAGAGTGTCTTTTTGGGATTCAAATAATACCAAATTTTCTGCATTTAATGAAAACTCTTCCCAAATGATCTAGATGTTCATTGTCTGATTTTGAAAATATTGTTATATCATCTAGATAAATGACAAGAAAATCGTGGATTTCTTTGTAAAAAGCTATGTCCATAGCTCTATGAAATGTAGCTCCTGCATTCATTGATCCAAAAGGCATTTTCAAATACATGAAAGTACCCCAAGGAGTGGTAAATGTTGTCTTTGGTTGGTCTTCTGGTTGAACTAAGATTTGATTATATCCAGAGAATCCATTGAGCAATAAAATCTTGGATGATCCTACCACCCTCTGTAAAATATGGTCCATTTTGGGGAGAGGATAGTTATCTTTTAGTGACACTTTGTTTAAGTTACAGAAACCAACACAAATTCTGATTTCCATTTTTTTCTTCCTAGTGGGAACTAAGTTTGAAACCCAATCAGAATATCTGATATGTGCTGTGATTTGTGCTTCATACATCCTTTTTACTTCTTTTTCAATCAATGGCATAAGAACTGGATTTATTCTCCTAATATTTTTTTTAATAAGTTTCTGATTTTCTTTGATGGGTATTTTACGTTGTATTATGCTAGTTTCATAAGATTTCAGATCTTCATAACTCCATGCAAACACATCTTGAAATACTTTAAACAAACTTATATATTTCAGATTTTCTTCTGGAGGTAATGCTTTGGATAATTTGATGAGCTTAGGTTTTTATTCTGATCCTATGTTACAATCTTCTATGTCTGATCTTAATGGCTCCATTTTTGGTTTTCTAGCTACATCATTTGAGTCAAAAAGATCTTCTAATGGGGCCAATATCTTAGGAAAACAATTATCTTTAAGGTTCAAGAACTATGATTCATCATTGTTTATTTCTTCTATTTCTACAGTTTCTAATTTATTTATTTCTACTTTAGCAAATTTAGTTGGTTCAGTCAAATCTAAATTATTTACATCTATCTCACTATCTATAGTGTCATCTACTGTACAATCAGTATCTATGTTGAAATTTTGGAATTCTCCCTCAGCATTCATAAAGTTGTAGATTTGAGAATCTTGTGAAAATATCTGCCATTATTTCAAGTTGTCTGGAATAGTACGCCTGTGTCTTACCTCTACTGTGTATTGGTTATTTGGTTGAAAAGAAAATCTGCAGGTGCTAGCAAAAGTAGCCAAACTATGTGCCTGCATGTTCTATTTCCTTGGAATAACAACAAAGTAAGTTTCAAGCAACTCTTTAATCAAATCTCGAACAGTTTCTCTATATTGGCTTGGTCTAACATTATTCACAAAATACTATCCTTTGATTTGTTTTATGATTAATTCTGAGTCTCCCATGATAGAAACTCTCTTGGCTCCTAGTTTTCTAACAATTTGCAATCCTAAGATTATAGCTTCATACTCTGCCATGTTGTTTGTGCATTTAAAGTTTAACCTAAAGGCATGACCTTCAGAATGATTATTTTCCATGTTATGAATCCAAACTCCTGCTCCTACTCCTAATTTATTTTCTGAAACATCGAAATCTAAATGCCACACTGATTCATGAAATATATTGCCACTTTCAACTTCTTTATGTTTTTGTTGTAATGTTGTGTTTTCATCTGTGCCAGTATCAAAATTACATAAAATGAAAGAATCCGTATTAGAGTGTACAGAATAAATAGGATAATTATGTGGTTGTTCTGCACTACTGACCATATATTTTATTAAAGTTTCTCTGTAAAGCTTTTTGGGTTGACCAAATACTGAAATTGTCCCATAAGACATGTCTAACTGTAGAGATCCCTACAAATTTTCTCCCCATGAGCGAGATAATAGCATTCCATACTTTGGAGGGATATCAACAACTACAATATCCATGACAATACTCTTTGCTGGGTATTGGACTAAAGTGACACACAAGTCTTTTATCAAGCCAAGATATTTTACTTTACTAGAATCAAAAGAGAAAAGATCTTTGTATGGTCTTGCGATATCTAGATTCAATGTTTCCATGATAGCTTTTGGCATTAAGTTGTGGGATGCTCCTGAATCTAACATAGCATTGTGTAAAATATTATCATGAATACTCAAGCTAATGTAAAATGGAGGAACACCACCATCTTGATGTTTACCATTTACCTCAGGACCAAATAGTAATTCTGGTTGGTCATCATTTAGATTAACAGAGTCTTCTCCCTCGCTTATGTTTAGTGTTTCAGTGATTTGTGATTTGTATAAATCATGTTTTACCAACTCTGTTAGAGGAACTGGTATTTTCAATTTGGAAATTTCAGTTTGGATGTTAAATGGTACTTGTGTTTTTCCTAACTGAGTGATTTCTTCTTTACCAATTGCAGTTTGAGTGTTCTTCTCTTCTTTATCTACAGTTGGTTTTTCAATTTGTGTTTCCACTGTTTTTTTATTTTCAATCTTCTTATCTGGGACAGTTTGAGTTGCAATTGTAATTTTGGCAGCTTTTGAAGTTTCAGCTACAGTTGTTGTTTTAGGATCAGCTGAAGTTTAACAGCAATATTTGTAATGTTTACAATTTTTGGACTAGCTATAATTTTTAGACTAGAAATTTTCTGAGTTGAACTAGAATTTTGCTGATTTTCTCTAGGGAGAATTTGTAACACCTTAGTGGCAAGATCTTCTACTATTTTCTTGGTCTGATTTTGGGCAGTTTTCTTAGTAGGAGCTTCTGCATTATTCTTGCTTCTAATGTTATATTGTTTATGAAATTCATTAATTGCAAATTCATAACCTTGTTTATAATCAAAAGACTCCCTGGATTCTTTGTAATTGTTGTAGCATGTATAATTCTTGTTCTTCTTGGGTAAGAAAATTAATATTATCATCATTTATTCCCATTAAGTTAATCTGGGTGTCCTAATCATCATAATTTTGTTGGGAACTCTCTGCATAGTTTTCTTGGAAATGTGATCTAATCAATTGATCAGGTGTTGTTTCTCTTTATTTACCAGTGTTGGTATTCTTCCTAAAATTTGGATTTACTATTTGAGGACCTTGTTGTTGATTATCCCACTATGGTTTACCTTCCATATTTTCGAATATATCCATTATTCTTTCCATACTCTTTGCTAAACTATCTATCTTACTGTCTGATGTGGATGGTTCATCCTTACTGGTTACTCTTCTTTCATTTGTCATTCTGGCTCTTTTAGCTAACAAATTTGCTTCTACACTAATTGCATTGCTTTGCATTTGTTCTAATGTTTCTGGGTTTCTTTCTCTCAATTGGTATGACATATCAGTATCAAAACCATCAAGAAATTTTATTAAAGCTAGATATGGTGGGGGTTTGATATTTGCTGGAATAGCATTGTAAATACTATTAAACCTAGTACAATAGTCTTGAACTGATTCATTAGGAGCTCTTCTAATGTTTTCATATTCAGATAAATTTTGTAAAGGGTTTTTCTTTCTTTCCCATCTATTGATAAACAATCTATGGAAAGATTCTAAATCAACAATGTGATTGGCAGGTAAAGCTTTAAACCATTTCTTTACTTCTCCAACTAATGTTTGGGCAAACAATCTCATTTGAACATCAGCTTCATCAATTTCATGTAATTAAAAGTAATCAGTCATTTTATTAACATGTTGTTGTGCAGTGTATTGACTTTTACCATAAAATTGAAAGATTTTACTTTGGTAATCCTGGGGCATGGCATGTAATTGACCTGGTAAGACCAAAGGGGCATATCTGGTTGCCATGGCTAAGATTCTAGCTTGGCTAGGAGGTAAATTTTTGGTGCTTGGTGATGAGGTTGAAGTAGCTGCAAGTGAAGCAAAAGTTCTTGCAGATGAGGTTGGGATACTAGAAGATGTACTTGGAAATGAGGTTGAAGTACTAGGAAATGTAGCATAAGTGCTAGAAGGTGGACTTGAAATGTTTGGAGATGGAAATAAAACTCTAGGTTGAAGAGGAAGCATGTAAATGAATGATTTTGTGGAATGAAGTGTAGTGGAAATAATAGATAATGTGGTACTAAATAAAGATGAATTTACATATTCTGAATGAATGGTAGAAGGCTTAGGGGTATAAGCAGATAAAGCAGTTAAATCAACATAATTCTGAAAATAGGCTTCATCAATATCCTTAATCTAAGTTGCAACTAAAGACTCAAGTTTATCAAAAGGATCTAGAGCTTGTTGATCTTAATCAAGTGAAATAGTTTCCTTCTTTGTTTCAATAAATTGAATGAAATTAGGATCTATTACACTATCATAGATTGAATTTTCAGATTTAGTTCTTAACAAAGAGTGCTCAAAAGATAAATCAAATTCAATATCTTATAAACTTTATAATTCCTTAGGGGGTGAATTAGCTTTGATTAATTGACTTATACTTCCTAAAATTTCTACTTTTTTATTTTTTCTTAAAATTATGTCAGGATCATCAACTATTACAACAAGTTGTGGATTAGGATGAGACGTGGTATAGTATGTTCTTCTAGAAGCCAGAATTTTAATTTTAAATGAAAATTTTCTTTAACAACCCTAAAACAACCTTAAGGTGAAAAGATGAGGAAAAGTATTGGATTTAAGGTTTATTTTAAAGCTGAGGACTTATATCCCTTGTATGGTCGCAAATATGTTATCACTCCAATAATTCCTAGGGTTGTTATTCTTTTTGTTTTAAATAAATATTAGAGGTAACTATCAACCTACTTTTAAACTTAGCATCTAGCGTTCCTAATGCTCAGAGAGGGCTCTTTCTTTATGATTTAACTTTTTTGTTTCTATTTGATTTTAGGATAGTTATGTAAGATTGATTGTTTTTTATTTTGGTTTGGTTTGGTGGTGGAATTACTGATTCAGATGGATAAGTGCAGGTCTATTTTCCATTGGGCTATGGAGTCAATGTATCAAGCAACAGGTCATAATCAAGTTCTAAAGGAAGTGTTCATAGGGCAAGGTAGTTGAGTAAATTCAGATCTTTTAGGTTGGGTAGTGAAATGGTTTTCAACCGGGATCAAGGAGCAGTTAAGGATTCCTCAAACCGGATATTGAAGGAAATGAGAGAGGTCAATCAAAACTAAGGAGCAATGAGGAATTCCCTAATCTGGATATCAGAAGAAAACATCAAAATCAATAACAGTTCAGAACAGAGTGTACTTAAACAATTTCTGTAATAATATTCATGTTATAACATTTAAATTGGAAAACATATAAGTTTATGAAAAACTTAAGGAAAAACATGAACAATAGAAAGATACTTCACTGAAGTGGCTCAACACATGAATCCTGTAATGCAATGCCTTTATTACTCAGTCTTGTTGTTGACTTGAAAATGGTACAATAAATGCTCAGGTTTCATATCAATACAACTATAGAAATGTTCAGAAATCCACACACCCTCAATACTTCGAATTATGAAGTATTTATACAAAAAATATTACAATATCCTAAATGATATTTGTCCCTCTTTTATTTGGATTTGTTGTTTGTGCTTCGATATTTTGTTGCTTTCTCTCTTTTGTTGTTGCTATATGTTGGCTACATCTTTACACTGGCTTATCTTTTCTGACTCTGTCTTTCATCTGATACTCTTTAAACTATGTTATTGCTTTACTTTTAACCTTAATGCTCTATTTTAACCTTGACTGCTCTTTTACCTGTTTTACTTTTACCTTTCAAGTAAATCACATAACTTTTCCCAAGCTTCTGCAGCTGGTAATTTAATTTTTACCATTCTTCTGAAAATTTCATCAGCTTCTGTGTATTTGGAAAATGTAGGCTTGTTGATGAAAAGATGATTTACCTAATGTTGTAGGTAAAAGAGATTTTCAAAACTCTGATAGAGCACTTTTCCTGTAGGTATTCCTTTCATGGAGGAATTTTTGGATTTCTCTTTAGCTACTTCTCTGATTTTCTTGTCATAGTCTTCATGTTTCATCAATCTGTCATTGATAACCAAATAATTAGGTAGACCTTTCTGCCTCAAGACATCAAATTTAACCATGAATCTGGTCATTTCCATGTTTTGACACTTATCTTCAAGTTGTGTCATTAGGTTTCTCTTGGAAATTACCTTTCTTACCTCAAGGATTGTTTAAGTCCTTTCACTTATGCCAATTTCTTCCAATTCATGTTTGTTTTTGGAATTAAGAAACTTAATGATCTCAGTGGCCTCTTCTGGTTTTTTACCAAGTTCTTCCTTGACTTTCTAAATGGCTTCACTTGTTGCTTTAATCAAATCCTTCTGTTCAAAGATAACTTGGATAGATGGCCAAATATCATTAACAAAGTTAATGATATTGGCCCATAGTTGTTGCTTTGCTTGGGTAAGTGGTTCTTTTAGTGTCAATTCTTTCTCTAATTTCTTTACTTTCTCATTCAATATGTTTTACTTCTATGTTTCATTCTTATGCATGATTTGAAATAGCTTATTCTCATCCTCTAGACTTTTTATTTGTTCCTTAAGTCTATTTATGTCATTTGTTTGGATGCACATATCATGCATAGCTTTGATCAGTTCGTCTGCTTCATCACTAGGATGAGCTGCTGTTGTTGTTGAATCTGTAGCCGATGTAGCTGCTGATGTTGAAATTGTTGTAACCATTGGAACTGTTGTTAGCACTAGAGCTGTTGCAGTAGAAGGAAGCATTGTAGTAACTGTAGGAATAACAGTGACAAGGATTGCTTCCATGTTGGCCTTTTTCTCCTGCACCAATTTATCCATCTCATTCTCCATCTCTTTCAGATGCGCTGTCAACTGAATGATGAGATTCATCATTTCATCTTTTTATCCTTCATTTTCTAAAACTTATTTTGCTTGTGGATGTTCAGTGCGAGGCAACTTTAGTCGTTTCTTCAATGCAACAATGTCTGCATTCTTTTTCTTGATGAGCTCTTCTACAAATTTAAGGTTTTTGGAATCATATCCTACCTCTATGACCAATTCTTCCAATGATTTGATTCTATTGTCCTTGGCTTGTGAAGATGCCTTCTTTAGATTTAACTACCCTCTGATGTTTTCTAGAGTATTTTGCAGTTTCTGGACACTCATAGCTTTGTTGGTCATTGTGGAGTATAGTATTTCTCCAGCTTGCTTATGAAATTATATTTGGTATATAGGATGAATATATTTGGCTTGAACTTCAAATTTTGTCTTTTTGTAATCAGCTGATGACTTTGGATGTACTGTGGGCTGCAAGAAGGTCATTTGCATCTTCTTGGTCGTGTAATCAAATGTAGAAAGCAACATGTTCTAGTCACTAGGTGTCTGCTTCCAGTATTGGGCATAAGTGACTGCTTTTAATGCCTCATTCCTGAGTTTGATTTCCTTGTACCTCTCCATGATATCTTGTTCTTTATCTTTTGTTTTACTTGATGAAGATACTTCAACACTATGTTGCTTTTGAATGATTTGAGCATTAGATGTTGAAGGCTAGTGAGTTTCCTCTGAAACTGTTGGAGGTGCATTTTCTTTAACCACTATGTCTGTATCAATAATTTCAATTGTCTCAACTTGTTCATTTACTGGATTTAGCTAGGGGGTCTTCCTGTACATTAGTTTGAATTTAGTTTCAGTGATGGTTTGAGCTAAATATGATCCTTCTTCTCTTGCTCTCCTGGAGTTCCCGTCTTGTAGGGCTAGATTTTGCAAGATGGAACTAGTATCACCTTGCTTCTCTGCTTCTTTCAAAGTATTCTCCAACCACTCTGACTGGTTGGAGTAATTTTATATCTCTGGTTTGGACTCATGGACAAAAGGAGTTAATTTAAATTTGATTCTTAACTTGCTGATAACTCCTAAAGGATCAATATTCCATTTGAAACTTTCACTGAACTTGAAATCTTGAAGACACTTTTCTGCTTGTTGACCAATGTGATGGATTCCCAAGATAACCCAGAAAGGATTTTCCAGGTCTGCAACTTTGGAAAATCACCTCCCTAGGATTTGATCCTTGATCTGCTGGGAAATACAGATCTGAAGCTATATCTGACAAATAGATGGCTGAAATATGATATCAGATCAGATTTATGCTTGAAGGGTTGATCCCTTCTTCTGATCTATGAGCTAGAAGCTCTAGATCTAGCTTCTCAATCCTCCAATGATGATTGCAGCTGCTGCAACACAACTGCCTCTAGAAAATGCGTTGTGAGGGAAAGAGAGGCCTTATGCCTGCTGAAAAATGCTGCAATAAACTCCAGGCTAATGGTAAGACTGATGGAAATGTGAAGGAATGATCCTCCACTATATTTCTAGCTAAAGTACTAGCAACTTCCTTCCTCCTTTTAGATCTGCAATAGGGATAGCGTAATTCCTGATGGAAATACTGTTGATAGGAGGTCAATAAATTTTGGCCTGATGCCAGATCTGTAATGTGGCTCTGGGAGTGCTGATATATAAGCCCAAGTGATGGGAATAATACCTCACCTTGTTCTCCAGCTGAAGTACTAAAGACAACTTCCACCTTCCAAACTGATCTTCAAATATTTGTAGATTTCTGAATATGGATGTTCTGCAGAAAGTAGAGAAGAGATGTGGCACCAATGCCTGATGTAGAATGAAGAGCAATCCTCTTTCCAGAGCTACTCAAGAAAGAGGTGGGATTCCCGCCCGGGAACACCCTGTGCTAAACAGCACCTGAAATATCTGCTAAACAACCCAAGAATGCAATGGAATGTCACTTGAAAATTCCAGATCTAAAAGATCATACATAAAATAATCCAAGATTCCTTTCACCTTTGCCTTCATATCCTTTATAATGTTTGAGCCTTCCCAAGCCTTGGCCCTAATCTCAACTGCACAGTCATATGTGGACAAGATCCTCCAAGTGGGACTGCGTTGTTTGACCAAATCAACCAACAAGTCTAGGTGCAATGTACACCTCCTCCATCATGTGTGCTTCATTTGCACATAATATTCCATCACTTGATCATGAATGCTCAATGATCCTTTGTTTGACATCTTCAAGATCTTTAGTTGGCTGAATCAACCCTCCGTGATCTTTCTCATTAAATGAGATATGATCTCCAATCTCATTCACATTAGTAGTTGCTCAACTACCTCATTTTGTAGATCTAGGCTTAATTAGTCCACATTCACACACAAAAGTGGATCTTATTCATCTTTGGGGTTTGTGGGTCCCTCCACCCTTTTATTTACTTTAATTCATTAAGAAAATTAAGGACTCTACTAGTCCAAGTATGATGTTCAAAGTTGGGAATATTACAGAGATAGTGCACAACCTGGAGGGGATCACCCGAGGATTCCTGGATTATGCACGTTTTGATGATGTTCCTCGCGCCTATCAGAGACATACTGTAGGGGTGCCCAGCTGAATCCACCGCTTGCTGAGGAGGCTAGTACAGGTCATGACATGTTATCACGAGCATGATGCTGATTAGATACCTATGTTTATTTTATTTGCACATTTTGCGAGACATGATGTCTCGGGATGTAACAGAAACATACATATATTTTTTACGTTTATGATGCACACAGTTACAAACATGCGATATATATATACATCTATTTTCCTGCTTTATATGAGTCTCTCATATGATGATGATTTTACAAATTACGCAAATGTATATCTAATACAATGTTATCTAATGCATCAATAATCCACATAATAAGTAACGACCCAAAAGAAAGGAAAACATTCACAAAGAACATAAAATTCAAAAGATTTAATTTTTAAGCAAGCTCTAAAACAAAAGTAAAATATGCTTGATAATGGTTTCATGTTTACACAAGCTTGAAACAAAAGTAAAATATGGTTGAAAACGGGCATACCCCCAGCATGGTGACTCAATTCGAGGTACATGCCCCCCAAGCTTCAGTCCATATGTAATGAATGAAAAGCAGAAGGAGTGAAGGTTCAAGTTACGACATCGGAGAAAGACTCGACTAGGATTTTACGAGATTTGAGCAAAGACTCGAATTGAATGGGAACGTGTTTCATTGTTTTAACAAGGTTGACACATTAAAAGGAGTGTCCTCAGGACACCTTGTTTCATTGTTTAAGGAGCTTGACACAAGAAAATGAACTCTTCTCCGGAGACAACTCATCATGTCATATAAGAAGTCAAGGATTCCAAGAGGTTCACAACATCTTGGAAATCAGGACCCAATTCCCCCAGCACCCGATGCACAACGGCACTATCACTGAATATGGGCACGGGACAGGTAGCCACATAATTAACCTGCGGCAGGGAAGATACAACCGGCGGATAAAGATCTGGTAGAGATGATGGTGGGCCAGCTGCCATATCAAGACCAAAGAATGAAAGTTGATCAATGGTGACGATCCGACCTTTATGTGGAAAACAGATCACACGAAAGAGGGAGGAGACAAGCACACCCATGGCATAAGCATAATCATGCCCCAAAATTAAATTGAAATCCAAGGGGCTTGGAACAACCATCACATCTATATAGACGATTTTCCCTCCCAAAGTAACAGGCAACTTCGGAAGGATCCCTAACGGTTGACTGGTTCCTCTGTTGAATGCCAACAGATTCTGCGTAACAGGTACAAGCGGTGGAAAACCAAAATCTTTCCAAGTAGTGGAAGACAGAATACTAACAGACGCGCCTTCAACTATAATGGTGCTAGGTACGACCATATCGAAAGCTTGTACCATGATCACAAAAGGTACATAAGAAGGAAGGCAGTATCCTGCAAATCAACTCCAATAAAAGGAAGCAACCAAACCACTTGGAGGGGGTACCATTGAACTGAGATGGTCATCCCCTGGTGTTACCAAAGCAAGAGGAGCATCCTCCTGGACCTCATACATGGGAGCATGAAGAGCAACTTCTTGAGTCATAGGGACGGGAGGAACTTTCTCCAAGTCCGAGGAATATGAAGAAACAAGAAGAACGTGAGAAGGATGAGATCCACTCTCGATGGAAATGACCTGATGAACCACTGGCGGGGTCAGATCAACTAATTCCATGACCAATGGTTGGTCAGGAATGGATTCGTGATTTTGAATTTCCAAGGGAGCGGGATCAATCAAGGATGACTCTTGACCGATCGTTGAATCAACTAGCGGAGGACTCGAAGAAAGCTTCTGGTAACCAGCCGGAAGGCAAGGTGTAGAAGTAGTATGGTTGTCCAATACTCTTGTGGCTTCATCCATGTACGGACAAAGGTGAATGGGATGATGACTTCTAGAAGCCAAAGACAATGGTGGACGACCATCAAACCATGCTTCAAGCACCTAGGGAATGCCAAGGAAATATTGAAGAAGATGGTCACCTTTGCACAACATGCAAGGAAATTTTACTTTTCAAGGAAGCTTGGATGGTTTATCAATGGAAGGTTCCTTTGGCACAACAGCTGCAGCATTAACCTCTCACTTATCTGACTTCTTCTTCTTCATCTTCTTCTTCTTCTTCTTAGCCACCTGGTTACTGGAATCCAAAATTTCACCAGGCGAAGTAGAAGAGGGGGACGAAGAAACAGGCAAAGAATGGGAGAGGTCCACTTTAGAATCAACATGACGTTGTTCAGGTGGAGGATATGGTTGTACAAAAGGTGGAATACTTGAGACCACAGAGGTCAAGAATAACCAAACATGCAACCCAACGGTTAACCCAGGAAGGGACAATGTTTCCATATAAGGAGCACCAACATTACCAAAAGCAAGAAAAGGACTAGGATTCCCTTCAAAGGGGATTCCTTGGTTGGTAAACTCTGGAAATGTTGCCATCGTAAACAACCTTAAATTAACACACTAAGGATGATAACTTTAACCAGGAATATTTCGTGGACAGTTGATTTTTAAGACATTCAAACAAAACTCTGTCGTTTCATATTTTAAGAGTCGAGAAACAGGCAAAAGGTGACTCTATTACTTTCAAGTTGAAACGAGCATGAAAGGACAAGTGCTCGAGGATATTTTCACTTTTAGAGAGTCACGAAAAGACAAAAATGACTACTCAGGTAATCTAAGCAAGAGGGTATACCAAGTTTCCGTGAACTGCCATATACACCTTGGTGATCAAATGAAAGAGAAATGACCAAGGACTTAACGTACGTGCAGGTAGTCTCCCTGAATGTTGTGTTCGGTGTATCACGGTTACAAGGCGGCAGACTCGGCTTCCTATGGATAAAAGGATTGAAACCTAGAGGGGTCTCCCTTTATATACTCGATGGTATGGGGAGCACAAGTCCGTACTAGCACTATCTGGAGCCAAATGGAGAACGACAGCTACTAGGTTTTAAGACGCCGGAACACGTCTCTAACTTAGACCACTAGAATATTTCGTTAGATTTCAATGTTGCCTTAGGTTAATTGAAATAGATTTTAACATTGATCTTGGATTAGGTTTCGATTTCCAGGCCTTGATGTATGTCGGATCTGAAATTTTCCTAAATGCAAAACTACATGCAGAAGGATACCATTTTCGTTCAATGAAATCTATCTATGAGAAGGAAAGAAAACTTTCAAGCGATAGCGAATAATGAAATCATACAAAAACATCCACTAATGCATCTAAGGCAATCTACAGAAAACAAAACTCTTTCCTAGCCTATACAATTCTATTTATGCGAGCGAACGTTTCATTTTCAAAACAAAAAGAATGCAATATTTTGGTTTTTTCAATGCAATAGAACAAACAATGCATTAAATAACATGAAAAACAAAACTAAAACACTAGCTTGAGAGAGCGAATGTAAAAGTCGAAGCGGAATGACTCCAGCAACATGAAACAAACACAACTATACCCAAACTAATGCTACAATCTTTTCAAATCAAAGAGAAATCTCCAAAATGACCCATACAAGCAATGTAACGGGTGCTTGGAGTAAGAGGAAGAAGAATCAAACGAGAAAGTCAATGATCATTCAACCAATGAACGTACTCAACAGGATCAAAGAGACCAAGAGAAATTAAATAGGAAATGAATTTGACAGCTATCAAGAAACTCGATCTCCAAACAGAAGGCTCAGTGCACCAAGGCACTCATAAACCCTAAGACATCAAGCCACACTGATAAGAAATGGACAAACGACTGAGGAAAACAAGCCTCCAGCAACAAAAGACAGTCCAAAACACTTCAATTACTATTAAAAATAACCCATAAACAAGTACAACTAACCAAAAACTCATGGAAATTTTCACACCCAAAAACCTACAGGGGTCGGCGCGATTGTGAGGCGGTATTCAACACCAAACAGGGGATGCCGCGAGCGCTACAAAGGCAGCCTGTGCCAATCGGCACGACTGTTTAGAGAAAAACTGTGCCAAGCCAGTTAACCAAGGAAAAGGGAAAAAATCTACAGAGCAGAGGTCAATCTTGACACTCTGGGGATGAATAGGGGTTTGAAGCACAGTTAAACAACCAGAAAGGTAAACAACAAGACAAAAAACCCAAAAAATGACCCAACAAGATCAAAGACAAACTCGCACTTCTCCCCAACGGAGTTGCCAACTTGTTATGTAGGTAAATCCTCTCTTTGGACAGGGACGATCCCTCTAGCCCTAGAGTGGGTCTAGTAACAAGGAATCATGCTAGAGTGTAGGTTCCTAGATATTTGAATGAAAGAGGACGCAATAAGATGGCCTACCTGTGGTCCAATGCTATCGTCGACAATTGTAGTGGTGATGAGAACCTCTCGCTCCTAATTTGGCAAGTCACAACCCCTTCGCTTATCACGTTTGGACACCTACACAAAGATCAGAAAATGATAACCACATTCCACATAATAATTTCATCCAAAAACTACTAGTCAGACAGAGAAGACTAATCATATTGCATTTGATAAGACAAAATACAAGATGGGAACCAAACAATAGTCACTTATATTATAAGGTAAAAAGAAGAGATACAACCATGCTCTGACGTTGTGGTCTCCTCCAGCGGGGTTCAGGCGAAGCACGTCTCAAAGCTCGTCAGGGAATTTGGATGGGATGAGGGCTTTCTCGATGGAGTTCCTTCTTGATCTACCTTCTCAATAACTCAGTTATTCAACTATAATTCAGTTCTCCAAGTTCATCTATTCAGCTGTATAATTCTCTTTATTCAGCTAGCTTTCATAAAGGGAGAAGACTTGTTTATATAGAGTAAAAGGAGGAGGTTGGTATCCCTACAAAGGTGGAAGGGAGGCCTATCCTTTAGGAGTGTTCCAAGGGAGGTGGAAACCACTAACCAAAGGAGGAAACCCATGGATGTTTCAGTTCAACCACTCCCAATGATTCATCCTCGAGGTTTTTGGAATGGAACCTCCGCCTCTATTTTAAAAAACATTCCCAAAATAGCTCGGCGCAGGTATTACACTGGGACAGAGCGCCAGGTGGCACGGGCCCTAGTGTTAATCTTCCACATCGGCGCGAGGGTAGAACTGGCTACTCGTGCCAAGGCAAAAATAGGGGTTTTTTATGCTCTGTTCAAGAAATTGTCAACAAGAGGAATGCTACCCTCATGTAGAGAGATGCAATGAAGGTCTTTGCAAGGCATGACACTTTTCATAAATCACATAAATGACCCTCCAATGTGCGGGATGGGGATTGCAGGGACAATGAAAACATGATGTGTAACACATACTCATCTATAAAATAGCCTAAAATGCAAGACAACATTGTGACAATATGTCTTGTTCTTTCTGAGAAAATTGAGGCTAAATAGGGAGGGTTTCTCTCTGGGGTTTCAACTGATGAAGGCAGAAAGGTTTGGAAGATCTGAAACCTCTTTGGAAAGTCAAGTTTCATACATAACTCAGTGAGGATTTCAATTGACAGAGGGGCTTCATTAGGTTTGGGTTGAATTTGAAGCATTTGGTTTAGGGATTATGTAGTAATGGTGGACAAAATTTCCTTGATGTAGCTTGTTAGGGCTCTTTCATTTGGCAAATAGATAACTTGATAGAGTCTGATGATTTCTGGGAATTGGAAAGTCTGTGGGAGGGTATACTTGGGTAAATTTGACTCCCAAAGGCAGATCATTAGCCTGGTCCATGAATTTATCATGGCTCCACCAGCGGAGCTCAAGGAGGTTGAAATCAATGACAGGGTCACTGATTTTGAATTCTTTGTCTGCAAGGGGGGCATGTTCAACATCAATAACAAGAGGTTGCAGGGGATTGACTGTCACAATGCCTTGGAAAGCCATAGATTGGTTTATTTTATTCAATTTATAACTCTCTGGCTCAAGAAATAGTTTTAGGCCCTTAGGAATACTCTGAAAATATGATTTCGGTCTATAGAAAGGGTTTGGGAGGCAACAGTGGCTTTCCTTTGGTCTGCAAAGCTTTTAAACTGGTTCAATTGGTTAAATTATTACTTTCTTGCTCAAGTACAAGTCTTGGCACTTAGGAATACCTAGAAGGGGTAATTTATGTTTGCAGAGAAGGTCCTGGAGGTAGCAAAGGCTTTCTGGTGGTGAAATAGGCTTCAATGGACTTTATAAGGCTTCGATCACCAGCTTTAGTAGCAAAAGGCTCGAATTATGATGTCATTTGACCTCAAAATAGTTGGCAGTGGTTTCTTTTGCTTAAAAAATAGGTCGACAAGGCTTCTTCTCCGCAGACTTCAACAAACAAATGGTGAAAAAGGCTTGAAAGGGCAGTCTTTGTGTTTTTAACCAACAGTGGTTAAACATATGGGTGCAGGGTCAAATTCAAATGAGGGTGGTAACATTTCAATGGGCAGAAAACAGCCCAGCGGTTTTCGAATCGCAAAAAGATGGTAAATGGTTTTTGGCTTGGGAGTGTGATGAGCCATGGGGCTTCCATGTAGCAAGGGGGCGGGGTTGCGAAACTACTTATTTCGCAACCCTCCAGTGGTGTTAATGGTCGGGCAGTCGGGGGTGCGAAAGTAGCTATTGGTCGCAGGATCTGACGAATTGTGATCGAACTGATGGAAAGTTGGGGGTAATTTGATAAGCAGGGCCCATGAATATTTTATGCAATTGGTTTAATATATAAAGGGATGGGTTATGTAATATATGCGAAAAGGTTTAACACATAGGAGTGGGGTTAAACTATAATAGGAGGGTTAATATGAAGCGGGGAGGTGAAAGGATAGTGGGACCCGGGATTTATTATAAAGCGGGGTTAGCATGGTATATATGTGGGTCAGGGCTTTACAATGGTTAGGTTTAATCAAAGTGGGCTCGGGATGATATATAAACTATAGGTTAAAGTAATGTATAGGGGTTAATATAATATGGGAGCAGGGATATATATACATCGGGGTTTTTTAATATAACTATATGTTATAATAAATAAGGGGTTGGGGAAATATATATGCGGGAATTAGTATTATATGGGATAAATGTGTATGTATGCAGGATTAATATATAATAAAGTAAATAAGTTAAAAATGAATGCGGGATGTTTAAAATGATACCGGGAACGGATTTTACAGTGGGGCCCGATATTCTTAGCCTTTATAACTAGGAAAAATGAATTTTTCATGTTTTTTAATGAAAAGAGGAGTTAATAAAGGGAATTCTACTTTTCAAAGGAAAATGTGTATTTAAACTAGGGAAAGGGGTTTAAAGGAGGGAAAATGGGTGAATTAAGGGGAAAAGGTTAAAAATGAAGGGAAAGGGATATTTTTACAAGGGAAAATGCCTTTTAAGAGTGGCATTAGGGTTTTAAACAAGGGGAAGGGGATTTTGGGGGATATTAGTGATATGAAATGACCGATTGACCCTCTCCATTGCTTGTGAAAGGAATCTACCTACCCATCATTTACCCTAACATTTTTTCTTCATTTATTGGGTGCATTTGAGCTTGCTGACCCTTTAATTTTTATTTGATAAGAAAACTATCTAATTCTAACCTTATGACTTCCAATGGCTCAGATTAAACTGATGAGCTCATTATTATTTTCTACTTAACTACTGATCTCCCAAGAATAAATGGTTTGGCTAGATATTTATTCTCTAACTATCAACATGAAATTTAAAACATGAATGAGTCAAGATTAAGTTTTTTGATCATCATGGATTGTGGCAATTTTAACAAGCTGCACACAATCTTATTTGCAAAGTAAAGTAAAAGTAGTGGCATTTGAATTTGTAGCACTTTCAGGATCTATTTTTATCTCTTTTTTGGTGAGGTTCATATTTTATCTTCTTTTTTATCTTTTTCTTTCAGTCCTTTGATTTTTCTTTTAGGACTTACCCTCTTTACATTTTTTTTAAAATAGGAAAACAATTTGCAAAAAGAAAAGTATGTACAATATTACAAGGCTAATCATAGTCAATTCAAAATTATGAATCCTATTATTATAGGACCCTAACAACGTGCTCCTTGACGATATGCTCTCTGATGTTGATTGATGATGATATTCCAGGTAGTAACCTGATGGCATAGATTTTGATTGATAGCTTGATAGACGAAGGGTGATAGCTTAAGCTCCCCTCCAATGACAAATTCTTCTTCTAGGTTCTATAATGTTCAGCATACGAGCAAGTACAATCAAGAGATAACTAGAAATAAGCATGAGAAGTATATTGATGATTTGTAATGAGAAAGGATCACAACATGACGACTACATGACAAAGATGATCAATGACGATACGTGATGATGCATGAAGATAACAGAATGGCATATTGATCGATGAACATATATTGGTAGGTAGAATTCTTCCTAGTTGAGAGGGAGTGTTAAAATTATGCAAATGCAGTCAAATTTCACTATCGACAAATCGGATGGTCAAGATTATAATTTCATTAGATTTATCTTTTCGAGAGGACCAAAATCGACCTATAGATCTCCCCAATTGGTATGCGAAAGTTAAATTATGAAAATAATTTATTTATTAAAGTGAAATGGAATGGATCGGCCTAACCACATGTGGAGTTAGCCTTAACCCCAAGCGGTGACACACAAAAGCTATAAATAGAGTCGACCTCAAGCTCATTCTTACACTTGCTCAAGCGATCTTTGATTTTCACCCATTGGTTTTTTTCGTCCATTTTGTCTTGGCTCGCACAAGTTTGTCGGGAAAATCTTGCGCATGGTTTGGGATCACAAACGAGAGGCTCACATAGATATGGGTCCTATGAGTCTGAGTCGTGGGCATAGTGCTGTAGTTTTCGGACAAGAGTCTCAAGTAGTCTAAGCTAAGGTAGCGGCTCAGTTTTTATAGCCGCAGGCTGAGGGAGTCAAGGTTGCAACTAGGGTTCTGGGCTAATCAGGACCTCAGCTGTGGGCACAGAGCGTCGAGGTCATGGCTAAGGAGGCTTCAGCCGTGGGCTGAGCATGTCAAGGCCACAACTAAGGGATTTTATGAGCAAATCTGGGTTGGATCACATTTAATTTCTTGCACAGAGTCGTCATACATCTGTCACTCAGTGACAGTCGCTTCAGATCAGTCTTTGTCAGCATATTGGATTCAAATTTAGGACTTGGTAGTTTAGACCACTTGGTGATCCATCAGATCCGTGCTCTTGATGATGTATATCTACAAATATTTAGATCTTATCTATGTATTTTTTCTGCAATATGTATCTACATTCTTCAATAAATATCAATATTATTCATCAGTATGCTTCAACCAGTCTCAGTGCATCACAGTTCTCATAATCAAGTTCTTTCAATAGAGATATGTGTAAGGTCACATTATGCATGTGCTAGTTTTTTTACTACATCATGAAGATATATATCTATGGATCATTGTACTCTTGTTGTTGAATCATTTCATGGCAATCCAAGAAGAAGAATTTGCAAGGGTTTTCTCCATAGTGGGTTTTTCCCTGGTCTCAGACCAATCCTGGTGTCTCTATGTTTTCATGCTTCTCTTCTCTTGTTCCTTTTCGTTCTGCTGCTTAGATGATGATGATATTGTTTTTCTTTCTACATAGTTGCATATACTCATGGTTAATAATGTAGATTTGTACAATGATATAATTATTTGGGGTGAAATTAACATGTTATTGAAGAAATGTAACTATCAAAGCAAAGAACAATGTAGCTTTCTGGAAAATTAACATCCTTCTCTTCTTCTTTATATCTATTCTACATCGTGATCTACTCAGAATCCTAAACCATAGAACAAATTTTCCCTTAATCATTTTTCCCTAGGTTTCCAGGAGGACCTGAGAGGTTTTTATGTTTGTCCAACCAAGTATTAAAATCCTATAGCAGTTGCGTGTAAAATTTTGAGTTATCCAAAGTTTCGGGTGAACTCGCTACCCATCATTAGAGACAAAAGTAACCATAGTGGATGGGGAAAGAGTGTCGGGGGGGTTATAAATATTGTAAGAGATGTTAACAAGAGTAACATGAACGTTGTTATCAATGTTCAAATTAATTAAAAATAAGAATCAAATATTAAATATTTTGACCTAGAATGTAAATAATAAAATATTAAATAAAAAGAATTAAATGAGAATTGACTAAACAATGGAGAGAAATTGAAACGTTGAAGCATTAATAATCATAATTATTTAATAAGCTATAAAAAAGTGGGAATAACTATAAATGGTCAATAATAATATAATATAAGTATTGAATAATAATGGGATAATAAGAACTCTTAATGACATAATATTAAGAAGTGTTGTAGGGTTGCCATTGAAATTAAGATTATATTATATCGATATTAATATAGCATAGAGAATATTAATATATATTTTTCATATATATCAGTAACAAAAAAAAATTATTATTCCATGAAATTTTTCTTTTACAAAGCACAATTGTATTCATATTTATATGAACTTCACGAGCTTATTTGATGGCACTCACATAGGATTCAAATTGTTATTAGGTTGTAGTTATAACAATGATGGCTATTGTTTGATGGAAAAATTGGTGGCAGAATTTTGTTCAGCAAATGACGATGGCTCTCTTAATACCCTTAAATTAGGATTCTCCCGCGGTCTCCTCGTGATCCGTAGCCTCCTTCCAATATGACTCAGATTGTAGATAAACGCATATAAAATGAACGTTTTAATTTCTTCGAGTTAAATAAACATATATTATTTTAGAGAAAATATTGAAAATGAAAATTCTAAGTTTACTCTTACATTTTGTGTATTTTACGTAATCAAAAGAGATAAAATTATTTTTATATATGTGTAAAGAAATTGTTGTGAGGTTTGTATTAATGCACTCTAGTTTGAAGGCCAAAACCTTCTACATACTGGATAATCTCTTTTACTTATGCATTCAAAATGCTCTAAAAATGTCTAATTATTATATATCGGTGTTTACATGTTATCACTCTAAACAAACTATCTTTATATATTCTCCAAAAAACTCCTAGCACTAATATGAATCTATAGAACAGTGTATGACAGCAAAAGGAAGACACTCACCAGGGTTCAGGGGTGTCTTCAAGTCCATGATTTCCAAATCCAGATAGGGAGAAAGGGGACTCTTCTCCAAATACCATCGACTGCATATCTAAATGCAACTCCTATTGGACCCTGTGATCTTTAGTTGCTTCACTTCCCTCCCTATTTGATTATAATTAGGAAGGAGTGTCAAATTTCCCATCTTAACATTCAACAAATTAATCACCACCTGCATCCTTGTCGTTTTGCCATCGAAAATATTGAGCTTATCATTGAGAAAATAAAAATGAGCTCATGATTCAATAAAAAACATTTATCCATGCCTTGAAAGTAATCTTATAATACATGGAAGCCAATAGTTTGGTTATATAGAAATTATTATTTTCATTCTTTGAACTGCGGGAATTCTTCATTAGCACAACAACAACATTGTCCTTCAAATCTCCCAAACGAAGTCAAGACCATACATCTAGCTTTGTGAAATCAGGTTTGTGTTTCCTCCTCTTATAACCATACAATTTTTTCTTCATAAACTCAATTGTCCTTCCTTCACCTTTGATGTTGCATTGCATCCTTTGCAAATGTTGGACATAGAAATCCATAACCATTATTCACAACCTGCAAATTGTACATGAATCCATTAATTTCTGCAAGCTCGAGCATGTTTCCTGAAGGTTAAATGCAGGGTTGTTATTTTTGAAGTTCCACTCAAATTTATTGGCATTTAAATTCATCATCCATTTGTCCACTGGTAGATCTTGAAAAAGATGGGTGCTCCAGATGATAACACAAATACAATCCTCAACATAAAGGATGGGGGGATATAATACAATACTCTTACATATGCTTGACATTGCAACAACATACGTCTCGCCCCCTCATTCAATTTGTGACTTCATATTATTATTGTGGTAAAGATTTATAACTAGGACATCCCTCATCTAAGAACAATGCACCTTGTTCCAATGTGGCACCTTTATTTGCTAACAAGTGACCCATTGAATTGAGATTTATTTTAATATGATAGAATTCCACACTCTCAAATTTAACGAGTTGGAGAACTATCCTGTGCACAATACGAAAATGAATCTATTTTGGACTCTCATTTAGCTTGTTCACTCGTTGAGAAACAATCATCGAATCAGCAAAAACAAATAAATGATTGATATCCCTTGAGATTTCCAAAACTAAGCCTTGTCGGAGTGTTAGATATTCAGCCTAGTTGTTGGTTGAAGTTCCTAGACCCCAAGTGTATTGGATCTCTCTTTCTTTGTATAGGCAAAAAATAACCCTTCTTGCTCCAACCTCCTCAAAATTTAGTTATATATATATATATATATAGTGTAATGTAATATTGTTATTTTTAGATATAAATGGTGTGAATTTGTACAAAATATCCACAACAAATCTGTTATGTAGAAATTTGTAAGAAACATCAAAAAGTTGAATATTACTTACAAATTGACACAATTTATATGCAAAAAATAATAATATCGCATTTCAAGTTTATTAAATTACTCAACTAAATTTTCAAAACTTTATATATATATATATATATATATATATATATATATATATATAGGTTTGTACAATGAGACCTGTGTTAGAAAATCAAGGTTCTTTGTATATTATAACTGACTTTCCTTACTTAATAATTACTTGTGATATTAGTTGGCATTTTATTACGTTTATTTCTTCTTCATCAAACAATTATCAGAATAGTGAAGATCACGCAAAGACAAAGTACATAGGATATAGGCTCCAAGTCATTGGAAAACCCCTCTAAGGGGAAAAACCAAAAATAATACTTCCCTTCTCATATAATCAATTCAAAATTAGACTTACAATACCCAAAGAACAAGGCCAAGATTCCTCCCAAACACTAAGTCAAAACTTCAACAAGATCTCCTTCAAGCAAGATGAAATCTTTCAGGGTCAACAAAGATTGAACCTCATCAAATTCTACTCCAAAGAAGTCTCAACCTCCACCTCATATTTGCAACTTCATCCTGCAATTAGCCCAAAAAAACTTATATTTTCACATGTGTGAACAAAATTAGGTCTGATTTCAACCTTTCTTCCTTCACTTGGTATTTCTCCTTGCCTTCTTGTCTTGGCACTTGATTTTATCCTTCTTTGATTTCAGATCTAACTTAAATGATTGATGTATCAAATGAGTCAAAGTTCCTTCTTATTTATAGTCTTCTTGATGGGTTGAATAGGATTTCTTTGGGGTGACTTATCCTTTATAGGGCCGACTTGGTCTTGGAGGAAAATTTGACTTATTAGACTTACAAAAAACATTTTTCTTTTGTTACAACACGTCCAAATGGGACTATAATACATGACACACATTCTTCTTTGACTCAACAAGCTCTAGAATCATGAACAACATGCTTTGAGCTAGAATTTGAGCATGAAACCCATGCTTTAATAAATATAAATTATTTTTCTCTTTATATATATAAAATATACAATGTCATGTTTACAAAGGTCATTATGAAGACTGAACATAGTTACATTCACCAACAACTTGGTGTCATCTGTGTAACAGACCCGGGCTAAAAGTTCATGTAATAAAATTTAATAAAGGCAAAAATAATACCACGGTTAAGGGACACTTATTCCAAGATGAATGTTGGGGAAAGATATCCTAGTAGGAATCATTGGATATGTGTTTATGGCTAAGGAAAAATGGAAAAAGGCAGTGGCTAAGGAATTAAAGAGGCAAAAAGTTTTTTTGGCACATTTATTTATGAAAATAAAGGAAAATAGGAGAAAAGGAAGGTAAAAGGTTACAGGTTGCATGTGAGTAGAAAAATGAAGAAAATATAGGCTCTATTGATAAAAAGGATTCTAAGGATCAATGGGTACTTTTTGTCAGTTTATTTTTGGAGCTTTCTCATTATTCTCTCTCACACACTCTTGGATACTTAGAGTTTTCTTGGAGCATTTCAACATTGAGCTAAGAAAAAGGAAAGCAAGCAAAGGAAGGACAAGGAAAGAAAATGTCAAGCAAGGAAGAGAAAGATCTATCAGCTTCAGCATGAATACTTGCAGGTAACGTATTGCATGTGATATTTCCTAGATGGTTTGGACATGCATGCCTTATGCATGTTAGTATTTGGTTCTCTTGTTGTCGCTGGCATGGTTTTGTTGGGTTATGACAATGGTTTTCAGCCTTGCCTTTCCTTTTTTTGGATGCCATGGTGCGTTGGGTTTTGATCTTGGTTTTTTTCTTTGGATTTATCAAATGGATTTCAAAATCTGGGGAAGAGGAGGTCTCAAGGAAAATTCCCAAAGGCCTAGGAATCCCTGAAGTGGTTTTGGCGGGATACACAGCAAAGACTGAGGGTGGTGTCTCGATTTAGGGCCTAGTGATCCGATATTGGATTGTGGTAAATCTTGAGAGACAAGGAGATGGAAAATTACTCAAGGATAGAGATGGATTCTAGATGACATTCCAATTTCGGTTTGGTTTTATGATCAGAGATTTGGTTTTGGTGTGATCACAGTATGGTGAGGGTGGAGGTGGTTTAACCTCTGGATTCCCTTGGTTGTTTTTTGGATTGGTTTATCCATGATATCCCACATTCATTCTTGGAATAGAGCACGGGGGTGACTAGCTAGAGAGATATTTGGCTCAGCCATGTCTATGGTCGGGTGGTACGTGGAAGTCTCGAACCTGGTCGTTTATTGCCTATGTTTAATGGAAGTTAATTTCTATTGCTTTTATACTTATTAATATGTGGATTAATTTCCATGGTTTTATGCTAGTTATAAGCATGTTTAAATGAATGGTTCATTTCATGGTTATTTCATGTATTCACTTGTAATTATTAAAATAATGGATGCGAGACCTAATTGATGTCATATATGTTCAAGGAAGAGGGTGGTAATCCTTATTGTAAAGTTTCATAAGAGTTTCCAATCATTAATTCGCTGTCTTGTATCCTAGACCTATAGATTTCATTTATGCCAAGTGTTTGACAGAATTTCAGTCCCAGTTGGGGATGGTCAGGCCTAGTCCTAGAGTCTGTTTTTTGTTATTTGGCATTTTCGTCATGTGTTTAATGATTTTTAGAAGCTATAGGAATTTTTGGGCAATGTCTAAGATTTTGGGCTTAAAAATTGCCTTAAATCTCGAGGACAGAGGCACAGGTCTGGGAAATTGAGTCTCTGGACACACACATACCCATGCTTTGGGTGTGTCTAAAGCCTCCCAGATGCACCATTTCCCATATAAAGGGAGCATCTAGGGTTTTCTTCAACAAAGTTCAGTGGGACCCAAGAACAACTTAGCTTGATGACTGGGATAGCCTATGGGGGTCCTATAGCAGGTGCAGGGAGTTTGTGTTATGGTTTTTTGCGTCGATTCCACTTCCTTAAAGTCACCAAGGAGGTTGAGTCTGCTCTTAACTGCTCTTAGCTCATGTTTACCCTAGTTGATCGATTACTTGGGTAGATGTTAGGGGAGGTGTACGTTACAGGTGGTATCAGAGCGTGGTTGCACTCTCCATGGGAAAATTCCGATGTTGTTAAGCTTATTTTCGTCATGCATTCATGTCGGTTGTCCATGTGTTTCTCAAGCTTATGGTCTATGTACTAGTCAGGGTTGTGGTCGACAGGTTGAGCAAGGTGGTTCGCTTCATTCCAGTGAAGACTACATATTTAGCTAGTGTGGTGGCACATATGTTCTTCAGGGATGTGGTCAGATTGCATGGTTTTCCAAAGAAGATTGTGTCAGACATGGATGTGAAGTTCACGTCAAAGTTTTGGAAGGAGTCGTTTGCAAGATTAGGTACAAATTTGGCCTTCAATACATTTTATCAACCATAGATGGATGGACAGACAGAAAGGGTCAACAAGATCCCGAAGGATATGCTAAGGATGTATGTGATGCATCAATAACGGAAGTACTCTACCATTGGTTGAGTTTGTGAACAACAATGGGTATCGAGATTCATTGGGGATGGGTCCCTTTGAGGTAATGTATGGGCGGAGTTGTAATACTCCCATCAGTTGGAGTGATCTAGTTAACAGGGTGATGATTGAACTGGACATGTTGGCAGACATGGAGCAATAAATTCAGGTTATAAAGAAGAATATAAAGGCAACAAAGGAAGGACAGAAGAGTTATGCAGACCAGTACAAGGTATTTAAGGAGTTTCAGGTTGGGGAGCATGTTTATTTGTGCATCAAGCCCAAGAAGATCTCCTTGAGGATCGGATCATGTGCCAAGTTGGCACCATGGTATTGTGTTCCTTAAGAGGATTTGACTAGTGGCCTATTGACTTGCACTGCCTCCAACAGTGAAATACCATGATTTGTTTCATGTTTCATTGCTTAAGAGGTATATAAAGGATGTTGATCATGTTATTGATTGGTCTGTATTGGAGGTGGAGCAAGAAGTATAATCACAGCTGGAACCTTAGTGCATATTGCAGCGGAATCAACTCATGCTCAAGAACAGAGTCATCGAGCAAGTTAAAGTGCATGGAAGAACTTTGGGCCCAATGAAGCTACATGGGATATGGAGGATCAGATGTGGGCCATGTATCCTTCATTGTTTTCCGGTTGAGGCAAAGCAATTTTCGTTTGATGTTTGGTATATGTTTGGCATATTTTTTGGTGATATTTTTGGTACGTGTACATATGTATATGGATGTAAATACCGCCATGAGATAAGTTATAAAGCTCTAATAAGCAATGTGGATGTTATATGGTCATGTTATCATGTTTTTTTCTTTGAGCAAGTTACTCATTGTAATTATTGCGACGAGATAAGTTATAAAGATCCATGAGTAGTATGTTTTCTTTCTAGTGGTTTTGTTAAGGTGTAGGTGTGGTTTAACACTGAGGATAATGTTCCCCAAGGGGGAGGGTTTTGTAAAAGAATCGGGCTAAAATTTCATGTAATAAAATTTCATAAAGGAGAAAATAAGACCACGGTTAAGGGACACTTATTCCAAGCTGAATGTTGGGCAAAGATATCCTAGTGGTCATCACTGGATATGTGTTTATGGCTAAGGAAAAATGGAAAAAGGAAATGGCTTAGGCATTAAAGAGGAAAAAAATATTTTTGGCACATTTATTTATGAAAATAAAGGAAAATAGGAGAAAAGGAAAGTAAAAGGTTACAATTTGCATGCAAGGAGGAAAATGAAGGGAAATGAAGAAAATAGAGGCCTCATTGATAAAATAGGATTATGAGGATCAGTAGGTACCTTTTGTTAGTTTAGTTTTGGAGCTCTCTCATTATTCTCTCTCTCACACTCTTGGATACTTAGAGTTTTCGTGGAGCATTTCAACATTCAGCCAAGAAAGAGGAAAGCAAGCAAACAAAGGACAAGGAAAGGAAAGCAAATCAAATATCAAGCAAGGAAGAGAAGAATCTAACAGCTTCAACAAGAATACTTGCAAGTAACATATTGCATGTGTGATTTCCTAGTTGGTTTGGACATGCATGATTATGCATGTTGGTATTTGGTTCTCTTGCTGTCAGTGGCATGGTTTTGTTGGATTATGACAGTGGTTTTCAGCCTTGCCTTGCCTTTTTTTGGATGCCATGGTGTGTTGGGATTTGATCTCGATTTTGAGCTTTGGAGTTGTTGGATCGATTTCGAAAGCCGGGGTGGAGGTGATCTCAAGGAAAATTCCCAAAGGCCTAGGAATCCCTTGATCGGTTTTGGTGGGATACAAGGTAAAGCCTAAGGGTGGTGTCTTGGTTTAGGGCCTAGTGATCCAGGATTGGATTCTGGTAAATCCTGAGAGACGGGGAGATGGAAAATTCCTCAAGGATAGTGATGGATTTTGGATGGCATTCCAAGTTCAGTTTGATTTTGTGATCATAGAACCGTTTTTTGTGTGATCACAGTATGGTGAGGTTCGAGGTGGTTTAACCTTTGGATTCCCTTGGTTGTGTTTTGGATTGGTTTAACCATGAGATCCCACATTCATGCTTGGAATATGGCACGAGGGTGATTGGCCGAAGAGAGACTTGGCTCAGCCATGTCTATGGTAGGGTGGTACATGGAAGTCTCGAACCTGGTCGGTTATTGCCTATGTTTAATGGAAGCTAAGTTCTCTTGATTTTGTACTTATTAACGTGTGGATTTAATGTTTGTTATCTCATTATTATTTCCATGTTTTATGTTGGTTACAAGCATGTTTAAATGACTAGTTCATCTCATGGTTATTTCATGTATTCACTTGTAATTCTTAAAATAATGGATGCAAGACCTAATTAATGTCATATATGTTCAAGGAATAGGATGGTGACCCTTCTTGTCATGTTTCATAAGATTTTTCAGTCATTCATTCTCTGTCTTGCATCTTAGACTTGTAGATTTCATTCATGCAAAGTGTTTGACATAATGTCAGTCCTAGTTGAGGATGGTCATGCCTAGTATTGAAGGCAGTTTTTGGTTATTTTGCATTATCTTCATGTGTTTAATGATTTCTGGAAGCTAGAGGAAGTTTTGGGCAGTGTCTGGGATTATGGGCTTGTAAAGTGCCTTAAATCCCAAGGAACATGGACACATGTATGGGAAATTGAGTATCTGGATGCACGCATGCCCATGTTGTGGACGTATCCAAAGCTCCCAGATGCACCCTTACAAATATCAAGGGAGCGTATGGGGTTTTCTTCAACAAAAGTCAGTAGGACCCATGAACAAGTCAGCTTGATGACTAGGATAGCCTCTAGGGGTCCTATAGCTGGTGCAGGAAGTTTATGTTATGGTTTTCTGTGTCGATTCCAATTCCTTAAAGTCACTAAGGAGGTTGAATATCCTCTTAACTGCCCTCAGCTCATGTTTACCCCAGTTGGCCGGTTAATTGGGTAGATGTGAGGGGAGGTGTTCGTTACAGTTTGAATCTGCACTATGTTATTTTTGGGTAGTAAGGCACATATAAAAGAATATGCATTTGTTTTAAATTTATGCATGGACTTTTGTCCAAATACATATTCCTATGCATTAAACCAATTTGTTATATGAGAAAAGTTATATACTTATACAAGGTGAAAAAGATTAGTTTGACTAGTTGTAAGTGCCATTAGATATTTATCTAGTTGAATTAGTTAATGTTTACTATTTTATTTATTTTAGCAATCTTAGATTTTTTTTTTAATAGATTTACATTAAATTAGTTGATTTGTGTAGAATTCATAGAATTTGAATTAGTTGATTTTTACTAAGTTTAATATCCCTACAATTTGAGATGGAAACCATTTTATACCAAATTAAATTATCATAAACAAAAACATAGAGAGTAAAATCTTCAAACGATTAAATTGAATAAAAGAGTGAGCTTATTAGTATTTATTTTATATGAATTGGTTACCTTGGGTAAGAATATTTGGGCACCAACAAATTTGTTATCCAAACTGAATTCATTGACCGAGGAACTCAATCCTTGGTTACCCAACACAAATTGAAAATAAGATCAATAATGTGTTGTTTTGTAAAACCAAATAGTAGCCCCAACAATTTGTCTGGCCCAACAGATACATAAGTGCACTAGCTTCATCTAGTACTCAAACCCTTCTGTATTTCCTATGCCTCCAATTTTGTTCACAACATGGATAAATTGGTGTGTAATTATGTGCAGGAGTATATACTTGGAAACAAGAATAAGAATAGAAGAAAGGGAAAGATGCTTGATAAGACCGAGGGTATCGGTTTCCAAATTGGAAAAGCTGCAGAAACAAAGCAAGAGAAATTAACATACATATGCAGTAGCAGTAGTCACAAAAGTAAAAATAGTTGAAAATATTTGAACTTAATTCAATATCATATTTTCAAGAATATTTTGGAATTTAAATAATATGAATGAGATCAAACAACTAATTATGCCCATATCCTTAAAATTTTAAAATATTTTCAAAATATGAATTCGTACTTTTGAACATTGAAGTAATAATTTTGAGCAGCAAGGATCAAACTTCTTCCAAATAATGGTTGCAAATGACAGAGATATGGAGGCATCGACAACAGGCTGGGTTCCACGAGAATATTGGCTTCCAGTGGCTGGTTTTACTGCTTCATCACCATGACTATGTCCTTTAATAACTACCCGGAACAATGTAACAGTGCTAGCTGAATCCATCTTCACGAAATATATCTGGTAAAATTTAAACACTTTGAACCCTCTCAAAAAATTCATGAATAAAATATATCATAGCTCGCTCAAAGCAGAATGGAAAAAATAAAGAGGAAGTGTTAAAAGCATGGTATTAGAGTTGTGTGAATTGCTAGTCTGCAAATATCTGCCGAGATGGTTGTTACAAGAAAATCCTGGAAAATTTGATGCCAAAAGAATGATGCCCCTGAATACCACTAAATTCTTAGGGTAAGCAAACTTTATACATGACATGAGACAGATGGAACCAAGCCTCAAATAGGAGATGCAAATTTTTGTCCAGTTAGATGTTAATAATTTTTTTTCAATATAATAAAAAAGAAATTATTTATGTCAAAGTCAAACATTATAATTTGCATTGGTCAATGCTAAACTAATAATGGCCAATTAGAAATGAAAAGCCCATATGACAAAGAGAATTTAATAATAAAATATTATGATTTATTCAAAATAAATTATAGAGGTTTGATCAAAAATTGTTAATAAATACTTAATTATCTTATAATATTCAGAAGGGAATTAATAATATAAATAATAGAGCCCTTTAATGACAAAGTATTAACAAAATAATAAAATTCATAATTTTGTTAAGCTTTCATCATAATCAAGCTACAAATTAACATACATATTCAAGAAACTTACATTGACTAAAAATAAAAGGTGGCATCTATCTCTAATATGTTTTGGAGCTTTTTTGGGCATATTTTCGAATCGATTTTGCTCAGAATTTGGAAGATATTTGATGGAATCACAAGTTTGAGTGGTGAATTCTCCACTATCCTAGTACCCTAAGGGTTTTTCATGTTGACAACTAATCCTCTAGGATTGGGAAAATATGTTTTAAATATGTAAATACAAAATAAGAATATGAAGAGACCTTGGAGTGTGAATCCCTAGGATCTCTCTCCTAAGCACATATATTAATGTTCTTCGGGATGACATGAGATCACAATTCCCATGTCACAATTTTAGAATCACGACCTAAGGAATTATGACCTTAGAAACGATTACATTCATCACAGTTCCCCAAGTCATAGTTCCAAATGCTAAAGTCACAATTCTGGAACTGTGACCTAGGGAATTATGACCTCGAATTTTTTTACATCGGTCATAGTTCACATGTCACAATACTTACAGAACAGTGACCTATGAAACCATTAGAATGGTAATAGTTCCCTAGGTTAGAGTTCACGGGCTTGAGTGATAGTTCCAGAGGTCACAATTCTAGAACTGTGACCTCGGAAACTGTTACATCGTTAAAGTTCACAGGTCACATTCCCTAAGAATATGTGATCTCGAAAACCATTAAATTGGTCATAGTTCCTAGATCACAATTCCTCAAGTCACAGTTCCAAGTGTTATAGTCATAGTTCCAGTGTCACGGTTCTAGAATGACTTCAAAAACCGTTATGTCAACCATAGCACCTATGGAACCATGACCTTATAAATCGTTACATTAGTCACAATTTCATAGGTCACTATTCCCAAATCATAGTTCCATAGGTCACAGTTCCACGTGCTAGAGTCATAGTTCTAGAGGTCATAGTTCTGGAACTGTGACCTAACTATGACCTCGTAAACCATTACATCAGTCACAGTTCACAGATCATTGTACCTAGGGATTTGTGACCTCAAAAACCATGACATTGGTCATATTTTTGGAGCTATGACCTAGGGGATTGTGACTTCAAAAAATGTGACATCGATCACACTTCATAGGTCATAGTTCCTAATGTGACCTTATGACCTCAGTCACACTTCCCATGTCATAATTCTAGAATTGTGGTCTTATAAATGGTCACATTAGTCATAGTTCCATAGGTCACGGTTCCAAGTGTTAGATTCATAGTGCTAGAGTTAGATTCCTTGAGGTCATAGCTCTTGAGGTCATAGTTCTGGAACTGTGACCTCATAAACCATTACATCAGTCAGACTTAACAGGTCACAGTACCTAGGGAACTATGACATAAAAAAAATTACATTTTCCACAATTTCAAAGTTCATCATTCCCTAGGTTACAATTCGACATGTTAGACTCATAATTTCAGAGGTCACGGTTCTAGAACTATGACCTTGAAAATTGCTACGTTCATCACAGTTCAAAGGTCGCAGTACCCATGGAACTATGGCCTTGGAAACTTTTACATTGGTCACAATTCTATAGGTAATCATTCCTAGATCACAAGTCCCCAAATCACAGTTCCAAGTGTTAGAGTCACAATTCTTGAGGTCATAGTTATAGAACTATGACCTAGGGAACTATGAACTAATTGTGACCTTGGAAACCATTACATTGGTCACAATTCAGATGTCACAATAACTAAGGAAATGTGACCTTAGAAATTGTTACATTGGTAACCATTCCCATATCATAGTTCCCCTAGGTCATAGTTCCATGTGCTAGAGTCACAGTTCTAGGGGCCATAGTTTTGGAACTGTGACTTAGAGAATTGTGAACTTGGGAAATGTAATAGCAATTGTAATTCCTACTATGACCCTATAACCTCGGTCACGGTTCTAGAGTCACAATTCAGGAACTATGACCTAAAAAATGGTTACAATGGTCAAAGTTCCAGAGTTCATAATTCCCTAGGTAACAGTTCTAGGTCCTAGAGTCCTAGTTCAGTTCTATAGGTCATAGTTCCTAGATCACAATTCCCCAAGTCACAGTTCTAGGTGCTAAAGTCATAGTTCAATTCCAAAGGTCATAGTTCTTAGACCATAGTTCTCGAGTTCATAGTTCTAAGCACTAGAGTCACAATCGAATAGCTCATAGTTTGGAACCATGACCTAAGGTACTATGACCTTGGAAACCATCACATCGGTCACAATTCACATGTCATAATACCTAGGGAACTCTGACATAAAAAATTACTACATTGGTCATAGTTTCAAAGGTCACAGTTCCCCAGGTCATAATTTCAAGTGTTAGAGTCATAATTTCAGCGGCCATAGTTCCCTAGGCCATAGTTCCAAGTGCCAGAGTCATAGTTTCAGAGGTCACAATTCTTGAGGTTATAAATCTGGAACTGTGACCTAAAAACCCATTACATCAGTCACAGTTTGCATGTCAAAGTACCTAGGGAACTATGACCGTAGAAATCATTACATTGGTCACAGTTCCAAAGGTCACAATTCCCATATCACATTTCCCGAGGTCACAGTTCCACGTGCTAGAGTCACAATTCGATAGGTTAGAGTTTTGAAACTATGACTTGGGAATGTGACCTAGGGAAATGTGACCTCAAAAAATGTGACTTTCATCACAGTTCCTACTATGACCCTGTGACCTTGGTCACAATTCCAAAGGTCACACTTCTCATGTCACAATTCTAGAACTGTGATCTAGGGAACTATGACCTCATAAACAATTACATTTTTCATAGTTCTCCAAGTCATAGTTTCAACTGCTAGAGTCACAGTTCCAGAGATCATAGTTCTAAAACGATGACCTTGGAAACCGCAACATCTGTTAGAGTTCACAGGTCATAGTACTGAGGGAACTATGACATCATAAATCGTTACATTGGTCATTGATCCGGTTCTCAAAATTAAGCTAAAAAATGGAATGGCTCATAATTGTTCAGAACCTGAACGACAACGAAGTGCTCATTGCCCCAAATATGGCGCACTTCGTTTCATCGAAAACTGACTCTATATGTGAAAGTAAGAGCCTACTATCCATTTTCTCAAACAAGTAAATTTCAAAAAAAATGACAGACAACTGCCCAGTCATAATTCTATACTGCGGACGTGGCAGGTGACTGTGCAGGGGTCAAAGGTTGGTCAAATATCCTCTGGGCGAATCAGGTCTGGGATTTGATGTTAAGGTTGGTGATTTGTCACAATTTTATTGGTTTATTTCAAGGCCAATAAGGTCTTGACACGTGGTAGGCCTGGAGGCCACCACATGCCCCCCCACCTCAATCTATATGGTGGTGTAAATTTTATATATGGAGGACGGGCGAAGGTCAGGGTCGACCCCGCAACCTCCCACACACAAACACAACAACATATCGCCATACCTGCACCATGGATCTTACTATACTTTGAAAATGGTGTATATTTGAATTAGCCCAAAGTTGTATGCGGGGGTAAGGTGGGGGCCAACCCTGAAGGGCTAGCCACTGGCCCATGTGACCTCAATGCGGAGACCACCGGTGGAGCACGTTAAGGTGGAGTTAAGATTTGTTTTAATTAACGTTAAACCTTGTTTATTAACGTTAATCACATTTTTAAATGTAGATTGTTAAACATGCATTTAGTACCTAACCCACCATTAAACTCCGCTTATTCAATTAATTAATCCGGTATTATCTTGGCAGTTTAGTTGACAGAGTGCGCCATTTTCATCATAACTCCAAATTTGGTGGAGTTAACTGGTTTTCTCTCCAGTCTTGGAGGGGTTTTTCCTAGGAAAATTTGATTGAGCCATAACTTTTGCAAAATTCGACCAATTTTGGCTCAGAAAGAGTCTATCCTAGCATATTTGGACATTCTGAGCAGTTTGGAGCAGGTTTCAGGAGCAACAGAGGATTGTAAACAATGTGTTTTTTCCATTTTGAGCTAATACAGAGACCCAAGCCATGGAGGTTGTACCAAGGAGATGTAGCCCAGGAGGGGCGAACTCCTTCATCAAAACACTTTGTTAATGGATCATCTGATGGTTTGTTGTACATTTATTTGTTGTTGTTCAACACTTTATTTTAATGTTAATATGCTCGTGAATTTAACATAAAAACAAGATGCAATTACCTATTAAACACTTGCAAACACCTCAAGGAAACCTATGGACATGAAGCAAATGATCAAGATTTGTTAATAATTCTAAAGACGAAATTAGCACAACAAAACTAACATTTAAATTCAGATCAAGGTGGTATTAGAGCAAGGTTATTTTCTTGATATTTGCTTGAATTTTGTGCAAGTATGGTATTAATGGTTGCAAATTTGTGATGCTTACAAGGTTAAAGTTGCAGAGAGAAGAAGGGAAATTATTGGTTGCTAGTCTTGAAGTTAGGACCAGAAATGGGGGAGCCACAAGGCCACAATATCCACCCAAATTTTCGCTCCTAGCTGCACTTGAAGCACCTCAATTTATATCTCTAGCTGAAATTGAAGAGGTACAAGCAACACCAAAAGCTCAACTTGAATCCATAGCCATCATGTCAAGTGTAGGAGAGACTGGAGGTCTTTCAGAAGAGGAAGCATTTAAGAAGGATTTTTATGACCGAACTGACATGGTTAGGGTCCTCTATGAAGAGAGGATCACCAGGATGGTTGGAGGGAGTTCTAAGCCTCCACATGGAGAGGGAACCTTAGAAGACAAAAAATATGAAGAGAAGGATTCAAAGGGTAGTGGAGGAAAGCCTCCTCCATATCCACCATATTCATCATCATCCTCATCATCACCATCACCATCATCTTACACTTCCACAACACAAACCACCCATACCCACTCAAAAACCCCAAAAGGAAAAACTCCCTTACTCAAATTGGACATTAAGTTTGAACTTCCCATGTACAATGCAGAGATAAATTCAGAGAAGTTGGACAATTGGATTTGTCAATTGGAGTTTTATTGCAGAATTCAAAGCCTACAAGACGATGAAACAAAGATCCAGTTGGCTTCACTGAGGCTAGAAGGAGCAGCACTAGTCTAGTGGGAAGCAAAGAATCAAGAGGAAATGTGAATCCATGGTAAGATATCCATTTCTTGGGTTGAGTTTATTTCTTCAATTAAGAAAAAAATTTATCCTTTATTTTACACGCAAAAAGCCATTATGAGTTGCAAAAAATTTAGGCAACTCAAGGGTCAAACAATTCAAGATTATACCCAGGAGTTTAGGAAAAGGGATTTTTTGTTAGATGTAAACTTGAATCCCAAGACAATCTATGGAAATACATTGGGGGTTTACATTCCTATTTAAAACACACTATCCTTATGTTCAATTCAAGCAACTTAGATGAGGTATGTGTGCAAGCCACGCACTTTGAATCAAGGGGAAAGAACATTCAGGAAGAGGGTAATAAGAAGAAGTCATTCAACGGTAAGGAGAAAGAGAAGGGAGGAAAATGGAAGCAAAAGAAGAATAAGAATGTTAAGAAATAAGTTGAGAAAACCACATGCAATAAGTGTTGCAAAGAGGGGCATGATGAAGCCCAACGTTGGAAACTACATCCCGGCTGAGGCCTAAGAAACCAAACAATAAGGGGAAACAAAAGACAACCGCTTCCACACAACATGACCTTGGATCTGATTCTGGTGATGAGACCAATATTACAGCCATCGTCACAAAGGGAAAAGAAGCCATAGCAATTACTAGTTCATCAAATTGTCACAACAACACTCCAAATGAAGAAACAAGGATAGAGTTGTTCCATGTAAGGGTGATCTCACACCATACAAATATTGACGCATTATTTGATAGTGCGTCACAAGCGAACTTAATCTCATAAGACTTGGTCAAAAAGTTTAACCTTGAAACTGTACCTAATCATAAGCCATATCCTTTGGGTTGGATAGTTGAGAATGAAAATTTACAGGTTACATGTAAATTTATATTCAGGTTTGCCATTACTGCAAATTTTATTGATGAAGTCGAGTTAGATGTGGTTCCACTTGACATTTCAGTAATTATCTTGGGAAGCCCATATTTGTATGACAGGAAAGCGGTATTTTATAGCCATGAGAACAAATATCATTTTCTCAAGGATGGGGTGGAGTATATTGTGAGAGCTCATCGCAAAAAGATGAACATTTCTTTGGTTAATGCAGGGCAGATGAAGAGAATAGTAAATTCAAGTAAAAAAATTATGCTTCTCATGATCAAGAAAAAGAATGATGTGTATTATGAATATTTTGAAGGTTGTGATGAAAAATTAAAATCTGATTTGTTTGATGTAGTAAGTCAGCATGGCGAGATGTTTCAGGAGCCAAATGTGTTACCTCCCAAGAGGGGAATTCAACATGAGATACAGTTGTAGCAAGATGTTCCACTTCCAAACATTGGCATGTATCGCATGTCGATAATGGAGAGCATGGAAATCAATAAGAAAATCCAAGAATTTTTGAACCAAGGTATCATACGCCCATCTACTTCGCCATGTGGTTCACTGATTGTCTTGGTGCCAAAGAAGGACGAAAATTGGCGTATGTGTGTGGATTTTCGTGCACTGAACAAAATCACAGTAAAGAATCGTTATCCACTCCCCAAAATTGATGATTTTCTTGATCAATTGAGGTATGCAAATTATTTCACTAAGTTAGACTTACGTAGTGGTTATCATCAAGTTAGAATAGCTGAAGAGGAAATTTGGAAAACTGCATTTAAAACTAAACAAGGATTGTTTAAGTGGCTTGTTATGCATTTCGGTCTTACCAATGCTCCAAATACTTTCATGAGAGTTATGAATGATGTATTGAGGCCATTTCTTGATGATTTTGTCATTGTCTACTTAGATGATATTTTGATATTCAGCAAATCAAGATATGAACATGTCATGCATGTGAACAAGTTACTTGATGTCTTGAGAAAATAACAGTTGTTTTTTAAGATGTCGAAGTGTGTATTTGGCAAGACTTCTTTAGTGTATTTGGGACACATTGTTGGAGGAGGTGAGTTGAAGATAGACCCATATAAGGTTGAGGTCATTGTGAATTGGCCCAATCCCAATACAGTTATGTAGGTAAGAAGTTTTCTATGGGCGGCACAATATTGGAGGAAGTTCATTGCTAATTTTTCCTCTATTGAAGCTCTATTACATGTGTTGAATAGTGTCAAGAAAGTCTTCCATTTGGGAGATAAGCAGAAAAAATCATTTGATGCTTTGAAATAAAGGATCAATTAAGCACCGATATTGACTCTTCCAGACCTTAGACAACAATTTGAGATTCAAACAGATGCTAGTGATTACACCATGGGAGCAGTTCTCATGTAGCATGGTAAGCCCATTTCATTTCATTCTGAAATTTTTAATGGTGTTGTGACTAACTATCCCACTTATGATAAAGAGTTATATGCATTGGTACAAAGTGTAAAGAAACACTACTTGATGGGGAAAGAGACCATTATCCATACCGACCATCAACCATTGTTGTACTTACAGTCAAAATCAAAGTTGCAACAATCACAACACTCCAAATGGATGGGATTTATACAACAGTTTCATTTGGTTATCAGGTATAAAAATGGAATCTACAATAAGGTAGTTGATATTATTTCTAGGCCTATTGTAAATTCATCTATTATACTCAAGCACAATTTTGTTTTGCATGAAAGTTACATTGAGCAATATGCATATGATAATGACTTTCAAGATTTGTATGCAAGCTTGACTCAAGGAAACCAAAATGAAGAGTTATATTACCATGTATATAACAGTTTGTTGTATAACTTGGGATAGTTATGTATTCCACGGGGAGAAAGAAACAATATCATAAGGGAGGTGCACACTTCATTGATTGTTGGACATTTCGGTGTAGGCAAGACAGTAATGAATCTCCAAAGGTATTATTATTGGCCACACATGTTTGATAGCATATCTTGTTTCATTAGAGGATGTTCTTTGTGTGCAATAAGAAGCCTAGCAATAGGAAACTAGGATTGTACACTCCACTTCTGGTACCTTCACGTCCATGGGGGAGTATCTCAATGTATTTTGTAGGAGGTCTTCAAATGTCAAGGAAAGGTCGTGATTACTTGTCTGTAGTTGTAGATAGGCTCAACAAGATGTGTATATTGATGCCATGTAAAAAGAAAATTACAGCTAAACAAACAACTCATCTTTTATTTCAATATGTTTGGGTTCATTTTGGTCTTCCTACTTCTATTGTAAGTGATCGAGATTCTTGATTTGTTGGGAATTTTTTGTCAAAATCGTGGGACATGACGGACACTAAGTTGAAGAAAAGTACAGCCTTTCATCCGCAAACAGATGGTCAAACCGAGGTGGTCAAAAAGACAGTCATTCATCTTCTTCGAGGATATTGCAAAAAACATTCCAAGTTTTGGGATGAACAGTTGCATTACATTCATCATGCATACAACAGGGCAAAGCATTCTTCTACAAACACATCGCCATTTGAGGCATGTCTTGGGTACTTTCCAAGATCACCATTGGACTTCATCTTTGGGAAATATGTTGCTATTGATGGCCATTGTGACATAGATAAAGTAAAGAATTCCATTGAGAAAATTCAGTTGATACATCAAACAGTGCAAGAACAACTTGAAAAGAGTCAAAGCAGCTACAAGGCAAGGCATGATAAACACCGTGTCGACATAAATTCTAAGTTGCTAACGAATTTTGGTTATATATTAGCAAAGAGAGACTTCAAGGGGAAGGTAAAAATCTTAAGCCAATCTGTTATGGTCCTTTTAAATTTTTGGAAAAGATTGGTAACAATGCATTTAAGCTAGATTTGCCTCTTTATATGCAAATATACTCTATTGTTAATGTTGAGAATTTGAGATTGCTTGAGCCTCCGTTGATTGATGATCAAGGAGAGCATGTTCATCTGCCATCAATAGATGATTTCTCGCCAGAATATCTTGATGAGCGTCAGCAAGATCTCATACTTGACAGAAGAACCATAAATTCAAGGAGAGGGAATGTCAAATACCTTTGAGTGGGACTCAAGGGGAAAAATCCTTCTAAGGCCAAATGGATGGAGATTGAGAAGGTGAGGGAATTGTACCCTCACCATCTAAACAATTGACAGTAATCTCTTGGGGTCCAAAAGGCTTTTACTGGATAGGAATGATCAGGTGCTCAGTGTTAAACTCAAAAATGGAAGTGCTCAAAATCGTTCAGAACCTAGACAAACGCGAAGTGCTCATCACCCTGAATCTGACACACGTCATTTCATCGAAAACCGACTCCGTATGTGAAAGTTAGAGCCTGCTGTCCATTTTCTCAAACATGTAAATTTCAAAAAAAAAAATGATAGACAATTTCCCAGTCAGCAGTTAGTACTACTGACGTGGTAGGTGACTATGTAAGGGTCAAAGGTTATTCAAATATCCTCCAGGCGAATAAGGTGGTGACAAGTGTCATTCCAGGTTTTGATGTTAAGTTTCGTGATTTGTTGTGGTTTTATTGGTTTATTTCAAGGACAATCGGGTGTCAACATGTGGCAAGCCCGGAGGCCGCCATGTGCCCCCCCCCCTCAAGTTATATGGTGGTGTAAAATTTATATATGGCGGATGGGCGGAGGCCGGGGTCGACCCCGCAACCTCCCCTACACAAACGCAACAACATACCACTATAACCGCACCATGGATCTTACCATACTATGCAAACAATGTATATTTGAATTAGCCCAAAGTCGTATGAGAGGGTAAGGCGGGGGCCAGCCACCGACCCATGTGACCTCTATGCGAAGACCACTAGTGGAGCGAGTTAATGCGGAGTTAAGATTTGTTTTAATTAACGTTAAACCTTGTTTATTAACGTTAATCGCATTTTTAAATGTGGATTGTTAAACACACATTTAGCACCTAAACCACCAATAAACTCCGCTTATCCAATTAATTAATCTGATCTTATCTTGGCTATTTAGTTGGCGGAACTCCAAATTTGGTGGAGTTAACTGGAGTTCTCTCCAGTTTTGGAGGGTTTTTTCCTAGTTAAAATTGATTAAGCCATAAATTTTGCAAAATTCGACCAATTTTGGCTCATAAAGAGTCTATCCTAGCAGATTTGGACATTATGAAAAATTCGGAGTAGTTTTCAGGAGAAGTATAGGATTGTAAACAACACTTTTTTCCATTTTGAGCTAATATAGAGGCCCAAGCCATGGAAGCTGGACCAACGAGATGTAGCCCAAGAGGGGTGAACTTCTTCATCAAAAAAATGTGTTAATGGATCATTTGATGGTTTGTTGTACATTTATTTGTTGTTATTTAGCACTTTATTTTAATGTTATTATGCTCATGAATTTAACATCAAAACAAGATGCAATTATCTATTAAACACTTGCAAACACCTCAAGGAAACCTATGCACATGAAGCAAATGATCAAGATTTGTTCATAATTCTGAAGATGAAATTAGCTCAAGAAAACTAAAAATTAATATTCAGATCAGTAATAGTTCCAGAGGTCATAGTTTTCTAGGTTTTACATTTCCATGTTCTTGAGTCACAGTTCCTGGATCACAATTCCCTAGGTTATACAGATCCATGTAATAGAGTCACAATTCTAGAACTATGACCTAGGGAAATTTGACCTCTAGAATTGTGAGTCTAGCACGTGGAACTGTGACCTCAAGAATTGTGACTCTAACACATTGAATTGTATAAACTAGGGAACATTGATCACAGTTCATAAGTCACAATATCTATGGAACTGTGACCTTATAAATTGTTACATTGGTCATAGTTCCAAGCGCTAGAGTCAAAGTTTTTAAGGTCATGGTTCTGGAATTGTGACCTCAGAAACCATTACATTAGTCATGGTTCACATGTCACAGTACCCAGGTAACTATAACATTAGAAATCGTTATATTGGTCACATTTCCAGAGGTCATAGTTCCTAGATCATAGTTAACTAGGTCACAGTTCCATGTACTAGAGTCACAATTCGAAAGGTCACATTTTTGGAACTGTGACCCAGGGAATTGTGACCTAATTATGACCTTGGGATTTGTGACCTTGAAAACTGTTACATCGGTCATAGTTCATAGGTCACAACACCTAGGGAACTATGACCTTAGAAACTATTACATTATTCATAGTTGTAGAGATCATAGATCTAAGTGTTAGAGTCACATTTCCAGAGGTCATAGTTTTGTAATTGTGGCCCAGGGGATTGTGACCTCGGAATATGTGACATCGGTCATAATTACCCTTTCAGCTTGGAAACTATTATATTGGTTATAGTTAGAGAGGTCACAATTCCCGAGACACAATATATTAGGTCACAGTTCCAATTGTTGGAGTCATAGTTCCAGAGGTCATAGTTCTTAGGTCAGAGTTCTGGAATTATGACCTTAGAAACCATTACATAAATCACATTTCCTAAGTCACACTTCCCTATTTCATAATTCCAAGTGATAGGGTCACCTGACCTTGTGAATTGTGACCTTGATCAAAGTCCCAGAGGTAAGAGTTCTATAACTGTGGCCTTGGTCACAATTCTCAAGGTCATAATTCTAGATCTGCTACCTACGGAATTGTGACCTTAGAAAATGTGACATCGGTGATAGTTAACAGATCATAGTTGTAGGGGCCACACTTCCTATATAACATGTAACTAGTTTTGGACTTCATAATTGGTGTTGTAGTCTTTTCAATATGTATCCTAAGTAACAAACAAGAGAAGAAAAGAAAAAGTTATTATTATTAAAGCATGGGTGTCATGCTCTTTAATGGTGATCTTATATGTAAAAGCATGTTCTTCATGATTTTAGGGTATGTTAGGTCTTAGGATTTATTTTCATGAGTCAAATGATTCTACATCATGTTTATAAGACCTTTTGGGGAAAATGTAATTGTAAAAAGAATTATTTTTTAGTCTAGAAAGTCCTCGAACTTCCAAAAGTACAATTCGACCCTACCAGTTACGAGTTGGCCTAAAGGATGGAATTTGACCCCTTGGAAAGGCTATATAAAAAATAAATTTGACCTCATTTAGCACTCACTCAAGAAGTTTAGTCTCTCAAAAAATAACTTGATATGTAGCTGGGAAGCAGGAAGAAGAAGAGCGAAGGTCAAGAAGAAGAAAGAAGGACAGAAATCTTTGTTTTTGGGCTCTATCTCTCTCACACATGTGAAGTTATAGGGTTTCTAGTGTTGTAGAAGGATGCCAAAGTTGTAAGTACGAGTAGCAAGAGGACAAAGTGTAGAATCTTGTAGATGGAAGGAAGAATACCCTACCTTGACCTCATTGACCTTGGGAAGTCTAGTTTTCTTGCTCTAGAAAGGTCTCAAGAGGAAGGTGGATTAGGGTTTCCATAGAAGCTGCAAGGCTAAAATTGTAGGATCGAAGTAACAGGACGAGTTGCAATATTGAAGTTGGTAGGTCGAAGTTGAAATTTGAAGCAAGTTGGTGTAGAATTAGGGAAATATTATGGAAGGGTTGACTTGGTACTTGGAGAAGAAATTTGTCTATGGTTTGGGGCTTTGGGTCTCATTTTGAAGCAGATATTATAAGAACATAAAATTTTACCTTTTTTTTCCCCTTGGAGGGGTTTTTCCCTGACTGAGAGCCTAATCTTTGTGTCCTATGTTATTGATGTTTCATTCTTGATATTTTTTTAATAAAAATATTCAATTAAAGAACATAAGAAGAATAACTAAGTTCACAAGAAAATATTAAGGTTAAGGAAAATATTTATTAATAAGTTGCCACTTTGTATTTTTCCAACACTTCCCATGCCACAGTTCTAGAACCTAGGTAACTGCGAGCTTGGAAATCATTACGTTGGTCACAATTCAAGAGGTCACAGTTCCCTAGGTCATAGTTCAAAGTGCGAGAGTCATAGTTCCAAGATCACAGTTCTGAGGTCATAGTTCCAAAGGTCACAATTATGGAACTGTGACTTCAGTGACCATTACATTGATCACAAATCATAAGTCACAGTTCCTAAGTCACACTTCCCTATGTCAAAGTTCCAAGTTCTAGAGTCACTTGACCTCGTGAATTGTGACCTCGATCATAGTTCTAGAACTATGACCTCAATCACAATTCTACAAGTCGCAGTTCTGGAACTATGACCTCAGCCACAATTCCAGATGTCACAATTCTGAAATTGTGACCTCGAAAACTGTGACATCAGTCACAGTTCCTACTATGACCCTATGACCTAGATCATAGTTCCAAAGGTCACACTTCCTAGGTCACAATTCAAGAAATGTCTTAGGGAACTATGAGCTCATAAATTGTTCCGTTGGTCACAATTTGAGAGGTCACAGTTCAAACTGCTAAAATCATAGTTTTAGGGGTCATAGTTCCCAGGTCATGTTGACATCACTCAAAAATAAATAAGTTTCACAAGTCATTGCGATGACATTTGAAAAATTCTCTCCTATTTATGCCCAAAGTTACAATAAACTTGACCTAGTAGGTGGGACCATCCAAACAAGAAAATATATGGCTTATGAATCAATATTTTCCTTGAAGTTAAAGATCATGATATTGAAATGGTTTGCATTGAAAAATATTTATCAATGCATATGATTGGTATTAAATATTGATCGATGGGTCATCCGTTTGATATCAAAAAGTGACCAACTTCTATATGTTGGGTGTCCTTTCTCAAGATTCATTGTTGTTAAAAGATTTGTTGTAGATATTATTATGTTTTGATACTATACCAATGCAAATAGGATGTATATATTGAATATTAAATCTTGGGAAGGGTCAACCTTTGAATACAAATTATGAACAAGGAACAATTATTGAACATATATACATGTCAGGGTTCAAATGATTGTGCACACATTGTGGTATAACTCTCAAAGTATATCATATGGTTTCTAGATTTATGATATGTGTTTAAACTCTGCATGGGATATTAACGTGAGTTGCATATGGTTAATGATCGTGTTTAAATTGTGACATAATGCATGAATTTTGAATGGTTTGAACTTTAATGTTGAATCATCACTTGCTAGAATATAGTCATAGTATTTTTCTCAGAATTATGTTCTAATTAAGGATATTAAATTATTGAAGGTGGTCATAAGATTTGGCACAAAGTATAATATGCCACACTCATGACCAACAACAATTCTTCGATTTGGCATCAATGTTGGTTGATATATTAGTTTTTTCCTGGCTACATATATGTCCCCCCTCCCATGGTCTTATTGTCTCAGTTCGTAGTACTGGTGATTACTTACCCTTCCTCTATAATGTATGAACCTATCTCTATCAACATGTCTATATGGGCTCATGTCTTATCAGTTAAATGACATGGAAAATAAGTTTTAAACCAGGCTATACATTTGTTAATACACCCACTCTAGTGTTCAATACTGCATTTACTCACCCTATGCATGTCACCTTGAGCCATGCACTTCATTTATTTTCCTTTCTCAAACCCTCAGAGGTTTTGTGTCCCTCTAGGTATGAAAATTTAGAACTGCATTGCATGAAATTATGCCTTGACCCAGGAGAAAGGAGGCAAGGCACAACTTTTTTCCAGGCACCATTGCTTTCCAAGTGTGTTCTAACTAGTTTCTTTCACTCGATGAATAACTCTTATGACTTTTCTCCCCATGTGTATTTTGTCCCTACCCCTATGTGGCTTTTGCATTGATATAGTAGCTTACAGTCCAATATATAGTGCCCATTTCTATCGTTTCCACTCGTATAAAATAAAAGGTTTTTACCATATTTTATTTCAAGGAGTCTAGTTTCCTTATGTCTTTGCATATTGATTTGGGAGTTATTCTCTTTTTTTGTGGGTTATTATTCTTGCACATAATAGTGCAATTCCTTCGAGTAGAAGCTCACGCATACAACACCATACAACACCAAGTATGGGTTTTTAGATTACTTGTCTCTGTCATGGTCTACCATGAAGACCAAAGTTTTTGCTTCGCCTTTGTTTCAAAATTACATGACATGGTTGTTACGTTATGATGGAAATTCGTGGTTAATCCCCCATTGTTTGTATATAATTTGGGTAACTATTATGGTTGCTTGTTAACATAAGTTAATTAATCTCTGCCATGGTTTAAATATTGAAAATGGGACATGGTTACCGAATTTTTGATTAATTTTTTCAAAACCCTAACCTTCATTTATGACTAATTTGCAGTACTGTAGGTGGGAGCCCTCGAGGACATGAAACCTTGGGAAAAAATCACCATGAAGTTTGTGCATAAGGAAAACCTCACCCCTCTATCATGATTTATTTTTTAATTACTATTTTGTTTATTAGATTACATGACAAAATTTTGATGGTTATTGTTTAAATCAGATGGTCTACAATTCCTCCTCTGTTACAACCACATTGGCCCTATCTTCAAACATGTTCCCTATTATTCATATTCGAAATGTGTCTCAAAATATCATGTTGTGTGCATTATTTCATATGGTTCATTCACTATGATGAGTTATTTTATTTGCTAATTGTGTTTTGATTGGAATGTCTAGCCTTTGTCTTAGTCTTGTTTGTCTCTTTGCATGAAATCAACCCTTATCGGTTTTTATGGTCCCTTAAACAGTTTGTAACCGCATATCAATGCTTTCCCTCCCACTCATTTATTTTCCTCTTAAGTTGTTATAAACTCAATTTTTTGTTCATTTATTGATGATTGATGCCATATCTTTTATTGCCTACAAGTAACTATGCGAATATGTTTCAGAATGAGTTTCTTCAATAGGAATAGAGGAAAGGGAGGAATAAATAGAGATCAACATTTGGATGTGAGAAGAGATAGGAGACCAAGGGTCTCAATTAATTTTGATGTTGATTCACAAGAGTTAAGGCAATTATTGCGCACAAGTGTGGTGAACCTGTTAGGACAACCTAATCCTCAACCTGAAATACAACCTCAACCACAAAAACCCCCTATTCCTGACCAACCTACCATTGGTATTATTGCCTCGCCACATGTATTTTTCCCCCTTGTTGCTCCAAATAATGATGATTTGGATTCCATCCCTATGTACTCACTTTGTTCAATCCAAGTTTGGCCCACGGTCTCTTTGTATCCTCCTCTTGTGGCACATTTCTCTTATTTGCAATATGGTACTTCATGCATTATAAATTTCCCTCTTGAAACACCATAACCTTTTTCTCCTACAATTCAGCATCCTCTCTCCGCCCATCAGGCCTCCAAGCAACCTACCATACTTGCTTTTCATATTGTCCAGTCATCTAAACAATGCATCAACCCATGCCCTCATTTAAGTGATCAAAGGCAAAAAACACATGTTGCGCTCTTTGACTAAACACATGTCTCACCACATTCAATTACATGTCATCCCTGCCACGAAGAATATCAAGCGGAATTTTCTCGATCTGATAGGCAGGGACATTAGTTTTTGGTATTGGAAACATGCTTTTGGTATGGTTTTGAGCAATGTTTACTATTGACATACTTATTTATGAGGTTGATGTTGCTTCTTTTGATTGGAAAATTGATACTGCACTTATATGTAGATATTTATGATGATTCATTTTCAGAGGGAACAAATTGTAACTCTATTTATATACAACACTTTATTTACTATGGTGCCACATTAGATACGCATGAATAATGGAGAAACAAGGGTTGATGGGAGGCTCAAGGGTTTGGTTTATTTGATAATGTTTTGATGTGAAAGAAGTTTTTGGTTATGTGGTACATATTTCGGTTGTATATGAAACATGATCATGATATTTTTATGATATGTTTTATTATTATTAGTTTGAATGGGAGTTATATTAAGTGAACCGATTATGATTATGCAAATTATTATTTATATATGTGTGAAGAAAAGAAAAAAGGTCATAAAACTCGACCGAATAGTGAAAATGGGTCCCCCCGACTAGGGTCAAACTTTAAAAACAAAAGTGAGATTTCATAAATTAATTATGACTTTAGAAAATCCATCCTCGTATTTTCTAATCAACTAGATTAGAAATAAATTAAATCCAATATTTTAGTCAAAGTAACTTCTCAAACTAATATGGAGACCTTTAAAGGAGGAAGGATATATGAAGGTAGGGAGAGAGAAATGGGAAGAAAGGTATGTTGTAAAAAGTTATAGTTGTCATTTCTCCTCTGATTTTAATTTCTTACAAGCTATAGACTAATCTTGATGGTGACAAGAATATTATTTCACCAAGGGGCGACAGGCTAGGTGACTCCATCATATTTATAAGAAAATATGAAAATATCTTGAGTCTTTCTAATTTATTTTCTGTTGTTTGAGGGTCTGGTTATTTTCATGAGTGCTAACAACTATCCATTTTGTAAAAATCAAGCTTCCCATACTCACATCAATAAGAAGGATTTTAATTTGTTGTCATTATGGCTTGTCCCCGGGCTATTCTATATGTTTTGTTTTGCATTACAGTATTTTGTGATAATATTGGTCATAAGCTTTCACAGAAGCCTGCGTTTTAGGATTTGGTTGTACTCTTTAACATTAATAAAATCAAACATTATTTATTAAATATTTATAGCTTGGCATATCTCTATTTTGATTATTTATTTTTCAGTAGTTTTCTCTTTATGCCTTCTCGTATGCAACAACTTATGCTCTACAGAATCTAGGGCCTTTTAGCCCAAATTCTGACTAGCTCGTTGCTTCATTTAAATTTGATTTATACTTTAAGGTTATTTTTATGCTTATTTACCACATTTCAACTATAAACGATGTATTTTTCATGTATACACTTTTATTTTACTCATTTATGTAAATTTTATTTTTTTTATTTATGCAAAATAAAATTACAAAAAAGTCACAAAATACAGAAACATAATATTTTAGTCCTAACTTCTGAGCACATTGTCTCACTGTCTCATTATTATAACGAGATTCAAGGAGTTGGTTTGTTGAAGTATGACTAACTTGAACAATCATCAACATGTCACAATTCAGAAATGCACAATTCTGGAACTGTGGCCTCCATAACCATTACATCAGTTATAGTTCACAAGTCACAGTTCCCAAGTCACAATTCTATGTCATAGTTTTAGCAAATGTTACATGATTCAGATGTTCATAGATCACAATTCCTAAGTCACACTTCCCTACATCACAGTTCCAAGTGCTAGCCACGTGACCTCATCAATTGTGACTGTGGTCAGAATTCATGAGGTCTCAGTTCTATAATTGTGACATAGGTAACTGTGACCTCAGAAACCATTACATCATTCACAATTCACAGGTCACAATTCTTAAGTCACACTTCCCTACATCATATTTCCAAGTGCTAGAGTCACTTGACCTCGTGAACAATGATCTCAGTCATAGTTCACATTTCACAATTCTAGAGGTCATAGTTCTAGAACTATGACCTCAAAAACTGTTACATAGGTCATAGTTTCAGAGGTTGTAGTTCTAGAAAGGGCTCTTGATTTTTTGTAATATTAAGTAATACTACTAAAAAATTTAATTGAATTGTGATAAATTCTTAAAACTTCACCAAGTATGCATTCTACATGGTAAATCTCGACAAATGTATTATATCTACATAATATCGGAAACAAAAATTTGATCAATATGGCAAGGATGACTATATATGAAGATTGATATGTATTTGTGTTGTGACCTGTATTAGTTCAAATGTTTTTTTTTTTGGTAAGTTAGGCTAAACTATATTGATTCAAAGTAAAACATTACATATGATACAGGCTGAGTTGGTAAGTTGCACTTATCCAATCCGAGCCTTCATTGCTTTCAAAGTAGCGCAGGTATGGGGCTGCCTCCATCGAGGAAACTAGCCCTGTAATATCATCTGACAGAAAATTACAAAATGTGTCGTGGCACTTGTGAAAGTAAAAGTTCTATGATATGAGTTGAAATAACAGAAAACTAAAAAGAGATGAGCGACTGCGCATTCATGGTGTTCCTGCATCGTCTTCGGTGTCTGGGTCCTCCTCCTCAATACGGAAATCATACTCCTGCGCTATGGCCTCCTCCTCAACAGAAGATCGGCACTAAGGCCTAGAAGCAAGTGCGCAAAGAATGGGAGCGATCGTGTACTCAACATCTGATACTCGCGTCTAAACGCCCTTCGATTCCATGATCCAAACATTGGTGTCTTCCCCCACGACCTCCTGAACGACAAGAGGCTCAGTTTTACGGGGCATTGGGTGCTCCTGGTGCGCGATGGTGGATTTTCTGGGCCCGCTTCTGCCCCTCTACATGTCCTGAACAGGGGCCTCCTCCTCCTGTTCGTGCGTAGGGCTTTAAGGAGCCTCCCTAGCATGGATGCCAGAGGAGGAGCCCTCAAAGGATTCCAAGCGATTATCTGGCCCTCGCTGGTAGCGTCCAAGGAACATGCCTCTTTGTTTGCCCCTGATTATCCTTTAGCATAGATGTGGATCCATGGTGTAGTGAAGCAACAAAGGATTGGGGGTGGAAAGGTATTGAAAAGTTTCTCTTTGGGGGGGTGATTAACACAGGAGAAGAGATGGGAAGTGGGCAGTTGAGTGATGTTGGGCAAGGTGGCACGTAGGTGGGGGAAGAACAACTAGGGGAGCTTGATGATGGGAGCGCGCAGTCAGGAAAAATTAGCAAGGCAGGGGGAGCCAGGGGGAGGTGCGTAGTCAGGAAGGTGCACAGTCAAGAGGGTTCCCAGGGTTCTAGCACTAGGGGGGAGGCTACGTAGCGGGTGGAGTGTGCAAGTGGGATGAAACTGAAGCAAAATGGCTAAGAAAGCTTTGCAAACCAAAAGGAGCAAACTTTTAATGACGCTATGGGGAGGGGCCTCCCCTTTTGTAGACTTGTGGCACAAGCGTAGATGTTGTGCATTATTGTGACATGCTCTCAGGTGCATGCTGCGACAGTTCTCATGTGGTAGCATGTGCTTCGAGTTATGGAAATGAGTCATGTTCATCTGGGAGCTCGTTCACATGATTTCTGTGGAGAGGATCCACCCCAGGTGGTTGCTGGCGTTGCGTCTCTTTGTCATCCTGTGCCTCTGTAACCTCATGTGAATTATTGCAGAGAGGTGGTTCCACTTCAAGTGAAGGCATGCGCTACAGATCTTCGTCAACTTGCACGTGGGAGGGAACGTTTTCATGTGTGCGCGTCATGTCACCCACATCCGGGGCTGTATTAGTTTAAATGTTTATTTTCCCATAATGTTGCTTTATTTTCTCAATTGTGTAAACTATTTTCAATAATATGGTGAAAATAAAGGTTTTTATTTTCTTTGAGCACTTAAATTAAGTTTATTAGTTTATTCACTAATGTTTTAATAGTCTTGTTAGCACCTAATTTGTACCTCGGGCTGAAAAAGGAAAATCAGGGTAACCTTTAAACCACGCTCAGCCTTGTAGCTAGCCCTACAAGGTCAGGAGAGGGCTCTCTCCGTGAAAAGAGATTCAACAAAGTAAAAATATGAACTGATTTTAGGCTAGGTATAATAATGGGAAATGTTTTAATGAATGAATTTTTCAGGGTTGTATGGAACAAATGGGACAGTTTGAAACTGGGGAATTAAATCAGGGATACAGGTTATTTCATGGGGCAAGGTAGGAAGGAAATTTAGCAATTAAGTTTAAATAATGATGAAATGGAAAGACTGGTGAGGAGCTGAAAAGGGCACAAGAGATGGATCCTTTTCAAACAGAAGAAAACACTGAATATTGAATGATTTCCCAAGTCAGAGCATTAAAAATGGATTCTACCTATCTATCTTGAAAGCATTCAACCAGAGATGTTTATGAATGAAATGTACACGTAACAATTTACATATGAAACAAAAAGGAGATAACAAATGCTAAATTTCATACCACGTGGATCCCACAAATCATAGTTTCATTTCTCATTAATTCCCTGTCAAACTGTTACAATGGGAGCGCAGAGCATCCTCCTTGATTTCCACACTATTCCCTTACTTCTGACTTACAGACTGCTTACAAATGACTGAAAAAAATTACATTAAATAGACTGAAAGGTGGGTAAATAGATCCCCATAAAAAGGGAGTTTTTTTACCAACTCAGAATTGAAATCCGAATATGGGAAAGAAACCAACAAACTTCCCCTGAAAAGAAGGAACAGTAAGACATTTTGACCATCTTGAGATTTGCTGATACACCCAAAAAATGAGAAGAAGAAACCTGTAGAACCAATCCATTTTTAATCGTTGCTGAAGATGTGACTGTTTCAAAATTAGTTCTCGACCTTTGACTGTCTCTCTGTCTTTGTCCTTTGAATAAAACCAACTTTTAATAAAAATGCTTTTGAAACCTTGGAAATGAAATTATGCCTTAAACGACGTAAAGACCCCCTTTGGATATAAGGATTGAAGGGAAAGGCGGCGGGGTTCAAGTCGCAATCGTAATCAGAATCGAAGGGAAAGAAGGGGATACAATATATAATGGAGCGTTTGAAATATGGTATGTGATGGTGTAATCGCAATCGGGGATCAGAGGAAAGGAATAGATGTTATGAGACCCTAAAAACTTTCGATGCGATTGGCATAAGGGAAATATGGGTAAAGGATAAGCCAAAGGGATGATGGGGTGAAAAAACAAATAAAAAAGTTTCTACGCGTTTACAAAGGGAAAAATGATTTTTACATTGAAAGAGTGGAGGGCCTTTAAGGTGGGACCCATGGATCAATCGCAATCGCAATCGGAAGAGAGGGGAGGTGTGTATTACACAATAGGATTTCGCCGATGCGATTGAGAATAAGCGATGGGGGGGAGTCCTTTTATAAAGCCAAAATGAATATAATATGGGACTTTACAAAGGAAAACGCCCTTTTTATTATGAATGGGCGGAAGATTACGTGGTGGGACCCAAGGTCAATCGCAATCGGAATCGGAGTTTAGGAGCGGAGGTGAAGTGTTATATGAAAACGTCAATTGTGATGGAGCGATGGGCTATGGGCCGTCCAATCAGATGGGCAGATCGACGGTCAGGATGCGGACGGGCGGGGTCAATCAGGGGTTTGCAATCGGCGGGACTCAATCGGGTGTAACACTTTATGAAATCACCGATTTCGATGGAGCGATAAAGTATGGGCCGTCCGATCGTCGATCGGATCAATGGTCAGGATGTAATCGGGCGGGATCCAATTGGAAGGGACTCAATCGCATCGGAGTTTTTATGAACACAAGGGTCAATCGGAATTCCATGTTAAATGTTGCGATTGCAATCGGATCGGGAAAGGGGGATTGGATTGGCGGGGATTTATAATATAAAACTTAAAACTTTATTATAAAGTTTAAGGGACATGAGGGGAAGTGGTTTATTAAATCGGATGGGGGAAATTATAATAAAGACTTTGCACTGCGATTATGTAATTGAAAGGGGAAAAGGGGTTTGATTGGATTAAAGGAAACGAGACTTTATAATAAAAAACTTTAAAATATTATTATAAAGTTTAAAGGGACATGAGGGGAAGTGGTTTAACTAAATCGCATTGGAGTTCTTGGGTCAAGGAACTTTTGTATTGCGATTGTGTAATCGGAAGGGGAAAAAAGGGGGTTTTATAAAGAAAAACATAAAACTTTAATGAAATAAAGTTTAAGGAAGAAATGGGAAAAGGGGAAGGGTTAGGCTATGGAGGACCTTTCTTTCGTTTAGGCATAGATTTCAATCCAGGTGTCAGTTTTGAGAGTATGATATACCGTTGGAAAGCTCTTTCCGGGCTCTTTCACGATGGACATACTTAGAACATGATTTGACACTGAAAATGTTGTGGAAAACCTCCCTGAAGGGCAGGGTGGTGAATTTGTGGAGATAGCAGCTTCTGAAGTGTGACTTATTACATATGATGACACAAAATTACATAAAGATGATAATAAAAGTAAGGTATCATGTTTTCACGTCAAAACATGGTTTTGAGGCGAAAATTTCTTTGATCTTGCTAGGTGCTGTGACTTTGATTTTATTCGACTTCCTCATGACCTTATTGATATTTATTGACACTTGACTTATTAATTTGACCATGGTGAGATCCTAGAACCTAATGAGACCCATCCTATGACCTACTAACCTGACTCATAGAGTGAAAGTGACTCATGACTAAAGACCATAGAGAGGAGAATCAGCAAGTTTCACATGAGGGAGAACTGGTGAAAGACCACTACCATCAATGAATCCATGACCTAGCGGAATGATGAAATTTTATGGTATGGGACTCCTAATATGGAAATGCAAAAGAGTAATTTTGATCACTGATGGCAGTATGACTAGACTAACACTAACATTGGCTCCAATGGGGATGGTAGCTCCTTGGAGGTGCCAAGAACACCATAGACCAAGTAGCCTTATCCATTGGGCATGGAGTCAAAAAATACTGAAAACTGACACTATGCAAACTGACTTTGACTCAAGACTAAGACTGAAAACTGAAATTGAAACCAAACCATACACATATCATTTAGGTTTTATAGCCTTCACCTTGGGCCCCAAACTTCAATGACTATGTACTTGAAATCTGACCAAAAATAACATGGTATATACAATGATGGTGACATAGTTTCTGATCCATTCTCTTCAACAATGGTAGTGCTTCAAAAGCCTACCATTCACTGCTCCTCCAGGGAAATCTTGGCCATCCATCTTTGAAATCAAGAAGGCATTTTGTCCCCTATATGGTCCTTTCCATAGGTTGTCGAACTTACCATGCTTCCCTTTGTCCTCATTTCTTGCATCCCATCTCAACACCACATCATCCAACTAAAACTTCTCTGCTTTGGTCTTACGGTCATAGATCTTCTTTATTTTCTCCTGCAACTGAATAGCGTTCTGTGACACTTCCTCTCTTATTTGCTGAAGGTGTATCATCTGATTGATTCTTCGTTGATTGTCTTCGTCTTCACTGCCAACTTCTTGCAATAACCTCATGACTGGAACTATGATTGATGTAGGAAATACAGCATCAGTACCATAAACCAATTCAAAAGGTGACATACCTATGGATTTCTTGCTGCTAACTCTATCTACCCACAATGCGTTGATTAGCTTTCGATGTCAGTTTCTTTTGTTTGCCTCCAACATTTTCTTGATTATATTTATCAGAGATTTGTTCAATGATTCTGCCAGGCTGTTGCCTTTTGGGTAGTACGTTGTTGAATGGCCCAACACAATATTGTATTGTTGCAGAAATCCACCATCTTCTTAGACTTGAACGTTGCCGCGTTATCTGTTATAATTTTGTGAGGACAACCAAAACGAGATAAAATATTCAACTCTAGAAATTGAATGATTACCGTATCTGTAGCCTGCCTGGCTCGAATGGCCTCGATCCATTTAGTGAAGTAATTTGTACCTGTTAATATCCATCGATGTTGTGCTGAAGATGCGGGGTGGATTTCTCCTATGAAATCGAGTCCCCACTGCTGAAAGGGAGCATTTACTGAAACTAGTTTCAAAGGAAGATGAAGCAATTTCCTTTTTCCTTGGAAAATTTGACATTCATGACAACTCATCACTGTTTTGTACAAATCTAAAAATAAATTTGGCCAATAATATCCTACTCTCAACACCTTGTTAGCTGTAGTTTTCCAAAAAAAATGACCACCACAATCACCTTTGTGAAATTCATGCATTACCTTCTGAGCCTCTTCTTCAACCAAACAATTGAGAAGAATACCTCCTGGATATTTCTAATAAAGAGCATTGTTTAAGATACAATATTTAGCAGATTTAAGTTTCAGTGATCTACCTTTGCTTTTAGACATTCCTGGAGGTGGTGAAAGATGTTGAAGAACATAAACAATATCTGAATACCATGGGGATTGTAGAAAAATATCTGAAACTGGAACAAGCAAACCTTCATCTTCATCCTCTGACATTGTTGTTATGAGGTTTATATCTAGGGCATGCAGGTTTGACTGGGCCATTAATTTTGACAAGCCTTGTCCTTTGATAAACTTTGTAGGCTTGATCTCCAAATCATACTCCAACATAGTTGTTATCCACTTACCTCTTCGACCTTCCAGATCAGTTTGACTCAAGACATCTTTCACTGCTACATTAGGAACATATGCTATAGTATGTGAATGCAGAATATAGACTCTAAAATCCTTCAATGCTTTTATAAGGGCCAATGCTTGTTTCTCAATAATATTATACCGCAAGGAAGCATCCCTGATAGTCCTACTGAAAAAGACAATTGGCTTTTCAATATGATCTCTCTTCTGCATCAAAACCGTAGCCATAGTATGCTCCGATGCAAATGAAAATATAATAAAATCCTGAGTATAGTCAGGACTAATCAAGACTGGGGCGTTGGACAAAGAAAACTTTACCAGATTAAATGACTTGATAGACTCTTCACTCCACTTGACAGTGCTATCCTTCTTCAACATATTAGTCATTTCTCTTAAATGTTCAGCCAAATTGGGTATAAATCTGCGCAAAAAGTTCATCTTACCATTGAATGCTTGAATCTCCTTTTTATTCCATGGAAGGTCTATGTGTTGAATTGCCTCCACTCTTGAAGGATCGATGCGAATACCATCTTTAGATATGATATGCCCCAGCAACTTGCCTTCATCCATGGCAAAAAGACTTTTCTTTGGGTTGACAGAAATCCCAAAATTCCTACATCGCTGAAACACAACCGTCAAATGGTGCAAATGCTCATCATCGGAACCATAAAACACTGTCAGATCATCCAAATAAACAACAAGAAAAACATCCTTTTCATTGGCAAAAGAAATGTCCATTGCGCGCTGGAAAGTGGCTCCAGCGTTCTTCAGTCCAAATGGCATTTTGGCATATTGGAAAGTTCCCCAGGGTGTTGTGAAAGCAGTTTTGTCTTGGTCTTTTTCATGAACCAAGATCTGATTATAGCCTGAATAGCCATCGAGTGGTGACATCCTTGATGCTCCAACTACTCTTTGCATAATATGGTCCATCTTCGGAAGTGGATAGTTATCCTTTAAGGATTCTTTATTCAAATTCCGAAAATCTATGCACAACCTTATCTCTCTTGTCTTCTTACGTACCGGGACCAAATTTGAAATCCAGTCAGAAAATCTAATTGGAACAATGATACCAGCTTTGTACAATCTGTTTACCTCTTTTTCAATGGATGGCAGCAGATTTGGGTTGATCCTTCTTAGCTTCTGTCTAAATGGCTTCTGATCCGGCTTGATGGGAATAGTATGCTGAATTATGTTCTTATCATACACCTTCAAATCTGAATAATCCCACGCAAACACATCAGAAAAATCAAAAAGCATTTTAAAATATTGTTCCTTTACCTTAGGGGACAATGCTTTCGATAGCTTCACGAGCTTGGGCTTGTCTATTGTTCCAAGATTCACGTCTTCAACTCCTTTCTTAGTAGGCACCAAACTTGGTTTCTTTGCAACATCATCCTCATCAAAAAGCTCCTCTAAATGTATGAGACCCTTAGGAATTACATTATCTTTCAGATGCAATATGTCCATCTGATTTGCTTCGATTTATTGGTCATCAATCTCATACTCACCTTCTATAGGAGTATCCTTGAATTTTCCTTCACTCTGCAAAAAAGCATTAATCTCATTGTCATCCCAAAAAACTTGCCAATATCTTAGATTTTCAGGAACAGCAGGCCTATGTTTGACATAAATCTCAAACTTATTGTTGGAGTTCATCAGAATTTTCAAGGTTCTTGCTGTAGTGGCAAGAGAAACAAAAATAATATTCTGCATTCTGGGTACTGTTGTCAACGTGTACTCAGGAAATGTCTTCAAGATATCAAGGACTGCATTTTTGTATGCCCTCAATCGGGGATGCTTTGCTTGGTACTCTCCTTTGACCTATTTTATTATCAGCTCTGAATCTCCATATACAGAAATCCTTTTTGCATTTAACTTCTTAAAAATTTTCAGACCTGCAATCAAAACTTCATACTCTACTTCATTGTTAGAGCAGTCAAAATCCAACTTATAAGCACATACTCTAACATTACTAGGAACCTTTTCAGGCTGGAAAATAGGGCTCTGAATCCATATTCCAATACCAGCTCCGTCCTTACCAACAGCTCCATCAAAATCCATGCTCTTGAGGCCTTCTTCTTCCTCTTGTAGATGCTGAAATTTTTCCTTTTTCTCTACTTTATCTTGACTGATTTCTGCATCTTTTTGTTGTTCACTGTATTTTTGCTGCTGGCAGGCAGGAGGCTCAGAAGTGCTTGCTACTTTATCTTTTTCCTGTTTAAGGACCTCCCTAAAATTTTTTGAAATCTCAGGTATCTCATTTACTTGTACCAACTGAACATTTTCATCATTCAAACCACCATCTGAATATAAGACAAAAGACTCTAAATCTGTGTGGACTGCATTAATGGAATGATTAACTGGCTTCTCTTTGCTAGTGATCATGTATTTCATTTTCTTCTCCCTATATAGTTTTCTCAACTGGAAAAACACGGGAATGGTGTCATAAGAGAAGTCAAGTTGCATGGTTCCTTTAAGTTTTGCACCCCAAGACCTGGATAGAAGCATTCCAAATCGTGGTGGAACATCGGCAACAACTGTATCCATCAAAACATTCTTGGTTGGGAATTGATCTAAAGACACTACCAAATCTTTGATAAGACCAATACAATGGACCCTACCTAAGTCAAAAGAATACAAATCATGGTATTTACGGGTAATATCAAGTCCTAACTTCTCCATAATGGCTTTGGGCATCAAATTATGCGAGGCTCTAGAGTCCAACATAGCATTATGTAGGATGAACTCGTGTAATCTAAGACTCAGGTAAAAGGGAGGGACTTTACTTTCTTCAGATTGATCTTCTATGGCTGGGCCAAAGATGAGTTCAGGGTAGTCATCTTCAACATTTACCATATCTGAAACAGAGTCTATTTGAAAAATTCGAGACACCTGATGTTTGTAAGCACTATTTTTCACCAACTCAGTCAAGGGCATAGACACCTTCAGCTTAGAAATTTCATTTTCTAAATTAAAGGAAGGAACTTTTTCTACCTCTTTAATGGGAGGATCTTTCTTCTCTACTTGTTCCTTCGCTATGCTATGCTAGTTATTTTCGTTTGCGTTGTTAATCGCTAAAGATGCCTTACTAGAAGAGGGATCTGCAGGCTCTTTCCCTTTCTTCTAAGTGTTTGAAGGATCGTTTTTCGACTGGAGCTCTTTTCTCTTCTGAATGGGATTGATCGGAACATCTCTGTTCCTCAAAGAATACTGCTTTTTCTGGGCTGATAAAGCGTTCATGTACCCTCTTTGGTAATTTTCATACTCTTCTTCTAACACTGCATCATTAGCCAATATGAAATCTTCATCTCTTTGAATGTCTGCAATCGATGTATACTCCTCATCTTCAGTTAGAAAGATGGGCGCACCATCTGCAGTGAAGAAATGATTGGCTTCAATCAAAGGACCATCATCATCATCTGTCTCTGTTCCTTGAACATAATTCTACAACAATGGAGTCATGATCTACTGTTGCGGTGCCTCTTGGTCCTGCGTTCTTTGTTCTCTTTGTTTAATTTTGAATTGTGGTTGCTGCCCTATGAAATTCAGATTCCTGATTTGTGGTTCAGGTCTATCTGAAATGGTTAATTGATAAACCATCTTTTCCACTGTCCAGATCAAAGTATACATCTTGTCGTCTGAAGGAGACGCATCTTCTTTCACAGTTACTCTCTTTTCAACCCTTGTCCGCGCTCTTCTGGCCAGCATATTTTCTTCTACACTCACAACTATCTTCCGCATGTCTTCAAGTGTGGAAGGATCTCTCTCTCATAGTTGATATGCCATATCAGCATCAAAACCATCTGGAAACTTTAGCAAAGCTAAATCCACAGGGGGTTTTAGATTGGACGGAATAGCATTATATACAGCATTAAATCTCACACAATAATCCTGTATAGTGTCACCCACATTTCTCTTAATATTTTCATATTCAGACAAGATTTGGAGTGGGTTTTTCTTTACCTCCCAACGGTCTAGGAATTGTGTATGTAACTCCTGCAAAGTGCGGATAGAGCCTGCTGGTAAGGCTCTGAACCACTTTCTAACTTCACCACCAAAACTTTGGACAAACAACCTTGTGGTTACATTCTCTGCCTCTACCTCATGAAGATCAAAAAATTCATTCATCTTATCAACATGTTGCTGGGCTATGATGCTTTGAGTGGCATCAAAGATAGGAATTTTACTTTGATAATCAGAAGGCATATCATTCAGAACCTGAGGTAAAACCATGGGTGCATAGCGGGCATCCATGACTCATGGTGGATTTACAACAGTGTTTGTGCTACTAGAATTTAAGGGAGGTGATGATGGAGGAGATGAAAGCTGAGAATTGACTGATGGGAATGTTGATGAATTAGGAGGAGGAAATGCTGCTCCTGATGACTCTGAAGGGCTCAGGGATATTGGTTACAGTAATAGATGACTGAGGGGAATTTAGAATATAATCATCAATTGATGTATTTACCCTTTGAATTTCAAGATCTACAAGAAATTCTGAATCTAAAACTGTGTCATCAAGTGCAGTTTCAGACTTACTTCTAAACAAATAAATCTCAAAACACTCATCAAAAGAAATATCTTCTACAAACAACCACTCACTGGGCCAAGTATGGGATCTGAAGATAGTTCTAGGACTTAGTGATCCCTCTTGTCTTCTGACTATTCTTGGAATGAGATTAGGATTTTCAAACACAGGGGGGGGATTTGAATCCGGATTGGCCCTTGTGTATCTTCTTGAAGCTAGTGTGGTCAAACTTTCTACTTTACAAAATTTTATCTCAGCCTAGAAAATTTTGAACATCATTATCCAGAGTGCGGGAATTTACAAGGAAAATATTACTGGGGTGATGAATCTTTTATGATAAATATGTCCCCAGTGGAGTCACCAGAAATGTTAGCACGTAATTTGTACCTCAGGCTAAAAAAGGCAAATCAGGGTAACATTTAAACCATGCTCAGCCTTGTAGCTAGCCCTACAAGGTCAAGAGAGGGCTCTCTCCGTGAAAATATTTTCAACAAAGTACAACTATGAACTGATTTTAGGCTAGGTATAATAATGGGAACTGTTTTAATGAATGAATTTTTCAGGGTTGTATGGAACAAATGGGACAATTTGAAACTAGGGAATTAAATCAGGGATACAGGTTATTTCATGGGGCAAGGTAGGCAGGAAATTTAGCAATTAAGTTTAAATAATGATGAAATGGAAAGACTAGTGAGGAGATGAAAAGAGCACAGGAGATGGATCCTTTTCAAATAGAAGAAAACACAGAATATTGAATGCTTTCCCAAGGCAGAGCATTAAAAATGGATTCTACCTATCTATCTTGAAAGAATTCAACCATAGATGTTTATGAATGAAATGTACACGTAACAATTTACATATGAAATAAAAAAGGAGATAACAAATGCTAAATTTCATACCACGTGGATCCCACAAATCAGAGCTGCATTTCTCATTAATTCCCTGTCAAACTGTTACAATGGGAACGCAGAGCGTCCTCCTTGATTTCCACACTATTCCCTTACTTCTGACTTACAGACTGCTTACAAATGACTGAAAAAATTACATTAAATAGACAGAAAGGTGGGGAAATAGATCCCCATTGTTTCGGCGCTTTTACAAAGGGAAAAATTATTTTTACATTGAAAGAGCAGAGGGCCTTTAAGGTGGGACCCATGGGTCAATCGCAATCGCAATCGGAAGAGAGGGGAGGTGTGTATTACACAATAGGATTTCACCGATGCGATTGGGAATAAGCGATGGGGGGAAGTCCTTTTATAAATCCAAAATGAATATAATATGGGACTTTACAAAGGAAAAGGCCCTTTTTATTATGAATGGGCGGAAGATTACGTGGTGGGACCCAAGTTCAATCGCAATCGAAATCGGAGTTTGGGAGCAGAGGTGAAGTGTTATATGAAAACGCCGATTGCGATGGAGCTACGGGCTGTGGGCCGTCCGATCGAATGGGCAGATCGACGGTCAGGATGCGGTCGTACGGGGTCAATCGGGGGTTTGCAATCGGCGAGACTCAATCGGGTGTAACACTTTATGAAATCGCCAATTTCGATGGAGCGATAAAGTATGGGCCGTCTGATCGTCGATCGGATCAACAGTCAGGATTTAATCGGGCGGGATCCAATCAGAAGGTACTCAATCACATCGGAGTTTTTGTGAACACAAGGGTCAATCGGAATGCCATGTTAAATGTTGCGATTGCGATCGGATCGGGAAAGGGGGATTGGATCGGCGGGGATTTATAATATAAAACTTAAAACTTTATTATAAAGTTTAAGGGACATGAGGGGAAGTGGTTTATTAAATCGGATGGGGGAAATTATAATAAAGACTTTGCACTGCGATTATGTAATCGGAAGGGGAAAAGGGGTTTGATCGGATTAAAGGAAACAGGACTTTATAATAAAAAACTTTAAAATATTATTATAAAGTTTAAAGGGACATGAGGGGAAGTGGTTTAACTAAATCGCATCAGAGTCCTTGGGTTAAGGAAATTTTGTATTGCGATTGTGTAATCGGAAGGGGAAAAAAGCGGTTTTTATAAAGAAAAACATAAAACTTTAATGAAATAAAGTTTAAGGAAGAAATGGGAAAAGGGGAAGGGTTAGGCTATGGAGGACCTTTCTTTCATTTAGGCATAGATTTCAATCCAAGAATCAGTTTTGAGAGTATAATATACCGTTGGAAAGCTCTTTCTGGGCTCTTTCTAATGGACATACTTAGAACATGATTTGACACTGAAAATGCCGTGGAAAACCTCCCTGAAGGGCAGGGTGGTGACTTTGTGGAGATAGCAGCTTCTGAAGTGTGACTTATTACATATGATGACATAAAATTACATAAAGATGATAATAAAAGTAAGGTATCATGTTTTCACCTCAAAACATGGTTTTGAGGTGAAAATTACATCGAGATGAATAAACATTTCTTTGATCTTGCCAAGTGTTGTGACTTTGATTTTATTCGACTTCCTCATGACCTTGTTGATATTTATTGACACTTGACTTATTAATTTGACCATGGTGAGATCCTAGAACCTAATGAGACTCATCCTATGACCTACTAACCTGAATCATAGAGTGAAATTGACTCATGACTAAAGACCATAGAGAGGAGAATCAGCAAGTTGCACATGAGGGAGAACTGGTGAAAGGCCACTACCATCAATGAATCCATGACCTAGCGGAATGATGAAATTTTATGGTATGGGACTCCTAATATGGAAATGAAAAAGAGTAATTTTGATCACTGATATTTGGCTATGTATCTCTATATATCAATGCAAACAACAAACTCATGGAAACATAGCATACACAATATAATCTAGTAATATAAAGTTAATTTGAAAATTGAAAGAAAAATAAGTAAAAGGAAAGAAAAGAAAAAACATTTATGACATTTTATATATGACCAAGCAATTTATCGAATTTTAATCATATAATAGGGTGTATTCATATAATTCAAGCCAAGACAAAATTAATTAAAGTTAAGACAATCCAAGACAAAATCAATTAAATTGAGTAATGCCTTAAATTCAAAGCCTCAATTCCATCAATAATCGATTGTTACAATGTATAAAATTTGGTTTTTAAAACTATTTAGATAACAATTGATCTCATAAATGTTTCCTAATTAAAATATTACATTACAAAAGCCTTAACATGGTCTTCTTTTTATCTTTGTGATGAACCCTTCTGCTCAGTGTATTTCTTTGTTGTTTTCACTTTTTTTCTTGCTGAAGTGTCACCTTTAGAGTGACCCTCAGCCTAGGCACTCTCTTTCTTAGGAGACGGGAAGAATTCGTAATCTTCTTCTTCTTCTACATCTACGACCTCTTTTATCACGAACTACATTGGTATAACTATTCAACAACCTATATCACTTGGATGTTGTCAACTCTTTGAGACATGGCCCTCTTTGATTTTAAAAATTTGTCCCACTCAACAAGAAGGATTGACGGTTGCTTTGTAAACTTAAATTAGGCTACTCCAAGCTCTCATTGTAGCTGACAAGGAGTACTAGGAAATTCTTGAACCTTTTTATATAACAAATCTAAAATATTAAAATCCATTCATAATGAGTCTACAAATAGTTATCCAGAAATCGATACTTCACTAGTAGGAAGAATGCATTCTTGGTCTTCTTGAGCCTTTTTTGTTGATGCGTGAAGCTATGCATTATAAATAAGCTAATCGGATTGTTCCCATAATGATGGTATCCCAAACTTTTTTATATACCCCCATTATGTCTTGAACTTGTTAATGAACTTTATGGGTCTAATAATTTCCATATACATTTCATCCATTGTTCTTCTTTTTTCCTTGACTGAAAGAATAAGAATGACACACTCTGCTCTACTAGGAATATCAACAAACTTTATAAAATTGTCATCAATGAAATTCAAATGTTGTATAATTTGATCAACCTTCTTTTGTTTCTCATCCACAATAGGAGCTCCATTTTGCATGTGTATTTGAGCATTAGACATGATGATAGTTTCACAATGTTGTAGTATGTCTATGTAAGACCTGATTGTTGTGATTATCTCATTTATCATGTCCCGTATCTTATTTTGTGCTTTAGTTATCATTGCTTTATCACAATGGAATGGATTCTTTCAATGATATTGTTTTTGTGTTTCATTTATGGATCTTGATTTGTTATGAGTTGTTGTTTTTAACGTTGCGGTTTTTTATATGCTCTTCCAGCTAATAAACCTTTAATTCGAAGCACTTAAGCCTATCTAAACTATTATATCCGGCCACATCCTGTTTGATAATAGAGTCATCTTTAGTCATATATTCACTGATTTTGTCCTCATATTGTTTCTCCTTAGTCTCAAATTCAATGATTTGCTTTGTTGTTTTCTCTTTGAGATATTTCGAGTGTGACTCCTTTATAGTGCAGGCTATCTTCAGTTCTTGTACTCTTTTATCCTCGTCTTCTTTATGTGGATAACCTGTAACCAAATCTGAATTTCAAAATCAGAAATTTTGAAGGTTTCTTTTAAGTTTCCAATTTATCTATCCTTTGGCTACAATAATTTCTTGTTGACATTCCCATATTTAGGGAGACCTGACAAATTGATTAATTGATTCTTGGTTTATTTGATTATATTTTCTTTAGTATTTGTTGTTATTCTAGCGTGCATCAATTATGCTTCTACTCTAACCAAGGGAGTTTATAGTTTTTTTACATTGGAGGTGGATTCAATCAGCCTCATGGCTACCATGTCTCCAATTTGTTTATGCCATTCCACCATATCACCAACAATCACTTGATTAAAGTCTACTCTAATAGAAGTTTTTCTTAAACTAATGAGGTGATCTCTACCTTAACCTTTGGTTGGAAAATAGTCAAATTAAAATTTTTGTGATCAAAATCTGTGGATGAGAAAAACCCGGGACCTATATCTTCTTCAAATGAGGGGGTGATGGTAGGTATAACCATAGTAGTTGACAATGTTGTATCCTCTACTCCTTTATCTAAAACATTAATTTCCTTCCCCTTTGTGTTTGAAGGCTTTTCAGGAGTCACACTAGTTGTGACATACATTGAAGGGCTAGATGGTTTCTTTGGGCGAGTCTCTTTAATCAATTCCCAGGGGTTTTTCAGTGAATTCTTTACTATCTCCTTCAAATGTCGTATCTTCCTCATCATTCGTATTACTTTTTATAATATTCCCTTGATCACTTGGATATATTTATGCTACTTTTCTCTTAAGGGAGTTTTGTATGGGATTTTTGCTCGTGGAAGACATATTCACCATTGTTTTGGTTATCTACTTAGTAGCATTGAAGTTTGGGCTTGCTGCCACTAAGATTTTAATAGCTTCACATGTTCAGATATCTGTGACCATTTGTGATTCCTTCTAAACCCTTAATATTGACAAACATCTTCACCCCACATACTAGTATTACCATATCTTTCAACTTTAGGATTAGGCATATGTTCATAAGAATATAAGTCTACTTTCTTTCTGAAATCAAATATAATTTGGTGAGGGTCATATCTCCAAGAACAACTTGTTTTCAAGCCATTTTAATTTAATTATTTTTCAAGAATATCTGAATAACTTCGATGTCTAATTATTAAAGATAATATTCCATAAGGAATTACAATCATTTCCTTTTTTCTTTTAGAAATAACGAGTTTCATCCGCTAAGAACCTATGTTTATCCACTTCAAGAGCAAAGAGGGAATAGTGAGTTCAAGCAAACAATAAGGTTGATGTTCAAAGACATAGACTCGTCTACTATATTTTTCTCTTTGGTATGTTGTAAAATATTTTTGAAGACATCAGGCATCCTTTCTAGAGTCTTGTTTAACAAGTTATCATGTAAATGAAAAGGGAAGGAATTTGGATATATCATGTAGCCTTCTTCCACTTTTACTGGGTATAGTACTTTAGCCAATTTGTCTATTTTTTTTCCCTTTTGATGAATGTCTTTAATTTTTAATGTTATCCCTTTACTTGCAAAGTACTTCAGATAATATAAAGACTATATAATGCTAAGATGAAAATGTTTGTCATGAGAAAGATAAATAGGAAAAATAATTCTAACCACATGAGGGTTGTTCATAATTTCCCCGGTACACATATAAATGGTCTTATAAATTGATGACTTGTCTTTGTATCCTAATACAATCGATAATAATGAAACCATAAATTGAAATTCAGGCTTCAAAAATATATTATCCATTGGAAAATTAACTTCCAATAGTTGGTCTGGATTTATGACCAAATGCCTAAGAAAAAATAATTTCTCTTCTACAACCCAAGTTCTCAAATCCTCGTCTATTTCTTCATCTGAAATGTTTTTACCTATGGCAGGTAACCTAACATTCTTGATAGAGTGTCTTGATAGAGTGTCCCAAGATATCTTCAATAAAGTACGTCCACTTGTAGGATGTACAATGCTTTCATTGGATGAGTCATAACTCTTAGCTAATAGGAGGTAAATTTCAGAGTCGAAGTATGTTGGTGGTAGAACAACTCTGAGAAAGCAAGAACTCGGCAAGTAAGAGTCTAGGCTACCAAGTTGGCCAGTCACTCTTAATTTGGCTCTAAGAGAATATACATATGCATGCATCCAATGGGTGTTGTGAATTTGATATGAATTGGTAATAAAATACTCTTATGACCTTCCCAGAGCCATTTTTGAGCTAGGAGTTTTACCAGTTTCCATTTTTAAATAATGTACTTAAAGGGGGCTTCTAACGACTTACCTATACTTTCGAGTTTATCTGAAGTGAGCGATGGTGTTTTTTTAGTATTAGAACAAATTTGAAACAAGAGTTACGTATTGTAATGAATTGAATTTGGAGTAAACTCATAACACACAAGGGTTATTAACTTTTAAAAGGTTTAGTTTGAATGCACACCCCACCCTATTTAATGTTAATATCTAAGTACTAATAATTTATTGTTTGATAATAATGGTTGTTAAATGTGCGAAATTGCTTAGAAATTTAACTGTTGGATTCAAACAATTTCGACTATTGGATACATCGTGTGATTGAGTTCTGTTAATCATTGAATAATATTGTCATGTGATCTACACCATTATCATTGATTTGTTTTGTTATGAGTCGCCAGATTATATCGAGTAGTAATAGCATTGTTAAACGACCTTCACATTTCCTTCTAATGAGAATACGATCCATCATATTCTATTGCAGTAATTGTTCGAACATATTGGGCATCCAATGGACAGTTAAATAGAAATCAAATTCTAATTCAACATCGCATATCAACCATTAGATTACACTAGGCATGGGCCATTAGATTAACTGAGGTGAAAATTAAAAGATTATTCCTTAGACAAGTTAGCGTACGATATTGAATACCCACCATCAAATGCATCACTTCCCCATCATCAAATCATATATGTTTCTAACTTGCATATGTCCTAAAGATATATATCCAAAAAAAATTATACATCAACTTTTATTTTAGGGAAAATATATGAAATAACAAGTTCATATGATGTGGTTGAGTTTTTTGGCATGACAACAACCCCCCATTAATTTAACTTATCAAAATAATTAATGGGGACCTTTATGTTTTCGAACCCCTTATACATAGTCATTTTGAATGGAATCACTTAAAATAGTTTGATTTTCACCATTCTATATATTATATTCCTTGATTATGATGTCATATTGGCTCGGGACTCCTAGATGAATTTATAAAACACATCTCACAAAGCTACTCGGGAAGTTCGGGAGCCCTTGGGACTTTCCGTTATCTGTAACTAATGACTATATTTCCATATCGCCTCCGGATCCTCGGTTCACTCCACATCCACTAAAAAAACTTCTCGGGGCCGCGGTGCCAATTTATCTGTGAATTCCTGAAAAGCTTTGTCATTAATAGGCAATGCTAGTTACTTTGCATTCTTGAGTTAGCTCATTTTCGACCTTTATCTATTTAATAGACACTCCACATATTTCTATGATCATGCATTCATATGTTGCCATGTCATCCTGACTCTATAAACTACCATGTCACACCATTCCCAAAACCTTAGCCTTATCTCATAACATGATTTCACATAAGCCTAGGGCCGCGAGACCGAGGATTAACATTAATCCTAATTAATTTGATTAAAAAAAGTATTTGTGGTTAATCTAGAGGTTAACATGTACACCCGGTAAGCTCATCTTAAATGGTAGTCTTATCATGTTTTTAATTCTTGTTTCACCAAGTAGAATTAGATTGTTTGTATGTTTGGAGTTTATATTACACCATATTTCTTGAGTATGACTCATCATAGCGCAAGACTGTATTTTTATTTCTACTCATCACTGCCTTTGTGCTCATAGGTTCTACACAGAGCTTCTTCCTCCACAACTTACAACATGGGGAAAAGACCAAGAAAGTCCAGAAACCAATCACACAAACCTCGCAAACGAATGAATTAGATGCCAATAATGCAAATACAGGTATATTTTCTGACACGAACTTAACATTTGAGGGAAACACCCTCTCATGGTAAGATATAAAATTCAATCTGGTTCTAAGGAGGATCGGGATAGATTCAGCCTCGTCGATACAACCTTGCATGTAATAGGTGTTTCAACTCTTCACAAAATTACAGTCAGAGTTAAAATTCTCTCGTATACAGACATGGTTCTTTAGGCCCTGGAGCATGTAGACATGCCAATAAGGACCATCTGCAATCAGAAAGGTGACATGGTTGGTTCATTCAGACCCAACAACTTGCATATTATGTACATGTTGCCTAAACCCAAATTTATTTACAATGTTGAATTCTTGCATAAATTTCTTAAAGAGGAATGTGAACAATATGATTTGTATCTACCTAAATTAGTAAAATATTGGTGGGAATTTTTTTTAAAAAAACAAGGAAGAAACTTCTAAGATATATATTGTGGCTCCTTGTAATCAAGGCCTTGCATATGTGGCCATGATGTTGTGTCGACTATTTGGGAAAAGAACCCCTATCATTTCAAGTTAGACTCGGTACCCATTATGCTCAATGTCATAAATGGTTATGTTTTAAATTAGGGCACACTTTAGTATGATAGCCTTCACAGGCATATTGAATCCTTCAATAAAGCAAGATATGACTTCACAAATGGGTATCGCAAATTTGATATGAATTGTAAATAGAAGACTTATGACCTTCCCAATTCCATTTTCGAGCTAGGAGTTTTACCATTTCCCCTTTTTTAATAATGTGCTTATAGGGTGCTTCTAACAACTTACCCATACTTTGGAGTTTATCTCAAGTGAGCGATGGTGTTTTTTTAGTATTAGAACAAAGCTTAAACATGACTTACGTACTGTAATGAACTGAAATTGGAGTAAATAAATAATACACAAGGGTTATTAACTTTAAAAATGTTTAGTTTGAATGCACCCCCCACCCTATTAATGTCAAAATATAAGTACTATTAATTTATTGTTTGATAATAATGGTTGTTATTGTTGTTATAAGTGCAAGTTTTTTTAGAAATATAACCGTTGGATTCAAACAATTTCGATTGTTGGATACATTGTCTGATTGAGTTGTGTTAAGCATTGACTAAGCTTGTCATATGATCTACACATTTTCCATTGATCTTATCTGTTATGAGCCGCTAGATTGTATCGAGTAGCATTAGCGTTTTTAATTGACCTACATTATTCCACCTAATGTGAATATGGTCTGTCATATTCTGTCGTAGTGATCTTTTAATCATATTGGGCATCCAATGGAAAATTAACAAGAAATCACATTCTAATTCAACGTCCCATATCAACCATCATATCACACTAGGCATGTGCCATTAGATTAATTGAGGTGACAATTCCTTAGACAAGTTAGTGTACAATATTGAATATCCACCATAAAATGTGTCACTTCCCCATCATCAGATCTTATATGTTTCTAACTTGAATATGTCCTAGAGATATATGTCCATTAAAGTTTTATACATCAGCTTTTTTCTTAGGGAAAATATATATCGTAACAAGTTCTTATGATGTGTTTGAGTGTTGTGGCATGACAACAACCCCCATTTATTTAACTTATCAAAGTAATTAATGGGTACCTTTATGTTTTTTAACCCCTTATACATAATCATTTTGAATGGAATCACTTACAATAATTTGATTTTCACCATTCTATATATTATGTTCCTTGAATATGACACCATCTTGGCCCTAGACTCCTAGATGAATTTATAAAACACATATCACAAAGCTACTCGAGAATTTTGGGAGCCCTCACGACTTTCTGTTATCTGTAACTAATGACTATATTTCCATATTTCCCCGGATCCCCGATTCACTCTGCATCCACTCAGGAAAAATTCACGGGGTCACGATGCCAATTTGTCTGTGAATTCCCAAAAATATTGGTCGTTAATAGACAATTCTAGTTACTTCGCATTCCTGAGTTGCCTCCTTTTCGACCTTTCTCTATTTAATAGGGACTCCACATATTTCTATGATCCTACATTCATATATTTCCATGTCATCCTCGCTTTGTAAACTGTAGAAAATATACCAATGAGATTTAGTCTGATCTTATAATGTACTAAAACAAGATATTGAATCCTTATACAATTTGTGGAAACAAAACACGATCGCATAATCACATAACAATTAAGAGAAAGAGATAATCAACCGCACAACACAAGGTGTATCTGGGGAAATCATGTCGCCTAAAAATACGCTATCTACATATTGTATAAATTCAAGGATCATGAAACTGTTGGAAATATTTTCATTGATGGCAAAGGAATTGGCAAAGCAAAGATAGGAAGGCAAAAGAAACAGAGAGGTAGCAAAGGCGGCAGATGAAACAGAGGAATTAGAGACAGAGCAGTAGAGTTGAATTCTCTGTAATGGAGTCGAATGATGTCCTGTGTAATTGGAAGGGTTGAATGATACTCTGTATCTGATGAGGGAGTTGATGGGAGATGGCGCAGATTAATGGAGTAGCGAAACACTTGGTGACGACGAAACGCAAAACATTAAAGCGCAATTTAATTATAATAATACATTTAAAAGGCAACGGAACCCTGTGTGGAAGAGCGGAACCATGACCGTATGAACATTAAAGGTGGTCTACGGTTTTCATCGCACCACCTATGCAAAGTAAGCGGTATTTCCTGGATGAGGAGCGATTCCATAAAATACTTGACACGTGTCCCTGTACGATTTTACAAAACCACTTTTCACTATGCGCCATCACGCATTATAGTTCGACCCAGGTTGCCCAGCGATATCGTTAAGCTTCGTTGATCTGGGAAGGGGTCATCGGACGGTCATCTATTGTTGAAGGTGCGCGAAGATTAACACAGGTACGGCGGGCCATCGCACGTTAACATTCGGCATCGGAGGTCGAGCAATATGCATATACGTCGTTGATCTGGAAGCTTGCTAATCTAACGGTGATCGGACGCTGGACTTGCGCGAGGTTTACTGTGGTACGATGGGCGTATTGGATTGGCTATTAACTATGTTTGTGGGCCCGGGGTCAAAGGTTTATTACAAGATTAATTTATTTGGAAGCGTTGGATGTTTCTATAAAGTCCGAAGGGTTAAACTTTAGATATAAGGCTTGGGAATTCAAAAAGTTGTAAATATAATTATTTGTCAATTTCTTTAAAATTTATAAATAAATTAAAAAGAGATCAAAGCCCCGTGGGACAAACTAAAAGGATTACCACTAGCGGTTCGTGGTTTTGACTCATGGTTTTAATAAAGGGAAAACTATATAAGGAGAATAAAAATAAAGAACGAGGTGTGCATTCTAAAGGTTGTGAATAAATTTTCTAAAAAGAATATCTGTATGGGCGAGCTCTGTTCTTAACTGATAAATATGATACTACGATGCTCCCATGAATATAATGATCTGACGATGATGAATCTCTGGTTTGAATGACGGACGATATCATGAAGAACTGGTGTGAGTATACAGAAAATAAATAAATCTGGTGACCGGCAAAGTATGTTGTATGGAAACTGGTGGATCCAGTATGAAAATTGATGAAACGAGGTCCGCAGTTGTGCTGAGGGTCGAAGCCTTCAGAGAGGGGGTTGTAGCTCCCTTCCAGTGGTAGCTGGTAAACGAGAGAAGGTTGTATCCTTCTGCAGGTGGGTGCCTGCGTGCTAGTATAAGTCTGCACCAGCATATATTGTAAGAAGTTTTCTCTATAATAAATATTGAAGACTGAGATTACAGCAGCGGTGGTTTTCTCCAAAATTTGGTTTCCACCTTAAATCCTGGTGTTCATATGTGTTGTGTATGTTTGATGGTTTGTTCTGTTATTTCTGTTCATGCTTAATGCTTATCTGATGCAATGTTGTAAATGAGAACCTTATATCTCGGATATACATGTTGGATGTGAAATGCGTAACATAAGGTTTTAAGAAAGAAAAGAAAAATAGTTGATACAATGTTGATTCACCCCCCCCTCTTAGTATTTTTCCCAACAATTGGTATCGAGACCAGGTCCATACAGAAGAAGCAGCACAGGAAGATCAAGCAAGATGAGCAATCAATATGGAACAACATCTATCAGGCCTCCGCTCTTTAACGGAAACAATTTAATCTTCTGGAAAACAAGGATGAGATCATATCTTCAGTCTCTGGGAGCCGAGGTATGGGAGATTGTTGAACGAGGATATCAATACCCAGCTGCAGTACCAACAGATCCGACGAAAAGAAAGAATTATGAAATGAATGCAAAGGCAGTCAATGCTCTATTGGGAAGTCTAACTGAATCAGAATTTGTCAAAGTCATGCAGCTGAATACAGCCAAGACAATATGGGACAAAATCATTCTAAGTTATGAAGGTGATGCAAAGGTAAAAAGTGCTAAACTCCAAACTCTTAGAATTCAATATGAGAATCTAAAAATGGATAATGAGGAGAGCATTGCCAATTTCTTTTTATGTCTTGATGATATTTTAAATCGTATGAGAAATATGGGAGAAACAATAACCGAATCTACTTTGATTGAGAAAGTCTTAAGATCACTAACGACAAAATTTGAGTCAAAAGTTTCTGCTTTTGAAGAATAGCAGGATCTTCAAAATCTCATTGTGGTGCAACTTCATGGCATACTAACTGCATATGAAATGAGAAGAGGAGGACCATCGGAAGTCAAAGAAGCAGTCTTTAGAACTTCTACAAAAGGGAAGGAATTACAAAAACCAGAAGGATCAGGATATATCTCAGAAGAAGATGAGATAAACTTTGTAAAGAAACTTCAACTTGGCACAGGACGGTTCAGAGGTAAGCTTCCTTTCAAATGTTTTGATTGTGGAAGAGTTGGTCATTATGTTGCTAAGTGTCCTTATAAAGAAACACATAAAAAGGGGAAGGAAGTAGCAAAAAGGAATAAGAATCGTTTTAGCACTAGAAAGAGTTACTATACTCATGGAGATAGTGATGGGTTATCTGATAGTGAGGAAGAATGTGAACAAGATCTTAGACTACTCATGGCATTTGAAAAATAATCTAGAGAAGAAAAAGATACTTTTGTAGATGCTCTAGAAGATAGTGATTTTCTTGATGAAAACAATAAACTCAAAATTTGCTTAGAAGAAAGTAAAATAACCATAGAAACTCTGAAAAATCAGCTTGAAGAAAAAGAGAAACACAATGAGAAATTAGAGTGTGAAGTAGTAAGTCTAAGAAAAGAACTTGAGAAAGGAAAAACTCTGAATCTTAGGTTTGCTAAAGGATCTGAAACATTAGATGATATTATCAAGGTACAACGTTCTCCTCTTATAAAGACAGGTCTTGGATATATTGGAGAATCTTCTCAGGGTTCAGCACCAAATTATCTAAAAGCAGTTACAGCTGGATTACAACATACTGCCACTCAGCAAGGGAATAAAGAATCTTTACAGATAAAGAATGATCATCTCAATTCAAAGAACACTAACAGGAATGTCTTTCGAAAAAACACCAATCAACAAGTAAATTCATATAGAAGATTTTATGATCGCAGAAATTTCTTCTTCAATGGACAATGTTTCTCATGTCACAATTTTGGTCATAAAGCTGTTCAATGTGTTGCATATAAAACCATCATGAAAAGAGAAGAAAGAAAGAAAAGGATTGATATTGAAACAAAGAAGAATACTTATAACAACTTTTCTCCTCTTCAAAATGAAGTTGAATGTGCTTATTGCAATAACTTTGGCCATGAAGAATCAGAATGCAGGAGCAAAGTTCAACCAAAAGAACATGTTCCTTCAAGCTCCAAAGTATGGAAAAAGAAGGAATTACAGGTTGAAAATTGTGGCATAGCGTTATTTGCAGAAGATGAAGAAAACCAATGGTACATTGATAGTGGATATTCAAGACACATGATAGGTGATAAAGAAAAACTTCTTGCATATAGTGCTCTATAAAAAGAAAAAAAATGTCACATTTGGAAATGATACTCATGCGGTCATTAAGGGAAAAGGGTCTATTTTCCTAAAAGAAAAGGTGAAAGCTAATGAAGTCATGTGTGTGGATGGATTAAAGCATAACTTGTTAAGTGTAAGTCAAATGTGTGATCAAGGAACTGAAGTTGTCTTTAGTTCAAAAGAATGTGTGGTACGTGATCTTGATACAGGTAAAGCAATTATAAAAGGAAAAAGAACTCCAAACAACCTCTATATATTGAAGAACCCCAAAGAACAATGTTATTTGAGTAAATCTTCAGAAAATTGGCTATGGCATAGAAGGTTGGGGCATCTGAGCTTCTCTCAAATCAACAAATCAAGCAGACTTAAAGTTGTTCGTGATCTTCCCAATATTACTTTACCTGAAAATATCATATGCAAATCTTGCCAATTCGGTAAGCAAACCAGAGTACAATTTAATGCCAAGGAAGGATCATCAAGTAAGCCTCTTGAACTCATTCATATTGACATATGTGGACCTATGAGGAAAAAGTCACCACGTGGTGAAGAATACTATATCTTATTCATTGATGATTTCTCTAGAATGTGTTGGATTAGGTTGATTAAACACAAAGATGAAGCATTTGAGAAATTTCAGATCTTCAAAGCACTGGTTGAAAATGAATTAGATCTAAAAATCAAGTGTCTTAGATCTGATCGAGGAGGAGAATATACATCCAATGAATTCCTTGAATTTTTTGAACAACATGGCATAAAAAGACAGTTTTCTGTAGCTGGCACTCCACAACAGAATGGCGTTGCAGAAAGAATGAACAGAACAGTTCAACAAATGGCTAGAGCTATGCTTGATGATTCCGAAACACCTGACACATTTTGGGGAGAAGCAGCACATACAGCAGTAAAAATTCTCAACAAAGCACATGTTCGTGTAAATAGTGATAAAACTCCATATGAACTCTGGTATGGTAATCCTCCCACTATAAAGCATTTTAGAATTTTTGGGAGCAAATGCTTTATCAAGAATAATGATAAAAAACTTGGCAAGTTTGAACCCAGAGCAGATGAAGGAATATTTCTTGGTTACTCCTCTAGGAGTAGGGCATATAAATGTTACAATAAAAGACTTCGGAAGATTGTTGAATGTATTGATGTTGTTATTGATGAGTCTCCTGCAGCTCCAAAAGAAGAAAAGCAAACAACAAATGAAGATGATGATGACACATATCCTTCTACATCAAATAGTAATAATACAAACAGTGAACCCAATGAAGAACCCAAAGAGGATTTGTCTGAAAAGGCTTCATCTAGATTTGTTCAAAAGAATCATCCAGAATCTCAAATTTTGGGAGAAAAAGGATCAGGTGTACAAACAAGAAGGACTATTGTGGGATCTTCTAGCAATTTGGCATTTCTGTCCACTATTGAACCTCACAGTGTCAGTCAAGCTAGCAAAGATGAATGTTGGATTCAAGCCATGAATGAAGAGCTTGATCAAATTGAAAAGAATCATACTTGGGAATTAGTACCAAGACCTCATGACAAAAATGTCATTGGAACTAAATGGATATTCAAAAACAAGTTAAATGAGAATGGGGATGTTATAAGAAATAAATCTAGACTTGTATGCAAAGGGTATGCTCAACAAGAAGGTATAGACTTTGAAGAAAACTTTGCTCCTGTAGCCAGACTTGAAGCCATAAGAATTTTTCTTGCTTTTTCAAGCTTCCAACAAATCAAAGTTTATCAAATGGATGTTAAATCTGCTTTTCTCAAGGGTGATCTAGAAGAAGAAGTCTATATAGAACAACCAGAAGGATTCATATTGGGAAATGATGAAAAACTTGTTTGTAGACTTAAAAAGGCTCTATATGGTCTCAAACAAGCTCCAAGGGCATGGTACTATCGTCTTGAAAAATATCTTCATCAACAAGGATTTTCAAAAGGGTCTGTTGATAGCAACTTATACACAAAAAATGAAAATGACAAACTATTGATTGTGGTTGTATATGTTGATGATATCATTTTTGGAAGTAACAAAGAGTCTATGAGTCAGAAATTTTCTTCTGATATGCAGAAAGAATTTGAAATGTCTTTGCTTGGGGAACTAACATTCTTTCTTGGCCTGCAAGTACAACAAGCAAGAGATGGCATATTCTTATCACAAGCAAAATACCTCAAGCAAATCCTGAAGAAGTATGGCATGGAAGAATGCAAACCTGTAAGTACACCAATGATAACCAGATGTAATATTAGTTCTAATGATGATTCCCCCATGGTGAATCAACCTGAATACAGATCTATGATAGGAAGTCTACTTTATCTCACTAGGGCAAGACCAGACATCATACATGCAGATGGGATTGTTGGACGATTCCAAGCTAATCCAAAAGAGTCTCATCTTCAGGCTTTGAAAAGAATATTCAAATATCTACAAGGAACTCAAGAATTTGGACTATGGTATCCAAAGAATGTTGATCTTACTCTTCATGCATACACTGATGCAGATTGGGCTGGAAGTGTTGATGATCGGAAAAGCACTAGTGGTGGTGCATTCTTTATGGGGCCCAGGTTGGTATCTTGGTTTAGCAAGAAGCAAAGCTCCATTGCCTTATCTACAGCAGAAGCAGAATATGTGGCTACAGCATCATGTTGCACTCAACTTCTCTGGATGATGCAAACCCTACAAGACTTTCAAATCAAATGTTCACCTCCTATCTCCATTATGTGTGATAATACAAGTGCTATCAGTATCTCAAAGAATCATGTTATGCATTCCAAGACGAAGCACATTCCCATCAAATATCACTTCTTACGTGAACAAGTGCTTGAAAAAAAGGTGAAATTGGAGTATGTTTCCTCCAAAGAACAAGTTGCTGATATATTTACCAAACCTCTACCCAGGGAAGCGTTCGAATATCTCAGACAGAAACTGGGAGTAGTCTCTGCCATGCAAAGGATCAGGTCTACTTAAATACAGAAGATTAAATTGGTTGTGAGGTGCTGTTAGGCATCTCTGAATGCACAGGCTCAGGGGGAGCATTGGTCATATGAAAAGGATGGATTTTTGGTCATATTATGTTTGAAGATGCAAAATGATCTCAGGGGGAGCATGGCATTATCGGTTCAACGGATCTTGGTCAAAATCTTTGCCATTGATGTCAAAGGGGGAGGAAAAGAGACAAGAGGGCTTCTGTAAGGAAATCAGAGGAAGAGTATTTCCATCAATGCCAAAGGGGGAGATTGTTGGAAATATTGTCATTGATGGCAAAGGAATTGGCAAAGCAAAGATAGGAAGGCAAAAGAAATAGAGAGGTAGCAAAGGCAGCAGATGAAACAGAGGAATTAGAGACAGAGCAGTAGAGTTGAGTTCTCTATAATGGAGTCTAATGATGTCCTGTGTAATTGGAAGGGTTGAATGATACTTTGTATCTGATGAGGGAGTTGATGGGAGATGGCGCAGATTAATGGAGTAGCGAAACACTTGGTGATGACGGAACGCAAAACATTAAAGCACAATTTAATTATAATAATACATTTAAAAGGCGACGGAACCCTGTGTGGAAGAGCGGAACCATGACCGTATGAACAGTAAAGGTGGTCTACGGTTTTCATCGCACCACCTATGCGGAGTAAGCGGTATTTCCTGGATGAGGAGCGATTCCATAGAATACTCGACACGCGTCCCTGTACGATTTTACAAAACCACTTTTCACTATGCGCCATCGCGCGTTATAGTTTGACCCAGGTTGCCCAGCGATATCGTTGAGCGCCGTTGATCTAGGAAGGGGTCATCGGACGGTCATCTATTGTTGAAGGTGCGCGAAGATTAACACAGGTACGGCGGGCCATCTCCCATTAACATTCGGCATCGGAGATCGAGCGATATGCATATACGCCGTTGATCTGGAAGCTTGCTAATCTAACGGTGATCGGACGCTGGACTTGCGCGAGGTTTACTGTGGTACGATGGGCATATTGGATTGGCTATTAACTATGTTTGTGGGCCCGGGGTCAAAGGTTTATTACAAGATTAATTTATTTGGAAGCGTTGGATGTTTCTATAAAGTCCGAAGGGTTAAACTTTAGATATAAGGCTTGGGAATTCAAAAAGTTGTAAATATAATTATTTGTCAATTTCTTTAAAATTGATAAATAAATTAAAAAGAGATCAAAGCCCCGTGGGACAAACTAAAAGGATTACCACTAGGGGTTCGTGGTTTTGACTCGTGGTTTTAATAAAGGGAAAACTATATAAGGAGAAGAAAAATAAAGAACGAGGTGTGCATTGTAAAGGTTGTGAATAAATTTTCTAAAAAGAATATTTGTATGGGCGAGCTCTGTTCTTAACTGATAAATCTGAGACTACGATTCTCCCATGAATATAATGATCTGACGATGATGAATCTCTGGTTTGAATGACGGACGATGTCATGAAGAACTGGTGTGAGTATACAGAAAATAAATAAATCTGGTGACCGGAAAAGTATGTTGTATGGAAACTAGTGGATCCAGTATGAAAATTGATGAAACGAGGTCCGCAGTTGTGCTGAGGGTCGAAGCCTTCAGAGAGGGGGTTGTAGCTCCCTTCCAGTGGTAGTTGGTAAACGAGAGAAGGTTGTAGCCTTCTGCAGGTGGGTGCCTACGTGCTGGTATAAGTCTGCACCAGCATATATTGTAAGAAGTTTTCTCTATAATAAATATTGAAGACTGAGATTACAGCAGCGGTGGTTTTCTCCCAAATTGGGTTTCCACCTTAAATCCTGGTGTTCATATGTGTTGTGTATGTTTGATGGTTTGTTCTGTTATTTCTGTTCATGCTTAATGCTTATCTGATGCAATGCTCTAAGTAAAGACATATATCTGGACATACATGTTGGATGCAGTAATGTAACATAAGGTTTTAAGAGAAAGAAAAGAAAAATAGTTCAGCCCTAAATACTGATTCACCCCCCCCCCCCTTCTCAGTATTTTTCCCAACATAAACCATACAATGCTTTCTCTCGCAAGAGAACTCATGCACTCTGCCAACTATCTCACATTGATCTAGGCAAAATCGAACAAATAATTAGCCAATTCTCTGCCTCTGCTCAACCTACCTTTCTCATTTATTCCTTGAGGAATTAAATCCCTATTAAATAGGAAAATCCATCTAATTGATTGTGCAATGCGTCAAGGACCTCCAACTGACCTGTACAATTTTATAATAATACAACTGATAGTTATCTTCCCTTTAACCTCTATCTCAACTGGGTATTCCTTAGAACTGACATGCAACAACTATTTATAGTGAATTATCAATTAACTGATTGATCACTCATTGTGAATTAAATCATATTTAATTCACTGGACCTCTCAGTAGCTCATCACTCAGATAGAACTAGTTAAATTGATTTTAACTCAATTTCTTGAGTTAACTAATTACAACTCATGCATGACTGCAAGTGGACCCCCTTAAATCATGGAATCACTCTAAATGCATCCTCTCTGACCCTCAACTTGAATTTTCTAAGCTAACGCAACCATTATGACTTAGTTAACTAATACAAGTTGTTATGAGATGAAATTACAATTTTTCATCCAATTTAATTAATGGAAAATTAAATTAGAAGCCCCGCTTTGGGGTGCCATTTCAAAACTCCCTCTCAACAAGAAAGGGATTATCTCCTACCCCGATCCCGTCTATGTGGAATTCAAATTTTCTTCTTACCAGTGCCTTCGTCAAGATGTCTGCATCCTTCTCCTCTATGGGAGTGTACTCTAATGACATAATCCTCCTTTGAACACAATATCTGAGATGGTGATACCGAATATCAATATGCTTGGACCTGTCATGGAATATTGGATTAATCGAAAGTTTAATGTAACTCTGGTTATCACAATGTATCATCATCGAATCCATCTACTTACCAAACAAACCAACAAGTATCTTCCTCATCCAAATGGCCATGCATTTTGCCTAACTAGCTGCCAAGTACTCTGCCTCTGCTGAATTGAGTGCAACTAATCTCTATTTCATGCAGTACCAAGAAAGTGCTACTGATCCTATGCTGAAGATGCCTCTTGATGTACTCTTCCAGATGGATGGACTCCCTGACCAATCTGCATTGGTGAAACCTTGAAACTTCACTCCCTATGTCAGTATGTAGCAATCCATACTCTGTAGTGCCCCTGATATATCTCAACACATGCTTCCGTACATTCCAAAAGAGCTTGGTCATCTTAACCATGTCTTTTCTCAGTTGGTTAAATACGTAGAATATGTCAAGTCGTGTGTTCACCAAATACATGAGTGAACCCACAAGTTATCTGTAAACAATAGTATCCACCACTTCTCCCGAATTAGCATCCTCCTTCCTCCAGTTTCCTACAAGAGGAGTCTCCATGGGTTTGTTGCCCTCCATGTGGAACTTCCTCAAAATATCCTTGGCATACTTTCCCTGAGATACAAATAGCTCCCCATCTCTTTTCCATATTTCCAATCTAAGGAAATAGTGCAAGAGCCCCATGTCCTTCATCTCAAATTCTCTTGCAAGATAATATTTACAAGACTTTATGAGTCACTCATTACCTGTCAGTATTGGATCATCAACATAAAGTACAATAATCAAAATCTTACCATCAACCATAATATGATATAGTTTCGCATCTGCTTCACTCTTGGTGAAGCCCAACCCAGTGAAATATTTGTCAATCCTGGTGTACCAAGAACAGGATGCTTGCTTCAGCCCATACAGTACTCTCTTGAGTCTACAGACATGTGACTTCCTGTCTAAGGTCTCATAATATTCTAGTTGCTCAATGTACACTTCTTCCTCAATAACTCCATTGAGAAAGGTTTCCTTTACATCCATTTGATGTATCCTCTATCCCATCTGTGTTGAGATTGCAAGGATGGATCTAATGGATGAGTACCTTGTGACTGGTGAAAAATTCTCATCCCAGTCAATCCCCTCCACCTAAGAGAACCCTTTGACCACAAATCTAACGTTGTGTTTATCCACACTCCCATATGGTACCTTCTTCACCTTGTATACGCACCTGGATCCTACCACTGAATTCCCCATTAGTCTTGGGACAACTTACCATGCATTGTTCCTGATAATTGAGTCACAATCCTCAACCATGGCATCAACCCACATTGTTTGTTGCACTGCTTCCTCAAAAGAGGATGGTTCTATATCAATACCTTCGCTCATAAGATCCATGTATCCAATGTACCGCTTTGGGGACCTTCTTTGCCTACGTTGTAAGTGGGTGCTCCCACATTATCTCTCGCATCCAGCAGTAATTTGTTAGCCTCTTTAGTGCACTTCCTTCCATCTCTGGCAGATGGCTCTACATGAGTGGTTTATACCCCTCTCTGTTCCCTTGCTTATGGTTTCTCCACATCCTGAGTATCATTCTTTGGAGCTAAGATCTCCTCAACTGCATGCAACTCAAGCTCCCTCTCAAAGGACAATCACATGGCTTTGTCTTCATCAAACTTCACATCTCTTTTGACCACTTTCATCTGATGTGTTGGAAAGTACACCCAATAGTTGTGTTGTGTGTCAATGTGCCCCACAAATATCCCCAACTCTGTTGTTGGCTCTAGCTTCTTCCTGGAATCTTTGGTCACATGGAAATAGACAGATGAACCAAAAATTTTAAAATATGAAACATCGGGTTTCTTACCTGAAAAATCCTCCTCTAGTGTACTCATCCCAAGTATCTGATGAGGACTTCTATTCTAGACATATATTGTTGTATTGCATGCTTCCACCCACAGATGCAACGGTAGGCCCTGATCATACAACATAGCTTGTATTTCTCCCACAATAGTTTTGTTATTTCTTTCTACAACCCCATTCTGTTGTGCGTTATGAGGTGAAATCAATTCTCTTTGAATTCCTTCTGAGGCACAGAAGTTATTAAATTCATTAGAGATGTATTCTTCACCATTGTCACTCCTCGGAGCCTTCACCTTCTTCCTTGTATCTTTCTCGACAAGTGCCTTGAACTCACAAAACTTGGAGAACGTCTGATTTTTCTTCTACATGAAGAAAATCCAACACTTTCTTGAAAAATCATCAACAAAAAATCACATAATTCTCGTGATTTTCTAATTGAGAACAGTCCACACACGTCTGAGTGAAATCTCTCAAGGTTTTCCACTGCTCGAATTTCCTTATTGTGAAAGGTGGCCTTTGTATACTTCCCCACGGTACACCCTTTTCGTGTGTCACTTTGCGCAAGTGTGCCATTTGGAAGCCCTATAGAAATCTGTTGCATGATCGTCAAAGCATTGTGCTGAAGATGGCCCAACCTCCTGTGCCTTAACTCACCGATGTATCGGCTCACCACCTTCTCTGCTTTACTGCTCAATGTTGTGCAGTCATCCACATCAAGTTTGTAGAGGTTCTTCACTCGAACCCCAATCTTTTTCACTTATCTCGTGGCTTTGTGATGAAGGAATGCCTTTCCTTCACTGAAAATCAGATCATATCCACGATCTTCCAACATAGCAAGAGAAACAAAAATATTATTTAAACCATGTACATGCATGATATGAGGGGTTTACCTGACTCTCTCTGGAAATTAATTGTACCAATCCTAGTAGCACTATACCTCCCGTCATCACCCATCTCAATGTGCATATGGATATCCTTCTCCTCCAAGCTGTTGAAGAATTCTTTGTTTTCGGTCATGTGAAATGAGGCTCCACTATCCAAGTACCACACAGATCCCAACACTGATGACACCATGCATGTGATGAGGGTGAATTCCAACTTGAATTGTGAAGTGAATGCTTCACATGTTGCACCTCCTGAGGCCTTCTTGTTTTTCTAATTTTTTGGATAGTTTGTGGCATAGTGTCCATGCTCATGACAGTTGAAACATTTCACATTTGACAAGTCTCACTTCTTTCCTGCCTTACTGGTCTCATATTTGGAATGTGACACCTTCCCTTTTCCTTTCTTCACCTTGCCAACCAAGGCACAATTTTCCTTATCATCAGTCTTTGATGAGGATCCATCTCTGGTGCGTTGTCGAATTTCTTATTGTGCCAAATCAGACCAAAGTCGCTCCCAATCTGGCAGCTTCTCCCTCCCATTAATAGAGTCCTTGTATTTATGACAGCTCTTGACAAGGCCTAGAAGAGCCAGGCTCATCAAATCATTCGTGGCAATAGTGACCCCAACACTTCTAAGCTCATCTTGACATTGAGTGAACTTGATCATATCAATATGTTTCTCGATCGTGTCACCCTTCTCCATTTTTATCTTCCTGAGCTTGTCTTTGAGCACCAACTTCCTGTGGTCACTCCTATTCTTATACATATATGTCAATGCCTTCCACATTTCATATGGAGTCACCTTCCCATGGAGGCTCGAGACAATATGGTCTCGAACTCCCTCTAACAAGATCCTTCTCGCTTTCACAACATTCTTCTTCTGTGCATCAAGAAGTTGATCATATCCTGCTGCAAGCTGCGGTACATCAACATCTATGAAAGCCTTTAGTCTGTTGTCCTCAAGCACTGCCTCCATCCCGTCCTTCCATGCAGTATAACTAGAATTTCCCTCGAGTGCATATCCGAGTCTCAAGCCATTGAAATACATATTGATCTATTGTTGGATACCGAAGAATAAATTTGCAAATTCGAACCTGATCAAAATAAACTATATTCTTCTCTTCTTATTGTGATTCCTAGCGCTTTGATACCATGTATAAAATATACCAACAGGATTCAATCTGATCTTATAATGTACTAAAACAAGATATTGAATCCTTCTACAATTTGCGGAAACAAAACACGATCGCATAATCACATAACAAGTAAGAGAAAGAGAAAATCAATCACACAACACAAGATGAACCTAGGAAATCACACTGCCTAAAACCCCTCTATATGTATATTGCATAAATTCAAGGATCATGAAACAATATAATGCTTTCTCTCACAAGAGACCTCTTACACTCTACCAACTGTCTCACACTGATCTAGGAAAAATCAGACAAATACTTAGCCAATTCTCTACCTCTTCCCAGCCTGCCTTGCTCACACATTCCTTGAGGGATTAAATCCCTATTAAATAGGAAAATCCATCCAATTGATTGTGAAATGCATCAAGGACCTCCAATTGATTCTATAACTAACCTGTACAATATTTTAATTATACAACTGATAGTTATCTTCCCTTTAGCCTCTGTCTCAACTGGGTCTTCCTCTGACATGCAAAAACTATTTATAGCGAATTATCAGTTAACTGATTGATCATTCATTGTGAATTAAATCAGATTTAATTCACTGGACCTCTCACTAGCTCATCACACAGTTAGAACTACTTAAACTAATTTTAACTCAATTCCTTTAGTTAACTAATAACAACTCATGCATAATTGCAACTAGACCCCATTAAATCATGGAATCCAG